>JAVHJO010000018.1:0-600000 GCA_036971675.1 Orbilia ellipsospora
AACCTAACCTAACCTAACCTAACCTAACCTAACCTAACCTAACCTAACCTAACCTAACCTAACCTAACCTAACCTAACCTAACCTAACCTAACCTAACCTAACCAATCCGCTAGCCTGAGAGGGCTGAATCAATACTAATCTTTGAAGATACTTCATATAGTAAAAATCAAAGGCGCTTGCGAACCAGTAACGTGGAATCTTTGGCAATATATAATGCAAAGGCTTACTTTGCTGTACACAGAAAGATCACGGCTCTCTGGGGATCTCGTGTTGGAGAGGATGAAATGTGTTGTAGAGACTCAGAAAAGTGTTGCGGGCAATTAATTGTTTGCGAGCTGGACAAACTCGCCGGCGGCTATGGTTTCAGAATTCCAACATCCATGCACAAGCCATACTATCTGGAAAAGATGGTGTGGTCAAAAGGATCCAGATCCTGTGGAAATTGAAGGGGTTGGTCACCCCCTCAATAATTTCCCAGATGACGGAAAATTTTCTTGTGCTTTGCAAGAATATTTAATGTCCCTGATGAGCCCCTAGAGGCGAAATTGCTCTGTCATTTCTAAGAAATCAGAGAACAATCGGACTCTTCTTGCTCATCATATTATCTCAAAGAATACGGTAACTTTCCTTCTTGATTATAACCTAACCTTTATAAGTTACCGCAGACAATATGCCTACATCCGCCATTACCGCGATAAGAACCTCCGCCGTCGATTCGGCGAACACTATCTCGGAGCTTCTCGAGCTCGTCCAGTCCCGTACCGCCCTAGAACGGCTCAGGTAGTCAACGAGATCTATACCATCGCTCTTAAAGCGAACAATGTGCGAACGTATCTCGCTGCTCTCGAGAAGCACAAGTCGGATGGCACGTTCCCGAGTGAAATCGGTCAACGTGTGTTCGCTCCGGCAGTTCAACACTCGAAAGAGTTCATGGGTACCAGCGCCTATTCTACAGCACAAAAACTTGCAGAGAATACGGTACAGCAAACCAGAGTATCCTTGTTAGACCAATCCGTCTCATGTAAGAAGGCGGAACTGAGCCATCTCCAGTCCCTCTTTACCGAGAAGTGTGCAAGGCGAAGATGAAAGTCATTCAACTTGATGTCACTCTGGATTTAGCAAATGATGCTGGCGTTGATCCGTCTGGTGATACAGACATCATCGTTAGTGCCAAACTTCCATCATTCCTCAGAAAGGATTATGATACATTCAATAAGTACCGAGATCAGTACCCTATGCGTGCTCTCTCGCTTGCCTATATGGTTATCGGGAGACAGACTGCGAACAAGTTCAAGTCTCTCTCACTGAAACATAAAACAGACCAAGACATCGAAATGGAAGGAGTCGATAGGTCTGAGACGATCGCATCTGTCGTCGAGAAAAAGTAGAGGCACTGTTGAAGCAGTATAACCTTCCCAAGAAAGGTCGGTCGTCCGTATCTCTCGTTCATAGCGAACAAAGAACCGGATGATTCCGCTAACCAACTTTCTAGGCACTCCCGGTACGAAAGTACCCCCCCAATCCAAAGTTCGAAAGAACTCCCAACCTCGCAATGGCAAAGCGAAAGCAAAGCCAAAGTCTCCAGGAGGGAAGGGAAACGGAAAAGGGCAGAGGAAGTCTCAAAGGAAGTGAGTTCGTTGGAAAGGGTGGTGCGAGGACGGCTATCCTCAGAGTGCACGGTGGAGTTTCCACGCCCTGACCTGACCATAGGCTTAGATGGTCGCAGCCGGAAAACTGCACTTACTCACGTTCGGAAGCATAAGGTGGAATCTACCGATGTTTTCAAATCTTGTTTCTTTGATACAAATTCGGAATTGTTTTGTAATGTTAGCAAAAATGCAAGAAAACAATTTGTTGCTCTCCACACACCATCGCGCCTCATCGAGTACAATCATGAATTCGGTGATGGTGTGTTCAAAGGACCAGGAGTCGATTTGCCCAGACATATCGAGTACAAGCTTGCGCTTAATGCCAAATTTGTACTGCACCATAAGCCGGATTCCTCTAAGATTCTTCAAGCGTGGGAAACACCTTGAGAGACAAGTCCGCATAGCATGGCTGTTTCGTGAATCGGACACACCAGCTAACAAGTTCTATGTCCCCAAAAAGGACTGGCAACCACCCAGAGAAAATATAGATGGATGGATCGAGAGAGGTCTCCAAGAAGGCAAGGACTTAATGATTGCCCAAGTTATGGCATCATCGGACCTAAACCTTCGTAAAGACCCCATGCCTAATCCAGACATGCTCGAACTAGAGTCGTTTCTAAAGTTGAATAGATTCCTGGTGAAATTGACTGACAAAAATCTGGGGATCTCTGTGGTTGAAAAGAACTGGTACTCGAACAATGTGAGAAAATGCTTTCTGACAGCTCTGTCTATGAGACAATCTCTCGGGACGAGTTAGTTCAAGATTTCCAATTGGAAGTGTTCAAAAGAATCGAAGATCTGTGTTCTGAAGATGAGTCTAAATCCGTGGTTTTCGGATCCTCCAAGGACTATCTTCTAGCCTCACTGGATGATACTGCAATACCCACCTTTCATGGACTTCCTAAAGTTCATAAAGACAAGTGGTCGTTACGCCCTATTATCCCTAGTCACTCATGGTGTACTAGAAGAGCTCAGAACTTGCAGACTTCGTTCTCCGGCAAGCGGTCAAGGATTACCTTCCCTGGTGTGTTGAATCCACCAAAGAAGTTGTTTCCAAACTGCAATGCCACACCTTTCTGAGGGCAGATGATATCTGGATTGTCACTGGTGACGTTCAATCCTTTTATACGAATGTGCCATCGATTCTACCAGCCAGAAGCTTGGTAAGCTGATGGGGAATCGAGAATTGGAAGGTATACGTACATCGAGGATAAAAGACTTGCTCGATATCGTCATGTACGTCAACTGTTTTGAGTTCAACGGGAAATACTACAGGCAGGTCGAAGGTGTTGCGATGGGGACTTCGTGTGCCCCTGCGGTTCGCGAACCTTAGTCTCGGCCTCTTAGAGATGAGTACGTCGATTGTAGACAAAATAGGACCTGTTGGCTTGCAGTTCTATGCTCGGTACATCGACGACATCCAGTTGATTTGGAAAGGCTCAAGACAGTCCCTCGAAGAGTGGCTTGTGGACTTTGCTCCCAAGCTGGAACCTTATAAACTCTCTTGGGAAATTCATAATTCGTCTCAACCGGCTCAATTCCTAGATATGGAACTATTCTGGGAACGAGGGTTCGGCGCTCTGGGGTTACAAACAAGAGTGTTCCGGAAGAGAATGAATAAACATCAATATATTCCCTGGTCCTCCGCTCACCCTATCCAGGTGAAACGTGCTTTCGTCAAAGCGGAGCTTACCAGGTTTGCGATTATCTGTTCGCAAGAGACATACTTTGATGAAAAAGTGTCCTTGTTTTTCGCAGCCCTCCGAAGGCGTGGATACCCTTCGACGACGTTAATACAGTGGAAGAAAACGGTAGACTATAATCAGCGGCCTCTCCTGATCGAAAGTACGAAGAAGCTCGCCCGAGGCCTACCGTTAATGCTTCCATCTTCGTATGATGACGTATGGGAATACATTGATGGACAAGATGTGCTTCAAACGATGAAGAAGTTCTGGTTGCGAGCTGGCCCTCTACCGGCTGCGCTTGAACGACCTCTCATCAAATCACTGAGGCGCACAGAGAATATGTTTGACAAGTTCTCTGCCTGGAATAAAGCAATTCTTCAACCACAACTCTCACTCTCTGGACGGATGGAGGTATCCTAAGAGTCTGCGAAGTGCGCGATAGAATTCCAGCTTGTCGAAGGAAAATTGTTAGATGGACCGGCGGCACGACATGCCGACCGTAAAGGATCAAGCTTACTACCCCGCCTAGTCCTAACCTAACCTAACCAATCCGCTAGCCTGAGAGGGCTGAATCAATACTAATCTTTGAAGATACTTCATATAGTAAAAATCAAAGGCGCTTGCGAACCAGTAACGTGGAATCTTTGCAATATATAATGCAAAGGCTTACTTTGCTGTACACAGAAAGATCACGGCTCTCTGGGGATCTCGTGTTGGAGAGGATGAAATGTGTTGTAGAGACTCAGAAAAGTGTTGCGGGCAATTAATTGTTTGCGAGCTGGACAAACTCGCCGGCGGCTATGGTTTCAGATTCCAACATCCATGCACAAGCCATACTATCTGGAAAAGATGGTGTGGTCAAAAGGATCCAGATCCTGTGGAAATTGAAGGGGTTGGTCACCCCCTCAATAATTTCCCAGATGACGGAAAAATTTTCTTGTGCTTTGCAAGAATATTTAATGTCCCTGATGAGCCCCTAGAGGCGAAATTGCTCTGTCATTTCTAAGAAATCAGAGAACAATCGGACTCTTCTTGCTCATCATATTATCTCAAAGAATACGGTAACTTTCCTTCTTGATTATAACCTAACCTAACCTAACCTAACCTAACCTAACTAACCTAACTAACCTAACCTAACCTAACCTAACCTAACCTAACTAACTAACCTTAACCTAACCTAACCTAACCCTAACCTAACCTAAACCTAACCTGATGTTGAACTTATCTACGAGATGGCTACAAGACCCTTGATCTCTATCAAAAATGTTACGTCCTACCAATTTCCACCAAACTCTCTTACCTCTATTCCTCTAAAAGATGGTACCTTGACTCTTACCGAACCGGTCGCTGGCATTATCTCGGCCGAAGCCAAGTTATTCTTAACCATAACTCCGCCCCAGAATGTATCGGAAACTATTCCACTCACACTTCCAATCCGCCCAGATCGATTTCTCGGGAGCAAGTCTGGGCTTTGCCAGACTTTTAGGTTCAACGTTACCAAAGAATTGGGAACGGTTGAAATAATCTTCCCCGAGAACGTACCCGAGGAAGATGCGTTGACCTTTGAAAAAATCATGGTGTACAACGGTTTTTTAATGACAGGCCTCGTAGCTAGCGCCGATGAGTACGCAAATTGAATTTAAAATTTCAAATTAATCCATTTGCAAATAATAATAAATTGTGCTAATTCCAATCTTCCCAGTAAAAAGTTTCGGAAAGAAGATTGCAGACACAGCCAGCAATATCGCTAGTTCAGTGGGCCGAAGGACAGATGAGAGAAACAAGCAGGCACCAACTAGAAAAAAGGATTACGAGTTTTCGGATAGGACGAAGAACATTGTTAATGGTACGGAGCAAGGGGTCGGAAACGTGGCGGGAATAGCCACGGTTATTGGCAAGGCGATTTCGGTAAGAGCCTATTTTACATAACTAAATACTTAAGTATTACCTCTTCCTGGGAGATGATAGCAGAGCATGGCCATGTTTACAAGTAATAGGGTGCGGCTTTCGGCGTCGGTTCCTGGATTGGTCAACGGACCGGTATGAAACCCAGCACAAACATAAATTCATCACTAGATGAACCGAAATCATTTGCAAAAGATACATTTGACGAGGTGTTTGAAGCTGGCGCCATTACTGCGAAGGGAATTGGAAGCGGAATCTTAACCGTTGGGTCAGAGATCGGGCGGTCAGCGTCGAATATTGTACAGCACGATTATGGAGATGATGCAAAGAAGTTGTCAGATTCGGTAGGGAGGACCGGGTTGAGTGTTGTAGGTGTGGTGAAGGAGGTGGTTGAAGGGACAAGTGTGCTACATAACATCGCTAGGGTGGGAATTGGGGCATTTATGGAGGATGGAAAAGAAGCAAGGAATTAAGATTGATGAATCTTTGAATTTTAACTGCGTTGATTTCAGTTGTTCCATAACCAGAAAATTTTGTATCGACATTGAGCCTATTAAAATCGTTCACATTGGTATACCAGTTCTTAAACCAATCTTCTGGAACACTTGGAAAGGCCAATTTCATCGACAGTCTTATCAGTAAGCTTGCGCCCTACTTGCCCGCTCATATAAATCATTAATTTATTAAATAATTGCGGGCCGTAAGCTTAAGTCAATTTGAAAATATAGATATTGTATCTCGCAAAGAAGTGGGGGGCTAGCAAGAGCAGCGACTAAACGTTTGATGGTATCGACAAACTCCCTTCCAGGCCATCATATCTAAAAGAGGTTGGTACGCCGATCGAAAACCCTGCTTTCACGGCGGTTGGGACTATCCAAGTCTAATTCTAGGTCGACAGTGATGATAGTATTCTCTACAAGTTTAAAACTCGATATGAACATATCTAGAGGATCAGATAATTGACTTAGCTTATTAAGCGAACCAACCCGAATCCAGAACTCCGATACAGGGAAAGGTGCCGAATGTCAGAGCCCATGATCAAGGCTAAACGGCTGCACTAAAAGTACGAACTACTGAGCACCATCAGTAGTGATCATGCGCGCTATATATCTAATATGATATCACGTATCGTGACACCGAATACGTCATCCGAATTGAATGCAATGACAGGCCGAAATTTTGGCCGAAAATTTTTCTCTGACAAGCAGCGTCTTATTTTACTTGATACTTACTAGGTCGCGATGAATGCAACACAACCACGAATGAAATATTCTCCAAAATCCCAAAATCCCATAAAATACAACCAAATCAACAAATTTTTATAAATTTTAAATGTTATTAAAAAAATTGAAGAAAAAACTGAATTCATATTTTTAGATTTCTTTAAAATAATTAATAAAATACCATTATTTAATTAAATTTTTATGTTTTTTGAAATTGCTACACTTCTCCTCAATACCGAAGTACCAAGGTGAACTATCTTCACTGAAACTGGACTCTCAACTCTGATTACCTGGGTCTCAACTCAGGGAAGTATATATGTCAAAGGATAACTAGAATTGTATGTAGAGTGTGTAACAACAAGATAGTAAATAGATAACTAAAGGCTATGTTGTTTGAAGCGTTGACCGATGAAAAGTGAGAACTATTCATCAGTCCTAACGATAGTCTTATATACATAATGAAGCTTCATACAATTGGGATTGCTCACGGGCTCACTGCTCACCGTACAAGTGATCGGTGAACGGTGAGCGATCACGTGATGCATGGGTGCCGCAGGACAGGGTTCTGAATGAGACAGGCAAACGCATACATATAGATAAATATGTTATACTGAAGGTGCGGCAAAGCAGTGCTGAGAACGATGTAGCGTAAATCATGGTACAAGTAGTTGCTCTGTCAAGACCCTAGGTCTGTGACACAAACAGTAGGTGTTTTCTAAACTCGCTGAACCACCTCATGTCGAACTTTATCAATGTCTTAGTAAATTTATTCTAAACCATTCTTAAAAAATCACATGCACTGGAATATGGTGAATAGGTCATTTGTATTGGAATTTGGTGCTTCCTGCACGATTTTTTCATCACAATGCACAAATCTTGCAGCGAAATACAAGGGAAAAGAGAACAAATTTAAAAAAAAAGTGAGAAGGAGGAGCAGAGGAGGCCGTCACTAATCGCCTAAAAATATAAGATAATCTGCAATGGATAAATACATAGAGGACCTAGGTTTGGAAAATTTCCCATGGATTCGGACCCGAGCTCGAATAAGAAATCACTCCTCCATTTTATCGCTCTTGTCGCTTTTGTCCCTCTCATTGCCACTTCCAGGCATGACGGGAGACCACAGACTGCTCTTAGTATGGAGTTTCGAGGCCGTATTGGGCGTATTGGACGTATTTATGCTTCCTGTAGAACTTTGGTTACCCGCACAAACGCTGCCATAGAAGCTATTTCTTCTTTTACGAACGACATATTCAGCCCCGAGACTAGTATTGCTAGGTGCGAGAGGGACTGAGGTATCGTCGCTGATTTGGCTGCCTGCAGCTAGATTGAACCAAGCAACGTCGGTTTCAGAAAGGAGGATCTCTCCGGCGGATGTACGACGATATTCTTCGGATAGTGAACGACCTTGAGTTGGATTATGGGTTGAATCGATAGGATGATTGTGTTCAGCACTTGTATCCAGCCTTGGTATATGCTGTCGATGGTTCATGGTAGGCTTTTTGGGCAAGATTTAGCAACGGGGATTGGTTTCGGTCAGAAGTTAAAGCTTTTGCTAATGATTCTCAAGAAAGGTCAATTGTTGAATTCAAAATGCGGGGGGGTGCCTTTATACCAGTATTGCAGACGCAACACAAGACAACCGAGTATGACGAATCGTTTTTCTGAAAACCTTTGCGAATGTTTATTCGATGGATTTTTGATGCGATGCAGTCCAGATTTTTGGTGTGATGTTTGTTTGTCCGACTTCCCAGAAGTAACGTCAGTTGAAAGAACCGTTTAACAGATCATCGGCCCCTGTGTGTTCATTATTAAAAGAACGAAAGTATGTACACAGCTTTTTGTGTCTTTAAAAGGCTTGATAATTCAATTAACACCTAATACTCTATTTACTGGTTGGTTTAATATATAAAAAAGTATGTCTACTCTAGAAAAAACATATCAATATAGTAACAACACCCACTACAATGATACTTATTCAGCTGCTATTACTGTAGTTACCTGTGTTTAATTTGAATTTGTTTGGTTAGCTACGATACTTCTTATCTGCCGGTGTAAAATTGATTTTGATACTCCGAACATTTTTCCAATTTTAGCAGTCGATGGCTTTTCCTGTTTAATAGCTCAGGCGAATTAATAGGACTATTAACAATATTATAACCGGCAGTGGCAATCAATCATATTTCACTACAGCATTAAATCGGTCGATAATTGAAGTAGAGTAGGGTAGTACCCAACATTAAACTTGATTAACGCCGCCGCAACAGTAAACGGATTATATTTTTCCAACCCGCGGGTCTATAAATAGTATAGATAGTATAGCAAACAATAACTAACAGGTTTACCAGAGCGGCTCTGGAAAATCGGTCGTATCGATCATGGCTGGCTAATAATTGGTCGATGATTTTTAGCTCTTGCTGTACGGGTTTTAGAGCGGTGTTTGATTTTTGAAAAATTGTCCCGCATTTAGGCGTGTCTCTGTTAGCATAGTGCATAGTTCTAGTGTTAGTCAGCAGATGTGTTGTCGAGCATGTGGATAGCCTGCCAATTCCATCCGGATGCTTTGTCCGGCAATCAACACTCATCTCTCTCTTCCCCTTTCCTTTCAGTCTCACTTCTAGGTGACGTATGTTTAATTAATTCGAACCAAATGGCGACTGAAGTACAAGAAAGAAAAAGATTACAACATAAATTCTGATATCAAAGAGGATAATTCTGCTGATGGAGATAGAATTTGTCCCGAAATTAAAGTTGACGAAAGACAGTAAGTCCATAAACCGGTACCAGAGCTTGGGATATGTATTTTAAATACTCTCAGAGACAGCCCTCAAAGTTAAAACCACACAAACTAAAAATTTTGGCACATTCAGTATAATTTATTAAGTCTATGTGATTTCCTTCTCATGCGAGCGATTATATATCTGGGATATATTATTGCAGGAGCCTCCAGGGGAAAAAAGTTGGGTTTCTTGATTGGAAAGCCATCGGCTTTAAAATGACGCAGTAAACTATTATGACGTAGTAAACCATTATGACGCAGTAAGCCATATTGTAAAACGAACGGTATCAAGCTTCTAGTTGGTAGGGCTATGTTGAACCGCCCTCATGCGGATGAAAGTTAGCTGCCCACTCCAGCACAAGTACGGTAATGGCTACGGACCATTTTTCGCAATTACGCGGATTAAAGGTCTTGGATCAATGTTTATGTCCCGATGGAAGTTTGATGTTTATTTATCTTATGTTGCAAGGATGAAAAATCAAGCTAACAGTATTTTTGCTAAAGCCGCGTGTAAACGCAACCTCCGATATCAGATAGCCGTCTTTCGCATGACAATGTTCAATGCCGTCTTAGGCTCTGGTTCCCGTGCTGCGAACTCTGGATGAAGAAATCTGTGCCTTGTGCCAAAAGATCCATTATGAGATCGAATCAGGCAAACGGCTCTGGAAGCTAAAGAGGAAGCAAGCCTCGTATTTGAAGGCTCAATTCAATAATGTCTCAATAGAGGAGAATGCGGTGGGAACCGCATCCAATCGAAAGAGTGGTAAGGTCAACCGCAATTGCGAATACGATAGCCGGTTTGAACCGTGTACCCAAAGTAGAGAGACCGCAGGTACGCTTCCCGGGGCTATCTCTTCTGAGTTAAGCTAGTCAGTTGCTTGAGACGGTTGATCGCAGTAACCACACAGAAGGTGGGTGGCCACTGGTTTTGTTCAAACCCAACAGAGGACAATGCATTCATATATACCCAGAATTGTGGAGCATTAGGTCACCTCCAGTCCTATCTCATCACCTCCAGGCTCTTCTCCCTATATCTATCAACTACAACATGGTCGAAGGCCTACCTTACTCTCTCTCGATTCACAGCAATAAACGAACGGTTGCAAACCCGACGCGTACGAGAAAGCTATTGGAAACCCGGGATGAGCGTATCTTAGGTTCATTCAAAGAACCCCGAGCGTGCTCTTTATCTCCATCATCCTTCGCACGACAGGCCGATAGAAAGGTCAATTTCATCGATAGTCTTGTCAGTAAGTTTCCAGTCCTATTTGCCCACTCGTATAAATCATTAATCTAACGTACTCTTAAATAATCGCCGAAAGATACAGCTGCACAAATTGTCGAAGCGATATGGCCTTCGTCGTTAATTCATGAGCCATACGAGCCGTCTTTGTTTCTGGCACTACCGCTGCGGACTTTTATCCAAAAGGTATTGCGGAGATCACGCACATCTTACTCAACCTTGCAGGTTGCCCTTTACTACCTCTTCCTCATCAGGTCATTTGTCCCCATGGTTGATGCGGCTGTTCTTACGTCAGACCTCTGTTATGATGCCCGCGCCTTGCGGTGCGGGCGCCGCATGTTCTTAGCCGCATTAATTTTAGCCTCAAAATATTTGCAAGACAGAAATTACTCGACCCGGGCGTGGAGTAAGATTTCTGGCTTAGATATTCCCGAAATCAACACAAACGAACGGGCATTTCTCATCACTGTCAACTGGGAACTACATGTCTCCGATCGCATATTTGATAAATGGACTAAAATTGTGCTCAAATACACCCCAACATTGGTTCATGCCCCCAGATCTTCCGGCCAGCGTGAATATCCAGCTAACAAATGGGCTGGCATATTCTCTCTAATAGGCCCGTCTCTAGGTTCGTCCGTTCTTGAATTGCCGGGCGATATCTTATGTTCTCCCGCTTGCTCTGACACCAAGGTAGCTGGTGCTCTCTCTATCGACACAGGTTAGCTCCCGCGTTCAGTGGCGGTAACACTTCGAGCAGGGATTTGAATATGATTTCCATGGCATTTGTCTTATTTGCATTGGCAGATGGATGCAAATTATTCAATGATAAAGTGCTTCACCGCTTTCAAGGCCCCTCCAACCTTGCAATGATCGGAATGCAAGCCATGGAATCCGCAGCTAATCGTTATCAGTATACGAGACCGTTGGAACGAGTGAAATGTCCGTTTCCGCAATGGATGACCTGATTTCTACATATTCATCAGGCACGGTTCGTAATGTTTCGTCTTCAGTTTATACTTATAAGAGCTACATTTCTATTCGTTCTTCTGACAAGCTGGTCTTAATTCTAGCTATCTAGATACATACCTAGATGCGAAGACTCCTTGGCTAGTCGAGTATCTTGAGGTGAAAGGCGATTTGTTCTTACATATTCACTTAAGGTAAAGCTATAAGCATTGACGGTGATGATATTATATTTATAAGCAAGACCCCGAAGTCATTTTTACTATGTGGTTAAATAAAATAATATTTTTTATAGGTCTACTTGTGTATAACTTGTTGAACGTTTGTTGTAGAAAGGATATTGTTATGGCCAAGACCAGAACATGACAACACCTGCTTCAAGAAATACACTCTTTTCAACAAGCCACTATATTTAATTAATATATTTGTCTATTTTATCCAGAGTTTTATTATATGGTGTTGATATATTATTTAATTGATAAACTTTAATAGACTCAATTGTTAGTTATCTGTTACACCTTGCCCAGTACCTAATGTACCAAACAAGCACGTATACCTCTAAACGTCTGATCTCTCACTCTAAGATACCTGGGTTCCCAGATCGAGGAGTATGTAGTCGCAAGATATCAAAGAATGATATATGAGACGTGTAACAACAATAAAGGTTATAGTAAACTAATAGTCTGAATTCTATTTGAGTAAGTTGACCGATGAAGAGTGAGAACTATTCATCAGTCCTAACGATAGTCTTATATACATAATGATGCTTCATATAATAATACGTGATCGCATGTCGCATGTTCTGGATCGCTTCATCGCTTGGATCGCATGTCGCATCACGTGATACATGGGTGCCGTATGACAAGGTTCTGAATAGGGTAAGTAGTAGATTAGCACCAAACAAAACTAACCTCAAAGTGGTTACAATATAGATTTCCAAGAAGGGAAAAAAACTCAGCGCGGGAAAATTGTCACCCTTTTCAGCTGTCGTTGTCGCCTTTTCCAGCGGGCAACCAACTCTTCTCCTCCCACACCTCTCCACCGTCTGTCCAACATGTACCGAAAATTTCCAACAACAGCAATAACTCTGGCAAAGATGCGGGGCAGAGCACGGCAAACGAAACAGATCCTAGGAAACCTCCTTTACTGCCATCTTCGGTGCCTCGAAATCGTGGAAACTTCGTCGCGGGATGAAGAGGGTACAGCGCATCAGCCTGCCCAAGCGTGTTGCGAGGGCAGAAAGAAACCCACAGCCTTGGAGAGCATCATATCATGAGCATTGGGAGTATATGCGGTTACTATAAGAAGGAGACTCGCCCTTCCGCTATTGCGATCGCTATCCTATTCTTATCAGCCAGCAAGATGAGAAAATCCCTTTCTTGACTGTCTAGCATATCACCCAACTCTTATTCGACGATATCGTGTTGCGTGCCAACCCGATTCACCATGGCTCTCCTGAAGAATACCAAACGTGGGCCCCCCCCCAAAGAATCGCCCAACGTCGGTCACAACGAGCAAGGAACGCGGACGGCCTCCGAAGCGATCTTTAACAACCCAAGAACTCTCCTCGTCCGGTCCAATTTCTATCAAAACGAGTGCGAAGCGTGGGCGTCCTCCTAAGAAACGTTTGGTGATCCGGCAGCCTTTCTCGCCTCATCTGCCTCAGCTGCCATCCGTTATACCAACTGCGAAAGCACCACAGGCGCTACCTTTAGCCCATTCGCCTCTTACTATACCTCCTGAGATTGTGCAAGCTACACATTTGCCTCTAACAGCTGTTACACCAACTGCGAAACGGGGCCGGCCTCCTAAGACGATAGTAACGATGGCACTTCAAGCGCCACCGCCACTACCTTTAACCCAGTCGCCTCTTGCTGTATCTTCTGAGATTGTGCAAGCGGCAAGTGGCGATTTAAATTCGATCTCTCGCTCGGAACTTGATCTGGAAGAACGCAGAAGACGTACCGACAAGCTTTATGCGGCGGATCCCGACAAATTTCATCAACCTCGAAAAAGGAATTGACTAGAATCGGTGAAAAGCGAATGTTCGAAGCTTGGAAAAGGTGGGTTCGATTGTACTGTTATTTAACGAGCGCCCTTAGTCTTTTGCTGGTGCCTTTACCCGAATCTCGCTCCTACGGCCGGCCTTACCTAGTCTTCGCAGGCCAGGCTTGAAGCAATCCTGTATATGCTGACGAAAATCCTGATGTAGGTTTAGTACGGAAAGTCGGCAGTCGGATCCCATAAACTTTCTGCGTGCGACTAATCCACAAATATTACGAGTCTTCTTGGCGTGGTACCTCGAAAATTATTGAAGCAGGAATTTGGAGTCTACAAAGACGTACAGGCGTAACTGGCTTGGGATGTACACGCATTTCACCAACACAGTGACTTCGACCCTGAAGACGACTCTCTCAATGTGAGTTGATTCAAGTAATTCGCTTATCACGCATATTCTCTAACAGCACGATGGCGAATTTTGAAGTATATCAATACGGTTCTAAAAGAAAAATACAATCTTGTAGGATCGAACAGTGGCAAGCCTAACGCTGACGTTGATGACCTGCTCATATTCCTCTGCACTTTATGGAAGATTTCGGATAAGTTTTATCCGATCGGTCGGTACAGAGTTCAGATATCTCTAGCTATGGTCTTGATGTGCTGTACATCATGCAGGCCAGGCTCTTTCTTTTTGGATCCTGCCAAAAAAGAAGAAGAAGAAAGAGATTAGTTGAAATACAAGGACATCGACTTATTTCTTGTCTGGCGTAGCGGGGGAGACGGTACGGTGTAAAACTGTCATCTAATGCTGTTATACGTTCGAATTTGGAAAGGAAGCAAGGAACTGTGGCTGTAAGTCAACTGATTTCTCTTGCATTTGGCTGAACGAAGCTTACGCGATGACGTCTTCAAGTGTAATATCTATCTTTTAGGAGATTGACCAACCTCTTGCACTTGATGTGATCATGTATGTTATAGCACTCGCACTCGAAGACGGCGCCTTTAAAAGCCCCCGCATCCAATCAGCCCAGGATCTGTACAGATGGACTATAGCTCTGAATTCGGACAGCCTTTATTTCCGTTTCAAAAAAGATACCCTTGAAACCCCCGTGTTCCGAAAGTCAAATACTAAGCCGGCAGGGGTCGAAACTTCCAGAACAGATCCTGTTACGACGAGGATGATAATCGACCAGTGCCACGACTTAGGGAAAGGAGCGGGTGTCATAAATACCTTGAAGCCCTATTGTTTTCGGCGCGGAGCTGGAGAAGCTATGGATAGTAAGGCCACCAAAATCCTAAATAATTTATCGATTTGAGGGCCTAACGTTCGTGAAACCTATCTTTTCGTAGATACGCTGAAAGAGGAAGGTAAGCGAATAATATCGGAACCTAGGCGTAATCGGGCTATGGGCCACATCAGCGCAAATTCAAATTTTGATAAGTATTACAATTCAGAGGTCGCACCGAGTGTTCAGTCAGCATTCATCGGATGATTGCTTGATAATAAACTCATACAGCAAATCAGTTATATGAGGTTTAGGCGAGATCCAAATACACTCAAGAAAGTTGAAGAAAAACTGAAATTAGCGTCCAGAAGTGATCCTGAGCGGTTGGAGATAGAGAAAGAAAGAGTGAACCTACATTCGCAGGTCAAAGCTCGATTTGTAACCCTCACAGCCGCTAAGAAATGTAAAGACAAGGTATACCTTAGTTTCGAGAATGAACAAAAACATCTAAAAGCCTGGAAAGCCAAGTTCAGACAAATAAATCACCCCATTTTTTAGAAAAAACACTTTACCTTTCTCAGGATGGAAGAGATTGATCGACAAGCTTGAAGGATATAGCCTTCATATTGACACAAACACTAAGAGCTACAGTACATAACAGAAAAAAAGGAGAAAGTTAGTGAATTACTATTTGATGATCTGTTCGAGAATTTAAGAACTACAGCTGAGGTGCGGGGACAATGTATAAAGGCTATCAACTAACTATATAAACTCTTTTATATAACCGAAGGTATATAGGTGTTTTGGAATTGGATGGTATTGGATTATGTTAAAATGGTATCCCCCCAACCACAGAAAAGCTACAAGAACCCGAAGCTTGGAATATCAAAGTGCTACCTGCAGAAGGGATAAAAACGGAGAGTGATAAGAAACTGGAAACTTGGGGATCTTTAGTCTGCACTTCGTTGGCAAGCGAAGGCCCTCGAGGGACTTGGGAAGTCTTGGTCGCGGAGACATCCCAGGAGGTAGTGATCATTGCTGAACGGCCTTTGGGTTGGTCTCACAGAACTTCGACTTCTCTTCCTAATTCAACGCCGGTCCTTACCTTTGACGAATACAGTCCTTGAGACTCCTCAGTCAGTAGAAAACCACGAATCGTGCGCTATATTTAGTATATATCCTAATATAGCACACAGGTACTATTTTTGCTACTACTACGGATATCTCTATATAACAGCTTCTATAAATTTGCATATAAAGTACAAATCTTCGGGGATGGTCAATATTGGACGAGACAGTTCGCCATATTGCTTGCTTACTGGTATCTCACAAACCATTCTATTAGCCTCGATAAATTATATACACTCAGAATTCAATATGGTTGCTATCAAAAGACCATCACCAAGTAAGAAGAATGGCACCAGTTTCGTTCTCTCACTAGCCGTCGGAATAATTATACTTCTTCTGATTATTTTTTTCGCTATCCGCCATAGGAAGCGCATTTTAACTCTTCTAAAACGGTAAGTGTACTTGTCCAATGTTTCAACGGATTCAACTGATCTCCAACCAGTGTCGGAGAACCGAAGCTTCCTGATGCTCCAGTTTCAAGACCGCCTGATGATCCAATGTATTTTAATCTGGATGATATGCTAAGGGTACCCAATTATGCGCTGCATCAGCCTAGTGTCTCTCAAAACCTCAGAATACAACGTTAGGATTCAGGTTTGCTCTCTCCCTGCTCGAAAAGGTCGGTGGAAAAAGACGTTTATGTTGGCGTTGGTCGTCCCGACTTTCGATTTGGTCTTTCGCCTTACTATCGAAATCCCTGACTCCCTTGTATTCGGGATTGGGTATGTTTTTTGCTAGTAGGGTTTGACCGTTAACATTTGCTACCGTCTTTCGTCTCGCACAAAAGGAGATTACTTACCATCTCGGACACCCATTGAAGCTCTGTTGGCGACCCTGAAGAGTTAAAGACGAACCTTCTGTCATCCTTCTCAATAAATATTGCATATCTGTTATTGAAGACGAAGACTTTTACCGCAATCACCAGTTATCTAAAAGCAATATACAAAAAGAGCTGAGCGCTTTGAATTAACCACCAAACCAAAACAACATTACAATTACCCTCAGTGAGCAATAATGTTCAATATAATAACATTTATCCCATATCTAGCATTAATGAACTACTACCACTCCCGTCTCTTGTAAGATTTGCTTTAGCCAAATAAGTAACTCTGTATTACCAATAAATAAACCAAGAAAACTTAAAATAAGAATCACGCCCCTTACTCTTTGTATACTAAATTTGATTTAAAAGGTTACCCATTTTGGTTTATAACCTATATTAACCTACAATTTATTTTATTTTATGCCCAATTACAGTTTTATAATATATTCTGATAAAATAGCAATAAGTAAACCTAGTTTTTATATAAATTTTATTATACAATTTAGTGGTTTATAGTATCAGTCGAACCTAACAAACCTTAAAGCTAAAAACATGACAATCTCAATTTCAAATTCTTACAAAAACAAATTAAAAATTTTATAAACCAAAAACAAATTTTAAAATAATAAATTATTAATAAAGCTTAAAACATATTTAAAAATTACCAAAATTTAATTAAATCTTTTCATAATTTTATTTGTTATCATATTATTTATAAAACCCATAAATTAAATGATAGATCGATAAAGTTTATATTAATTAAATAGGATAATTCCCATAACATTAAAAAATATAAACTAATATTATTAAAATTCAATTTCATTAATAGTAAAATATATAAATATGATTATTATTTTGGTATAAGTTATATAAAAATGTATTACAATACTGTATTTATAAAAACTAATTGAAAACCTAGTATTACAATATTTATTAATATATTTGATACTATTGTATATTTAATATATTTAAGTAAATTTTTAGTTAGGAATTTTTTTGCAAATTCTCTACTTAAACTATAATAATAAAATAGTAGTATATTTAACTAAAATAAAAAAAAATATAATATTATTCTTTACTTAAAAATAATAAGTATATAATTTTAAGTTAATTTAGTAATTTAAACTTCAAACATCTGGAATTAATATTGTTAACAACTATCTAATTCAGAAAAAAATATTTGATAACCAGCTTTTCCATTAAACTAAAAGGATATAATAAAAAAAATTATTATAAAAAATATATTAAATTATGAAGAAATTATACTATCAATTAAAACTTTTTCCAAAAATGTGAAATACTTTAGGGTATGTACAGCCGGGATGAAGTATTTAATAATTATGTTGAATACATTATTTAAGTAATTATTTAAAACTGCCTTTTTAGTTTTCTGCAGTTGTCGATATATACTAATAATTATAATTTTTTAATATATAAAAATTTCTGAATTTAACAAGTATCCATTTGAGCCGAAATAAAAAAGAAAACAGTAGGTGTTACACTTCGATCAAGTCCGTCTGACCAAACACTGATCTCTCACTCTAAGATACCAGATTCTCAGAATTTATGGAGTATGTATAACAATTGATATTAAAGAATGATATATGAGATGTGTAACAATAATAAGGTTATAGTAAATTATGAGTTTGTATTATATTTGAGTTGACTGATGAAGAGTAAGAATTATTTATTAATTTTAATAATAATTTTTATATATATAATAATATTTTATACAAATATATATAATAAATTAATATAATCTTAAGTATTATATTATTTTAATGATATGTTAATATAATCCTGAATATTATATCAGTTATGTAATATGTATATATTATATAAGATGTGTAAAACAAAAATAATTGATTAAATAAACAAATATGCTGATTATTATAATTTAAATGATTGTGTGAGAGAATGAGAGTGTGTTTTTAATAATAAATGTTATTATATTTTAATTATAATTATAATATTATTTTTCTTTTTTAAAAAAAAGTTTTTTTTTGGTAATAAATTCTTAAGGATATTTTTTATATATATGAATTTTTATAGTAAGAGTTTTTTTTGGGGGATTTTTTTGTATAGGGTATTTGGGTGTGGGGTATAGTTTTTCTAAAAGGTTTTTTATATTGGATAAGATTTTTGTATATATATTTTTTTTATATAAAAAAATCCTGTATAGGATATAGGGGGTTAGGTAATTAAATAAATGTATAAGAATTTTCAGAGATTGTATTGTAGGTAAAATTAAATTTAACTTCTAAAATATTTAAGAGATTAATTAATATATTTCTGAAAAATATAAATATTAACAGAATATTAGAAATAAAAAAATAATAATCAAAAAAAACTAGATTCTTGTTCTTAGTAAGTTGTTTAAGCCAAAAATATTCAACAGTATGCAAAGAAAGTAGATTTTTTTTATAAGTTTTATATTAAAAATAGTTATTAATGTTTTATTATGCCGAAATATATTTATTATTTAATTTATATAACACAAAGTTGTTCTTTTTGCATTACAATATCTTATAAATATTTATTTTTAATATTTTTTAAGTATATTTTTAATTTTAATTTATTTTTGCTAGATAATAAATTATATAAAAATGTAAATAAAAAAACATTATGAAAAACTAAAATATTTTAAAAAAAAATAAACAGAAATTTAATAAAAAATTACCAAATTAATAATTCATTTAGTTTGGAAATGAAAAAAATTGAAATAATTAAAAAAAAAATATATTAAAACAATACATTATAAAAAAAAAATATTAATAATTAAAAATATCAAACAAAAAAAATTAAAGGCTAAATAAGCTATTCATAATATAAAGGAGTTAGATCATAAAATTGCAGAATTGGTTTTAAATTTTTTTAAATTTAATTATTTGGAATTCTTGCAATTTTAGTTTAAAATTAGATTTTTTTTTAATTTTTTACAATTTTATTTTATAATTAATAATATAGTATTCTAGTTAAAATAAATTTAGATAATTTTTAGGAATATATTATCTTCTAAAATTTAAAAATTGTTTTATAGTTTATAAAATAATAACTATTTAATAAAATATTTATTTTTTTTATTAGGTTTATCTAAGATTTTTTTAAATTTATATTTTGTGTAATTTTTAAGTTTTAATTCTTTATTATTTAGATTTTTTCTTAGTTCTTCGGGAACTAATTCTAAGAGTAAAATATAAAATAATTGATGAATACATATAGGTTCTAAGATTTCAAGTTTAAATGTATTATTATTAAACTTTTTGGTAACTATAAAAAATTTATATTTTTGATAATCAAATTTTTTGTTCTATCATCTTTTACATTTGATGTATTTAGCAAATAAATATACTTTATCTCCTTTTTTTAAAAAAAATACTTCTATTCTTTTTTTATTATAGTAATATAACATTCATTCTATCATAAATTAAAAATCTTTTTATAAATTTTTATAAAAATTTTTTATATTCTTAACATATTTGTTTATTTAAAATACTATTTCTCTGGGTATCAGTAATAGAAGTACTACTGTTGGATTCCATCCTCTGAATACTTCATAAAAAATATATTTCATAATTAAATATTTGGAAATATTATAAGTAAATTTAAATTTAAGAAGTAACTTAATCCAATTATTTTATATAATATTTAAAAAATTGTGTAATTATATTTCAATTATCTGGATGATTTGTTTGGTTACTTTATTTATTTAAACATATCCTTTGCTAACAATATTAATTTTAATTCCAATCTAATTTTTGATTAAATTCCAAAATTTATTAAAAAATAAAATATATTTTTATCACAAATATATTTAATTTATAATTTATATTAATTAAATATCTATTTATTATAAATTTATTTAAATTCTTCTATAAACTATTTAGAATTTTATAATTCTAAAATTATTATTTTACTAAATTTACAAATAATAACTAGTATTTTATTATAAATAATATTAATAAATAGATTTTAAAATTTTAACATTCCTTAAATGAAATCATAAAAAATGACTTAAAAAAATACAAATAATACATCATAAAATTATAATTTTTTATAAAATAAATATTAACTAAATTTATTTCTATAATATATATTATAAGTCTTAATATATTATTTAATATATTATCATATTTATAATTAAAAATAATTTTTAATTAAAAGTTTTTAAATTTGTTTAATTCTTAAATATTCATAAGCGAGTATATCATAATATTATTTAATAAATTTCTATTAAAAATTTTTAATAAGGATATAATAAAAATCTTTGAAAAAAATAATTCCATTTTTAATAATAAAATATTCTAAGGTGTTAAGGTCATTAAATAGGATTTGTATAGTTATAAAATATCACTTATAACTTTCTTTCAATTCCTTAATAAATTAATTATTAATTATGTGAGAGATAATATTGAAAGTTTAATTAATAATAATATTTTCAAATAATTTTTTTTTAAAAATTATTTTTTTATTTAATTGTATTCCTATCATTAAATCAAATCTTTTACTAATAACATCTACTCCTAAATTTTCTTTATTTTTGTAATATACAATTTTTATATTATATTCATTAAAAAATTTTTATTAATAGACTTATTGTTAGCTAAATTTTTTAATAATAAAAAAAAATATAAAATTTTTATAATTAGAATATATAATAAAAAATTTTTTTATTTATAAATATATTTTTTATATTTTATAAATATAAATAATTATTATTAATTCTTTATTATAGATTAAGTATTTAAATTCTATAGTATTAAATTTATAAAATAAGTAAGTAATAAAGTATTATTTATTGTTAAAATATAACTAATATAAGCATGTACTTAATATAACATTTGAAACATCAGTTTCAATTTTGATAAATAATTCTAAATCATATAATTAGAATATAGGTGTTAAAAAAAATGATTATTTTAATATATTAAAAATATTAATTTGATTAGAAATTATATCAAACTTAATTTTTATTTTGGTAAGTTTAATTAAAACTATAGACATGTAATTATATTATTTAATAAAATATTGGTAATAATTATATAATCTTAGAAAGGATTAAATATCCTTAATTATCTAAAATTCTAATTAATCTTAAATTGCTTAAATTTTTTTTAAATTTATTTTTATTTTTTTAATTGTAATAATAACTTTTAGAAATTCTATTTCTATTACTTTAAATTTTATTTTCTTAAATTCAATTTTAAAATTATATTTATCAAATGTTTTGAATATTAGGACAACATATCTTTAATATTCTTTAAAATTTTTATTGTAGATAAGTATGTTGTTAAAGTAAACAACATATATTTTATTAATATAATTTTTAAAAATATAGTTTATGAAAATTTAAAATAATGTTAAAATATTAGTTAATTTAAAAAACATGATTAAATATTTGAATAATTTATATTTATATTAAAAAACTATCTTTTAAATGTTATTTAATATTATTCTGAGGTTGGTATAGGTAATAATAATATTTAATTTAATAAAAATAATAATATTTTGTAGTTAATCAAAGGATTCTGAAATGAGAGATAATTTAATACAATTTTTTATAGTAATATTATTAAGGTTTCAGTAATCTATATAGATTTATAGCTTCCCATTTTTTTTTGAAATGAATAGAATTAAATATCTTGCCAGAGATTGTAAAAGTTTAATATATTTTTTTTGTAAATTTTTTTTGATGTATTCTCTAAGGGCTTTCAATTTTTCCTAAATATAAATATAAATAGGTATGAATTTAGATATAATATTTTCTTTAAACAATATTTTATAAATGAATTTATTAAATTATAATAAAACTTCTTTATTAAATAATTTTTTAAAAATTTTAATCTATTTTAAAATTTATTTTAGAATTTTAGAAGTTATATTTTTAATAATTTTTTTAACAATTTTATAGATATTTTTGGCTTTAATTTATATACATTTAAAAGTATTAAGCTTATTTCAAAATCTGTAATAAATTTCTTTATTAAATAAATGTTCTATTAGTTATAAATATGTCACAGACCCATGGTCTTGACAGCATAAATACCTGTACCTTGTTTTATGCTATATCGTTTTTAGTTTTGCTCTACCACATTTCTAATATAACACCTATTATCCACATATATAAGTTCACCTATTTGATTTATATTTTTGTCATATAGCACACATATATTACATAATTAATAGATGATAAGTTTAATTATTAATTATCATTAATAAATGTTAATCCCAATTATTACTAATAAATAATAGACTTAATTATTAGTTATCAACCTTAATTATATAAAGCATAATTATATATATAAAACTATTATTAGGATTAATGAATAATTCTTACTCTTTATTAGTTAATTTAAATATAATACAAACTTATAGTTTACTATAATCTTTATTATTATTACATATTTCATATATTATTTTTTAATATCATTATTATATATACTCCATAAATTCTAAAAACCCAATATCTTAAAATAAAAAATTAGTGTTTAATTAAATAGACTTAATTAAAATATAATATTTTAACCAATTTTACTCAAATCTAATGGAGAAATATATATATATTAATAAATAAAATTGATTTAGAAGATTTCATTTTTTTAGAATATGAGATAATAAATAACAAAGGAGATTGTACATTTTTTTATAACATATTTTTTTATTTAAATTAATTAATTGCTAATTGAATTAATTAAATTAATAAATATTTTAGAAAATAATTAAGAGAAGTATTACCCTTATTAAAATTTGAATTAATTATAAATTTATTAAATAAAGAAAATAATATTTTTTGGAAGAATGATAAGTTATATATTAATATTGGTACTTAAATTAATAATAAGTTAGCTATATTAATAAAAAAATTTAAAAATAAATTTATAGACATTACTTTTATAAATAATTTAAAATATTTAAAAAATTTAAAAATTATAATATAAATATTAAAATAAATTATAATAATTATTATTTATATTTAGATTAAAGTATATACTAATATATTAAAATTTATAAAAAAAAATTTTAAATTATTAAAATTAAATTAATTAAAATTATTATATAAAAATAAAATATATTCCAAATTTGTTTTTAAAAATAAAAATAAAAAATATTAACTATTATTATCTAAAGATTTTGACAAAAATTCTAACAACAACAATTTTACTTTAAATAACAACAATGAATTTATTAATTATAAGAATAATTAATAAAACATTTTTTAAAATAATATCAAATTATTAAAATTAATTAAATTTAAAAGATCTTTTACAAAATTTAATCAATTTTTTAGATAATTTAGCAATATTTTCTATTTCCAATTTAAAAATTATTTTAATAATGAATATAAAGTTTGCTATGTATCCTTCTTTCTTAAAAAAATCATTTTTAATATTTATAATATTTACTATAAGAAATATAAAGAAAGTATTTTATACTAATAATAATATAAAATTTTTGATATTACTTTTATACTTATTAATTATATTGTATTTATTAGATTTTTTAAATAAACTTGTAGATATAAAAATAAATAAAAAAAAATTTTCCACAAATTCCACAAATTTTAACAAAAAAGATCAACTAGAAGCTATTTCCAAAAATTTAATTAATATATTTCTTTTATTGATTATAATAATAATTAAATATTTCACCATACAAAAAAAAAATTTAAACCTTAATAAAAATAAAAAGTTATATAATAAAAAATTATTAATAAAAAATTTATTTATAAAAAAATATAATTCCTTATTATTAAACTTAACAATACTTTTTATAAGGATAATAAAGCTAATACTTTACAATTCTAAATTTTAAAATAATTTAATTTAAATTATTAACAATTTCATCAGAATAATTGACTTTATAACAAAATAAGAAATTAAAACAATTATAAACTTAATTAAAGTTAATTAAAATTTAATAACAAGTTTTAAAACCAATAGTAATGAAATAATTAAAAATGGATTTTTAAAATTATTTATAATCTAATTCTTATAAAATTAGAAGCTATTTAAAATTAATATAAATTATAATATAATAAATTTTTAAAATTTAATAAATTTATTTATTTTAAATACAACCAAAAAAAATATATAATTAAGAATTATAAATAAAACTAATTTTAGAAAAAATAATAATAAAAATAAATTTATATTATAGATTATAAAAAATTATATAAATAATATAAAACATATAATAATTTTAAATACAAAAACAAGTATTAAAAATTTGAATTGGAATAAGAATTTAATAGAATTTTTAATATTACTATTAACTAATCTACTTTAAAAGAAAACTTTTTTAAAATTATTTTTTAATATATTTACAAAGTTTTAACTAATATTTGAATTAATTAATAGACTTAAAATTAAATATATATTTTAATAGTAGAACCTGATTTGTAAGAATAAATTTTTATTTTTTGAAAAAATATTCTAATTTTTTAAATAATCTAACTTTAAGAAATTATTACCAAATTTAAAAATATAAAATTATTTAAATAAATTTCTAATTCTAATTTTTTAAATAAAAAATTCTTTATTGAATACTATTGGTATAAAAATGTTATAATAATATAATTTGATAAGTTCTTTGAAAAAAAACAAGATTAGATCATTTATGATATTATAGAATAGGAAGAATTATGGTAAACCAAAATTATGTTTTTTAATTAAGACATTTTTGAAACATTTGACACAAAATAAAAATATATTATACCACCAAAACAATCCAATTTTCTAATAATTAAAGAATATTATTAAATTTGGAATAATCCTTTTTTAGGATGATATCTATAATATATCAGAAACTTAATTAATGATTTAAGATAGGAATATCAATATTAAGGTGAAATAAAAAGCTGATTCATTCCTAAAAATTCTAAATTATATTAACCTAAAATTTATTTTAAAAAACAACTCCGAACTACCTATAATGAAGAAGAATAATGAGATATCTTAAATTATAATTTTTATAAAAAAACCTCTATTAAAAAAGATGAACCAAAATAATGCCCTAAAAGATCTTATAATTAATATTTTTTATTATTAGATAATAATAGATTCTATGAATATTACGGATTTAAAATATAAATATTTAAAATGTATTTTATGGAATATGGATACTGGAGATGTTATTTATATAAATTATATGAATTTTGTGAGATAGGAAATGTCTGTATTCTATGTATAGATAAAATACTTATAAAAGGATATTATTTTGCTGAATAATTTAGATGAAGTTTTTATTAATTATATTAATATTTTATTTATTTTGTTATAATTGATAAATATAGAGCCAAATTTGTTTAAGACTTTAATAATTATTAAATTGTGATTGAATGATAAGAAATATTTATTGAAAAATTTAAATATATGATCATCCAAAGCAAACAGTATAACCATATTAAGAAATGTATAATGTGTGGATAGAAGGTAGAATTTATCATTTATAGAGGATATTTAGGTATATATAAATATTATGTATAAAAAGAAATAATTTATATTAATAATTAATTATGGAATAAAATAATTCTTAAATAATGTTTAGAAGATGGATTTTATTGGATTATTAATATATTATTTTGAGAATATTTTTCTTTGAAGGTTTTAGTTATTAGTTCAGAAATAGGATTATATTATTTAATTATTTGATTAATACCAAATTTACTAAAATATTGGCATATTATTTATAAAATTCTGATATTAGAAGAAACCTTATGAAATGTTACTAATATCATTAATGAAGATTTAAATTAAGAGAGTTTCGGATTTTGATATATTCCAAATAATCTAATTTAAACTTTGTTAAAAAAGGATTTGACAAAATATTTAACTGGATTATAAAATAATATTTCAATATTTTCTACATAATTAATGGAAAATTTACCAAAGTTCTTACTAATAGTAGAGCAGAAATTACTTATATTTTAAAAAACTATATTAAAAAATATATATTACCTATATTTTTTAAATTAATATATTATAATGTTATAGTATTTGGAGGAAGTTTTCTTAGAATAGTTAGATATGAAATTACTATTATTTTTATTATTAATAATTATTTTAAAAAAAAAATAATTAATATTTTTAATTTTAAAAATAATGATCTTATTCTAGGATATGATTAATTATAGGACTATAACCCTAAAATTAGTTTTTGATTATAAATTATTAAATTTACCAAATATAACTGCCAAATTTTTTAAAAATATTTCAAATTTAGAATTTAAAAAAAAAAAATATACTTATAATTAACAAAATATTTTTTTGATAAAGAAATTTATTATAGATCTAAAAATAAGTTTAATATTTTTAAATATATATAAATTAAAGTTAAAAATATTTACAAAATTGTTAAAAAAATTATTAAAAATATTATTATTAAAATTTTTAAATAAATTTTAAAATAGATTAAAATTTTTAAAAAATTATTTGATAAAAAAGCTTTATTATAATTTAATAAATTTATTTATAAAATATTATTTAAAGAAGGTATTACCCCTAAATTCATATTTGTCTATACTTGTATATAAGAAAAATTAAAAGCCTTTAAAGAATACATCAAAAAAAACTTATAAAAAGGATATATTAGATTTTTATAGTTTTTAGTAGGATATTTAATCTTATTTGTCTTAAAGAAAAATGGAAAATTATGAATTTATATAAACTATCAAAGTTTTAATAATATTATTATTAAAAATTATATTAAATTATCTCTCATCTTAGAATCTTTTGATTAATTGTAAGGTGTTATTATTTTTATTAAATTAGATATTATTATTATTTATATTAATTTTAGAATAGTATTAAATGATGTTTGGAAAATAACCTTTTAATATAGATATAAATTATTTAAATATTTAATTATGTTTTTTAGATTAACTAACGCTTTAGTATTATTTTAGACTTTTATAAATTATATTTTTAAAAATTATATTAATAAAATATATATTATTTATTTTGATAATATACTTATTTATAGTAAAAATTTTAAAAAATATTGAAAATATGTTATTTTAGTTTTCAGAGTATTTGATAAATATAACCTCAAAATTAAATTGAAAAAAATAGAATTTAAAGTAACAAAAACAAAATTTTTAAAAATTATTATTACTATCAATAGAATTAAAATGGATCTAAAAAAAATCCAAATAATTTAAAATTAACTAAAATTTAAAACAATTAAAGACATCCAGTCCTTTTTAAAATTATATAACTATTACTAATAATTTATTAAACAATATAGCTATATATCAGCAGTTCTAACTGAACTTATCAAAATAAAAATTAAATTTGATATAACCCCTAATTAAATTAATGTTTTTAATATATTAAAACAATTATTCTTTTCAATATTTATATTTTAATTATATGATTCAAAATTATTTATCAAAATTAAAACTAATGTTTTGAATATTGTATTAAATGTATGCCTATATTAACTACATTTTGATAATAAATAGTACCTTATTACATACCTATCTCATAAATTCAACACTATAAAACTTAGATACCCAATCCATGATAAAAAATTAATAGTAATCATTTATATTTACAAAATATGGAAAATATACTTATAAATAAAAAAACTTTTCACCATATATTCTAACCACAAAAATCTTACTTTTTTTTTTATTATTAAAGAACTTAGTTGATGATAAGTTTGTTGGTAAAAATTTTTTAACAAATATAATATAAAGATCATATATTATAAAAGCAAAAAAAACTCAGGAACAAACATTATCAATAAAAAATTTAACCTAATAGCAGAAATACAACTAGATAAAGGAGTAATTTTTAAAAAAAAACCATTCAAAAACATCACTATTAATTAAACCCTAAATACCATTTTTTACATGATTGATAATTAATTTATCCAAAAATTAAAAAATAACTATAAATAATATTTAATAATTACTTAAATTTTATTTAACAATCCAAATATACCAAAATACTTCATTATTAAATATAGAATTATCCTTTTTAAAAATCTTTATTATATCCCCACTAAAAATTTTTAATAAAAACTTATTAAATAATACCATAACACATTAGCCCATAAACACCTAAAAATCAAATAAACTTAAGAACTTTTAATTAAAAACTACTTTTAATTTTAAATATGATAACATATTAAATAATATATTAAAACTTGTAATATGTGTTGTAGAAATAAACCTAATTAATATTTATTTTATAGAAAATTATAATTTCATAATGTACTATTAGTACTTTTCTAAATCATCTCTTATAATTTTATTTAAAAAATGTTAAAATTCTGAGACCTATTTATTAATACTATCTATAATAAAGTTTTAATAATAGTTGATAAATTTAGTAAAATCATTATCCTAGAATTATAAAATAACAAATAGTTTATAGAAGAATTTAAATAAATTTATAATAAATAAATATTTAGCTAATATAAATTATAAATTAAATATATTTATAACAAAGATACTTTATTTTCTAGTAAATTTTAGAATTTAATAAGGAACTAGATTAAAACCAAAATTAACATTACTAGTAAAGGATATGCTTAAACAAATAAAATAATTAAACAAATTATTTAAATAATTGAAATATGGTTATACAATTTCTTAAATATTACATAAAATAATTAAATTAAGTTATTTTTTAACTTTAAATTTATTTACAATACATCCAAACATTTGACCATTAAATACACCCTATATAAAATACTTAGAAAATGGAACCTAATAGCAGTATTACTACCCCTGATATTTAAAAAAATAATACCTAAAGCAAATCAATATATCAAAAATATAAAAAATTTTTATGAAAATTTTTAAAAAAACCTTCAATTTATAATTAAATAAATGTTACACTACTACAATTAGAAAAAAATGGAAATACTACTTTTGAAAAAAAAAAATAAAACATACCTGCTTACCAAATACATCAAAAAAAAAAAATAATTTAGTAAAAAACTTAATTACCAGAAGTATAATCTTTTCATTATTACAAAAAAATTTAACAATAATACTTTTGAATTTAAAATTCTAGAATTTATATAAATTCATTGATTATTCCACATCTTATTCTTAGAACCAATTTTAAAAAATTTAAGAAAAAATCTTAATAATAAAGAATTAGAATTTGAAGACTATATTGAATACAAATTCAAAAAAATCCTTAATGGATTTAATAAGAAAAATGAATATTTTATATGATAGTTATTATTTTATAGATTTTAAAATAACTCTTAGATTTTTAAATATAATTTATTTCCACAAATTTTTCAAAAATATCTTAATCAAAAGTCTATATTACAGCTTATAAAACAAAAATGTGGAAAACTAAAAAAAAATTTAATTTTAAACTAAAATTATAAAAATTTTATATAATCAAAATCAGAGATTCCAAAAATTAATTTAGAAATTTTTTGATTTAATTCTTCCACTTCCTAATCCATTTGTTTTGTTTCCACATGTTTTTTTTTAATTGTCTTTTTTATTAATATTCTTTTTTTATGATGTATAACCTAAATATGTTTTGACTTAAATTATTTAAATTTTTTTTGTTTTTAAACTATTTTAGTAATAATTTTAGTTATTTTTATTTAAAAATTCACCTATTTTTCTTTGATTTTTTTTAATATTTTCTTATGATTATTAATTTGCACCCCTATCTGATTTATTATTAAAAAAAATTAGTTAAACCCAAAGACATGCTAAAATTATTACTTACAAAAAAAAATTAGATAAAAAGATTTATTAGTATTTATACAAACTGAATAATGTTTAAACTTTAGTATAATAATATATTTTTTAGGCTTCTTGCTTTTTGAACAAAACTTACAAGGAAATTGAGCTTTTTCCCCATATTTTTCAATATATTTTGTTTAGATTTTATGATGAGAATGAAAATTAGAATTTTAACAATTATTATTTTTCCATTTATTTTGTTTTGTTGGTATTTGTACTTGATTTTAGAGATGTGTTGATTACCTGTTTGATTTAAAAATATTTTTAAGTTTAAATTTTAAACTACCATTTTAATTTGATTGTTATCCTTTTATATTTTTTGTTTACATTATTATCTTACCTTATATATTCATATAAACAAAAGTTTTACACAGAATGATAATTTATATTAAAAATATTTATATTAAATATTAATTTTATATAATAATTCTAAATTACTTAAAATTTAATTTTTATATAAACCCCTAAATTACCTAAGTATTAAGTTTACGCAGAATTTGTTATTGTACAGATATCAATCTTTGAAAGAAGGAGATAATGTTATAGACTTATAATCTTGATAGTATAAATACCTGTACCTTATTTTACATTACATTGTTCTTAGTTCTGCTTTACTGTATTTCTAATATAATATTTATTATCCATATATATGAGTTCACCTATTCAATTTATATCCCTATCATACGGTACACATATATCATATAATTAATAAATAATAAATTCAACTATCAATTATCATTAATAAATGTTAATCCCAACTATCATTGATAGATAATAAACTTAACTATTAGTTATTAACCCCAATTGTGTGAAGCATAATCATGTATATAAAATTATCATTAGGACTAATAAATAATTCTTATTTTTTATTGGTTAATTTAAATATAATATAGACTTATAGTTTATTATAATTTTTATTGTTGTTATATATCTTATATATCATTCTTTGATATTATTGTCATATATATTCTACAAGTTCTGAGAACCCGGTATCTTAGAGTGAGAGATCAGTGTTTGGTCAGACGGACTTGATCGAAGTGTAACATAAAAACCAATTTTATAATAATAATATTATCTAATACTAAAGTATTATTTTGTAATATAAAATATATATTAATATTTTATTTTTATAGTTTTTTAATAAAATAAAAGTTTATAGTTATTTTAAATGTAAATAATATGTTATATATTATTAAAATTATAATTTTAATTTTTATAATTATTTTTTTATACTTTTTAGCAGGTATAATTAAGTTATTTCTAAATCATATACATCTAGGTATATTAAATTTAATATAATTATTAAATTTAAATATAGATTTTAATTTGTAAATCTAGTTATTTATACTTAAATTAATATACTATATAATTTTAAAATTATTAAACTTAATAATTTTTCTAATATTGGCTTTATATATAATTACTATATTATGAAATTTAAGAATAAAAAAATAGAGGGTAATTTTTTTCTTTTTTTATTTTAGAGGTATTAATTCTAGATATAATTTAAAATAATAATCCTCCAAATAATTTATATATTTATAATTGTTATAAGATAAATAAATTATTTTTTCTTTTTATTTTGAAAATATATTGCCAGTATTAGTACTAAAATTTTTATTTGTATTGGTATATAACTTTTTATTTATAATTAAATTTTTATTTTATTTATTTTTTATATTTATATTATATTTAAATTTATATTTATTATTTTTGAATATTACTATAATTATAAAATTATTCTTTTAATAACTTTTAAATAGTAGAAAGTTATTAAGAATTTATAACCTTAATTTTTTAATTTTTAATAATATAATTCCATAAAAACTCTAACTATTAATATATCTAATAATATTTAAAAAAATAGAATTATGGAATTTTTTAATAATATATGCGTTTATATTATCAAAAATATTATTTGCAAATTAAGTAATAGTATAGATATATAAATAATTTTTATTATAATTGTTAATTATATTATTAATTATATTTATAAAATTAAATTATAAAAATAAAATAAAAAAAAGGTTGATTCTCTTTTTTTATATTTGAGTAATTTTTTTAAAGTAATATGTTATAATTATATAAGTATTAAGGCTAGTAAATTAAATATTAAAATTAAAAAAGTAATATTTAAGTATATTTATAATATTTTAAATATCTAATCTATACTTTTATTTAAATAGATTTATTATTTCTTTTAAAACAAATTTTATAAAAATATTGTAAATATTTTTGTGTATAAATTTTTAGATAATAATATTTGTTATAGTTTTAGTGGTATTGTACTTATTTATTAAATTAATATTAATAATATTTATAATTTTAATAATAATCTAAAAGTTTTTATTTTTTGTAATAATAAAAATAATAAATTATAAAATTATAAAAATACTAATTAGTATAAATATTGGTATATTTTTAATAAATTAAAAAAGATAATATTTATATTGTATGTGTATATTTAATATCTATCTAATTTTATTTTATTATGTTTAGTAATTACTATTATTAATAATAAAAATAAAATGTATTAAGAAGGTAATAGTTATTATTATAAAAGATATAAAAATATAAAATATATAATATTATTAAATATAAGGTAAGATTGTAGTTTAAAAATTATTTTGAATAATTAGGTATATTTTTAATTGTAAATATATAAAAATAGTTAATTAATTATAAACAAATAGTAGATTTACTTTTTAAAAATCAGAAATTGGTGCTAATAATATGTAAAAATTTACAGTTTAATGCTTATAACTAGAACATATATAGGTTTGTATAAGTATAATTAATGATCAATTTATTGTAATCTCAACACATCATAGATTCGTCTATAATAGTATTTATAAGGTGGTACGTATCGACCCGGCTGACGCCTTGTACGTATACCGCTACAAAATTCGCGCTGCGCTTAATTTACTTAATGATCAATACGCGGTTGAATTTGAAAGGTCTAGTCTGCGTAAAATGAGGTAGAAGGGAGGTCGGTTCTCTCCTTTTATATCTGAGCAACCTCTTCAAAGTAATGCGTTACAGTTGTATAAACATCAAAGCGGATGAATTAGATGTTAAGACTAAAAAAACGGTGTTTGAATACATCTGCGGCGCTTTAAATATCCAGTCTGTACTTCTACTTAAGTAGATCTATTATTTTTTTTAGAAAAGTCCTATAAAAATGTTATAAATATCCTTATATACAAATTCTTAAATAATAATACTTACTATAGTTTTAGCGGTATAATACTTATCTATCAGATTAATATTAATAGTATCTACAATCTCAATAATAGTCTAAAGGTTTTTACCTTTTGTAACAATAGAAGTAATAAATTTTGAGGTTGTAAAAATATTAATTAGTACAAATATTAATATATTTTTAACAAATTAAAAAAGGCGATATTTGTATTGTATATGTGCACTTAGTACCTATCATATTTTACCCTGCCAAATTTGGTAATTACTATTGTTAATAATAAGGATAAAACACATTGGGAGGGTAATAGTCGTTATTATGGATATAAAAATATAATATGTGTGGTATTATCGAAAGCGGGTTAGGTCTGCAGTTCAGGGGTTATCTCGAGAGATTGAGGGCGTTCTTAACCGTAGACGTGTGAAAACAGTTAATTAACTATAAACAGCTGGTAGATTCACTTCCTAGAGATCGGAAGTTGGTGCTGATAACGTGTAGAGGTCTACAGCTTATAGCTGGAACGTATGCAGATCTGTATAGGTATGGTTGATGATCGATTGATCGTGATATCAATACATCCGCCTATAATAGTGCTTATAGGGCGGTACGTATCGACCCGGCTGACGCCTTGTACGTGTACCGCTACAGATACAAGGGCGTATTTCGCTAAAATTTTGGTTGTAGAATATCCGGTTTAAATGAGCGCTCTTTTTCCAAAACGTAGATCCGGTGAGTGTCGGGGAGTTGAACTTATCATATTGCATTGCTTAGGTTAGGTTGCTTTGACTAAGTGCTGAAGCCGACCGAGATGTCATGATGACCAGGTTGTATATATGATAGAACAAGTACACTAGTTATATAATCATAAAGCACGTGGCAGTTCGGAGAGAGGCTTCTTCTAAAAATTTAATCGCGATGCATCGAATGTGAATTGCAGCTGTGGGGCTTCCTCCCGGGTCAGGGGAAACAGACTCCACTGTGCCGCAGCAGATTCACATTCGATTAACACCAATTGGGCTAGAAAATTTAAAGGGGCTCTTATTGTTTCCTGAATCAGAAGGTGTATACGTATTCGGCTTCGTGGGATCAAGGCTGTGTTTACGTAATTTCAATCTGCGTCCAAGATTGGCAAAGCCCGGGTTCTTTCGTTTAGCCTCAACCCAATTTAAACACCATCTCTCCTCAGACCTGTGAAACCAAAACAGTAGCTTATTATACCTTCTGGAGGTATATCCAACAGAACAAATCCCATCATGGGTTTGATTAGGCAGAGCCTGCTGTGCTTGGCGGTTGCATTCATATATATAGAGGCTATCTCCACCTCACTCAATGATCAGCCGCCTGAACTAGATAAAAAGTTAATCAACCCACTGTCGAGGCTCCTACGAAAAAGCCTGTGGCACCAAGCTCCGTCGCTACTACTCCATCCTCCTAATATTCGTGTCTATGATGTGTACTTGATTAAGATCAAATACCGCTTCAGCTCGAAGGCCACCTTTTTTCTGCGTTGTTCTTTTCAAAGTGCAACGAAAAGAGAAGATTTCTTACAATCTTCGTTCCGCCCGTATTAATTGCAAAATATAACGATGAGCCACACTGTCGAGGAAAAGGCATGGTCTAGGCGTGAGATCGAGAATCTTATCGCTGAAGGGAAATGTGTTGTCATTGTCGATGATAAAGTTCTGAAAGTTGATGCTTGGATGAAGTACCATCCTGGCGGTGACCTAGCTATCAAACATATGATTGGCAGAGACGCAACGCTAGAAGTAACAGCGTAAGTCCTTTGCTAAATAAAACTTTTGGTTGCTCTCGCAAATAATAATTCGAAAAATTGGGTAGATTCCATTCGGCGGAGACCAAGAAAAGTATGCTGAAATATAAAATCGGTCGAATCCAGGGGCCATGGGTCAGCTTTACACCTCCAATCCAGGGAGGCAGATTCAGATTCATCGACGACGAAACCCCCAACGAAAACGATATACCAGTCGGTGCCCTGGATACTTTGGATCTGGTCAGCTCCGGTTCAACCACCCCCACAAGCGCAAGCACGACTAGCGAGCCCGATTTTATCTTGGATCACAGGCTGAGATTGAGGAAGCCACAGGTTTACGCATCCTCTATTTCGTCCGTTTCTGACAACGAGGTCGATGGCGAGGTCATTCTCTCGCCGAAGCATGATGCAGACAGACGTGCCCAAGAGGACCTTCTCCTATACCCATCGCTCGATCTGGCAACGCAGCAAAACATCATTGCTAAGTACCGAGTGCTGGATAAAAAATTGCGGGATAAAGGGTTGTACGAATGCAATTACTGGAATTATGTCCGAGACTTTACGCGATACTCCGTCTTCTTCGGTCTTTTCGTATATTTGCTGAAAAAGGAGTGGTTTACTTTAGCAGCTGTCTGTCTTGGGATATTCTGGCATCAGATCACCTTCACCGCACATGATGCAGGTCATATGGGAATTACTCACAACTACGCAATCGATACCTTCGTTGGAATATTTATTGCGGACTTTTGCGGTGGCCTCTCTCTTGGCTGGTGGAAGCGCAGCCATAATGTGCGTTTCGATCATCTTTCCCCTTAATCTCGTATAAAATGCGGATGCAATACCAACTCTCGTCGGAAGTAAAACGCTAATGGCTTCCCCTATAGGTCCATCATATCGTCACTAATGAGCCAGATCACGACCCGGACATTCAACTGATGCCATTCTTTGCGATTGATTCGAAGTACTTTACCAACGTATATTCCACATACTATGATTGCATAATTCCCTACGATCGCGTCGCACAAGTCGCCATACAACTCCAGCACTGGTTGTACTATCCAATCCTCTGCTTTGGCAGACTCAATCTTTATGTACTCTCTTGGGAGCACCTTCTTAGACGAGCACCAAGACAGGGAATCGCGAGATGGCATAGATATGCTGAACTCGTGTCCTTGACCCTATTTTGGACCTGGTATGGATATCTCGTTCTGTACTTGTCCATTCCTACGATGTGGGGCAAGATAGTTTTCTTTCTAATCAGCCATATCGTTCCAATGCCGGTTCATGTGCAAATAACCTTGAGTCATTATGCTATGAGTACTTCAGAACTCGGACCCGCTGAATCATTTCCGCAGAGAATGTTAAGGACTACCATGGATGTTGATTGCCCTGAATGGCTAGATTTTGTCCACGGAGGACTTCAGTTCCAAGCCATCCATCATTTGTAAGGAGACCTAACTTGGAATCATCTCTTCGTTTGAATGTTACTGACAGTTCTGCTTATCATTCAGGTATCCCCGTATGCCACGCCATAATCTCCGGAGCGCTCAGAAGGACATCATGGAATTCTGCAAAGATGTCGGCATTCCGTATGCATTGTATGGGTTTTATGAAGGCAACAAGAAGGTCATCGGCAGGCTCGGAGAAGTTGCCAACCAAGCCGCGATCTTCCAGGAGTGCCAGCGATACTGCATGGAGAATCCTGGCGATCATTGATTTGAACCCTTGTTTCTTATAGAAGTTACTAGTGCAATATACCCGCAAAGTTCGTTCCTTTGTTTTTGTTATTGGTCATGTTTTTTGGATAGACTATAGACTATAGCGAGTTTATTTAGTTTCGTTAGGTGCACTTGAATATATATTTCCCTTGATTTTTCTTAAATGGGAGATGCATACGTTTCGTAGCGTTTTAGAAGATGTTCCTCCCAGTCGCGCATAGATTTGTGTCGTTTGATCAACTTCCGGCGATTGGTGGGATTGCTCGATGAAAATTTATTGCGGAACAACCTAATGTTAACATCTGTTTTCGCCGATGCCGTCGGAATAAGGCTAGCTTTTGCATTTTCCAGCTCAAGATTTCTCACCATGGTTTCGATTACCTAACTTGCGATAGATTTGCGTTGTCAGTCGAAATACCACATAGCTCGGACCACGCCGTTCGCTCGAGTAATTTCCAGCCAAGGCGAATGGCAAGGCGTGGGATGTCGCGACTCATTCTAGCGGCCTTGTTCAAGAATATATAAAGGGACGCCTGGAGGGCTTTTGAGTTACGCGTTTCGTGTGATCGAGCCCGCGCTCAATAAGGATCAAATACGCGATTGAATTTGAAAGTTTTAGCCTGCGATTGCTACCACACTAATTTAACTGATCCAGGATTTCCTATATTAGGAATATCCCAAACTATACTTTTGTTGCATTTTTGCACCAGGAAGATTAATTTTGGGAATTTCATATTCGTGCTTGTGAGCGATAACACCTATCTCTAAGCTAGAGATAGGCTCAGCTATAATTCCTCTACTCTGAGAATAACCGTGGACCCAAATCAACACGAGACCGACTTTTCTAAATGTTCATTTTTCCAACGTGGAGTGAGTAGTTTTATAGATAATGCTATGATGTCTATGCTCTACAGTCCTGCTAACAACACCCTCCTACGGATATGTACTCTCTTATTCTTGAAAACAATCTTCTAAACTTTCCCAGCTGGCTCAGCCTCCTCATACTGTTTAGATCCCAGCCCACGCCAACTGTCGGCTCGCTTCTCTTTCCAATGAACCTCTTGTTTACCTCCCTTGACACTGTAACCGGGGTCACCGTATTGGACCTTTGGAGTTTCTTTTGCAGGCGGGTGGATAACCACTGCTGGAGGTGTATATGCTTTAGGAGGATATACAACTTGGAATGGAACACATGCCCCGAAAGGTCCATTCTCTGCAGAGTTCTCACATCGGATGATGCAAACGTTGCTCACTGAACCGAAAGTGGCTTGGCAGTTTATATCTTTGGGAATTTTGATTTTCAATGGCCATTTTTGATAATTTGATGACGGATTGCTGCCTTTTCCGTAACTCGTGCCGGGAGGCTGTGCGAGATAAAGGGACTGGTCGAAGAATTCGCCAAAGTTGTTGGCAGTACCTGTTCCGTCAAATCTACATCTGTATCATTCCAATTCTTAGATTTTAGTAGATGGCTCTGTGACTTCAATAAAGAAGATATTTCGCGTTCTTAGGTCTCTGGTGACTAACCTGAAAGGACCAGCTCCGTCATCATTTACTTGGTATACCATCATTTGAAGCCATCCACCGGGTGTGACTTTCGGTATGGTCCCTGTCGATTATAACCTAAGTTAGGAATATTTTTATGAAAGAGTGTGACAGAACCAGTTAGCTATGGATCAAGTCTTACCTCTATCCGCAAAGAACATCGTTTGGGCTTGTACGACTGTTAATGCCTCTTGAGGAATTGGTGTCATTTGCCAGTAGTATATATTTCTGTGCTTCGTCATTGCGGCTGAGCCCTCTGGCCATCTATACAGAAAATCTTGCTTATATTTATCCGAAGTGCTAAAAAAATACTTGGCTTTTGAGAGACTCGCGCCGCATCCTTGAGCCATCCACTTTCGCGGCCGGCCCCAGTAGGGACTATCTGATATTGCTGGCACTATTGGATCGCTGAAGCATGTGGTATCCAACTGGTCTGGATCCTGGTCTGCATAGCCTGTTCTAAAAGCTTGATTGGAGGAATAGATGATGGAGCCGGTGCCATGGATACTCTGATCAGCGTCTCCAACGCTGTCATAGAAGCGAGCGTGAGCTGATATTTGCGGAACACCAGCAAGAAAAAGAACCATAGAGGTTACGAATGAAGGTTTTGAAAACATTGTAAAAGGGATAGTAATGATATCAGAAAGAACGTGGTTTAAAAATCGTGGCTAGCTGCGAAAACCCTTGCGCTGGTTTTCGATTCTTTGGAAGATATCAATAAAGTGGAAGCAACATGGGAGAAAGTGCTTAATTATATACGTCTATTAACACAAATGACGCAAAATTCAGCATCTCGCCCCTAAATAAGTATCAAATTAAAGTGAATTCAAATTAGAAGACCGGTCGCTTCATCTCTATGTTATATAGCTATCATATCCATTCGGTTTGGTCGTGCATCGTCATCCGTCGCAAGATGGCATAGAGTTGCTGGGGGGAAGGTCCAGGACGCGACTTCAAACCTCAAGACCATACAGAAAGTTACACGCATGGGTAGCACACAAAACTTGGTCGCTTCTCGCTGTCCAATTTTGCTTCTCCCTCATTGATCAATTTGCCTGTTTCCAGAGGTTAGGGTGGATCTCGAACAAGTTCGGTAAGCCGCGCGGATGCACCTGTCTTTCGCTAAGCAACCAAAACCAAACTCATACCGAAGAGTAACCGTAAATCTTAACCGGATCACGTTTTAGCTGATACGATATTGTACGAGATCTAGCGCTCATACTAGTAACGCAGACGAAGTAGGCCTTGAGCTCGTATGTACATTCGTGGACTAGTTACGCGAGCTTGCCGTTTCGCGGCTCTGTCTACGCGAAGTGGCGCGCATATACTAGTAGGGAAGGCCCAAGGTTCATAGTCTGGGATTTCAAGGTCGAGACCTTGGTGAAAGCACCAGATTAGGAATGGGTACCACGCTGGGAAGCTGCAGACGTGATAGCAGCTAGTCAGTGGTCGGGTTGATCACCTCAATTGGTTTCTACCTTCCATCTTCCATGTTCTCTCATAATGGGATTTTTAATTCAGGAGATAATTTTGCATTCGGAATTTTCTAAGGCGTTTAAAGTTTAATGTGACGAACGATTTCTGACAGGGTCGCACTGTAAGCCCTTTGACTTCGTGTGCCGACAACAACCCCGAGCCAGGTCGGCGATTTGAAGTGATCTTCATCGAATCTGGTCTTTCTTGGTCTCTTAATCTTGGTACTTTCCGGATAAAAGAACCGAGGAAAACAACCCTTGATCCGATCTAGCTTGGAGAACCGACAAAGATCGGTAAATTATAAACACAACACAGCCTAAATTTCTGGACATTATGACGTTTACTGGTTCAAAATTAGGGAGACAGAGGTTTACACCAACTCAGCAGGGTGATATCAAACACATCTTCTCTCACAGTTTACAATTAAAAACGGAGACTAACCCGCTTGGTTACACGGACGCCGCGGAAGGTGGTGCCGGAAGAATACTTACTAAAATTCAGGTTTTAACAAATGCCTGTAGGCCCATAAGCTGGTTCACGTCTCCGCGAATAATGATGCGTCAATATCGGAAACACCGGCAAATAATATTGCTTGATATCGCTAAAAACCCCTATATAACTTGGAATATAGTTTCCATCTTCCTATAGCACATAACTTCGACGATATCGCGCCCGAGACTAATGTCGCAATAATATTTAAATTGCGCCTCTACGCGACTGTCTAGGACGTAATACCGCAGATTCTATGGCCCGCTGTCCCAGTCCAGCATCTCTCAAGATATATCACAATCACCTAGCGTGGGTAACAGTAGATTCAGCTCCTCTGAGCAGCTGATTGGATTGATACTTATATATAATATAATGCAATATAGCCATCTATATACCATACTTAAGTTCCTGCTTCTCTACATCTTTCCCGGAGCTTTATGCCTAGTTCAAATATTCTATACGACCCACGATAACCTGAAGCTCACCGCATCGAAACTCTTTCAGCCACAAGTAAGCGACCCTGGGGTAGCATATACTGAAACATAAGTCAGCACCGGTATAGTGGTCGATCTAATAGATACGGTGACTGTCGAGCTTATAAGCGCTGTTGTTGTAGCAGCGATCGTAGTCGTTGATGTCACAGTCTTTGTAACCTGCTTAACTATACTAGTTACGGCAGTTTCGGTATAATTAACAGTGACTCGAGTGAGCGAAGAAGCAGCTGAAAAAGTGATAGTGGCGTCGGTGTCTGTCGTCAAGCAGGTTATAGCTGCGCAGGGAGCCGGAATCCCCCCAATAGTATAGGTGTAGATTGAGGGTGGCCACGCCTACCAGGTGAAACTGGGCAAATAAGTTGTAGTATATGCGGTGGTGGCTGATTTATGTCATATATGGATCAGCCTGATAGAATTTAAATTTCAAACGAATATATGACAAAGTACTTACCTGGAATTGTCACCACGGGTACGCTAACAGTCTTCCATACGGTGACCAAGCTGGTGTATGTTATTTTTGTGGTTGTTGCGATTTGGGTGATTGTATTCGGTACAATAAAGGTTGTAGTGCTGCCAAAGACGGTTGCAGTGGCGGATGGAAGGAAAATAGTATTCGTTATAATGGTCGGGCCTGGGCATACGTATCGTTTTTCTAGAGGATTTTCGAGCTGCCTATCGATCGGACTGGCTACAACAGCAGTTGCAAGAAGGAATGCTGCAGCGATTGACTTGAGTGGAGAAAACATATTGCCATAAAAGTAGAAAAATAATAGCGTAGATGGAAAATAGAGAAATGCTGTAACGCCGCACGATATAGATATGTATATCGGTTTCAAATCTGCTTGATGAGTTGGCAATTTTGAGATTTCGGGCCTGCTTCTGGCCGTGAGTTTATATCAAGCGGTGTCAACTGTTCCGCATAGGTTCTGCTCAGTCTTTCTAGGGGAATCTATCGAGGTGATGGACTCGGCATAGTCGTCCCGGTCTCCGGCCGGTGGTGCGATATCGTATCCCAGCCCAAAGATCATGAGCGCGATTACTCATATCCCATGGCTTGTACCGAATAACTTACCCCGTCGGTGCAATAAACGTCTGCGTAGGCTTCATTAGCATCTCGTGCCTGCTCTGTCTTAGCGATTTAGTCAGGGGTAAGCCGTTGGTGAAGGTTTGCACTACCAATTTTGGACGAGCGCCACTACTATCTATCGTCCAAGGGCGGTTATTAAACCGGGCCGGGCCATTACCATGGCGCAGCAAGACGCAATCGTTCCGGCATTACCACCAACTTGAAACGCTTGAATATATCCCTTTCAAGACTGTACCGATTTACCAGACAAGGAAGCGGAGCAGCAGGAATGGTAACGATATTCTGCACACGAAAATAATTAGAGAAGCTGGATAGATTTGCTGCAACTGTTAGTTGTCGTGTATGGTTAGCGTTAGGCATCAGCAAGTGAGTACCCTAGATCATAGAAATCCTGCCAGTTGGCTATAGTTTTCCGTTTCGCGAGCCACGCTTTAAACGCTGAGGCATATAGATATCGTCAATGGAGATGTTGCGATGTTGTTAACCAGAAAACAGTTCGGTTCTGATTGCTTTGTATTTGCGCCTGTTGGTAGAAGCTATGGCTTGCAGCGGAACCTGCTTCCGTCGGTGTTGTGTGCCAGAGCATACGGTGATAGCTAACCCGTGATATCCTATGATAGCTGTAGGTTGGAGATGCCGGCCAAGTGGTTGTTTTATATCCCAGAATAGTGACAATGCTTTCAAAATTCCAGCCTCTTGACGAGGAAAGAGCGCAGATAAACAGTGGTTGCGTGACGCACATTTACGAGAGTCCCTGATCTGAGAGGTCAAAGCGTCTGCAGTATCTTAATAGTTTATTTTTTATTGTGGAGATTTTGGAGCAAAGAGGTTCCGAGATTTCGGATCGCCCTAGCAGTTCGGTTAAACTTACAACCAGGATGTCGTTCCACCCATTAAGCCAACAAGCTTGCTCTAACGAATCTCTTAACCGTGAATATATCGCTCCTTTGAGACCAGGATAATTTACGCTACGTAAAATCAGTAGCCGGAAAAAGATCCCGCTACTACCCTGCAGCCTTCTGTCGAATTCCTTCTAACTCACAGTATTGACGAGATCCACAATCTCCACGTCCCTCGTCCTCCAGATGAGATGACTGAAGCTTTTGTGTTGGCCTTGTCGTATGGCAGGTCTTATGATCACGGGGCAGACTCTTAGCAAGCTCAGCAGAATATCGATTTCAATGGAAACTCACGAGACGCCCAAGGCCAGCCAGAGCCTCTACTTGGGAGCTCAAGAAGCATAATACACCTGTCGGTTAAGCACATTGAATTGATTATGCCTAAGACTGGGAGTTATTCGGCCAGATCCTAATAGTATCTTCGGAGCCTAACAATAGATCCTCTCTAGCCATATGCACAACTACGTCAGCCCCCAACAAGCGAAAAATCAATTAAAGTTCATCAAGGTGCCTGAGCATATCAATGGACAATATAGAATGCAGCACTACCCTATAATCGTGTATAATCAAAGCTTTAAGCAAAGTTGCACATTGTGCGCTCATGTAGAGATTAGTTCCGCCACATACTATCGTTCACGTGAAGTGAGCCGCCACATATGTACGCTCACCAAAGCAAATCAACTCCTACTCCTTGCAACTTTGCACAACTACACGTCTACTTGAATGCCTTTTATTCTTGATAGAGTTTTAATGGTTTTATAATTCAGGAATTGAGTAGCCAGGTAAGCGTATAATAGGAGCAAAATATCAACAAAGCCCGATATATTGGGCTTTTCAATCATATATTGGACAACACAGTGTAGCAATTTTTTGCACCAAGACATTTTTAGTCGTCAATGTTTTGAAGAAGAATTGAAAACAGGTCAATTGACTCTAACTACATGTATCTTTATCTCTAGCTATTCATTCGTCCCACGCCCATCAGAATTCCCTATCCACCTCCCATGGCCATGCATCGCGCAACGAATGAACATGAAATCTAAGATAAAATTGACCTCCGGAGTTTCCGGCATATGATAGCAAATAGGTAGAGAAACAAGAGTGATCCTCTAGTCTGCTACTCATATAACCGTAAAAATATGTGCAAAAGTAAACATCTAAACTCAAAATCTGTCGTCGAAATGACAGCCCTAACGGCCTCGTGACTCTCGTCCCTCTGTATTCCAATCACTGTTGTTGGATAAAATTTTAACTAATGTATAAATGTTAGCATAGAGTTCTCAAGTATAGTAATTTGTAGACACTTACGAGGAGGGTAGGTGTTCAAGTTGTTTAACAGCCTTGTCCTAGCGGGGCGCCAATGTAGCATCCGCTGACATTGCAATCCCACCAGTAGCACTGGCTGTCGATGCAAATAGTACCGGCAGGGCAACCTCGCTTCTCAAGGGTGAGGCCTTCATCAGGAGTAGGAGCTGCCATCGCGGTGACGGAGAAGATAGCGACAATGATGGTGCTAAGGAACTTCATTTTGATTGTTTATTGGTAAAGGTATATAGTCAAGAAAAGACTAATTGATTGTTTTGAGTAATGCTGATTGAGTGAAGTTGTTACTGTTGATGGTGATGATGTTGACGATGGTGGAGAGGGAATATCTCGAGGGGGAAAAAAGACCTCTTTATATATTCATCCATCACCAGCCAAAATTTTAGTTGAGGGTTCGTCCCTAGAACCTTATCTTTGGTCTTTTGCCTGTAAGTCTTCCTTTTCCGTACAATATCTAGGATCATCGTGAAACCTATGCCGCTAGTCATGACTATTCTGCGGGCAGAAACGTTGAGAACCCACTAGTTTGGAGTCAATGCTTTCAATTGGAATATTGATCGATCGTCATATCGCGAAGCTTAGTGCTTCGTCCAATATTCCCCGCTATCTGCAGATTCCAGACCAGGATCCGGCTAATATGAACCGGTTGTATGTAACGCCTCCGCTAGACACTGTCTACCAGTTCGAAGCCCCATGTTTTCTGGAGAAGTGTGAGCTCAGAAGATCGTATTTGTCTCGTGAAGGCAGTGCCTCCAGAAAGTCCGGCTGGGTAAAATCATTGCTTGGTATCGCATTACTCATCGCTTAGAAATAACTAGCCAGTCTAAATAAGACGCTCTTCTTCGTAAACTAAAACAGTCTTCGTATATCTCCGTAGTTCAAATCTCCACAGTCACTTTTGAAGGTAGTATCAGGAGCTATCTATGCGAAAACCCGTATTCAAGCAAACAGTTAAGTTTAGGCTGTCTAGATTTGCGCTTAAGACTAGACTACGGCCCGGTGTGAGACAACCAGATAGACAAACAACCGATCCGAAAAAACAAATATGCATAGTGAGTAATCGAGTATTCAAGTCAGTAGGTTAACAAGGAATGTTGTAGCCAACGAGAAGTTTAAGATCTACAGAAAGACACCTGATATCTCGAATATATTGGTCCAAAATCCATATATTATTGGAAATTAAGGATACTGCATAAACACAATACAAGAAACGAGCAAGAGCGTCCTTCTTGAAGAACTCGGTAGAGCAGTATACCCTAAGGCTAGAACAATAGACTATCTAAACGTCCCAGTCTTCTCGTACATGCGTTTTGAGAGAGTAATGCTAGTTGGCTGAAAACCAAACACTGAGCCTTGTTGCGATTACTCCTACCCTGGATCAAAAGGTCCCAGCGTTTCTCGAGATAGCATAGTTTTAATAAAATCCCAGATTCGTATCGCTCTATCGTTCTTTCGACAACTACCAGCGTCAGCCGATTCAAAACTTGTAAATATAGAGCCGCTCAGCATTAGTTGAGTTATTTAGAGAGCCAGATATCCTTTGTCGCCCCGGGCCGACAAGCTTAAATGTCGGGAACTAGCCGCTGCATGAAATATTGAAATGTGGATTCGGTTCCACTTTTCTCAGACTTGGTATACAATTAAGCTTTCGTGGCTATGGAAAAAGGGGACGGTTATTTAGGATCTTTTCTCTCTCTTTCCTCCGGATTCCCGTATTTGTAAAGTTTGACCATTGCATAAGTCTAAACCCAGTGCTGTAACAACTGCAGGCAAGTACGCCTTTATTCGCGTATTCGACCTGTTTATTCACACCTCGCTAGCTTGAGAGGGGAACAAAGCGTCTGCAAAGATGCCTGTCCTGGTCAATTTTGTCCCCACACTGACGTTCCGCTTCCCCGCATTACAATTCCGAGGCGCTCGAGGGGAAATCCGAAACCTTTCTCCAGGTCCAAATTTTTTGTATATCGTCGAATCAATCAGGTTTATAACCACACGGGCCCGAACGCATGATGACTAATCATTGAGTAACATACCCCGAGCCAAAATACCCATGTGTTGAGCGACTCGTATGACAGCTAACCTACCGAAAAATGAAACAACTTGGAAGTATTCGTGAAGATCTTCTTCGAGTGCTTCCCGATGATTATCACTAGAATGAGAACTAGCAGTAAGGGTACGTTTCAACTTCGGCACCAACGTAGATTCGTTTGAGGTGTTACGATGATCAAGATCCTCAGACATTTCGAATTGAAAATTCCTCCACCCTTGATCTAATGAGAGAAGAGCTAGCGAATTAGCGTACCATAATATCGCAAATTTTTTATCTCTCACCGTTGTCTCAACTCGGCTATAGTTCCTTTGATAAAATTTGTTTCTTTTCCTCGTTGTCTTAGGACAGGGGCACGAATAGTAAAAGATACGAGATGGCTTGACCAAACAACATTCCAATGATTGCTCCTAACATGCCTGGTTAGTATCCCATGGGTGCGACCAATTGTAGACCAAGCGGCTATATACTGGAAGAACGATGAATACCATAACTAGTTTAGCTAAGGTATACCCGAGTATTGATAGTTCGCTGTTGCATTAGCAGCCCGACTCTGACAACTATTGATAGTCTATGGATAATGTTCTTCATTGGAATAATTCAGCCGCCCTACTGCGACGTTTTGCACCTTGCCAGTCTCATATAGAGAATATACTGAAATAATATATTTAGACTCGGGCCTCGTATTTCACTAATGCATAGCAAGTCATATCTGAGCTGTGTCGGCATTCAAATGAGGGAATTGATGTCGCTCCAACGAGGCGGAGTATGTATCTCTCGGTGGAACTTCGGATATTTCTATTTTGGAAACCCATTTGTTGGCCACCAGAAGAATATTCATGAATCTGATATAGCCTCAAGACTAAGTGGATAGGAGGGCAAGGAGTTAGATACCGGAATCTAAGATTCTCGAGCGCTAGAAATCAGACATACAAGCTCAATGATTCGTATCAACGTGAAGTAGATACAAGGCAGTCGCACTAAGACTCGCAGAACTGCTCGATTGGAATTGAAACAAAAAGAATTATCCTTCCCGAATTTAACAAGTTTTTATTCTCCCGACTAAACCAACTAAGAAAGCTTTCAGAACGGACTTACATTTTTCTATCTCCTAAATAAAAAAGATGGTGATAAGACGAGCCAGCAGAAGATAACAGTGAAAGGCCAATAGGTGCGTCTCACTATATATACTCCTTCTATTTTATTTGGATATCTTCAGTACCATAATACGACTCTTATATAAGAGCTGTATTTTAAGGACTTTTGTAAAGAAAATCTGATTGCGCTCGTTTATGCGTTACAATCGAATCGAAATGCCATCACGAATATCCGTTCGCTCCAGTAGTTAGAGCTATCATGGCGCAATGTTCGACCTCGCCGCCTGTTACAAGTACTTGCATCTCTGCGCTTTTCGGATTTTTGGAACCCGTCAGTGAATTCTTAAATATAAAGAGTTTTGTGTACTGATCTTTGAGGTTGCACCCGGCGATCTAAAGCACTTCATTCTGTGCGGTGGCTGCTACCAACAAGCTCTGAGCATAGTCGGGATGGTTTGACGTGGCAAGAAGGAACAGGGCGCTACGGAAGTTAGTAGATGACATTTTGGAGCGATAAAATTCATATGTAGCATTCTCGCAGTATTCGGTATGTGTATTGTATTTTGTAACCACAACCGACTGATACCATAACTTCTCACAATCTCCAAGTGGTAGTGGAAGAATCTTTGAGAATGATCAAAGATGTCTCGGTTGGTCATTGCATCCTTACAAAAGGATTTGAAGTATCGGAAACCGGTATGCTATAACTATCATTAACGATACAGTCAACTATTCTTGTATATATCATTACATTCACGACATCAAAAGTCTGCCGGTCTTATAATAAAGCTCTAGATTAATTTCGACTAGCACAATGAATCCGATAGTGTAGAGTGAATCAGTGAATAGGATATCAAAAACTACACCAGCCGATCTACAACAACATAACTATCTCAAGTCCAATCAACCAAAGACACCAGTTGAAAGTCATAGAATGAATTTGGGTATATATAGTTTGGTTTGCTGAGCACTACTAACAATAAAAAGAGAAATTTTGGCTGATGGCCAAGTAGCCATTTTGAACGAATCCACAGCCTAAACTCTTAGAAACAAGTTGAAACACAAGCGCAGCGTGGGTATCGAATAAACAAAGTGAAAACAAGAAAAAACAAACTGGGATAATCGGTAGCCCTCAACCAGTCCCCCTTCTCTGCCTTCTCACATCCAAAGTCCGATGGGTATGTCGCCAACTGAAATACCAGCCTGAGCTGTCAGATTTCAGATTCTAGCCAGCGGCATTCGCAGTTTTAAGCATATCCGTTGTATGCGATCCTGTCTTCAGCGCCGTGGATGTTGCCCTTAATACCTGAATTCGCTGCTCCGGTAATCTTGTCGACAACATCAGAAGGTGCGAAGCCCTCGGATCCCTGGGCGCTGATATAATAGGCCGCCAACCCGGCAACGTGTGGGCAAGCCATCGAAGTACCAGAGATGGTATTAGTGGCAGAATCAGAGGTACCCCAAGAGCTTAGCACATTAACGCCCGGGGCGAAAACATCAACTGTGGGACCCCAGTTCGAGAACGAGGCGATCGTGTTTGTGTTATCGAGCGCACCGACAGTTATAGCATTTGGAGCTCCCGCGGGAGAGTCATTCGATGCATCTTGGTTCTCGTTACCGGCGGCGACAACAATGGTAATGCCGTGGTTAAAGATTGCATCAACAGCGCTATCGATAGTAGCAGACCGGCCACCACCGAGAGACATGCTAGCAACAGAAAGGTTGGGAGTTGCATTGTCAGCCACCCAGTTCATTCCTTTCACGACACCAGAAGTAGAACCAGAGCCACTAGAGCTGAGAACCTTGACTGCCACCAGCTTTGCCTTCTTAGACACTCCGTAGGTTTTGCCAGCAATGGTACCCGCGCAATGGGTTCCGTGTCCATTTCCATCGCTGTTGGACGAGTCAACAGCGTTGAATCCCCAGCTAGCTCTAGAGGTGGTCTTCTTGCCGGTAGTATCTTGGAATTCCTATTAATACTCAAGATTAACTTGGTTCAGCAAGCAATCTCAATCCGGAGCCATTTACCTTATGGGTGACACGAATGCCGGTATCGATCACATAAACGGTCACACCATTGCCGGCAGCACTCTCATCATAGTCATAGGTGTATGGAGAAGCAAGGGTCTTGTGTGATATGCGGTCAAGACCCCAAGTGGCATCAGTCTGTTCAGTGTTGATTTTCATGATGGCGTCTTGTTCAACATAGTCGACTTCCGGGGATTGAAGGATTTGTTGAAGAGTTGTAGCGTCAAAGCCCCCAGAGTAACCTTGAAATCCTGTAGAACGAAATTTGAACTTGTTCTCAACACCATGAGACCTTGGGCCGGTAAGACCTCTAGCCGTATCGGCATGAATCGAGGCGATGCGAGCGGTATGAGCTTCGACAGCTGCATCAGAGAGATCTTTCCTAAGGACGACGATATACTTGTCTGCTATCGTCCCGGGTCGCCCAGCGTTCGTGACTTTGTGTATGGGACCTGCCAGAGCAAGACTTGCAATGGCAAGCAGAGAGATGAAACCTTGGCTAAACATCTTAAAAGAATATATAAGTCAATTGCTGGTATAAAATGAGTTCAATGTATTGGGGCTATTCTGAGAAACCAAGCTGTATGCTGCCGATGGAGAACTTGATGGAACGGTTAGATGAGGACAGAGACCTCTTATTTATAGAGGAAGTTCTCTTGACATTCCCTCGGGACTCTAAACGTCGTCGGCTTTGAATATCTCGACAATTACCGCTTAATTGCAAACTCCATTGAGTTCACCTATACTCCAATCGTATTATCTTTCTTTGTCAGATCACCCGTCTCGACATCCAAAGGCCAAGACTGTATCTCATGGGCCTTTTCGTGTAATCTCTCTTGGCGAGTGGTAGCCTTCGTTCCTCCAATGCACTATCCTGAGGCCTCGAGTTTTCGCCATCGTGATGCTAGCATCTACCCTCCATGTTTTAGGAAGCTGTAAATGCCGTGATACATGTGCTCCAGTAGTTCAAATCTCCATCATAGAATCCATATGCGAAACCTTGGTACTAATAGCTGCCAAGTCATACTCTTTTTGTAACGATAGGTGCAATCAATTTTGATCGAAGAAATATACAATGCATCAGAGACAAGGTTCGTTTACTACGCTAATTGTGCAGGCTCAATTGGTCCAGCTTAGGTACGATACTAACTAAACTCAAGGACAATGGATCAAGTGCAAGGTGGGTTTGCAAAAGATCAATTATAACCTAGTTGCAACTAACCACACAATTTAAACAGACGACGAAACGCTTCCTTGTTATCGCCATCTTGTGATCGACAGTCAAGGGCTTGAAAAGAAGAAAGACTAGATCCGTGAACCATGGCAGTTATAATGCTCACGGAAACACCAAGGATTCTCATATCATGACCAATGGCCCAATACACCCCGAAATTTAAACCTCGTAGTCATATATCGGAGCTTCGGGCAATAGTCCACGCTTATTCCCCTCACGCAACGTTATCCAAAAGAGAAGGGGTACGGGACGTCAATATCATGTGCGCGTGAGGGAGTCGCTTTAGAAAACCATCAAATTGAGATTCCAGCCTATACACAAGATCATATGAGCAGTCATCTAACTGTCGTTTACGGGATTGATAAGCATCCGGTCCTACTCCATCACGGGATTTCCGGCGTAATATTTTTGTGAGACCAGCTCATAATCTCAGTCGAATCTCGTATAGTAGTCAGAAATGTATCCCTATTGTTCGATCGAAGGTCATATGCACATGAGGGATCTACTCTGCATAACCTCCCATCGGTTTAAGAGGCGGGCCTTCAGAAGTGGATACAATACAAAGCCGAAGTCATTCCTAATACGGCAACTAGCAACTATGAAGAAACATGGTCCACCCACAAGGATATCTGATACGAGGTAAGCAAGCGAACCGATACGTCCGACCGATTAACCTTATAACTTAAAAGCAACGTAGAAGAATCAGTTGAAATTTGGCATAGTCTATTATTCTGTAGAGATCGCACGACTATTCAGAAGTGGCACAATCGCCCGGATATGAATCGTCGTATATTTTGTGGGAGGAATTGCTTCACTAGTCTTGACAAAGTTAGCAAAATTTCTGGTTCTATACTATCTGTAGTGGCCCCGATGGCTATACGTCATTTATCAGCCAGCATCGGAATAATGGTCAGCATTGTGTCCTGATATGAGAGCGTTGAAAAATCAGGTTGGTCAGAGCCACGGAATACTTGCGCTTGGCGCTTGGAGCAGGAATTACGCGCATATGGCAATGCAGGCTGGTGCCTAGGCTGGGATAGAGGATTTGGCCCTCTAGAAGAGGCAGGAGCCCGATCGATCGCTTCGGTAAAATCATGTTCTTAGAACTGAATTTCAAGAAATTTTCTTACCAAAGACAAATACTCTATTCATCTGCGCTATGGAGAATCTTATAAATCTGAAAACCTCAAGGTCTCAATATTTGGAAGGTGTTAGTTATCTCAGAGCAACCCTCTATTCTCACACGAGACGCTCTCACCATTGTCCTAGTCCCTGCTCAAAGAGAACCATGGTTCCTCTTCTCGACATCAGCGGAAACACCACGGGAAATCATATGCCGGCTAAGTCGTACGTGCAAGATATGCCGCCAAGATAATAAAGCTGATACGTATACCGGCGTTGAGTGGCCAAACATGGGGCATTTATGGTTCATGGAACCCGGCGGGAATCCCACTTGCCTTTTTGAAACTTTGGCGATTCAGGATATTGTATCGTCGCGCGGTAAAAAGACTCAGTTCAATTATTAGGTCCAAACCTTCTAACGTCTTGAATACTCCGATCGATAGTCTTGCCTCAAGAAGTCAAAAATACTTTAGCCGCGATACGATCTGCAGGTTTATAAACAAGCAGATCAGCCTCCGTCTCCTTGGTCCAAATGGTCTAGAATTATACCTGAGCGAGCACAAAGTCTTTACAAATTAAAAACTTATATCAACTCCCACCTCTGAATCGCTAGACTGCTTAAATAAAGTATGAAACTTCTGTTTGGGTTTCTTCGATAACAGCGTCACTTCAACCTGCTTCTTCTGTGATCCTTGCGGCGCAGTACATGGGTTGAGCATGGGTCTCCGTAGATCACGCGAGTTCTGAAATGAATGAATCTTTGACCCCGACCATCTTGTTACTTGGTTGCATATATACACTTCATTGGTGATTAAGTAAAATCGTAAGAAATTGGCGTGATGTTGGATGCCTAGGCGATAGGGAAACGAAAAGAAATTTTTGCGAGATTTCAGGATAGATAACACTACAATGTATGAAGGCTCTATGGAGTACTTTGTGATCTTGCAAAATCTTAACGTACAGATAGACTTTGCCACATGATTGAAAAGGCGCCATCGAAAAAGCCTTAGCCCCGCTCGGGCCTAGTGATTTGTGACAAGCTACACCAAGAAGTCATCATCGAAGGCATGCTCGTGCAGACATCGATTTATCCAACTTAGGAAGCTTTGGACGGCCTTGCCAAGCGCGTCAGAGCTATCAGATGAACATTTCAAACGCAACACCAATTCGACCCACAAGGTCAAACGGCTACCAACTGACAATGAACCACGGATCACAAGACGCTAACAATGGGTCAACCTCCTTGTAAAGCGGCAGCCCGAACTCCTTGCCAGGAATCTCAGTTCTGTCAGCTAGCTATAGATCCATGGACAGTCAACCAATGTTGAAAGTTTGTAATTCATTAGGGAAATTGCACTTCCGCGAACTCGAAGTGCAGACCTCCTAAAGATTTGTGACGTTTGGGATTGACCTATATTGCTACAGCAGCAGCATGACAGGCTATTTTTGTAAAATATTGATCATTATAAGAGTAATGTACATGACTAAGTAATTGTAACGCTCCCTTCTATAAAAATGCGCCAACGCCAAACTCCCAAAATCTGCAGCGCAAAACAAAAAAAAAAACGCTAGTTTTGGGAATCAATTTTAATAAGTAAACTAGTCAATCAAGTGATCTTTATCTCAAATTGAACTCTGATCGATATGATCAATTCGAGTAATTATTTGGCTTCTCCCTATAGCCGGTGGAGGCGATAGAGGCTTCGGTTGCATAGGGATGGCCGTCTCCGAGAAAGAATCTGTGTCAATACTTGTCCGTGAAGGTGCGGTACTTCCTGAACGATGACTTGTATGCAGCTGGTGAATATTCTCGTATTCATTCTGGGAATAGAAAGTCTCGAGATCGTATGATTGCTCCTGTAGTCCCCCATGGACGCCACGTTGAGCTTCAACATCCGACCCAAACGTCATTCCCGAAACACCTCGACCTCTAGCAACGTAATTAGACGGGCTGTCTGGAATATATGGTCCCTCGCGAATAGATGGTTTGGAGCTGATCGTATGAGTAAAGCTGTCGGACATGTGAGGAAGGAAACGCAGAATGAGAGGTTTGATGGCAGGTCCTGATGCGCATATTAACGCGATATTGACTTCAATTATTGACCACAGGAGGCCGCCTGTGGTATTGTCTAGATTATTGATATGGATGTCAGTATCAAACAAGCCTATATACCTGCAGGTTACTGTACTGTAGACCCGCAAGTGGACGAGAAAACTCACACGAGAGGTCAAACGTTCCAAGTGAATGCAGAGTAGTAATCCGCACCATACTCGCAACAGTAACCAGGATCCCCAAGCTGAAAAGCAAAATTATTGGAATACGTTTCCTTAGGTCGAGTCCAAGCTTCCATGCAAGGGGCATCGGCAGCACTACCAGAAGCAAGTCTGTAAACATGTTTACACTACCAGATACGTAGAAAAAGTCCTTTATGCTGAGGCATCGCAATTTGTCGTGTTGCGTTAGGGCTATTCTGAAGTCGAAGGCTGCTGCGATAGGATGACATTGAAATATTGTAGTGAAGAATGTCAGGAAAAAAAATAGTACTATCAAGGCGAGGATACCATAGAGTGCCTTTTGGAACCACCTTATACCGGCGAATATTTTGAGGTATAACACGATAACAGAGCATTTCGCCAGCGTAAGCGAGGCAGAGTATAGAATCACCATAGCCCATAGCAACTATGAGGTGAAAGAACGTAAGTTATACGATAATATTGACATGGAAACGGCGTCTAAGCAATCGGAAATAACCTACTTTAATTTGAAGAATCGACCTATCAACTAGAGTATCTAGATCCGTGAGCCAGACATGCATTCCAAGTCCTAAGTGAGCGGCCGCTATATGCACGCAATTTTCAGTTAGTGGCGTGGAAAAGGTTATTGGGGGAGTCGCGGCAACTCACAATATAAGCATAGTCCTGACAAAGCGAGGGCGGCGACCTGTGTAAACATTAAAATTAGCCTATCAATCGTATTCGAAAGTTTCAAGAATAGCTGGCTTACGGTTCCTATTATTACTAGGTCTTTATAGGATAAATGTTAATACACAGGCTTTTCTCTCCGCGCATGATAGACACGACTTACTATCTTCGAGCTGCAACTTCCCTACAAAAACGAACCGCGCGTACAATCGTAGTACCAAGGCTGAAGTAACTAACACAAGCATAGAAATAGTTATGGCGTATATCTGAGTGGTGAGTCGGCGGGTGTCCAGCAGGTTAACACTATCGAGATCCAACGGAGGGAGAACGACACCGGGCGGTAGACCGGGTATCTCCGCCAAACTTGCCATATTTCCAAATAATGCAAATTTTGTAGCGGAACAATTTGGAGCTGAGCAACTTGAGATCGATTAAAATTAGTTGCTTTATAAAATCGTCAAATGCCAGTATTTGGAGGGTTTTTACGAATTATCGCCTAGAGGAGAGAACTTTCGAATAAAAGAGGGAAATTTAGATAGAAACCCGAATAGAGAATTGATTCAGGTACTCTCCACTGATTCTCGTGTTGCAGCCCGGTCGACATTCCAAACTTGCTAATTTCGTTCGCTAGTACGCATCCGTCAATCCCCAGGATATATATTTGCATAGCGTTAGATCATTTTCGTTTCCGGGCCCGTTCAATACTGTCGAGTCAAGTTCCAGTTGAAAGTTAGAAGATCTGGTTGTAGAGTGGGAGAGAGAAGATGAAATGATTGAGTTCATAAATGCGGAGTGCTTTACTGTCCCGCTCGAAGAGAGACAGGCAAAGTATGGTGGCGCTTTGGCCCCTAATCATCGCTTTTATCCAGATGTTTTTTCTTCGATAATACCTCCATCCATCATGCGGTGAAAGCATCACAAATGTGCACATCAGTGCTTTCGTTTGTTGAAGCTTTGTGGGTTTCTTAGCGTCTGACCGCAAGAATTCCACGCTAAATTCTGGTATTTGAGCTGAACCATCCACACAGAGGGGTGATACTGAGACCCGATCGAGGCGATCGGCTATGTCTAAAAGAGTTTAGGGCAATCTTGGTGCCGGGTTCCCGGGCACCCAAAGATCGGGGAGCGGGAAATTCGTTCGTTGATGCATCAATTTCCTGAAACCTCGTCATAGGGTTCCATATTTCGCCCATATATTCTGCAACTATTATATAGTAGGGACTAAGTTACACGATCTTCCAAGACTGAGGGGAGAGTGGAATCCATCGTAGCACAAATCCAGTACCTGTCCATCAACCTGGTCTAAGTCGCTGCTAACCCATGACCTCGTCAAGATCCCAGAACTCCATCTTGCTATTTGGGACGAAATTGTCATAATGTGGCACATCAAACTCTCGATGTTCTCTTGCCTCCTTAAACTGCATTTCCCCAATTTTTTTGAGCTTGGGCTCCTTCCACATCTTTGCGATGTACGTCGTAGCCTCCGGACTGGCGCTTGACGTATCGACTGAATAAGTGAAAAACCTCTGAAATAAAGTTAGCGAGTTGCTGGACTTGTTCAGAAAGACGGAATTAGAACCCATACAGAGAGAATCGGCCAGTAAAACGCGTCGGCGATGCTGAATTTCCCAAGAAGAAACCCTTCGTCTTCAGACCCAAGAACCTCAGCTGCCATTTTCCTTGCTATTTTAAATATTTCGAGAACTCGTGCGATCTCCTTGATGACCTTGTCGCTCAACTCCGGCCCTGGATTATACCTAACAGGGAAGTTGTGGGTAAAATCGGTTCGGATATTGACGAATCCAGAGTGCAACTATCCACAAAATTTAGTATTCTGCAAGGCGGCTAGGCCACCAGACCCTGTGAATGCATGTGTGCAACTAACTTCAGCGACGACGCTGCGTCCGTAGGCCCTTAGGATCGCATTGGCTGGCCATAGGCCCTTTTCAGGGTACTTCTCATTCAGATACTCCGAAATCGCTAAAGAATCGTGAACGGGTTGCATCAATCCCGAGTCAATTATCACCGGAACCAAGCCGGATGGTGAATCTTTGTGCAACTTGTACAAGGAAAACCAAATGTTAACACAATCAAGTTCATATGAGATCAAAAGCGCCCTGAGCAATCATATCTATGAAACAACCTTGGCTCGAGACTCTGGATCTGCTAGGCGATACCATTGGACGGAGTAAGGGATATCAAAATATTCGAGGAGAACCAAAGGGCGAACTGTCCAGCCTATTCGAGGATGTCAGCTTCCATAACGTGAAGCTCTTCCAGTAAACTCAACAAGGGACCTACTTGAATATCTAATGGGCAAACCCAGCAAATGGAGCTTTTCTGATGCCATTCTTACCAACAGGTCGAGTCCTCAATTGTCAGTTGCTTAAAGCTTGATCAAAACAAGAGGTACACTAAGAGGGATTACTCGCTGTTCCCTCAGCCAATGACTTGATTAGTTTGGAGTTGCAAAAGATAAACCGGGAAACCTCTCGTGCGCGTGCGGTAGATATACAATTGTATTTCATTCTTTGGTGTTGAAACACACAAGAGCAACAATTGCGCATTAGTAAGCTATAGATTGAAAGTGGGGTCATCGGCCATCTACGAGGTCCTGAACAAGCCAAAACGGAATGCAGCTCCTCCAACATCGCCGGGTTTAAACCAAGGAAGGCAAAACCGCGAGCTGTTTGAGGCCAAGCTTTCGGGACAATAACCCAGACGAGATTGGGGCCGACCGTAGCCGTCGGTGTTGATTTGTCTTGTGGAAGATCAGACGCTGAGGTTTGCGTTGTGTTGGTCTCGCAGCGTTGCGTGTTTGTCTGCCACAACACAAAGCCGTCGACCATGAAAAATCCAACACAACACACTCCACTCCTCGAAAAAAAGCCCGAAGGATTCGAAGGACGAGACCAAGAAAGGGGTCATCCCCTTTCGTCCCAACTTCGAACCCCCTCGTTTATCCGGTGCGTCGGCAGATGCAGCTCGAAAAATTTCTGGACGTTCCACCCGACAAAACTCCTTGTCTGGAAGCATCACGCGACGCCCAAACCCTCCAAATTTGGAAAGGGTCCATCTGGGCCAACACAGGGGAAATGGAGCTCTTCTGGATAAGTTTGACCTGAATCGCCTCAGCCAGCACATGAGTGGAGGGCTTCCTTCACTGCCAGCTGATTCGAGGTCTTAGCTGGCGCTTCATCGGTCTTTGTCCGGTAGGAATTTGCGGGGAAGCCGTCCTGCTGTGGGGAAAGCCGTACATCGGACCATGTCAGCTGGAGCTCGCCTTGGACATGAAGCAGAAGCAAACGTCGGGCGCAAGATTCCAACAGATGACCTAGTTCCTACGAAGAATCTTTTGCGAAAGCCAACCAGAGAAACCATATTTAGCCATGGCTACCCCGGAGAGCGACTTTGGAAATAATTCGCGTGCTTCAATTTTACTACTCTTTTTTTTCTCCCTCTTCGATAATCGATAACTTGCAATAAATTTCAATAAAGGATAAGAATCCATGGTGTGGTTTGCAAAGCGCACTGAGGGCCCGCCAGCTGCGGCGGAAACAGCTGGAGAACGAGCTGCGCTGCTCCCAAATGAAACTTACAGGCTGGCGCGGCGACCCAGCAGGAGCAAATTATGGCTTCTCCCAGCGATAACATTTCTATTGATCATGTCATTTTTGACCCATCAATGTTCTGTCTGGTATTTTGGAGGCAATTTCGTATCAGAGGTTTGTGGCCCATCACCTCAAGAAAACAACCAGCGGCTAATTTTTTGGGTGGGAAATCACCAGCCACGACGGTTTTCAACAGATCTAGAAGGCACTGATAAAATCCGATTCTGGATGGAAGGAAATGGCAAACTTGAAGGAAGCCTAGAGATTCTTGAAACCCCATCCACCGAACCCTCGAGGTTAGAAATCGATATCTTCACTCTAACCTGGGATACCGATGGTTTCAAATCAGTGCAGCTTGAAGACTCGGCAGCTGGGGTAGCTTTGAAGGTAGGGAACGAAACTGTTCATTTTTTTTTTTTTGATTACAAGCTAAGACCCAATTTCAGTGCGAGAGAACATTCCAAAGGTCATTCTTCAGAAGATCCATGCCAACGATCAAAGTCCGCGCAAAGCTCCACATCCAAGTCGACCAAGTTCAAGAATTGTCGATATCCACAAGAGCTCTCGACGTCAACATAAATCTCCCCAATGCGAAACTTACAAAAGCTTCTTTCGACACTATCTCAGGCTCTGTAATATCATCCGCGCTCTCCAAATCACTCGATACTGAAGCTCAGACGGTCGAAGGAAAGATATCGGGCAATTTCAATTTATACGACCGTTTACGGTTGGTCACAGAAACTGGCAAGATTGATGCTCAAATTAGCCCTCAAGAAGGATCAGATGTCGCAACTTCAGATTTTCGAACTGCTACGGGAGATATTAAAGTTAATTTTGAAGAGCCCGTTGGATCTCGCAGCTTTAAAAGCACAGTAGAAACGGACGCTGGGAATATTACAGGAAAGCTCCTACTAGGAGAAAATCTATTCGTCAAGTCGACAAGCGGCGATATCAAAATTCACGTAGCTGCTACTAACGCAGCAGAATCCTTCTTCAGGACAGAAAATACGTCAGGTCTGACTAAAGTCTTCATGGCGGAAAGAACAATGGGAAAGGTTATCAGTTACCATACGGCGGAAGATAGAGACGTCGAGGTCTCATATCCTTCCAACTGGGAAGGCGAGATCCACGCCAAAGTGGCAAGCGGAGATATAAGGCTACAAGGCAAAGGCATCGAAATCACCCAAGAGTTTGAAGGGCTGGTAAGGGGGCAAGAAATCTGGGCAGAGAAGGGCAATCCTTCCAAGGGTCGTCTAATGGCTCGGGCGACGTACGGAGATGTGATCCTTTCCATTGGTAAATAGTTTGGTGTTTTACGTATGCATAACTGGCGTTTTTTTTTTCTTTTTGTTCTTGGTTTCTTTGTCTTTTTTGATTTGCAAATTAGCGTTTCTTATATATTACAATGAATTTGATATCCGAGAATCCCCACGGTCCCACAAAGTATTAAGACCGTAAAGCTGACACGACGGCCTCGCCCCATATGTTTCTCCCTTTGTAAATCGCCAATTTGTCGGGCATCCCTTCAATAGCTGTTGCTAATGCTTCACCTTGTCCTTCGGCCTTGACCACGTTAAGAGGGGTCATGTAGGTTTTAATAAAGAAAACGATCGCTTTCGACACAGGCAATCTCAACAAGACTTGTCTTTCAACCCGTAAATAACACCCATCGAGCTTGACTGATTCTAGCTTCTCGGGAAATTCCACTCCTTGATATATATGGTTCGCTACAAGAGAACACAATTGATCATGAATTGCAACCGTCCACTTTTTCGAAATCAGAAACTGCAAAACATACTAAATTTATCCCCAAAGGACGAATACTTACATTGAACCTCTTCACCCATCTACCCATCTCCAATTTCCCAAAGAAGCGATCTACACTAAACTCCAGTTTTTCTTTGAATAACGGAACTGGGCCGTGTATCTCACTTAGCGCCATTCCCATCTTCTCACTCCACGCAAAGCCGTTGGGGAAGCACCCTGCAAAGGCTTGCAGCCTATAAACGTCTTCCCCAGGGTTCTGCATAAGAACTAACACGTCTTCTTCCACCGTTGAAGCTATGGCTTTTAGAGCCACCAAGGAATTACCTGGTGGATGGAGAGGATACGTTTCGCCCGATACGTAGTTGTTGAAGATCGAGTCCGTGGGATTGATTGCGAATAACTCCGGGAATCGGGATGACATGTGATGAAATATAAAGGTATATAGCTCCTTGACAGCCCCGGTCGATTGGAGTGATGCTCCCAGTGTATTGGGGTATCGAATAGTCAGGTCCTTTCTGAGAGCAATTCTCGCAGGATAGGAAGAATCGAGTAAAAAGAGGTCATTAGGGTCACACTTCTCGATGCCCATTGTCATACGGGAAACCGGCTTGTAGGGTCGAAAGGGATACGGGGACGTGGAAAGAATGTTCGCATCTCGAAGCGGAGTAATCACGGGGTCCTGTGGCAAAGATGTTGGAGATATCTTGTCGCGAACGAGAGCAGATTAGTGAATATTATTGCCGTTGTCGAACCGCGCTCTCAGTCAAGGTGTTTACAGTCTTGTTATCAGTCTTTTTACGGTTCGGATCCCATAAGGAATACGGCACAGTCGCTGCTCTCTCCGTGGTTACTTTGGCATTCTCCTTGCTCTTCAGGTACAGAATGACAGCGATAACGGCTAGTAGAGGAAAGAAAGTGTAGATGAAGGAGTCATCCATCGCAACCGGCCCGAAAGTATAGGTACCCATCTTGGAAGCCCCAGGGATGCCTTCTATGAACGTGTTAAGAAGTGTTCGGGATGCTAAAATATTCAAATGAAAGCTTGCAAGCACGAGATATTTATGCGTCGAAGAACCCGCGTTTATAAGATAGGCCAGGAAGGGATGGTGATGGGAGAGGTCGATTCGAAGTCTAAAGCTGCTGTTAATTAGCTTCGGCGGACACCGAGGATTTGTCGCGGATGGGCGGGGTATACCTATGCACAACTCGTAATCTAAACCGCGCCGAACCCTAATAGCTCGGTCGGATGCTCGCGAAGAAAGTTTGGACGAAACCCGATGATCTTGTTATTCGCAACAGAGAAATCCATTATTGGCCTCTACCCGCTAATGTACAGAAAATGATAAAAATACAACTACGGACTACTCAGCGGATTCCCGAGCGAAAATGATAACCCAGCCGACAACAATGTGATAAAATACACCGAACAAACAACTGAACAAAGAAAAATTTAGACACCAACCCTTACGCCGTACCCAGCTCTTGGGGGAAACTATTTTTTTTCATATTGCAATCAATGAGTGTGCCCGCTATGCCCCAAATGCGACCACCATCTCCCACTCTTTTTTGGAGTCTCCTTTGGAGGGGCGGCTTTGGCTTCTGCTTGCCCGTTTTCTTGAACAGCTGCTTCCGCAGTTCCACCTTCACCGTGCCATTTCACCGCTTGTCCAATTCTGGTCTTGCAAGCGACGCCAGCACCCTGCACACATATACAAGGGAAAATATCATTGGTTCCTAGCAAGGACTCTGGGATTGGGGGATCGAACGGGTTGGTCGACTTGTCAGAAGAAAATGTGAGCTTCTTTTCACCGTTGATGACGAAAAAGATCTCCACAGGAACTGATGTCAAATCTTTAGGGTCAGCGCAAGGAACGTCATCTTTTGCACTAGTTGTAGATGACTTTCTTCGGAATAGCTCCTTAGAGTCTTTCTGGGGGATCGGTGGAGGTGTGGTAGGTGGAGTCGGAACAGGCGTCGTGCCGTTCGACTGGGCTTTGGCAGGATCCATCTTGAATGTTAGGCCAACGCCCACGGTATCACCGGTTCCAGCTTTGAGAGTATGTCGGGTTTGGTGGCCACCTATATGTATGCAGCCTCCGTTATCGGAGGTCCAAAAGACCCCCTCGCCAGCTGTAGAGCAGGGGAAGGGAAATTCATCGATATGTCTAAGAGATGATCGTCGACGGATGAAGGGAACAGTGTCGGGTGTTACGGATTTGACGATGAATCCAATTGCGATAGCAGCGCCAGGCGAATTGTTGGAAATCGTGTGAGTTTGCGACAGAGACCGTGAGAGACCTGGGTCTGCGAGTCCCGCGTCACTGACAGCAATGGTTGCGGACTTCGGTGAACCAGGAGGGCTGGTGGTTGGTGGTTCTAGGGGCACGGGAGGAGGGGGTACTGTAGGTGGTGGTGGGAGGCTGCTGTTCGCATTTTCATGGCTTGAGAATTTGGAGAACCCGAGAGTACCAATTTCTGCTTCCCAATACACGGTGCGTTCGGTAGACGTCACATTAGGATTGAAGTATCGAGCGGCATAGAGGGGGAGAGCAGTTGTGCTATCCCAGGTATTCTTGTCGTCCTCACTGCTAGCGGATGTGATGAGCTGTAGGAGAGTGCCCTTGGTGTGTATGGACTCAGCGGTCGTAGAGAATCTATAGTTGGCTGTCGGAGGCCGTTCGAAATGCAGAAAGTTGCCGGACGTGATTGTGAACCGCTGCTGGTGCGAGAACCATTGAGCTTCCAGGATGACCTTTTCCGAGACATCAAAGTGAACCCTAGGCCGGCCTCCCGTGATGGAGGTTACACTGTTGGATCTAGGCGAAAGCGGGGGGGAAGCGAGCGACGAGTTGATGTCGCTACTGACAGAATTAAGGCGAGTTTGTTTGAGAACAGAACCTCTCCGCAGGTTCTCGGGAGCTTTGGCGAGGTCGACGGGAGTCGGAGAGGTTTTGAGGAGAAGAGTTATACCGGCATCAGCATTATCGGCGACAACTTCAGCAGCGAGGGCGGTCGCGAGAGCTTCGGCATCGGAAGCCCTTGCGAGCTGGGGAATGTTGGAGAAATACTGGGGTTGAGCGACCACGGGCGGCGATTTGACCTTCTTCTTTTTCTCTTTCTTCTTGGCCTCGACTTTGACGTCGGACTTGTTTTCGGTTCCCTCTGCTGCTGGCGATGCCGGCGACGGTGACTTTGAGGTTCGGAACAGCTTTTTCATTGTTTGAACCGGAAATAGTCGGGGTATTGATATCGATAAGCCTAGCCGGTAGGTGAGAGGGGAGGAGATGATGCCTGTCGGCGGCGCAGGAAACCGAGGAGCAGAAGCAAACGCAACGGGCAGGTCCGAGCCTGCAATTGAACGCTTTGTGATGGGGAAACCGGCTAGCTTGCGTGCGTGCGTGCGTGAAAGGCGACGGTTGAGCTACCAGCGGGCCGTTCGGGTATATAAACAAGTATGCAAAATAAATAGCGAACGGGTGATATTCTTCGAGGGGATATGGATCTGAAGTGGAGGTGCGAGATGGAAGCAAAGGATGGATGTGTGGTTGGGCGTTCGGTTTTAGCTAGCCAGGTGAACAGTCCTCAGAGTGCCCGAGCAGTTGGTATTTCGAAGCGAGTAAACGAAAGGCGAATCGAATCGGCAGTGATGTCGACAAGAAGATGGATTAATAGGCGCGTGTTAGAGATTCTTCGACGGAGGAAAAAAGGTTTGGGAGTAAGGGAAATAGGTTCTTCCAGACCACGACAGTTAGTGAGAACAATTCAATTATATCCTGCACCAGGATATTATTTCTTCTGCAGGTTGATTCTGCTGGAAATCCATTTCTCGAATCGTGGCATGCGTGCGCAAAAAAGCGTGGGAAAAGCATGGCATTGCGAACCAATTTAGCGTGCGGGGACTCAGCGAGGGAGGCCAAAAAAACGTGGAGACCCACAGCTCAAGGTTGAAGCCTACCCCATTTTCCTGCTCGCTGGGCCCGAGCACGCTTCATCTCGTCTCACCCAGAAAGGGCGATGATAATTAATAATAAGATTGAGTCAGGTGCTTGTCATGTGGTCTTGAGTTGAGGGATCATTGAACTCCTCTTTGAAGTACCGGATATAGTATATCGATATCAACCAATTTTGAGGTGATGAGATTTATAGAATTACCCGAGTTTGCTCCAAAAGCTGCTTTCTAGGTTAATAAATTGCAGTTTGGACTTTCGAGAACCGAAATATATTCCCATTCGTTCCAACGATGGGGTACCTGTAAGGGTACCTATAACTAAGTACCAGTTTCTTCAATTCAAGTCCATCGTATATGGTTTCTGCAAGCAGAGTCACTTTACCATGGCTGGGGTGTTAATTAACGCGGTGGGCCAGGTGGTTGGTTCGAAAAGTATTTAATTAGCAACAAGCTCCACCGACTGTTTGACCGCAGTGGATCTGGATCATTTCGGCTTGCCACTGAAATTATCGCTATTAAAGCTAATTTCAACCAGCCTCGGTCTCATTTTTTTTTTTTTTTTTTTTTTTTGGGCGCGAGCTGATTGTCTATTCGCAGCCCAATAGAAAGCACTCCGGCAGCCGGATTCCCATCAGCCTGGGTTGCTTTTCTCTTAACCTTTTATACGCTGCACTGGCCTTGAGCTATCAGATCCAGCCAATCTCGAAGTCAGATACACAGCAAGGGATGTTGGTCAACGAGTTGGCTTGTTGCGTCCGTGACTGGTTTCGACTCGCTACAAACCATGCATATACGTATATTGGGGGCCCTATAGAATATAGCGATGCCGTAGTTGACTCTTTATTGATATCTCTATAGTCCCCTAGTAACCAGATGATTGAAATATTGAACGTATTAATATTAAATTAATTCCAGATGGTGATGTGTGATTGATCTGCGCAAGTCAACCTTTGCAACAACAACCGATCGACGTGCAGCCTTCCCCAACCGAACACTCATATACTATGCTTGTTTCCCAACGCGCAGGCAGCTCGGACATCGATACCGAACCTTCAATCCCGGATCGCTTTTAACAGATGCTAACACAAGGTCGGGCAGAAGGAAGTCGCGCATTACTAATTACTCAAACACCAATGGTCATCGAATACGGGTGCCCGAGTCATGCTCTCGAGCTCTCCACGAATCCATCGATCGCTTGAATTGATGGAATTATTAATTGATACGAATCTGCTTTCTGAGCCTCGGTCTGGCTGGGTGCGATTTTAACTTCGAACAGGGAGGTGGTTTTCCATATTCGGCGCCCCAAAGTGCACATCCTATTAATGATCATATGAGTACAGGCCGCTTGGCAAGATTCAATTTATCTGGAGGGGGAGCCGACAGTCCAGATTGGAGTCCAATTCATCGATTCACTGTCTCCGCTCGTCCTTGCTGACTCTCCTCCTAGATCCTCAGCACGAAGATGCGTCTCGGATCTTATTCCGTGCCATGGCCTTCAAATGTCTCGGCGAGCCCACCTTCGTCAAAAGTAAGCTTAAAAACACTCCGACCTCTCGCCTGTCTCTATCGACTTTCGGAGAGATCGCAAAGACCATCCGGTTATATATCTAAAACTCGACTTCGATCAAACAATCTCCCATTTCTATTCAAACCCATGCACTCAACACCAAGTCTAGCAGAACTCGATTTACCAGGAATTTCTAGCCATTTTGTCTAGATAGATTGAAAACCATAATTTCCTTCTCAATTGATTCCGTTAAACGTATTACAATGTGCATAATGAGCGTCAATGGAGATTTAAAGTTTGGATGGCACCCAAATCCCCATTCGTGGGAATATTCTGCGCTATCATTCTAATTCGATTACTGGAAATGTGGAGTCAATGACCTGCTTAACAATCTTACCTTGGTTCTTCAATATGCACTTCCCGCCTCGCTCCCGTCCTACCGGCAACCTTGCCGTGAAATACCAGCAATTTGCACACATGTGTGCTAGCTGTCAAAGTAGCTGATGTCCATGAGACTTAAGTTACTTTTTCATCGACAAACTTGAAACTTGCACTCGTCTCCAAGATGGAACAACCGGGGGATTTACCCGTCGGATGGGGCCACCGACGGACACCATGAACCCTATCGCGCCACCATCTTCACCTTATAGAGACGACAGTTTACAATAGACTATGCGAAACATGCATATGTGCATGGACCATGTGTACCGATGTCTGTACTACATGAGGCAACGCAAAAGGCGCAACAATTAAGCTCGTCGCTTCCACAGAACCGAGAGATTATTGTGAAATATTTACCAACGGAATTGCATGGCAACATCCAACTACCGCGGTTTCGGCTGACATTATATGAAATGTATCCAACGATGTGACTAGGCTCCCTACATCGCCAAGGAGATGACCAGACCTCTTAAGATCTTGTCCAGAAGGATATAAAGAAGCTGCCAGCGCCTACCTCGGACAGTGAAGCTCACTTCTAATCCATTCTTCTCAGACATTCAAACCTGTTCCAATTTGTAGGACAAGAGAAATAAACAAAAATGCAGTTGACGACCTCATTACTCTTACTGAGCGCTAGCTTGGCCTCTGCTCACTGTATGTCCTCAAACTCTTCGACTATTATACTCTCATACTTCTAGAATCTAACCCACCTCTCCATAGACACCTTCCCAGGTCTCATCTTCAATGGAGTCACTTCTGCTGATTGGACATATGTCAAGATGACCACAAATCATTACAGCCATGGTCCAGTCACAGATGTTACCTCCACCGATATGCGATGCTACAAGGATCCCACTGCTGCCATTGCATCCACAGCTAGTGTCGCAGCTGGCTCTACCGTCGGCTTCCGCGTTGACTCTTCTATCAGCCACCCCGGCCCTCTTCAATTCTACATGGCCAAGGTTCCCTCTGGAAAGACTGCCGCCAACTTTGAGGGTGATGGTCAAGTCTGGTTCAAGATCTACCAGAACAGCGCAACTATCACCTCCAGTTCCATCAGCTGGCCAAGCGGTAGGTACCCATCGAAGGAAAGCTCTTTAAAGAATTTAGCTAACTTATTACCAGGTCAAACAACCGTCTCCATTACCATCCCTAAATGTATTCCAAACGGAGACTACCTCCTCCGTGTTGAACACATTGCTCTTCACAGTGCTGGCACTTCGGGCGGCGCCCAGTTGTACCTCGCCTGCGGTCAAATCACCGTTACTGGTGGCGGATCAAAGGCTGGCACTCCTCTAGTTTCCTTCCCGGGTGCTTATTCCGCTAGCGACCCCGGCCTTCTCATCAACATCTACTGGCCCATCCCAACCTCCTATACTCCTCCCGGACCAAAGGTCTTTACCTGCTAAACAGAATAACACATAACCTCTACCTTGTGCTATGCAACAGCAAAGTAAGAAGTTCAAGAAATGTAACTCTGTTTACCTGTATATATTATCATGAAAATGTATATATGATTGGAATCTTATCCTTTCACCATTCAAACACAATATTTATTCCAAAGTGTTTCGCCAACAAAATACCTGCTAGATAACGTGAAAAACTCCGCTCGGAGTAATAAATTGGGTATACTATATACAAGAGATGATCGTATCATCACTATACGTACACAAACACTAGAGGCTATGTACAGTATTAAGATTAACTAAATTTACAAGATTTTTGGGATATCGACTTAGATTGACCGTCAATCTAGTTCTTGAGGCTTCCGACAGCGCATCCCTTTCCGCTACCAAAGGCGGCGTCGTCAACAGCGTTCCACAGAGCCTCGATGCTTCCAACTGTTTCCTTGGTGTGGAACATTCTGCAGGTAGCAAACTCTTCCACAAATTGGAGTGGGGTGGTGTAACCCTTTCGAACATTATCCAAAGAATTGACATTACCGCTGATTGGTAACGGGAGCTTCTGTGGAAGATCACGGTTGCGGCTGCTAATCTCGCTAGAGTCGGTGGTAGGGCTGAAGTGACCGACAGCGTTGGCAGAATCGAGCAAGTTGGAGTAGGAGAGAATCTCGCTACCTCTGACACCACCGACGAGTGGCATACCTCGGCCGGCATTTGGGATACCGCCGATAGCAACAGATCTGACTTTAGCTTGCGTTTGCATGAATTCCGAAAATGTGGAGCAAGTGGACGAGCACTGTCCGTCTGTCATGACGATGATGTTTTCGGCGGCAAATGGCTGGGTCAGGTTTTCGGCATTGTAGTTTTCGACGCCGAGACCGAAGATGGGTTCTGTAACGTTGAAACGCCAGAGGTTCGAGAACCTGTCACCATTGACATTCTGTGGTCCGATGAGCTCCTTGGCGTCCTTGAATTTCTTGTAATCGTCGTTGAGGTTGACAGAGTAGGCCCAGTTCGACCAGCTAGCAGCGGAGGCAACTGCGGCGGAGGCGCTATCGTTCGAGTTCGCGAGGGCAGCGAGCTGGTCAAAGCTGAGATCAGCAAAAGCTTTCGCTTCGATCACACCAGCAGGACATTCGCGGTTGCGTTGACCGCTATATGGAAGAGACTGGGGGAACAGTTGCATGAACAAATCGTAGCCCATCATGATGTATCCACCTCCATTGTTTGTGATATCGACGATGAGACTCTTAGCGCCCTTCTCTCGGCAGGTCTGAAGGAAAGTTCGGATGGCCTTGATGGTATCGGGAACGTCAGTCCAACATTCGGGCTCGAATGAGGTAAGCTGGATGACAGCAGTTCCGCTCTTCAAGAAGTATCCGGCGAAGATATCATTATCCGTAGTAATTGGTGTTACTCCCTCTGGCGCTTCGCTGAGTGCATCAGCGGACCTCCAGGCACTATGCCTCTTACCCATGCGTGCCCGGCTCTTGCTTCCCGCTGATCCACATTTAGGATCCGCAGGAGTATTGAGCATCTGTCCACCCTTTACGAAAACATCATAGAATGAGGCTGCGTTTGTGACATTTTGGAAGTCACCAGCGATGGTGGCGGTGAATTGATAATCCTGCTTGGTTCCGTTGGCATATGTAACGGAGAACCCATCAGCACCGGGGTAGCGTCTTCGATGTCTGAAGAAACCATCGCTGAGAACTCTGCCCTGGAGCCCCTTCGTTGGGAAGAGACCGTTGTATCGCGCATCCGGGCTCTGCAGACCCGTACCATACGCAATCTTATTGAGGTAGTCCTTGACAGGCATGCCATCGATGGTGGTGATTGGTGAACCGACTGGTTGAAGGACACCTTGGCTGATGACCGCTTGGTAGATTTCAGGCAGCTCTTGTCCATCCTTGGAAACGGAAACGATATCAAAGGGGGCATCGAACTGAATAGCCAAGAGCCCACCCATGGTTCCGGTGAAATGTCCATCATTGGCGGAGGCGATGATGTTTCTCAACTTGAGTTCAAAATCATACTCCTGGGTGATCTCCTTGGCTCGAACTTTATGCGAAAGGTCTGTGATTAGACCGACGATGTCAATGGACCCGGGTGCCTGATAGCTGTCATTCGATGGCGGATTCTTAAGGAACGAGAGTGTCGTCTGGAATTGAACGTAACGCTGGACTCCGGTCAATTGCTGGAGAGCAACCTTTCTGTTGATTGGAACAGAGTTCAGGCATTCTGTCGCCAGTGCAACAGGAGCAGACATCATTGGCGTGGCTATAAAGTCCTAGTTGTTAGCATTGGTACGTGGTGGGGTGAAAGGCGACACGGTCTGGAGACTTACAGGCAGCATTTGGGTGTTGCGCCGCGTACGATGCCTTGTATGCCTTCTGCATAGAAGCAATCGCCGCACAGGCAGCTTCTCCTTTGGTAGGAGTCGCAACTGGAGAGCTTGCCGCGCCTGCGGCCAAAGCCAGAAGGGCTACCGATTTGAAAGAGGCCATTGTAAAAGATGATGTTCACGAGCCTTCGATTCAATGGAGAGGCAAAACGGATTGCCTTGTAAGAGGTGTATAAAACTGCGGCTGGCCTTCAGAAAACTCCTCGGGTGACATGACGCCTACTTATAGCAACGTTGAGAATCCATCTCAACGTTGGGACCGCCGCGGGTTGGAGTCATATGGTCTCTGCTATCCGTAAAAGGCACCTTCCCGCCATTGAAGGTGTTATCAGATAGTAATCGGTAGTAGCAGGGTGTCTCTCTCTATCCGGAAAGACACGCCCCTGCGACCTCGGAGAGGGTTGAGATCCTTCATGGTATCAAAGCACAAGCTTTTGAGACTTCAAGAAAGGAAGGCGATAGAAAAAGCTTCTGCTGCATGTCTCTGGGCGGGCCGATTGGTTGATGGGGTCAACAAAGTAAATATGCGCAGGCAGATGCATACACTGGATGAATTCATCAATCTCGAAAGAAACCTTCCCAACTTGGTTTGGCATGATTGATAATCCGCGTCGCTATGAAAATTATCCGAGGAATCGCGCGAAGTGAGATGGCGTTTCAGATGATACTTCAACTGATCTAGAGATATGATCTGCGTCACCGAGACTTCGTGAAGAGTTGCGACGTGATACCCTCACGATAGTGAACCTAAGAGCTCAAAGGCCGGTACCGGCTGGGTAGTTTGATCCGTTGTATCCACAAATCGTCCGTATCATTTGCTCGTCCAAGCAATTCTCGTATACCCAAGGGGCCGCATTTGAAAATGCAGAATGGCGATCTCCCATTAGAGCTCGAATTTGAACTTGTAAAGAGGTAATAGGGAGCGTGATTTTCAGGGTTTGGTGGATTTAATGTGGCTTAGAAACTATCCCGCCGACAGTACAATTACCCAATTTGGCAGGAGGAAAGAATGGTTAGCATCGTATCTTCCGGATTTGGCCTAAGCTCGCCACTCCCATGGGTTTGTTAATTTGTACTGATTGACAAGGGAGTGGCGGGGTCTTGGGTTGTAGCGTCTGTGAGAGAAGGTTCTTTGAGGATTGGGAAGCTTCGAAATCATGCAGCGCAGCCTTGTGGAACCTTGTCGCGGAACCTTATGCGAGCAGCCTTGAGCAAAACATCTTGAAGACACAGATTAGCAAAAGAATGCATCTGCAACACAGCGGTAGGAAACATAGTGTCTTACAATGCGTATATGCGTTCAGTATATTAAATGGTCCAAGTATTCCTACGAGCCTTTATACCTGTTTTAAAATTTCTTTGGACGAAATCATGGTGATCGTATCCAAAACTTGGAGAGCCCCTTGAATGCCTCACAGATGTGTTGGTAATGTTGTATTTTTTTCAAGATATCCACTCGCTGGTCAATTTCCCCTCCTCCATGTCTGGATTTGTAGCCTGCATTCAACAGTTCTGTGCCGGTTCCGAGAGTGGATCTCGCAATGAGGACATTTCTTCTTTTAAATATTCGCGAGTGCGCCAGCCGACAAACTGCGTCCATCCAGCCGACCGACAGGTGGCGCCCGGTTACGACCGACGGCTTGATGCAGCCCGCTACCCAGCACCGCAATTGTATTGACAATTTATCCGTTCATCCAGCAGGTTAGCCGCTGAAAACAACCCAACCCGACCGGGCATATGCATCGGAATATTTATTGTTCAATGTTTAAAAATGCTTGTGAAGGCATCGGTCTAGGAAGAAGTATTCACAATCCATATTCAGCCTAACAATTAGAGCGAAAACTCAGCATGGTTCTCAGGTTTCCCCAGATTTATAAATCCCCTGGTATATGATGGTCATACACTTAGCCTGAATATTGCGGGTGGGTTATATCGAGAAGTGGGCATGGTAGATCTAGGCAAAATCAATTGGCAAGCTCGACTCTTAAGAAAATCGGCGAGAAGGAAGTAGATCTCCAGGCTAAAATGATGTCACGGCAAATTGGCTCCAGAACTTCGAGAATATCGCGTCTTCACCCAAGACTGATGTGCCGGTCCAAATGATTGCAAGAGGATTCCTAGGTATGCACATAAGTATTTTACGGTATAAATATCGACGTACAAGCCACCCTGTAGCTTGAAAGATCCGTCAAATTTCACAATTTCGCAGCAGTTCCCAGAGGTGCCATACGCGAGATCGGACCTTTTAGCAAATCAATTGTCGACTGCCTCGTAACCATGCTGTTTTTGCAGCCTCTTGTAGCTCTTGTAGCTGCAGTCTCGACTGTTAGCGCCGCTGCTCTGCAGAAGAGAGTCCACAATGGCCACTGGGTCAATATCTGGGGCACGATGCCGCAGTTGACGGAGCCACAGAATCTTCCTCCGGCGCCATATGTATGTTCCCTGTAACCACTAGATTGAGATGCGTGCCTGCGCGCTCAAATTGTCCCTTCATATCTTTCCCTCGGCCCGGTAATAACGCAGATGTGCTTAGAACGGTACCACTGGGGTGTTCATAAATGCTTCGATCCGCCAAACGCTCTTTATGACACTTGGAGCTGATCAAATCCGACTTCGCTTCTCGAATAACTTTGGAGGGAGCGATCTAGCGATAACAGGTGTTACAGTTGCGCTTCCCGTTGGCGGAGCCGCTGGTGTGGCCAAGATTCAGACGAACACGTTGAAGGCTGTGACGTTCAGCGGCAGCTCTTCCATTATCGTACCGAACGGCAGCTTGGTCGTCTCTGATCCAATCGACTTTCCTGTTGCCCCTCTCCAGAATATCGCGGTTACCATTTATCTCGCATCTGGCCAGTCTGGTTTTGCCGTAACATCTCATCCAGGTTCTAGGACAACATCCTATATGACCTGGGGAAATCAGCTCACCGCTGCTGATTTTACCTCGACCGCCACCGCAAGTACTGCCCATTGGTACTTCATCAGTGGAGTTGAAGGATGGGTCAACGGAGGGGAGAGTGCTTTCGTGATTGTCGGGGATAGCATCACCGATGGTCGAGGTAGTACTACTGATGCCAATAACAGGTAAGATTTCCGCTTCAAATTGAATGTAGTGGTCAAATATTTTAAGAAACTTACTAATATCATGTAGATGGCCGGATCTGCTTCTCCGAAACATGCAGAAGCAACATTTCTCGAGCCAAATATCCGTTATCAACCAGGCGGCAGGTGGTAACAGAATTCTGTATGACGGTCTTGGCCCGAACGCACAGGGCAGAATCGACCGCGATGTCCTCTCCCAATCTGGTGTGAAGTTTGCCATGATATTTGAGGGTGTTAATGACATTGGCACGGCACCCGCCGAGGCCGGCGCTCAAGATGTCATCTATCAGAGGCTTGTGCTTGCGTACAAGCAGATGTCGACTCGTATTCACACCTTCGGAATCCCTTTCTTTGCTGCCACGATTACACCATTCGGCTCACCCAATACAGTTCTTCAGCCGTATTCCGCACCAGAGAGAGAGGTTACGAGATTGAGAATCAATGATTGGATAAGAAAATCCAAGGGAACGGTCTTCGATGCTATTATCGACTTTGATGCTATGCTTAGAGACCCGAAAAATCAAACTCAGCTGAATCCAATTTACGACAGTGGAGATCAGCTTCATCCAAACGTGGCGGGTTATCAGTATATCGCTAACCAGTTTCCATTAAGCATTTTGGATACTTTTGCAGATGGTGTCGACGGCTTTAACTGATCGAAGACACCTAATTGAACGTCTGGTGAGAAAGCCAGGGGCCTAGGGGTTTGGGCTGAGTTGTATGATATACCATCTGATGATTAATATTAGCTGTGTAACAATAATTGGCTCCTATTCCGAAATACTGTTCTATTATTGAAAAGAATCATTTTCCACAAGTAAAAACTTAAGAATTATATTTTTCTATATTCCGCGTCCGAGTCAGGTGCTTGAGTGACCCGCATATGCAGCAATTCAAGCAGTTCTCGGCATTCGAAACCCTCTAACAAATTTTGCTGAGGATATCGCGCTCGGGCTTCGAAGGGCTGAAAATCCCTGCAGAAAAAGCCAACACAGTTGGACTCAATCGAGAACAGGGTGGGTTCACGAAAGAATGGCGTCCAATCGGTGACCACGAAAGAGTCGGCGGTCGAATTAAAATCGGCCAAGCTGTGCATCCCAGCAAGGCGGTTTTCCCTAAACCAGACAACTTTAAATGCATCTCGATGGTGCTAGAGCGAAACGATCGAAAAACTTGCAGAAATTGTATGCATCTGAAAGGGCTGAAAGGGACTTCCGATAAAGAGCGTCCATTAAACTTTTCCCGCTGGAGAAGAATGGCTGGACGCCCAGCCGTGTGAGTTTGTGCAATGTGTGTGAGGTGAGAGTGGATAGTATTTTAGATAAGACTATTCTTTGACTGGTTTGAAGCATCTCCGATAATTTTTTTCATGATCGTCTTTTACTCGTCCTCGTTCTCGTTCTCGTTCTTTTTTACACATTTTGTGCGCGTCTAATTCTCACGCAAAATGGTGCCGACACGATACGCGAGGAGTTTAATTCCTCTCTCTCTTTTAGTCCTTTTAAAATCGGTTAGAGCAGATACGATCAGCGTCGCAGGAAATGCCAGTACGTATCCGGGTCTGGCGATTTTAAATCTTGTTTATCAATTGCCCAAGTCATTCTTCGATCTACAAACACGCTGACACCAATCAATTATTGATTTTAGCTCATTCTACTCTTACACATTGCGGTTCCCAGTGTGAGGTAGCATACACCATCATTGCTGTTTCTTGGGATCCAACGATATCAACAATAACGGCCTATGGTGCACCGAGCGACATCGCTGCAAGCATTACTTCCTATTCTGAATACTGGGAGGAATACGCCCCTCAATCCGTCTTGGGAACCGTTGCAACCGACTGGAGAGCACCTGATTTTACTGCAACCTGCTGTGATGATGCTTACTATATCAGAAGTGGCGTCACGGCGCAATATTCGACAAATGCTGCAGCGGCGACGGGAGATCCGGAAACATGTGCGCCGACAGTGGATGTATTCACTGGACGACTAGTCGGGACTGCCCAATCTTCAGCCCCGACAACCCTTCCGTTCCTACAGAACGACTGCAGCGTCTCCACGACTATTATAAAGTCAATATTGACTCAGATAACTGTCGTGGCCGCCACCCCAAATCCTCCCACTGGGACCGGCCATGGTCAGAGCACGTGGTGGGACGACACGGACACGATTACTATTCAGCTCCCGATAACTCCTACTCGTAAGTTTTAGTCAAACGAAACCTAGTTCGACTTGTTTAAGAGACCTTGCTAACTGAGTCCTAGCATATTTTACCATATCGCCTTGTCCGTTTAGCAGTCAAATATCTTGCGAGTACAGTGTTGGAACCATGAATCTTGAATGGGAGCAAACGACAATCACCATCAGTGGAAACGCAAGTCAACTTGCATCACTCGAAGCCCAAGTGTCAACATCAATTGAAAGCCAATACGATTGGGTCAACGCTAGCAGCGGTTGGGATAATAGCTTCGGAGCAACGGCTCCGTGCTGTGCATCTTCGGTAGCTCTCGACGACAAAGTTACCATCGATTATGGTGGCTATTGTCCCACGACAATCTTAACGGGTTATACTACTATCTTACCTGAGGCCATCGCCACATTTTTTGTCCAAGGCGACCTTGCCGACTGTAATATCAATATCGGGGGAGGAATTGCCAGTACAAAGACTGCAGTGTATCTTGAAAAAGTAACGGACCAAGAAGACTCGGGACCTGGTCGCACCACCACCACTACCTCGAAGCCTCCAGCCACAAAGGAGTCCGATACACTTCCGACTTCAACAACACCACCAGTGATAACCAAAGGAACAGATGGCACGGGGGCTCCGCCTCGGACCACCCCAAGGACTACTACTCCAAGGATCCCACCCCCAAGGACGACACCGCGACAACAAACTACCCCAAGGCTCAATCCACCTCCACCAGTCCAAAGCTCTCAAGCCCAGCCGCCGCCGAATCAATCTTCGAATCCTGGTAACGTCGCAACACCTTCATCACCAAATAACGGAGGTGTGCCTATCGGGAATAACAATCCACAGCCCGGGCAATCTTCAGTGCCTAGCAATGGTCAAGCGACGGCCCTCCCAGATAACGCCGGCTCGAGTACCCAGAACGGGGCAAATCCTGTGGTGAATCCCGTAATTCCTCCTACACTTGCTCCACAGCCCTCTTTATCGATTATCTCCTCCGCCAGACCTATCGAAGTAACCACTACAAACTCGGCAGGGAGCCAAGTCGTCATATCTTCATTCACAACTGAGTCTGCTGGCTCCGCCGTAAATATCATCACCACGGATAGCGAGGGCAACTCTTTTACAACTCGAGTAACCTTCTTAAATCCAAATCCAACTAGTGGTAACGCAGGCATAACGGAGCCAGGAAGCCAATCCGAAATCGGAGGCTCCGCAAAGACGACGGTTATGACAGTAACCACTCGGTCGGGAGCAGGAATCATAACTGAAACGTTGACCAGTGTGATCAGTGATGGCAAAACTAATGCCGTAGGGGGAACTACTACTGGAGGAAGTGAAGGTCCGGGTCCTTCTAAAAGTGAAGCCGCACCGGGGTCTACTCAGTCAAGCACAAATTCCAAAGCAGCCTGCCACGGATCGGTCTCATCTTTTAGCCTCATATCAGTGACAGTAATCACCGCTGCCCTTCTTGCGATTCTTTAGAGCTCTAGGCCAATAGTCAGACTTCTGTTTCAATCAGGGAGGTACCACATCAGAAAGAGTATGTTTATTATGTTCAATTTTGCACGTTCAATAGTATGTTTTAATATTACGATGGTTACGATAGACGATTGGGGCTTTAGAATGCAGTTAGATTTTAATAACAATGTGTAATGATGAGTGTATCTAGCTCAATATTTAATCGAAGTTTCGATATCAAGTGTCAAAGTTTCATCATTTGGTGGACTTGAGCATGCATACTGTGTTGACCCCTTGCAAGGCTTCAGTCTCAAAACTAAACCAAGCAACGCAGGCATGGTTGTGGATTTCATCGAAGAGTCTTCTCAGCAGGGAGCAAGTGTGCTTTTGATACGCGACTAGCATGGCGTATTATTTCTATACAAAGCTGTGGGCTGTAATGTTGCAGACATGCAGATAGCCGTAGGGCTGCACGAGACATATAAGGAGTCAGCGCTTGGTATCAAGGCTCGGCATGCAAAATCCAAACAGGTGGATCACATATCAATCACAATATTCGTATTCTTTACAGCTCGGCTGAGCTAATGCGCTCAGTAATTATTGCGCATGTTGTGCAATAATATATTCATTGCCTTACGAACAAGCTCTTGTTATTAGTGTCTTGAAGGTTCTTAAATCTAGTTTATATCGAAGCTCAACCAGCTATCTAAGTTGGTGCTATAAGGAGTTTTTCACCCCGCAGTAAGACGAATGGGAGATTGGTTCAGCGTTTGGGCAATTTGCGTCGTCTCCACAAACATCGGCACGAAGATTATCCGATTTATTGCGAGTGAGATTTGACTTGGCCCACCAGGTTTGTTATGGGAGCTAGAATATAACCCCGTGAACGCGTTTTGAAAGACCGTTGTCATATGTTCATTCCTAACAACCATTTCGAATACCCCAAGATGACCGACGAGACTAATTTCAACAGCACCGAGAGCTCTACCGCATCTCTAGGTTATCGCGACCTAACCGCGGTTCACAACTGCCGTGATGTTGGTGCCACGATGAATAGATTTTTCGGGAAGCCGTAAGCTTAAGCGACACCAAATCAAAGGATGACCTCATTTACTAACCGAAGGTGTAGGGTAATGAAAGAAGGCTTGTTCTTCCGATCCGGTAGACTTGGTGAGCGCGTAGTTATTCTTCAAAATTCTCTTGGCCTTTTCATATTCTGACCGAGAAACCGATACTTGGAATAGATTTTGCGACCCCCGCAGATTTAGAACTTCTCACCGGCTCAACACGCCTCAAAAGTATAATCGATCTGCGAACGAAAACCGAGCTCGAGCGCGTTCCCAGCAAGACACCAGATGGGCATCCAATTGCTGTGGTGTCTGGCGCCACTGTCTACCTTATACCTTACATAAACGATGAATACACGAAAAAGGCGCTACTAAGCAAATTGTCATGGCCTCGGTTCATTCAGATCATAATATACCACTTTCTCGGGTTCCAGAATGCCATCGCGGTACTCATATCCAGGCTCGTTATCGTTCCTCTGGGCCTTAGAGGAATCGCACGGGAGTGTGTCAAATGGCTCGGCCCCGAGATAAAACAAACATTTGATATTTTCTCCGACGAGAATAAATACCCAACGCTCATACACTGTACGCAGGGCAAAGATAGGACTGGTTTGGCCACTCTCCTTATCCTCTTAGCGATTCTCGGCGAGACGGACGCCGATGTAAAAGCCATTGACTACGACTACATGCTATCTAACGAGGGCTTGAGCAAACTCCGAGACGAAATGAAGAAAGAAATGGCGCCATTCGGCTTCCCTGATGATTTTCTATTCGCAGAGGAGGGATGGGTGGAAGCCACAGTTGAGTTGATCGAGGAGCGGGGTGGAATTGAGAAGTATCTAGCCAGCGTTGGGGTTACCGGGGATGACATCAAAAAGCTACGTGAGAACCTGTTGATAAAACCCTAGCGGACCATAGGGAAGCGACAGGGTATCTGACCCTGAATAACGGAGGCAGTTACACACCAAACATCCTTCGGATATCGTGACAAGCTTGCCATCCGCCTCGGTCTAAGTGCAACCAATTTAATACGGTTATCTATCTTCAAACATGTAAGAATTATACATCACGAGCCATAAACACACACAAAACGCAGTGAGGTGTATGTATAGAGTACAAGTTAGACTCAGTTGAACATTATAATTGCATTCATAGCTAGAATTCATAATCATTAAAATTGTAAAGCAACGATTAAAGGCTAATCAGATTGAAATCCAAAAGGTAGCACTTGGCGCTTAGATTGTAAATCTAAACTCCTCCGACCCTTCCAAAACCATCTCGCCTTTGTCTGCCTTCTTATTTGCCCACTTGAAGTAGATCATAAGTCCAGAGGTGTTGATGATAGTGAGAGAAGCGGCCACGAGGGCAGCGTACAACCCTGGATGGTACTTTGGAGCATCCTGAGGTCTAATCATATTTGAACAGAAATATATTAGCAATACTGACATCACGAAATCATGAGATTGGGAATTTGCAAAGTGACTTACCGGAAAACCAAGCTGCCTGCGATACCACCGATAGCCGCCCAAATAACAATGGTTGCAGAAGACAAAGCTCGCTTCCACTGTCCGCGGATATTGTTCGCTTGATAAGCGAGAGCGAGGGGGACATTCGCACTCGCACCTGCACAGCAAAAGAAAACACCAGTGTATTTGGAGCCGTCGCTTGGAGCCCAACCGATCAATACAACACCCATAATTTCGAGGAGACAGTTGAAAATAACCACTGGCCCTCTGACCCTGTATGTATCACTAACCCGGCCCGTGATGTATAGCCAAATGAATGTGAATGCATAGGGTGGGATAGTAAGAAGAAGTGCGTTCGAGGTCGAAAAGCCCATACCTATGAATAAACATATTAGTGATCAGAATTACAAGCGGAAATACACAAAGAACTATAACTTACCCTCCTTAAGGATGATAGGAAGGAAGAAAGCAAGAGCATAAGTGACGACGGCCGAAAGACCGTAAATGGACCCGAGGAAGTAAATCTTGATATCCTTGCCACCGCTAAGGAACTTCTTAACTGTGAATTCCTCAAGGTGTACATCACCACGATCTTCCTCGATCATTTGGATGACACAATTGACCTCGGCTTTGTTGAGGAATTTGTACGCCTTATGGGCATCCGCGTCTGGGAATGGAACCAAAAAGATAAAGGCTCCTGCAGCCAAGACGACGGTAATGAGACCTTCCATGATAAAAATCCATCTCTAAATCATTGTCGGTTTCATTAGCATGATTTATTCTCAACAACTATCCCAAATCCGGTTGATTGAAAATACGTACCCAACCCGAAAGCCCACCAACACCGTCCATTTGCATTAGCCCATATCCGAAAAGACCCTATTCTCCAGTCAGAATTTCTAATCCAAACAATGTCTGAGTTTTGATTCATTCAGAACACTTACGCTAAATGCAGATGCGATGGCAGCTAGCATATAGACATAGGAAAATCGACGTCCCATCTCATCTAGCCAAACAATTAATATTCGAATTCGTTTTAAGACCACACATATGAAACAGACTTACATCGAGTGTACCAAGTACTCAACAAGTACGCAACAGCTGGGAAAAATCCACCCTCGAAAAGACCGAGGACAAGTCGCAAAGCCAAAAGCTGCTGCCAGTGTTTAACGAAACCCATGGAAACAACTGTACATGACCATAGGAATGCAATTGTCGTCAGATAGTTTCGAGGTCCGAATTTACGGACGAGAATTGTGGCGAATGGTTGTACGAGTGTGTAAAGCAAGAAGAACATGAGATTGCAAATTGACTAGATTGCACATATAAGAGTGAGCCCCATATTGCTGGATTGAGTGTGAACCGCTTTTTTGGGAACCGACTTACGTATGCATTGTTTTTGGCATTCATTCCAAGCGCAGCATTCATTCTAGATTAGGTCAGATTGATAGAGTCCTCGATTGAAAATATCCAAAGACAACGATGCAGGGCTTCTTACCCAGCGACGGAGGCCGTTCCCATATTGTTTCTATCAATGAGGGAGAAACAATATACAACACCAAGAATGAGAATGATGCGTAGATCAATGCGGCGAACTATTCTCTTCTTCTCCGCTTCAGAGAACTCGATATGATCTGATCCGTAATCATCACCGGCTTCAAGATTCTCCGCATTCGCGGGTTGTTTCTCATCTATCGAAGCCATGACTGGAGAAAGATAAAGGACCTCGAGAACAAGAAAGGTTCCGGGTACGTATGAGCCTGCGATACCACCACCTTAATTCGAGAGACCAAGCAGACTTGGTGGAATTTCTTGCTTCGAAGCAAGAAATTGGCGACGGAGAGGTCTGGGGATGAGTGGGAATAGAACTTCAGGCTTGAGGGCCATGGCGTCCTTGATATAGACTAACGGACAAGGCGAGAAAAGAGAAGGACCCATATCACATTTCGGCCGCTAGCTGTTTTCCTAGGGTAGCCGTCCGCACGGTACTTGCAGGGAAATCGTTGAAGTTCAACAAGTAGACCTGCATATTAGTGGACCCTGGCTCCAAAGGCCCAAGTCGAAATCAGAGCTGGGACGAGATCAAGGAGGTCCCAAGTTTTGCCTCAGCGACCCACCATACTAAACCATCCTAGGCCAGCGACGGCACGAGAACCACATGTGCAGGGTCTGGTTAGACACTCGATTGGTGAAAGAAAATCATCGCTTGGGTTCCGCTGCGGAGCACTCAAACGAGAATCATTTTGTAGGGTGTGGAGTGTGCACCTTCCCAGAGCAAGATCACTTTAACCCGTTTTGGAATGGTGTTATCAGAGCACGACTGTGGGCGCGTTACATTGCTCGATTGTTCTCATGATATCTCCTCGCAATTCCAATGTTCAAAAGTTACCGTCCCAGCGAAGAAATTATATATACATGAAATCCTTCCCAGTTGATCTTTCTCTCTCTTATTAGGGGTTGAATAGTGATTGATCATCGATATTTCGTTTCTAAAACCGACTTCAAGCTTAGAAGCTCGCCGCAAATGAGCATTTCAGAGCCGATGTCTCAACACGAAAAATCGCGAATTTTTTTGAACAGGATCCGGATGCTGGGGAAGGAAAGCTTACTACAATGCATCCCGGAACCATGCACATTTTCGGGGTGCTAGAAACGCCACTTTTATATGACTGGTCGGTTGCTATTGCAGACAATGTGGAAATATTTGTGATGCGGATCATATAACATCGAGATGCACGGAAATCACTTTCGCGCCATGACCTCTGGAGTCGGTGGGTACAGCACCTTGACGGTGTGGGTTGTTCGTGCGCGGCTGCCAATAGCAAGGAGTTATCACTGACATGGTGGCTATCTGTGCCGCTAACGTGAATTTGGGTGGCCCCAAATCCACGAAATCGCCACTTTCTTGCATTTCACAATTGTGCCCACGAGATGCATGCAATATTGGTTTTCTGATTCAGTTGAATAATAAGAACGGAGGACTTTCTGGACGCACGTACCTGTACCCGGCTCCCCGTGCAATTAATAGCCGTCCCGAGCGGCAGGTCTACAGCCACATTCTGGAGTCTGACGCAGAGCTAACGCTAGCAAGCGGCGAGCCAAATCTTTCGCTGTTTATCTGGGGTTAATCTGTTTCATAGATCACGAACCGACAGAGTTTTTGGCTATCACGTAACGACATGCTTGAAACCTGAGGAGGTATATAGCATCCATTGTTCCTCGTATTAATTCTCTCTCCTTTAAAAATTTGTTTGCTTAGGCGGCATCTGCATATCCGAATATCCGAGCATGTCGGCGTTTGCTTGCATGGTCAGACTTGCGAATTGCATCCTTCGGCAGAGGATGTCGAGTACCGCACCCGACGAAGCCCTGTCACTTCCTCTTAAGATGAGATAACTAACGCCGGCACTCGACTCTTCATGCGGAGCCGCCTGGAGCGCCGACAAAAAATTCGAAAACCCCACATGCATATTGATCCTTGAAAGAGATGTCCACCTCTCTCAAATCCTTAGTCAATGAGCACTTTGTCAAGTCTGTGATTTACTAGCGCTAGGACCTATTAGCTTCCTGTCCATGTGGTACATGATCCACCAAGTCTAGCCTCCACGATTAGGCAAACTTGGTGATACTACGATCGTGGAACCAACACTCCAGGAATCGAAACATGACCGCAGAACTGACTCGCGATCAATTGATACAGTTCTTATTTTGCGAAAGAGGAAAAAGGGCTCGAGCGCTTCTTACAGAGTTTCGAAGACGTGCGTATAGGCGGGTGTATTTTTCTTGGCAATGTAAGATTTGCTCGTAAGATAAATTGGAGAGGTTGAGGACGAGCCGGCCATCTTGGGGACTCAGAGGCGGTTGACAACTGTTTTTGCGAATGCGAACCAGGTGGTTGATGCTCGCCAAGCCAGCTAGCTGGGGTGGGTCCACGAAAGGTCCAATGGTCTCACCATAGTTAGAAATTCACGATCCAAACTGAGTCCAGGTGATCCGTGTAGCCACGGAATTGGTTTCAATTTTCACAGTTTTCAAAAAATGGGAACAAACTGATGTTTTTGAAGAACAAAGTAGAGAATGTGGAGCGTACAATCGGTGATCAGCGGCCAGGGACGAGCAAAATAGAATACCTCAAGCTGGTGAACACTGGGTACCTGTACATTATTCAATCATTCCATTATATGCAAAGTGGGACTTTTAGACTTGCGCCAAACGTTTGCGCTCTGCAACGTCGAGCTCGTCTCTTGGAAGCATAAAGGTACGTTCATGCATATTTATCTAGAAACCCATGAGCCCAGTCGCTCAAACAGGGTGTCGAGACGAGACATGGAATACGATATCCAGGGTCTTTGAAAATATAATTTCCTCAAGATAGAAGCCTCTATAAAGTACCAGCCTTTATCGAAGAATCATGCGATCGAGTAAATAGATACAGTGTATGTATCGTCCATAACGTTCGCCTGAAGGTGGTGCGAAGACTGTTCGAACCCTAGAAAATGAAAATAAAGAAATAAAGAAATAAAAATATTGAGATTTTGATGTGGTCGAAATCCCAATATCCCAGGCTCCTCCAAGTGCTAAATTACTTAGTCCATAGTTCGGATACCTACGTCCCTTCCGCGGTCTCAAATGACTAATTCTCCCCCAAAACATATCTCGTGAAAATAAGGATATATCTGGGCATTTATGAATAAGAACCCATGTAGAGCCAATACAAGTCTTAGATTATTACATAGAGACGTGTTTTATTTCAATATTTCCTCATTTCCTCTCGAAAGAATACTACCGTTTCCATCTTAATCTCACCAAGATATTGTATCCGATGTTTGTCGACCCCAGACAAACGAATTTTTAAGAACCGATCGTAAAAATCAGCTCTCAAAAGCAAGTAGTCGTCGACGCACGTGATGTGATCTACGGCTCTTTGCTCCGACGAATCCAGATCCACCCCTCCTTCGGAAAAATGTTCGCTTTGCTAGAACGGCAACAAGAATTCGCAAAAGATGGTTCCCTACATCTACGATACCAGGAACCACAAATCAATTTTGCGAGATAGATAATATTAATATTCGCGTTGCAAAAGTATATACGATCTAAACGCTCCGACAGACTTAACGGCATGAACATATACGCTTATTGGATCTCTGAAAGATGCTTGAATATTCTGTATTTAATTTAGTATATCAATCTTGTAAGTCAATCTTAAGTACCTTCGGGAGGGTTTGGTTTCAGGACCAATCTTAGGGCGTTTGTGTTGTTCCTGACTCATGATGGGCAACAGCAGCCTCATTTCTAGCCCGCTTTCGAGCCTTAGTGAGTTTCTCATATTAACCCCAGTTCGGCCCTGGAACCCATGTTCACAGTCACGAAGCTGGGTATTTATGAATACAGGCATATTCTTCTATCCATGATACCTTTTATACCACAATTTGTTTATTTCGCTTTTAAAATGTTCAATTCTTGTAATTTCGGATTGAAAGAAAGAAGTTGTAGCCGTTTACTTCGAAGCTGGCTTGAAATGAACGGGTTTGTAGATATCACTCGACTCAATTTGAAAGTATACTAATATTGCCTCAATACCTTCGAACTGCGAATGCTCGTGATGCTCATGATCGCCATCCACGCATATATACACATATTCTGCCGATCAGCTTTTCGACCGTAGTTCTATGAGGTATTGCAACGTATCTCAAAGTGCAATTCACTTGTCGTGACACCACAAAAAGTGAATGCAACCTCAACAGCATGTACAAGTGACATCATCCATTAATTATCTAGCCAATCTATAAATATGCTAAGACTTTGCAACCTCGCCATCCCAAAAACAATTGCTCTTGTCGGCCTCCATCAATCGATCTATGAATACGATATTGGTTGGGCAGAAGAAAAAAATCAATTGCTACTGCTGAACAAACCTCTTGGTTACACTTTCGCAAACCAGCCACCCTTATTCAGAAACAACGAACCGCCCATTCACAGGACGATACGCTTCATCTCGGAGACAGTGCGCGACTGGCTGATCATGAAGTAGTCTATAGCGCCTGTATACAACCATAGATTCGAGACCTTAGTTGTATTGCATGCGTTGTACATCAGCCTTAAGCGTATTGTGCGATTTTGGTGATCATGCTTCGATCATACTCGCATGCACATGGTTACAATTGCGTACAAGATCTTGGGAGCATTCTTTAGTAGTCTAAATAGATGGGAGCGCCCAAATGCTCGTTCTTTGGCATTGAAGTATCAAGGCAGTTTTCTCAACCTGACCGGACGTTATAAAGGTGCCTTGGTTGGTCATAGTTCGATTGGTGGCAGGCATGAGCACGAAGCGATTTTTTGTCGTGATCTTATTCTCCATTGCTAACGTGACAAATTCTCGAGAGATTGCTTTCTGGAGGCTGGAAAGAAAATGTCGCATGAGTTAACCGGTTGTGGCCAGGCTAAATTGGAGAACTCGCTTGAAAAAAAAAACCCCCCCCAAAACCGACCTTTTCCACCTCAGGCTCTCGACCGATCGAAATTGCTCCGATCGATATTTCGATGGAGGAAATCAATCAGAGCATTGAAATGAAACGGCTTTCAATATCGCCAAGCCTGTCTTAAAATCTTGACTTGCCATCCTATTTTCAGTGAGCAGAAATCTCGATGCTAGCCCGAGAAACGGATGGTATATCCTCTTTAGTAACAGCGACGAACAGCCGCACAGCCTTCGAACCAAAATTCGGGTTGACCGCATGCAACCTTGCATTGGCCAAGTCTTAATTAAAGTTAGGCTTAAGGCTACATTAAGGTTTAGCCGTCCTATTTTCGTTCTCGGGATATTCCTCTCTTCTACGATTGGCCCGCGAAGCCAAGCTCCCTGATTCTTGAAGTGTCCGAATAGAAGTGGGAAAGAAGGCCAAAGTTAGTCTCGACCTCTCATGGTTCTTGAACAGCGCAGTTTTAGAGCGCCTTTTGCGCCGAATGTAACATTCTTGCATGATTGATGGCATATGATTGTGCAAAACTCGAGCTCTTCTAGCTTTATTTAGCTCGAGTCACTGGGGATCTTGGGTAGTCAAGTTTCCGTGGCTGGCAAAAGCGTCGCACATGAACACAGAATGCAAATTGCCGGTCATCGAGGAAACATCACCATGGGTCCACACCGCAAGAAAACGTGCCATTGGCAGCCAAGATTGGGGAAATGAATCGTTCAGCCTAGGCGTCGCAAATTCAGCCATACAGGAGATAGGTATCTATTCATGGACAATTTCTGAGTGGGCTACATCCTCAGTTGTGACAGCGATGTGTATATAAAGGCATGTATCTGGGACGTTAAGGAACCTCTTCTTTTATCATCAACGGCTCCAAATCCTCGATCGCTACTTATATTCGAACAATTAATATAATAACTATAAGCTTTATCACTCGTTTATCTATCCTTCCCTGAACATACCTTTACGATTCAAAATGGTTTTCGTCAAAGCATCCGCTCTCCTATCCCTCCTCGCAGTCGCCTCTGCGGCTCCAACAGGGGATATTGAAGCCCGCTCTTCACCCCAAGCGTACAGCTTCCTTGCTCTTCGCTCTGCTTCTCCAATTCATTTCCAATCCTGGAATGCCAACAGTGGTAACATTTGGCTCGGAAAGCCAACCGCAAAGTACTGCCCAGTCGCACCAGCACAATGTCCAAAGGGCACTGGCACCTCATTCTATGTCGATAACCAGTATTGGACAGCTTCCATGAACACTGTGGTTCCCGGCGGCCAGCAGCTGTACATTGACCCCCATGGCGCTTTGGCTTACACCCAAGCCCACTCTGCCTCCATTCCTAGCGGATCTCTCACTACTGGATTCCAAGTTAAACAGAGCGGCGGCCTCTGGTATTTCTCTCATTGCGAAGGTGGTTTCTTAGCCTGTCCTCTTAAGAAGGGAACTACTGGTCCATGGAAGATATTCATTGACGGAAAGCGGGTTCTCAAGGATTCAGATGTCCCAACCAAATGCAAGAAGGATTGCTTGGGATTCGATGCCGCTGGGAGCCGTGGCGATGCTGGCCCACTTGCTGTTTGGCAATTCATTTAATTTTAATTTTTAATATATTAATGATACGGTAATTTTATAACGACGATACGCAAATTTCAACATGTACACGCATAATGTTGTATTCTAAAGCATTGCGACTGGATATTTATAGATAATCAAATACAAACACTATAATGGCAGTAATGAGAATTCTTTGCAAGTCCGAAGTGTAGAAGCGATAATTTTAACAAGAGCCGCGAATTGGGAGTATATCTACACACCGATACACTAGCGGACCTTGTTTTGATCAGTCCAGGCAGAATTAACTACTCTACTTTTTTGGCTTTATTCGCTTCCGTTTTCTCCATTTCAACCGCCCACAGCGCAGCGCCAACGGTATGTGTGAACGCAAAGACAATATTGACGACTGGAACCAGATTCAAGAGAACACAAGAGAGACCGAATCTACCACAACATTTCAATTAGTATGTCGCCTGCATATTAAAGTAAGTATCAATATGTTATTAGTGTGTATACTAACCCAACATATGCACCCTGGTTTCGCTTTACGAAGTCGCCTCTTTCAGTATCTGAAAATCCCTTCAGCTGAAAATAACGAGCATGTTGGGCTGGTCCAACATTCCGAGCTGTGGGAGGAGAACGAGTATCAGCATGTTAATTGTTCGATTTCACTCGGCTTGCAAGGTTGTCCTTGCTTCTTCGAGAATTTAAAACTCACCATTCAAGATGAAGAAAATAATGGTTCCGAACAAGGGAATGAAGTTCAACGGGAGCAGCACGATGTATCGTATTAAACTTTTGGTGAAGCCATCAACGAATGGCTTTTTGAGTCGTTTTCCGAGTTTACCGATAGGATCATTGGAGTTCGCTGGCTTGATTTCGCGGCCTCTGGCGACCAAAGCCGTTTGGTTTTGTTGCACCAGCACCTGAAATCCGATAAGTGATACTAACAGTCAGAATTCTCCATCTTCCAAAAGCGGGTTCCTAGGTAACGCTAACATACCGCATCGAATACTTCTACGACCGCATCATCCAGCCACCACCATTTGCTGATGAGTAGAATAATGGTTGAACTTTCTGATAACACCAGCACCGCGGCGTTGACAAATGCGACAGGCCCATCGACAAAAGCTAGGACAGCGACCTGCGGGAAATAGGCCACGAAGAACATGAAGGGAATGACAACCCCGGAGAGCAAGATGGTAGGTAGGATCTTGCGCCAGAGAGGCCGTTGGAGGGAAGGATAGCGGAGAAAGTGGTAAATTCCCTACAAAACTTGTTAACTTGACCCGAATTTCATGATAGAGGTTAGGAATAGTTGTGTTACATACCCGGATGGGATACATGTAGGCGCCAGACTCTGCGGCATCTTTGGAAATGGCGAGAGCCTGGTCGGCCTCCTGCTTGACGATTGCCTTTACTTTGTCGGAAGTAGACATTTTGTTAATTTAGGAACGATGTGAGTGAGAATGAGAACGAGGAGGAGCACATGCACGGTTGACGCGAATTTATTCGAGCAAATGCATGATGTCATCTCTCGTGTGCCAATTCCCAGGCCCTGTCGCTCACTTGATTGTCAACACATTCCTGAATTTTGTATTTTGGTGATGTATTGTTGCTCGGGTGTATATATCGATGGATTAAGTTCACTAACTTCGCATTTCAGGTCTAGTCTAAATATGCTTTGCATCTGAGTTCTATGGGATTGTTACTTATTATATTTCTTATTATCGCCACATACGAGTTATACTAATACATATTATCTCAATCTGTCGGACTTCATAGTCCGATACCGAACTCCCACCAGAAGTACCCCTGGACATTTAATATATGCAACTTTCCGCAAAGTACGAATATACAAATATACTTAAATTACGAATTGCAATCGTAAGCAAGTTTATCCGGATTCCATTCTAGAAAACACTGTGGTTCTGTTTTTGAAGAGCTGTACCCAACCGCTTTTTGATCCTCTGTTGGCCATTGCTTCGGGACAATACCGTTACTAATGATCGGTACACCATCACGGGCCCTTTTAACGGAATCACTCTTGAGTTGTTTGATTGCGTCCTCGATGGGCCTTTTAGAGGCAAAATTTCTTGAAAGATAATTCGCCAATATCCCTGAGACCGTCGCCGTGGCTATCAACTCATACTTAGTAACGGGCTTCAAAAATCTCAAGCTGTCCTAATGTCCGGTTGGGAGGTGTTACCTAGCGAGGTTTTCCCGTTATATTTAGGGGAATAAAAGTTGTTTAAGGATCTAAGAGGTTCATTTCTAGGATCATATGGTTTAATGGTCGTGGCATCTTCGACCACTGCCCAAACAAAATTTGTGGAGGTAGCATCGAACTGATATAGGTTGTGGAATGCCCGGTTTGCTGCCCCTACTACAACGAAATTTTTCATATTTTTGCCGATAACTTGTGGAATCGAGGTAATTGGTTTGCCCTATCGTGTGGTACCGAAGGTATAGGTTAAATACAATTAGAATGGTTTTCCTTTTCCTAGTTATGGATTACGCATGCTCTATGACGGTAGGGCAGTTTAACTAACTGGGTTCCCATTTCCAGCAGATGACACCATCACAACATTTGATAATGCAGATAATTCGGATAAAATGTCTTGGTAAGCTTGATAAGTGAATTCTTCTCCAACGTTGTTGAGTTCCACATGGATGGGTATATTTATAATGCAAGGTGATTTGGGGTTCACCGCTTTGATATGGTCGAAGATTTTGAGTAGTGCACTCAAGAGTGCAGGATTATTGAACGATCTCGTTCCATCTGCTACGGGAACGAAAACAATATTGGTATCTGGAGCTATCCCAGTTCTTAGACCTGCTATCTTTGCCACCATCGTACTCCCGTGGAATAGTGTTGATGGGAATAGATCGCTGGTCCCCCTATCAGATGAGAAACCCCAATTGTTAATCCAGTCTTGGAGATTTAGTTTTTGAAATTCCTAGAACTTTAGGTTAGTAAAATCAATTAAAAGCTGTATTTGTAATAAGATGACTTAGGGTAAATCGATCTTGTCGGGCTAAGCAAGGACAAGAAACGGATGGGAAGAAGGAGTTAATAAAATAAACTGCAACAGAAATGTAAACCTGACGAGATTCGACAGTCAAGGAACTTGAAAGCTTCAAAAATGTATTAACGATCTGCTCATTTGGGTAATAGGTAGAAGCAAAAGCTTCTGTACCTTCAAGGTTGCATTTCGCCCCTGGAATCGAACGGTACGTAATTTCTCTGTTCTTGCTCATATACCGTTAAACTTGGCCCAGAAAACACTATTTCGCGCCACCTAATGGTCGCAAAGTCGAAAATATATTTTCTATTTCGGTATGGCCCCTAGGCTAGCTAAAAAGGGCTGGAGAAGAGACCATGTATGACTATGTTTGACTTACCGGGTGAGAAATATCGAGATAACCATCTATAACATATACTACGGTGAGCTTCCCTAAACCGTATTTGTAACGATAGTAAGATGAATATACTGGTTTTTTGACTAGGCTATTCTTTTTTGGCCAAGATAGTATTGCTAGTTCTGGTAGAGCTTCTCTAATTACTTCGACCTTGTCTCTTTGTTTCTGAAATGGATTTTTACTTTTTCGCAGTATCGGTACGCTCTCGAGACCCAAGATAGGACTTTGCTCCGGCAGTGGTTTGTCGTACCAGCGTTTTATGTTGATTTGGCCACTTGAAGGTACGAGGAACTGATTCCTATATTCATAACAAGCGGCAAGCTTTGGTATTAAAACAAATTAGTAGACTGGACAAGCATAAATAGTGATTCAATAGTGTCGCACGGCTCGAATGCTCGCTGCGTATAGCGGGATCGCGGTGAGTAGGGTCAAACCTACAGGTGTGTCAAGTTTGACTTTCCGAAAAAGCTTTTGGACATCTTTGTGGACACGGCTTGCAAGCCTGTCGACCCCCATGGTCAAGGCATATGCAACGACCCCGAGAATTTCACTTTCGATCTTGTATACGCTGAACTTCCTTGGTGGCCGAAGAATGTGAGATATACCGTATTCAAAATCGGTTGAAAATATTTTGTCCAAATAAGTAATTTTCTCTTGATCAAGCCGAGAATCCCGCTTTAACACACATGATACATCATAGATCTCGGGTATTATATCGTTAAATGCGCCTACCCTACCCTGTTTAAGTTCTTTCTTCGCGGATATTACCTCAAGAGGTGCGATAAAGAATATAGGTAGAAATGCGTTAACAATAGCGATTCCGATACTATGCCTCGAAGTCTTGTTGAAAAGGAACACCCTGTCGCGCTAGGGCACGAGGTTATAATCTAATAACATCAACTGAGCTTGGGGGAAAGTCCTGATTCGTGGTTATGGGTTCGAAACATAAGAAAATTTTACTCGATTTAACGCTCTGAGAGATGAATATGGGAATTCGACTGAATAGGTACGGTACCAATGTCATGAACCAATGTAAGTACGGGCTACGATAGGCATAGTGGACACATCAAGTTGTTAAATTCAGCTTACTCTATGCTTAAGGCACAAGGAAGACATGAGGAGGTAACACCCAATTTATTCAATAATCTCAAAGGAAGTACTTGACGAAACATCCCTCCTGCTGCCTCCTAGCTCTTTCGTTGAGGCCAAGTAGGTTAGATCTGCATCGTGATATATATATCTGATACTAATAATTAAGTTCGGTACTGAACAAAACATCGATTCCAAATTTATTCGATAGTTGGTCTACCAGATCCACGTCGAAAGCTCCAACAACATAGCCTCAACAAGACCAGACGCAAAAGACACGTAAAATAGTACTATTAGCGCTGTAATACTGTGGGTTAAGCTTGTAGTAACGACACCAACATTTTCTTGTTGCCAGCAGAGCGGTTTGCTTGCTTCGCCGCACTTAATACCTGAACCAAGCTGCGCACCCTTGTAAGATAACATCGTTATTCGTAAAGTAAAAATAATACGTGGCAGGATTGAAGTGGCATAATATATTAAGAATCCAATAGATTGTATATTGGTAGTGTACTAAAACAGTCCTGCTTAATCGAGAAAATAATACTTCTGTCTGCCTGCCCTGAGGAGAGCCGGGCTGCGCGTTTTGGCAGCGCCGCAGCGAGGTGTTGTTCACTCTGTTGCAGTTTGTGCCCTCTCGTAGAATTAAGCTTAATCCAAGCCTTGTTTCTCCAACAGCCTTAAAAGCAGGATGATCTTCCTCCGTCTTGATGGACGCGTTAAAATGATTGGTAATATATCGCATATGACGAGTATATCGCCTGAGACATCCGTCAAAAACTAGTATACGTAAATAATTTGCGGAGACATCAACGGACATTTTATGTTCAAGTGAAAAGAATTCCGAATCCGGAATGCGACCTTGATGCCAGGAACTTCCGCTCGCAATGTTACGTCTTTATCCATGGATTCATAGGAAAAATCCGATCCCAGACACACAACTAGATTTCCCCTGTGACCAAATTGAAGCCTCGATTTACATACGGATACGATCGATATTATAATACAAACGGCGTGATGTCGGAGGTCGGAGCTTAAAGCTGCGACGTCTTACGCACGCAACTTGGCACTATGTACTCATGATCGAGAGAAAAATTAAAGCGATAATATTTTAGTTACGTATTACTCAACTGGACACAAAAAGACAGTTGATTTCATGAAGATAATTTCGTTGCTTCCGTCGGGACATAAGAAGAGACCGATGGCTCTCGGAATTTCAATAAGGTGCCGGTGTGGTAGCTTGGGGTCGTATAATTTCTCCTCTTTGGGCCGGATAAATCGGCATGGTCCCATGGGATCGATTTCCAACAAACGAACGGTGAAGATGGATCCTTAAGAGAAAAGAAAAACAAAAATACATTCATGGTGAATTCACGAAACAGTTACAAGAAGATTGCCCGAATGGACGAATGATTAGTTCGTCTTGGATTATGGTAAAAACCTTCGAGCCTTTGACAACAAGGGGAAGCTTTGACCAACCACCTGAAGGGCGAACAGCAACAACACCTCGTTGAACGGCTTTAAGCGGGTCTATCGTACGAGAACCTGCGTACCTGACAAATACGAGAGTTCTATATAGCTGCAAAACTTGAGACGTAGAAGGTTCCTCGGCACCAGGGCTTGCCACTACTAGTGTCATGTTGCGAACACAACCAATCCAAGCAAAGGCTGGAGAGGAAAAGCCATGGCTTCATAGTTTTCATCCTCGAAATGAAGAATGAATTGTTCTTAACTTTAGGAGACGACTTGTTGAGGAGATTGATTACCTAACAATGATTGTTCACTGGAAAGTGGAAGAAAGTATTAGGTCATGAGAAAAGCAGATCCTCGATTAGCAAAATCCCATCGATGCACCGGTGGGGTTAGCGGGAAAGTAAATCCGTCCCGTCTCGAGACGACGTAGCTCATCCATCAGTAACTTCCGTATTGAGATCTCGATTCAACGGGAGGCACGAATCAGAGAGCCTTTGGTTTGCAAATTTTAATTTTTTGCATTGAGCCGCCCCCATCAAACAGCGGACCTCCAGCCTTTCTCCCATGCATGCCGATTGCCGTACACGAAAAGATACGAACCAAATAGGGTTAGTTTAAGCTTTCCATCGCGCGGTGGCTGCCCAAGGGTGAACCAAGCTTGGTCAAGCTTTCTGGGAGGCGAGCGGATGGTTTAAACGGTAATATTGAGACCGGAGTATCGGCGCATTAGGGGCCAGCGAGAGTACCCTCAAAGCCTCGGCTTCTTTTCTTTCCTTCTCGACGCCCTCTCAGTGTTTTTACCAATTAGTCATCGTGGAAATAATGAAAGAAACTAGCCCGACACCTTCTCCCACTCGATACATATATAATTTACCTTCGCCGTTGAGGGTAGAATAGCCATCTCGTGCCTTTTCCGTGGCTACCACGTTTTTACCTTCGTGACATTCCAGCGACCCGCTTGCGTAAACCAAAAGTAGCCTCGGCTGCGAGCACACCTTGCGACAGCACAACACGCGCGCCGACAATTTAATTTAATTTAATATTTTTTTGTTCAACCGAGCGGAGGAATTCGACGGCCGTTTGGTGACGCAAGGGTCACCAGCCGTCATACTTGACCGTCGGCAACCTGGCTTCATCCAGGCCCGACCCAGAGCAGGCCGCTGTTCCTGTCTCTTCTTCCAATCACGAAGCCACGAACAACAATGAGTTTATTGCTTCCGAAGTATCGGCTGCGGGGCGACGTGCTTCCGTCTCCTCGAGCCAATCCTCATCGGATGTGGATGCTATAGCTGTCGAGAAGCGAATCGAGGCCGAACCTCTGGAATCAGATCTGATCGCACAGAGAACAAAATCTACCGTAGAATCCGTCGGCTTGGAACAACATGAGAAAGATCTCCGAAAACCCCCAAAGCCGTGGTACAAGCGGAACCCTCTCAAGTCGAGGATCCCACCACCTGTGCCTGAGATTAGGCAAGTTAGCAAAGAGAAGAGCTCAAACTTTTTCTCCCAACTAAGCTTTTGGTGGATTAACCATCTCATGCGAGTATGTTAATTCTCTTTGCATTGTCCCTTCTATCGTCTCACAATTAATCAACCGTGGTTCTCTTGTTGCTGACACAAATTTATAATTCTTGTAGGTTGGTTATAATCGTCCTTTGGAACTCAATGATATACCCATACTACCCCCGGAGCGCCGCGTGGAACCCGCCGTCAAAAAGATTACCGAGCAATTCAAGATGCGAGTCGCCCGGGGTGACAAACAACCTTTGCTCATGGCGCTCAACCATGTGTTCTTCCGCACGTTTTGGACCGCTGGGGCGTGTCGTCTTCTAGGCGATGTTTTGCTAGTCCTATCCCCACAGATGCTTCGATACCTCATCACATTTACCCAAAGGGCATATTTTGGAGACCCAGAACCTATCAGTCATGGTGTCGGTCTGGCAATCGGTCTTGTGCTTATGCAATGGACAGCCAGCACTGCAGTCAATCAATTCTTGTACCGAGGCATGTTGACAGGCGGGATGGCTAGAGCAGCACTCATCAGCATGATCTATGAAAAATCCCAAGTGATTTCATCGAGAGCCAAAGCCGTGGGTAGAATAGCGGGAACAGACGATGCTAAAGAACTCACAGAAGAAGAGAAGAAGAAACTAGAGAAGGAGCAGAAGAAAAAGGCTAAACGTGGTGCCCGTCCTGGAGCTGCAATGGACAACATCCCGGGTTGGCCCAACGGCAAAGTTGTCAATCTTATGGGTACCGATACATATCGCGTGGACCAAGCTGCTTCGTGGAGTCATATGATGTGGACCGCTCCCATTCAAGTCGCAATTACAATCGCTCTCCTAGTAGTTAATATCGGAGTGTCCTCTCTTGCCGGTCTGGGTTTACTTTTTGCCATGACGCCTTTCCTCATGTGGGTCGTTACCGTACTCGCTCGTAAGAGGAAAGCTATGAACCAGATTACAGATAAACGAGTTGGTTTGATGCAAGAAATCTTACAGGGAGTCAGGTTTGTCAAATTCTTTGCTTGGGAGGAGAGCTTCCTCAAAGAGCTCGCCCACTTGAGGAAACGTGAGATTAGAGCAATTCAGTTTTTGTTAGCTGTGAGGAGTGCTACAAATGCGGTCTCTATGGTATGTTCTCTGTTGACTTCCAATCATTCTATTGTAAAAACTACTAACGCTCCACCGTGCACAGTCGCTCCCGGTGTTCGCCTCCATCCTTGCATTCGTAACCTATTCGCTGACACATCCTGGTCTAAACCCTGCGACTATTTTCGCTTCAATTGCTCTTTTCAATGCACTCCGATTACCTCTAAACTTCCTACCCGTCGTGATCTCCCAATCAATTGATGCTTTCATATCACTCCAAAGAATTCAAGAATACCTCCTCCAAGAGGATGAACCCGAGCAACGTACTATAGACCCAGAGCAGAAAGATGCCTTTGTTCTCAAAGATGCTTCTTTCACTTGGGAGACAGCCGCTCCTTCAAAGCAAATGGAATTCGGCAAGAAGAGCAAGAAGGGCAAGAAACCGGAGCCAAAGCCAGACCCGGAGAAACAACCAAACGAGACCACAGAAATGCGACCATTCTCTATCAACGACATTAACCTCAATATCTCTAGACAAGAACTCCTTGCTGTTGTCGGTACAGTTGGTTCTGGCAAATCCTCCCTCCTCGCCGCTCTCGCGGGTGACATGCGAAAAACCACTGGAGAAATCACTCAAGGTGCCAGCATGGCCTACTGCCCACAATCTGCTTGGATTCAAAACACCACCGTCCGAGAAAATATTCTCTTTGGCCGTCCGTTTGATCCTGTATGGTACGAAAAAGTGATTTACGCCTGCGCACTCAAGCCTGACCTCGAAATGTTACCCTACGGCGATATGACCGAGATTGGTGAACGTGGTATAACTGTGAGTGGAGGACAAAAACAACGTCTCAACATTGCCCGTGCCATCTATCACAACTCCGATATTCTTCTCCTTGATGATCCTTTGAGCGCAGTCGACGCTCATGTTGGCCGTCACATGTTCAACGAAGCAATCAGCGGGCTTCTGAAAGATAAATGCCGTGTTCTCGCAACCCACCAACTCCACGTTTTGAGCCGTTGCGACAGAATCATCGTTATGACTGAAGGCCGAATCAGCGCTATTGGTACCTTTGACGAATTGATGGCAACAAACGACGAATTCAAGCACATGCTCTCACTGACTGCTGCTGAAGAAGCTCCTGAAAAGAAGACAGAACCAGTAATGGAAGCTGCGCCTGAAGAAAAGAAGAAGAAGAAAAAGGGCAAAGCACTAATGCAAGAGGAAGAAAGAGCTACAAAGAGCGTCGGTTGGAATGTATACTATGCCTATATCAAGGCCAGTGGCTCTATACTTGTGGCACCAGCGGTCATCATCTTTTTGTTTACAGCACAAACCACGAACATTATGAGCACTATTTGGTTGTCATGGTGGACTAGCGGCAAATATGGACTCTCCAAGGGAGCTTATGTAAGGATATACAGCCCCTCCTTTCGATGAATGATGAAGGTATCCTAACATTTTCTGATAGATTGCTGGTTATGTTGGCCTTGGTCTGGCTCAAGCCCTTTTCATGTTCATCTTCGCCTTGACGCTTACCGTTTGCGGTACCGAAGCGAGCAAAACTTTGATGGAAAGAGCGATGAGGAGTGTCCTGCGAGCTCCAATGTAAGTTACAAGCCTTTAAATCTTCATCTTCTATTTATTCTAATTTAAATATTAGGTCATTCTTCGATACTACACCGCTTGGAAGAATTGTCAATCGCTTCTCCAAGGACGTTGACATCATGGATAACAATCTAACGGACGCCATGAGAATGTACTTTTTCACGCTCGCAATGGTGACGACAGTCTTCGTTCTAATTATCGTATACTTCCCATGGGTAGGTGCCCTCCTCCACTTCGAACTTAAAACTGAAACGTCTTTTGGGTTTCGTTGTTGCTAACGTGTGTAATATTTAGTTCGCAATCGCTCTGGCCCCATTAGGCTGTTTCTTCTTCTGGGCTGCTGGCTTCTATCGCGCTTCCGCTCGTGAAGTCAAGCGCCATGAAGCCGTCCTTCGGTCGGATGTTTTCGCACGATTCGGTGAAGCGCTCAGCGGAACCGCGACCATTCGTGCATATGGCTTGCAAGATCACTTTAGATCCGTCCTCAATAAAGCTATTGACCAGATGGACTCTGCGTATTTCATCACGTTCGCTAATCAGCGTTGGCTAAGTATTCGCTTAGACGTTGTTTCTCTCGGCCTTGTATTCACAACCGCCATTCTAGTTGTAACGTCTAGATTCCATACCAACCCTTCCACAGCGGGTGTAGTTCTGAGCTACATCTTGCAAGTCGTTGGTATAATTCAGTTCATGATCAGGCAGCTTGCCGAGGTTGAGAATGCGATGAACTCCACAGAGCGAATCCACTACTACGGAACACAGCTACCACAGGAGGCTGCGGTTCACACGTCCATTACTCCAGCACCTGACTGGCCGCAAAGCGGAGAAATCGTCTTCGAGAATGTCAAAATGAGATATCGCGAAGGTTTACCCCTCGTACTACAAGGTTTCGATCTCCATGTTCGAGGTGGTGAGAGGATTGGTGTTGTCGGAAGGACAGGCGCCGGAAAGTCCAGTATTATGAGCACCTTATTCCGACTAACTGAACTCGCGGAGGGTAAAATCACGATTGATGGCATGGATATCGGCAAAATTGGCTTGCAAGATCTGAGAGCAAAACTCAGCATTATTCCGCAAGACCCAACTTTGTTCCAGGGCACCGTTAGGAGCAACTTGGATCCATTCGGAGAACATACGGACTTGGAACTTTGGGATGCGCTCAGACAGAGCTATTTGGTAACGCCGGAGGATCCAGCGGTAGCAGCAATTGATGCATCGTCAACCGATCAAATCGACCCGGTTGAAGGAGGCAGTGGTGCTAGTACCCCACCAGCTGGCGGTCAGATTCAACAAAAGAAGGAAAGAATCACTCTAGACACGCCAGTCATTGAGGAAGGTTTGAACTTTTCTTTGGGTCAACGACAACTTATGGCGTTGGCCCGCGCGTTGGTACGTGGCAGTCGTATCATTGTCTGCGACGAGGCAACAAGCAGCGTCGACGAGGAAACGGATAGAAAGATTCAAAAGACCATGGCAGAGGGATTCGGCAGGAGTACCGTATTATGTATTGCACATAGACTGAGGACTATTGTGAAATACGACAGGGTAGTAGTGTTGGATAAGGGAAAGATCGTGGAAGTCGACGCCCCGCTGAGACTTTGGGAGAGTGGTGGGGTCTTTAGGGGTATGTGTGACAGGAGTAAGATTCGGAGGGAGGATTTTGAAGGAATCGAGTAGATTTTGGATAATGTACCCCACCTACCTGCGGGCTACACTCGTATAATGGACAATTTATAACAAAAAAGCAAACAGAATAATTCATATTGTAAATAAATAATTATTAAATATTATAATGAAATAAGTATATTAAATAATGATGAAATATAATAAAAATTTTAAAATATATCATCTCTCAACTAGCAATTTTTCTGTAATAGCTGTTCTCTCATATTCAAACCCCTTGCAATACCCCGCTTGAGTTATCTTCATCAGCTTATACTCGAGACTGAATACACATCTTCAATATGGATGTCATTATATCGCACTCCCAAATGCCGGCTCGGTCATACGTAAGAATAGAAACAATGGAGGAACACAAAGACTTCATACTCGCTAAGTATCGGGCTGGTGCGAAGTAGGCGATAATCCAAGGCAATTCTATGAGAGAAAGGGGGGTTAAACTGGAGTATATTTTATAAAATCTTAACTTTGTTTCACCAAATTATAAACTGATTGGTTCGATTATGATGATGTTCTAGACTGTATGGGTTGAAACAGCTACTCGAAAACTGGGGAGATTCAAAGAAGAACCTTACAAAGATACGAAAACTCTATATCTGAGGCAAAGTCAACAAACAATAAATATTAGGAAACAGCGTATATATTATAATATTAAAAGGTTCGTACAGGCAGTTATCACAAAAAAATTAAAAATTTCATGGATTGTAGTTTAGGATATTGTAAAAAAATTGTTATTATAATAAAGTATCATCATTAAAAGAAGCTTTGTTAACAGGTCGTTTATCATATTCAGATGTTTTTACCAGTTTTTGAGATGTAATCTTCTTTATTCCTGCACTGACAAGCGAGCATGGAGCGGTGGGTCACGAAGGCAACATCAACTTTTTTGACGATACGGACACGGAAGATGCGGTTGCCAATGACGATCGCCCTCATTTCGCGGCAATGGATTTGCTCCAAAGTTGAGACACTCCCGTATCACATCTACAAGCAAATTTTGAAAGAAGGTAAAGAAGCAGCCTTTGAGTCCGGTGGTCATAGGGGTGGTGTCGATGGAATCGACTGTGACTTCTTTTGTCGGACAATAGAAGCCAACTTTGTTGCTTCATAAAGAAGCAAGCGAATCACCACTTGGTAGCTTTGAATGTCATTTTTTCAACAAGCAAGTGGTCCATCTTCCTTTCATTCTCCGGAGATATGGCCCGAGTCACTTACTTGCCGCTGAGGCTTTAGAATCTACGGCATTCCTGCTGGGCGATTGGGTTAATGCATGGCACCTGACTTCGTCTCGTGAGTTAAACGCTTGATGCAGGGAGCTGGGTCGGATATTTCGAACATCTACGTTGTTGAGCTACAACAGCATTGGCATGCAAACCCACTTAGTAGTGGTGTTGAAATTGCATCGATTTAGCTGTCGCTAGAATGGACGCCGGATTAGTCCTGGCGCATGTCAAAACCCTGAATAGCGTCCTGAAGGAGATGGTTGGAAAGTACGGGTGTGACCATCAAACTACGCTAGGCCTATACCGTCGATTGGTCAACGACAAGGTAGATACACCCGCTCTCAGACAGCGCAAATGTAATATCTCTCCGCGGACCGGCATTTTCTAGCCGCGTCGAAACCGCCATCGACAAGTTTCTCAGTGAACTCGAAGCGGCCGGGACAACCGAAGGTCGGGGCTAGGCACTCTGCAGAGTTAAAAGTCGTAGTGGAATTCATCCCCAAGAATATGTCAACAGCTTAGCGCCTAGTTCCACCTCCAGACCAAGGACGCCGGATATGACTAGTTTCTTTTATTCCCGGGGTTTAGAATGCAAGTTATTACAACAAGGCGTACCTTTGCTTAACGAAAAGAGGTTGGAAGAACTCGATGATCTTGACGGTTAGTTGAGTAGTGTAAATTAATTACTGAATATCCAAAATCTCTCACCAGGGGCATCTCCAGAGGTTCTAACAAAAGTTAAAAATTAAAAATATGCTTTTCCTAAGATACGCGGAGCTCAGAAGAAAAAAATTTACTTTCACCATAATAGAACCATTAATTTATTTATTATTATTATTATTATTATTTTAAATATGGCTTTCTCTGACTTCAAAACTCAAAACCATCAATAGAGGTGTGGTGGTTTTGGTAGTTGCTGGTCAACCAAGCATCCACCTAAGTGTTCAACAAATTTAAAAAACTGAATATTACTGAGTTAAATGCTCAAGTACTTAAAAAGTCTCTTATTGATGACCCATAGCATTTTATTTTCTCCTTGTTGCCGAGTTTTTCTTAGAAGAGCTATTTGAATGGGAGAAAGGTATCTATCCTTTTTTCATAATTGGACGTATTCGCGACAGCCTCATCTCAACACATCTCATCTTTCTCTACAAATTTGAGCCGCATGACTTAGAGATACGATAATTAGGTATTCAATTTCACTTGAAGTTGATCTATTATCCTTGAGGGATACTGATGCTATCCAGTATCTAGAGTACACCATTTGTTTCAAAAACATTGAATAGGCGGCCGCCTGGGAAACAATCCTGCGATGGTCCCTCCTACAAACCTTCGTTTCGGTGTGACGTCGCGGAATTAGCCGATTCCCAAAGGCTGAACGTTTCGAGGTTGATGAAACCAAGCAATCGGCCACTAGATGTCGGGAGGCAAATAGACGGGCACGGGTTGCGGCTGAGGGTGGGAAAACCAAAACAGGAATGAGTCCCGCCTTGATGAGGTTCTGGGCTTAACGCCGCGAAAATTCATTGGCTGGTCTAGAGCCACTGCAGCATTGAATCATACGATAGACACATAGATACATTATAGCGATATGTCTCTTAGGATGCAAGAAGATCAAGGCTGTGATATATATGAGTCTATGAGTTTCTTCGGATGAGTTCAGGAGGTCGCTTCTTCAAGCTCTCTCATAATGAACAGAATATATAGGAATCGTATAGCTGCGATTTTCCGATCTCTTACTTAAGTATCTATCAATTTTTTTAAAAAAAGCCAATAAAGGCCAACCTAGCTCTTCCTCACACGACTTCGATTGCAGCCTCCCTACGAAATGGGCACGCCACAGCAAAATACTTCTGGAGAGTCATCGAAGAGTGGACATGTTGAGAATAAAAAAGTCAGCCGCGCAGAAGGAACTCTGAAAAAGCGAATTTTCATTTGTTGTGACGGAACGTGGCAGAATGCAGTAGGCGCATCGAAACCGCTAACTAATGTCGCCAGATTGGCACGTTCAGTTAAACCGGAGATCAATGGTGGTGTTACTCAATTAGTCTACTACGCCAGTGGTATCGGTGCGAGTCATCGCAACAAGCCCAAAATCAAGTCCAAAGGAAAGTCTAAGGCAAATAATACTGAAGACGAAAGTATTTTTCTGAGGTTATTTGGTGTCGGTCGAAGGTGTCACCTTGGTTGGTCTGGTCGTGGTGAGCATTCTGAGTTCTCCAAGTTCTATTATTTTGCAATATTGACTGACCGAAGGTAGGACTCGTGTCTGGCATACTTGATGCCTACTATTTTATATGCCACAACTACAATTTCTCAGAAGAGGGCGAGAGCGTCACAGGCGGGATCAACGAAATTATCCTTGTTGGATTTTCTCGAGGGGCGTATACTGTAAGATGTCTGGCGTCGTTTATTAGTGCGGTGGGCCTCTTGAAACGCGGGGCCCTTCATTTCACAAGACCGATGCTCTGGGCTTGGGTAAGTGGCACTGATTTGAGGGCAATGAAACAAGTGTTCAAGAACAATCAGCAATTACAGGAGGTAAAAGTTAAAATATGTGCAGAATGGGACTGTGTCAGCTCTGTTAGCCAAGACAACATCAGAAGGGTTTTGAGCGAAGTTCCCGCAAATTTAGAATATGCTCTTCATGCCATCTCGCTCCACGAAAACAGGAGATATTTTGAACCGGTATTGTGGCCGAAGCCTAAGGTTAGCGATAACAGTCCACCCAGTAGTGGGTGTCGAGTCGAGCAGTGTATATTTGCAGGAAAGCACGGCGATGTCGGAGGAGGAAACGCGGATCCAGGGCTCGCCACTGTATCTTTGCTTTGGATGGTTTCTAAGATTAGCTTATACTGCGGCCACGAAACCTCCCACGATATGTTTGATCAAGACATTCTATTCAACTTCATTGGGCCGGCGATTGTGAAGTCAAAAGTACCTCTGAAAGGGCCATCATTTCAATGGGATAAAATGACTTTACATGTGGCTACCAAAGGTGATTCTCCTCTTCTACACTCTTTGAAACTGGATTACTAACCGATCGAGGATAAGGAAAAATCAACGATTCAAATAGCGTATCACACCTTTTACGTCGAATCCCGCGAGAGAAAGCACTTTTCAAGAATGACACAAATCGCGAGAGTGTTTCGCTTCACTTCAGCGTGGGAGTTCTATTTTCCGAATTTTCAAAATCCCACATGCGTGTACTACGCTACTATAAGCCGCAAGAAGACCCAGAGAAACATTGGAAACGAAAGGAAGCCAAAACAAAGCTTTGCGATTCTATAAACGTGAATTTAATCACTATAGCGGAGCGCGAGTTACTACATAATTGGCATTCTCGGGCACAAAAGCGACCAGCGTGGTCTTCAGAAACAATCGATGTTGATGTTGCCTACTTTGACTGTCGTCTGCTTTCAAGAAACGAGGATCTAGTGGCGCAAGAGCCTAGGGGCGGTGAGCTTTCGGCTTCTTGTTTGATAGAGACCCTTGTCCGTTCTCCTGACTTTTGTTCCTCGGATTCGACTGAAAGCTTTGAAACGGGAGAACATGTTACACAGGGAAAGAAGGCCGCTCAGCAACTAGCAGAAGACTACCCTTCATCTTTACTGCTAGTAAATGGGAGGGACGGAGATAGAGAGGAATGACCGAGGGACAAAGACAAGTTTATAATCTCCTGAACAAATTTCTATCAATAAATGATATCAGTATAATTCAGCAACAGATAATTAAGTAGAAATGGCACCGAATTTTATGCTCGCTTCGACTAGTGCTATGTGACAGCCTCGTTCGAGATCAATACAAGATGCAGGACAGCGAAGGCAAAACGTGCGGCTAAGGGCGACCCCGCTCCTAGCCCTTCTTCCAAGTTTTCGTTAAATATTCATGGTACTCCATCGGCCCGTTTTGGTCAACCTTGGCTTTCTCGCCGACACAAACCATCTCGATGAGTTCGTGGTGAATTAACCGTGATCGTTGCACAATGCCAAGCACCGTCCTTTCGATTCTGCTCGCCATCCTCGTGCGAACATGTTTGGCGCAAATCGACCTGCCGGCATGCATTGAATTAGCACTCTACTATGATAACCTCAACAGCTGTGATGACACGGATGTGGTCTGCGAATGCAACCTCTTCCGAAATTTCCTTCTCTGTCGTCTCTATCGCTCTAGGTGTCAACGTCAGTCCGAACCCGGCTGATAGAGGTTGTACTAAAGTAGTATGTGATGGTCTACACTTAATTCGGTCAACTTCACCGAATGGCAGTTCGATGTCACTAGGCATGGTTCGTATTGATTTGCGAAAAGTTCTGAAGACATGAAGAGCTAGAGCTAGAGCACCTGACGTACGCCAAGGATATTACATCTGCCTCTTTGTCTGATAACACAACACTTTTATCTTGTTGCATTTTTAGGCCGCGCTACCCTGTGCAAGAGCTCAACATACCCCTCCCAGCCTCCCAAGCTAGGTATTTCGCTCATAATGGGGGATATCTTTGTTGGGATGATTTGTGGATTTAGTGGTATTGCTTTGTGATCTTCTTTCTATCCGCTATGCCTCTCACTAAACCTAGATAGTTTTGAATGTTGCTTGCGTCGTGCGCTGGAAATCACATCCACCGAAATATAGAACGTACCTTGAAGAGGGGCTCGTTATTTGCTAACATAGATAAGTCGAGAAACACGCACATATATTTGCCGGCAGGCTCGATGCCATCCACAACTTTTACTTTTTTCCCCCCCGTATTCTACAGCAGGGATTGCTTTCGTGAACAGGCCCTAGTAAAATCTATCGGTGTGTGAGCCTCGGCTCAAATACGGTGTCTAACAGATGCACAAACTGTTTACCGGCCCCACAAGCCTGAATTTAGGGTTCAGTATATGCAAGGATATATGCGGTGTCTATCGCCGTTGCAGGACAGGGTTGTTCGACACTCTATCGCCTCCCGAAACAATCGGACCCGACTAGGTCTAGCGTGGGTGGGACAGACCGAATTAAACTAGGTAGGATAAATCTCGGATGAAAGCGTGCTAGCATCAGAGCATCTCGTGCAGAGCCAATATTTATCTATTGGACAAACTATTGATACGAAGATTTATTGGGCATCGTAATGGTGGTTACAGCGAGCATCATAGATGGACGATGTGTTATTGAAAAATTCTATTGGCTACTTGGTATATGAATATACCTGTATGTACTTGACGAGAAACATTTATATACGCTGGCCCGCTTTCGATTCGGCCTACAATTTAGCCTTCCCTGCGTCAATCTAGGACTAATTTTAGCCTCGATCTTCTCCCCTCGCTTGACCCTGCGACCCTCCAACCCCAATTAGTACCCAAAGTCCGGTCGAAATCAAAGCTAGTTACTACCTTAAGCTGAAACTGGGTGACTGAGCGCTGGGCCACAACCAACTTGTGCCAATACCGACTGAGTGCCACCAGCGCCCCCGGTGGTATTGCAACCATAAGTCTTGCATCCAGAGATTTCAAAACCGTGCCCGGTGCAATTAGGCGTGTAGTAGAGCGTCATATACGCGTTCGTCATCTCTTCTACAACGAAATAGAGGGTCGGGTTAGGGACGGGAGTTGGGATGCAGGTGGCGGTATCGTAAGATACATCGTGATAGAAGCAAGTGCCGCAGATGTTCTGGCCGAAGAAGGTGCAGTTTAGGAAACGGACGCGACTGGCATAACGCTTGTGTAGGGCCGCAGCGGTGACATCTTTCGCGGGATCCCTTGTCTCAATGAGGTTGACGCCGTCCGAGATGTAATGACGGCGGCCTATGATAGCCCCTCCTGAAGATCCGGGAACGAGTGGGTTTGGATTGGGAGATCGTTTATCAAATCTATCCGCGGAGATAAATTCAGGTAGTGCCGCAGATTGCACTGCTACGGCTGTGGAGAGGACAGCAACGACAGAAGAGAGAATGTTGACCATTTTGATACTGGATTTGAGATTTGAGATTTGAAAAATACTTGAAAAAAGATAAATGTCTTGGTCTTTACTTCTGTTCACCGGAGGGAATTGGCTGGATGTTTGGTTTTCTATACTCCCGTCAGGCATATGGGGTTTTTATATTCGAAGCTCAGTAGGCATTTGATCCGTTTTTTATTATATTCGAAGTCAAATTGATCGATCGATCGATCGAATAATTGCTTAATATCTAAACTAACAAACTCCAGCAGCAGGCCCGTCGGCCCGGACAATTATAGTGGCGTATGAGTATTCCACCTCTGGAAGCACTCACTGGCCGTATAGACCTTGATTGTCTATATAAAAAAAGATACCAAAACCAAAAGCGCAAAACCCGAGTTCCACACGGAGCCCTGCAAGATGGGCATATATAGGCGATTCTTCGTCTAAATGCGTTGAGAGGTTGGATATATCAAAGCACAAGCACAATAAGATTATCACCCTAGCCAGAAGTAGAGGATAACGTATGATTCATGGAACAAGGAATATAATATAATAAGAGAAAAACATAAAACAAATGAAGTTAAAATGAAGAAGTCAAGAAGTGCAAATTTCCTTTTGAGACGAAGACGTCTGATCTGCCTTGCGAGGCATCTACAGGCAGATTTCCAACAAACAACAACACAAGTGAGCAAGCATATGAAGTTTCAAGGGTAAAAATCCAGTTTTATCCAGTTTTAAGCTTTCGTAAAGCGCTTAAGCTACATGCTTGGCACTCTGCAGCTCTGAGATACATCAAAAATGAACACCATCGTCCACCATGCGGATACGACGAGTTTCAAAAATCTAAAGTTGACCCACTTTTCCATCATGGAATGAGCGGACTAGACCAGCACTGACACTTAGAACTAAGAACCATAAAAGCCTGTACAATCGCCCGTGTAACTATTAGAAATAAGATTGGTAAGAATTATCCCGCTAGGGCCCCCAAACCACGGTCGATAATATGCCCTGGCTGAAAGGAAGGGACTCACTAATCTGCAGAAGGCGGTCATCTTTTAGCTGCAAATCTGGCTGGCCCAGTAGTGCCACAGTGATGCTGTACATCATAAAAATCATCCCCGTAGTCTAGCAACGATACCAAAATGAAGCCTATATATTTTATCACAACATAAATTGTAACTTATAGCATCAAGTAATCAGCTGATCAGTCAGCTAGTGGTTAGTGGTTGGTAGCTGTTACTACCACCGCAGGTTAGTGAGTCGGCCAGTCAGCCAGCCAGCCACACAATCAGTTGTGGGTATCAGTGAGGGTATCAGTTATGGGGAGAGTCCCGCTTCTAGAAGGGTTATGTGCCGCCGGATGGAAACCACCCGCCAGCCACCTTGTCAAAATATTACTCACACTTTTCATTCAATAGTTTGCGTGTAACGGTATTACATAAGAGGCTATTATCGTACAGACTAATATGTTTGATGAATGACGATGTAACCCTTCGTGCTCCGGGATCGGCTTACATAGGATTGGTACGTATTACGTATGGTATCGCAAAGATAGCGACATGATCCACCCATAACGACGATATTCAAATATGCTAATTGAGTGACATATAAGTGGTGGCCGTTGTAGTAGCCACTGTGATTACTATTTTCGTTACTCCAAGGCAGGGGCATACGTTGCTGTACGCGGATGGGTTAGAATATGTCCTAGCGTAAATCATAACTGTATCTCTCGGTGCCATCATACAAAAATATATACTAAGATATCGGGGCAAATTCGTTTAACTGAATAGTACCACTTCTTCCATTAGCTTTAGCCTCCATCTCGGGAGTTGTTGGCGCTCATTACACTACTACTCGTAGCTCAAGGCTTCAGGACAAACGGGGTCAAAGGTTTGAACTGATATATTGCAGTTGTCACAGCTAGAATGTTTCTAGTATTTGTAACATAAAGAAGGCTCAAACACCCAGTCTCCAAATATCCCTAGACAACGATATTCTGTGGCTTTCTAGAGCATTCTTGACAAATCCTCAGATAGTGAGGAGGTCGTTACTAAAGACGATCTAGATTATAGCATCACAATCTACGTTTTTTAAAGTTGCCGCGGCTAAATTATAGTATCCTCTCGTTTCGTCTTAAGCTTTATAGCCTTTTCTTCAGATTCCTGCTGCTGCTTCCATAATTTGGATGTCTGCGTCCACTTTAAGCATTTTGCTTCGAAGTATTTTTTTTTTTTTTTTGGAAAACTCGGTGAAAGTTTACCCTTGGCCAACTTAGCTCTCCGACACTGAAGAAGGGTATTCAATATCAAGAATGGGTTTTCATCAATAAGAAATTGGAATTGGCGCTAAACCCTTGAACTTGAAATGCGATTCATTGCCAAAAAGTTAACAGCATACACTCTATTAATATCTTTATATAAAATTTATCTACTATGACGATGCCAATTTGTTAGATAGCGGCGCATTCGTGCCCAAGAGTTTAAAATATCATATGATTTGCTTCTACTAGTCCTCTAGACGCGCCGACGCTTATCACCACGCAAAATGATTACAACACGATGCCTTTCAAAACAATTCGCGAGGCTCAAAACCTTGAGCCTCGTTGGCTTGAGAGACTATTATTCGGTCAAATGCAGTAACTTAAACTTGGCAAATATCCTCCAACAACCATTAGGCACCCAGATGACAGGCTGAATTCTCCCATTTCTAAAGCAAAAAAGCCATCTCTTCCGTCAAAACCCCTCTTCTTCAACCCAAAGAACGGTGTGTCAAAGTCGAAGGCCTACCATATTCTCGTAGCCGCCATCTATATTTTGATCCGTTACAAGTGCCTAGGGCTGCGGCCGGACGCGATCGTCGCTGACCTTATTTGTAAATTCGTTGGTATCAAACTTTAGTCAGCCTACCATTTGTATCACCTCTTCTCAGCCTTGCCGTTAAATCTTCAAGGTTACTGTTACTGATCTACCGATCGAAATGATATAATTGCCAGTTTAGCATACCATCATACATAGGTTCTCGACACAATGTCGGATCCTTCGCATCGAGCGTTTGGTTTGCGAGACCGGCTGAACCCCAACTCTGAATATCTTCGGATTCTTTGTCTGGACAGAGGTGGGATCAAAGGATACACATCACTCCTAATATTACAGCGCATATTTCAGACCTTGAACGCAGAATGCAATCCCTAAACAGCTCTCGAACCATACGATATCTTCGACCTCATCGTTGGAACCTCAACAGGCGGCTTAATAGCTGTCATGCTTGGCCGCCTGCGTATGTCCATCAAGGATTGCCTGTCACAGTACCAGACGGTGGGAAAGAAGGTGTTTGGCAGCAACGCAAGCACCGTGACCAAGGTGACCAAAGGGATATTTGGCAGCGCATACTATGATATCGAGGAATTACAGAGGCAGATCAAGGTTTTACTACGCGAGAAGGAAATCGACGAAACGGAAGCCTTTTTGGAGGCACCGGATCCATCTTGTAAAGTGTAAGCTGCCATATCCAAAGTTCAACCTTTACACTTATTAAATCGTTGATGTTTACCTGTTCCCTTTTGGACCTGAGGTTCGCGAAGTTCTCGCTATAAGTTTACTGACGTTCGAAACTAGAATGGTCTGTGTCACAAGAGCCGCAACGTCGAAGCCGGATGTGCTGCGAAACTACAAAGCCTCCCACGCAACACAAACAAATTACGACTGCACAATATGGGAGGCGGCGAGTGCAACTGCCGCTGCTCCTATGTACTTCAAACAGGTGAAATTTCATCAAGGGGGGGAAAAGTGGAGTGACGGTGGCCTTCGAAGGAACAATCCTATATCCGAGGCTATGGCAGAAGTTGCGCGTGAGAAATGCTGGAGTGACAAGAGAATTGGGTGTGTAGTTAGCATTGGTACAGGTGCGGTCGATAGAGATGCCGTTTCGCAACACCTCCTCAGCTTCCTCAAAAGTCGGTCAAAATTATGACGGATTCCGAAGAGATTGCGGATAATTTTGAGGCCTCTAGTCAGGGATCTAGCTTGATGAAAGCTGGACAATACTTTAGGTTCAACGTCCCGCAGGGCATGCAAGACTTGGAACTAGACGAGTGGGCTGCTGAGGAGCGTATGAGTGCTTTGACTACTGACTACCTTCGTAAAGTCGGCAGTGGAAACGAGGTTACCCGCTGCGCCAATCAGCTGCTTCGTCCAGAAACCAATAGTTAGTATTTAATATTCTATATTTCAAGAATTTCGTCATTCTTGTCGCCGTCTCTGATCATTCCCTTATTGGCTTATAGTTAATCTTGTAGCTAACCTCTCAACATGATTGATTAGTACAGGACAGGAGCACCATTCCAAATTCTATCTTCCGTTCACCCTGTAGTAATTTCATCAATCGGGAATTTTACAACAAGATTTTGAACAACTTTTTTAATGCATCTACGGATCAAAGTCAAATATTCGTGCTATGGGGACTAGGCGGTGTAGGGTATGGGGCCGAAGTTACCCAGTCTAATGAGAATGACTAGCTTTACTAATCTTCATCAAATGGTGCGATAAACTGTAGGAAGACCCAGATAGCTCTAAACTTCGTGCACAGTCTCAAGAATCGGCTATCCGTCTGGTGGATCCGCGCCGATACCTTTGCAAATTTTGTAGAGGATTATGTGAGCGTATTGGCGGCCGACGAGCGACAGAGCTCAGAAGGCGAATCTCATACTTTAAGAGCCCGGTTACAAATTATACAACGTTCGCTTGAGCAAAACTCGAATTCCTGGCTGTTAGTCTTAGACAATGCAGATGATATCGATCAATTTCTCGTCGATAAAAATGTCGTGGGCGTAGAAAGAATATTCCAATATCTTCCTAGAGAAGGGAGAATCCTAATCACTTCAAGAGATCGACGATTCCAGGGTTTAGTCGCAGCAGCAACTAACGGAGTCCGGGTAAAAGAGATGGCAAATAATGAAGCGGAAGAGTTGATGAGGTCTACATGTCAAAACTTGTCTGCTTCCAAGCAAGAAATATCGGCTATGGCAGATCTCTTAAAACAACTAGGCAATCTTCCACTCGCTATTGCGCAGGCGTCCGCAAATATATTAGATTTGCAGATTTAGGTGGATAGATACATGGAACTCTACAGGGAGAAGGCGAATCGAATGGAACTTATGAGACAGCATGTTAATGATATACAAGGAAACATCTCACTTTCAATATTAGTAACCTACGAGTTGACCTTGGACATCATCCGCGAAAGATGCCCACTCGCTGTCGAATTCCTCACATACTTAGGCTTCTTCCACTTCAGAGGAATACCTCACAAATTGCTCTTAGTGCTTCCCGAATTTAAAAATCTTAGTCAGCTTGAATTTCAGAGTATCGTGAAGCACGGGATCCACCTCTCACTAGTTGAACAAGATCTAGAGGGGGGGAATCAAAGGACCTACAGCATTCACCCAGTTGTCCATGAATGGATATTTTATCGCCTATCAACTGTTGAGAAGCTTCGTTATATTCGACCAGCTATATACTTAATAGCCAGGATGCTTCGATCCGCTAAGCTTACAGACGGAGGAATCTACAAAGGTGTCTTTTCTTGCCTTCTTCCGCATGGAATTCATTTAATAAATACTGCCTCAGTATTACAGTATTGTTCAAAGGATACGTTTTGGCTTTTCTATTTCGTTGGGGGCATAATGTCGTCTATCGGATACACCAGGTTATCTGCGAAGCTAACGTACGATGCCTACAGAGTAGCCTTAAGTGTTGCCGAAGGCGATGTCAAGTTCCAGGATATGCTCTTCAAGGCCCTCGCGGTCACGCTAAGCCGACTGCTAGAAGACGGCCAACATGAAAAAACTGAATCATTGGCAATCTTCGCTCAAGGTGAACTGGATGCGAATGAAGACCTCAGCAAGGAACAACGTCTCAAACGCCAAACGTATCTTCAAATTACAAGGTGCCAAGCTGCGATTATTGCTCGGAGGTATCCGGATGCCGAGATAATAATCAGTAAGCAGCTAAATACGAAAGGCTTAGACCTGCAATCAATTGTATCACTTCGCTACAATCTCGCTCGCTGCTTTTGGTATCAGGGTTACGTACAGGAGGCTTCCCTAATAAATAACGAGTTGGTCCAATTTGCAGAAACAGATGAAGGAAAGCGGCAGATAAAACCTATTTTATAATTGCAAATGCTTCAAACTAAGGCCGACTTGATTCGGCGGGTAACTTTTGATTCAACATTGAAAATAACTCTGCTTTGTTCGAAATACAAAGATAAAAGTGTATATTTGAGCTCTTTAGATGACGCCCTACAGATTCATCAAAAAGTCTACCAGGAAACCAAGGCAATTCAGGGTATCTGTCATAGAAATACCATCGACGCAGCAGCTTCTGTCTTGGACATATTACTCTTCAAGGGAAAGTATAATAGAGCGCTCCCGATATTACTCGATACTCTCAAAGGATTGGTTGAAACTGGGCAATATATCGACGGGGACTTTTTAGTGATAATAAAAAGATGTTTGTTATCGTTTACTTCTAGCCTACGGCAAAGGCGAGGTTCCAGCCAGTATCATTAAGACGTTGGCTTATCTACGGTCCGAATTGTTAAAGAACACTCCGCTGCCGTTAGACTATGAAGGTATATACCCAGCACAGCTGGCCAGGCTATCCCTCCTCTACCAGGATAAAGGCCAATTTGTGAAAGCAGAGGCCATAGCTCGACGCTCCATTGTCCTAGGGGGGGATAAGGACATGGAACTATATCCATCAATTTGCTGGTATTCTTTGATGCTGGCTATCGCTTACCAGGGCCGGCTCGAGGAAGCAATGGAATATCGCAATTCTAACCTTGAAAACATTGTGAGGGCTGAAGGGATGTATGGTAGTCTGGAATATCGAATGCAGGAAGACCAAGATGATCGCCAAATATACGAAAGCGCAATTCAGTTTATTAAAGAACGCAAGCTCGAGAAGGGTGATGCTTGGTGGGAAGCCCACGAAGCAGCTCTGATACGAACTCAGATGCGCTACGGTCCTCTTTTGTTCACAACCGATAATCATTCGGATCATATTCCGGCCATTGTTTCGCCTACAAATACTAAGGACAGGTGAATAGGTTAGAAGAAGTTTAATATATCTAGAAAGCCTTCTATGAAAAAAGCCTTCTATGAAAAAATAAAATACCTTGCGTCTATGGTACTTTTCATGATAGTACGATTATCCCGCTTCAAGAGAGGCAACACACACAGCCTCACAATTACAACATCAAATCTGGCTTGTCAGTGAATCAACTCAACTTCAACATCCTGAACCATTCATTACCCATCGTCTATATAACAAATCCATAATATCACAATGGTAAGCTGAGTCGATACTAATCCCTAAACACGACCCAATCGTACCAACCAATGCCGATTTTTTCATACAGTCGATACTAAACCTCCTCTATTCCATAGCCAAAATTCAACCCTTCAGCAGCGAAACTTGTCGCTGTCGAATCCTACTTCATCAACCATCAACCTATCACCGCTCACTCCATCAAAGACCTCGAAAAGTCATTACCAACGGCGACAGGAATCTCAGGTATGCAAGTCAAAGACTACCTCACCGCTCTCGTCGACGACAACAAGATCCGTGTCGAAAAGATCGGAAGCGGGAACTGGTACTGGTGTTTCAAAGGGGATGAGAAGAAGCAAAAGGAGAACCAGGTGAAGGAATGGGAGAAAGAGGTTAAGGTGTTGGAGGGGAAGATGAGGGAGGTAGCGCTGGATATCGAACGAGAGCAAGAGTCGAAGGAAGGCGGTAACGATGAGAAGGTTTGTGATATCTTTCAATTGTTCTAGTTTGATCGTCCTCTTCTTCTATTATACTTGCTAAGAGGACTGTTTGGATATGGTAGGCTCAACGATCATTGATGGTGGATGAGATTCAGCAATTCAAATCTGAAAAGGAGGCTATGGAGAAAGAGCTTGCATTATACGCTGACAATGACCCTGCTCAAATAGATCGTTTGAGAGAACTGATCTGGTTGATGAAGATGGCTGGCAATATGCACACAGGCAGGTCTTTCCTCTGAAGAACTGAATTCCCTTATTGAAAGGAGCTAACAGGAGGGATTCTTACTAGAGAATATGTACATGATGGAGAGCTATATGAAAAACCTGGGGGTGTTATCCGACGATATCGTGGGTCTTAAAACCAGCCTAGGGATCCCAGGTGATCTAGAAGACATTGAATAATTGTATCAGGTCTTCGGCTGCCTATCATGCAACCTATAATCTATTGATGGTATATTAGGTTTCCTCGCATTTGTTTCTACACTTCGCGGAAGGATGTGAACAATGACTTGAGATGCTTGTTTATGGGGGATACTTTTACTCCGTATCTACGATACTGATATTATTGTGAATGGCTTAAATATTGCTGTCTGAAGCCTATGACGAAACATTATATTGCTCGTTGAGTATGCGTCGATTCTCGATAACTAGCGCATGCTTGCATACAATACTAAAATAGGTATATACAACCAAGTTATTTTTGTGTTCACTTGTAAAAAAATTCCTTTGACTTTTCCCATACTGCGCAACCCGAATAGCCCTTAAATCCATCACCGAAAAAATAAAATAAAAAGCAGAGAATTAACAAATATGACATGGAACGCCAGATGCCAATAGACATGCGAGAAAGAGAAAAGAGAAAAGACAACCGTCATAGCAGATTAGTGAAGAATCAAATCTGCTTCACTTGCTTGCTATTCCAATCAATCATGAGACCTGAAGCATATTGTTTGGCCTGAAAATAGAGCAATATTGCTGATGTAGAGTATAGGTAAATATAAAAGTTGCAAGGACCGACGCCAGGGAAAGAAAATCGCTTTGTTGGTATAAAAATAAGCTTATTCGACTGCCATAAGTGATGTTGATAGAACTGAAATAAATGTGGAAGGAGCGTAGAAGGGTATTCAGTAATGGGTATTTTGTGACAAGAAATGAAATATTATGCAAAAGTGGGTTTTATTGGATGTAACGTGGTAACTCGAGTGAATGTTCATTTTCTGTGGAAACATCGGGAGCTGAAGGCTCCTCGACACTGCTGCTCGGAATAGGAGGCGCGCTAGCTTGAGCGAGCAAACGTTGTCTTTCCATCTCTTCCTTGTCCTCGGTCGGGCGTTGTGGTTCAGATATCGGATTCTCAGGTCTTTCATATGCCGGAGCAGCAGCGCCATGGCTACTGCTTTCTGGGACAAAATACAAATCCTCTTCATCGGGGTATGGGAGAATTGGTGGAGCGGAGGCTTCGGTGCTGGACCCGGCAACAGGCGGGGCCGACGGGAGCAGTTGCTCCTCTGCCATCTTGACTTGGGCCTTTTCGTCGCTTAGAGGTGGGAGGTGAGGTGGCATCATCGGAGGTGGCATCATCGAAGGTGGCTGGATGGAAGGTGCGGTGCTAACGGTTGCCGGCGATGACTGTCGGCTGCTATCCTGATAATTCGGGGCATCTCCCAAGAAATTGAGCACCTGCGCGACGGTGTTATCTCTTTCTACCTCTCTGTCCGGTCGGGATTCTGTCGATTGCGATTCTGTTGTTGACGCCAAGGAGGATGGTGCCAGAGGCGTCGCAGTAGAGCCTCCCTTAGACTTGTCTTCTCTCTTCTTCCTTCTTTTCCCGCTGTCGGTTGTTCCAACAACCACCTCGAACGTGCAACTGATAACCCCCTTTTCTCGTCTTATACGGTCGGTCTCCATGATAACTCCCTCGGTCTGTGTACGTTTGAGATCTTCGTTGGTACTGCCGTCCATAATTACGTCACCCATTCCGTTCTTGCTGGCTAGTTTCCCGTTGAGGTCTACGACAACCTCGACGAAGTAAGTGAATTCGAGAAGTCCCTGGGGAACCTTGGCTATGCTGGGAAAGGCGTCGCCAGGAATCCGTACACTAGTCTTAATCACCGTACTTAAACTTCGTGGGTCAACAATTAGTGCTGTGATGGATTGGTCTAGGTCTTTTCGGAATGTGGTGATAGATGATTTGGAGAATGATAGCGAGGAGGCCGTGAGAGCTTTATCAGCGGCGGGTGGGATGGTATCGAGGCGACATTGTCGTGAGAGGGTCGTGATAACACCAGATAAGGACTTCACCGGCCGATTATGCGAAACCGTGATTTTGAGAGGAATCGATTCTCCAGGCAAACAGGCCGGTCGCAATAGCTCAATTGTTGCCATGGGGTGCGATTGTGCTGAACCGGTCGGGGAGGGTGGTATCGGCGTCAGATTTCCAGAGTTAGTTTTGGGGACAGACGGGGAGAGGGGAGGCGATGGATTCGGATGTTGGTGAATTGAGTGGAGATAGGTTGTTGAATCATTCGAAGAGCTCGAGGACTTCAGCCGACGGAGGGGTCGATTTGGTTCGATCGAGATCGTCAGTGGCTTTGGGGGACTGAACATAGCGACGTCGATGTTTTCCGCAAATTTGATTTCCGTGGTGCATGTAGTTACAGCATGTATCGAAGTGGGCCGGGTGAGCGTAGCTGTTAAAAGATAGGTGATGGCTCCTCTTTCAAACTGTATTCGTATTGTCCACGGTCAGTCTGCCTGTATCCGGGAATCTGCTCAAGAGGGAGGATATAACCTACATCTAAACTGTGAATTCCTCCCTGCTGCGGGAATTCGATAACGAAACCAACTTCCAGTCCACCGGCGCCTAAGCGTCCTTCACCCACTACAACCTGCTCTTCTTCGAATAATATTACCCCGCGACCGTTATTTCTACCTTCAATCGTCGTACCCCGACTCCTACAGCCCCTTATCATTTTGTTGTCCCGATATGTTACATCTTTCACAACATCTTCTCCCCACTTATGGCCTCGTCTATCGTGGGGATATACCATAACACTGCCGCCTAGCAACAGCGTCAGGTGTGTTATCCTTGTCGCGCGTGATGTTGTTAACACAATCGACCCAGTAATCTGCTCGCCTGGTTTGTACCGCCGGTGTGGATAATCGAGTTTGATGTAAAAGTCGGTGATGGCTCGCCGCGAGGGTTTAAGTTGCGCGAGCGATGAAGCTGCGGTGGTTGTCGGTTGTGTATGGTTTGAAGATGATCGAGGAGAAGCGCTTCGTATCCGGGATAGTAGAGAGTTTAGCCGTCCGCCATTATGTGTCGCCATGTTGGTCAAAGTGCCCGTGTTTGACTCGAGCTGAATGAATGCTTTGGTAAGTCTTCACCACAACGATCCCGCGAAGGGAGTCGCGGGTTTGCGAGGTCGCTACAGGCAGTATTGCGTGCGAACCGGTTGCAGGCCAATAGGGAGGCGGTGTATTTCGAGGCTATCCTGTTCTGTTGGAAAGGTAGGAGTTGTCTGCAATGCTTCGGTAATGGTTTTCGTCGGTCGGTTCGCGGACGGGGTTGGATGGTTGTGTGAGCGGAAGCGATGCCAGATGGCTGGGTGGTAATATTTAAATGAACACGAAGACGAAACGAAAGCTGGGTGCAATAATAACAAGCAGGTCTGAAAAGCTTAGCTGGAATAAGCCTTCGCTGGAATGGGTCGAAATATGAGCTTCTCAGGCTTGGAAATCAACCAGGGATGTCGTTATACGTTGACTAAGACGAATGGTGCGCAAATTGTAGCGGAGGACAGATCGGACGGAGAACTAGCTAAAGAAACGAACGAACTTGAGCAGGGAGAAGGAGGCAGCGGGAAATGATTGTCCGTCAAGGTGGAGGCCTTCTTTGTGCCAGTGAGGAGGAGCAATTCCTTCGCGACTTGGCTCTCAAGATAGACAAGGAAGCTGTGACTTTCTTCCTTTGGGCCCGGGGAACTGGGGTTGAATTCCAAAAGCAACCTAGGAAGACGAAAACCCCTTGGAGAGTACACCCTTCCACACCCGCGCACGCCCTGTCGCCTTTGTGCAGATATTTCAGTGGTCAAAAGAAGAGATCACACTTTCGATTCGAGAACAGCCCACTGTTTCCTTCCGGATAAGTTCAGAGTACCGTGATGTTGTGTTTGCCCCCCCTTTTTTTGGCTGAGATCTCCCGAGTCACCGACTCAACTGCGACTGCGTCGGTTCCCGAGTGGGTGGGAAACAGAGTGTGAGATGTGAGGAAATTAGAGATTGTAAACAATGAGGCCCTCCGAAAAAAGACCGAGAAACAGGGCGGCGAAGATGGGATTTGATGGCTGTGTATCAGTAATCCCACGAAATTTGCAGCTTCGATTTGATTCAGCTGATAGAGCACAATTACAAAAAGGTATCGATAGGTCCAAGATGGCTTTCTTGGTAACTTTTTGCTTCGTTTCGGGAAACCAAGCTGATGGATGGGTTAATCTGATTCGACTCCCTTCCCCTTGGGATGGATGGGCTGGGTGCGTAAGCCTTTTTTGGGTTGCTTGGAGGCCGTCTTTGCTATTCCTTGGCTGGGTTGGCGCTTTAACAGTTGCGATCAAAACACTTGAACCAGTGTCCCGTCGCTTCGAGGTATCAACGTCAGGCTTAGTGTGATCGGGAGATTGAATACACTCCTCGAACAGTCGAAAGTCCACGGAAATGTGCGAATTCGAGTCGAAGTACAGATGTAACTCTAAAGGAAACCCCGGCCACCTTGCGTTAACTGCTAGATTCTAAAATTTTATCCTCGTTGCATGAAGAGGTCAGGAATGCCAGCCTGCATGAAGGGCTGAAGACCCGTGAAACACATTGATCAAGAGATGACAACTTGAAGCAAGCTTATGGTCCAGATTTGCGGACCCCATCGCCCAAAAGGCATTCAGGATAAGAAAGTCCTTTCTCGCCTGGAAATTTTTGAGAAAAGGGCTGGAGTGATGGATTGAGGGGTCTAACAACAGAGAAAGGAAAGCAAAGGCACGCTAAATTTTTCCGGAACTGACCTTTGCTTTGATTTTTTGGGGCAGGTGAAATTCGGACAAACGAGACGACTTTACCAGCTGCTCTCTCGAATTAAACTTCTTAGGGTACACGGAGTACTCGAGAGGAAAACCAAGGAAAACCTCAGGTCGCCTTTCAAACCTCGTGACACCAGATATCGCTAAGAAAAGTCGGTCGGCCTTGTGAGTTCGCGTGCAACGGCAGATGCTTGGTTGGTCTTGGTAAAAAATACCAAGAAATCTTAAAAATGGAGGGAAGCAGGACAAGTCCTGACAGGTGGTCTTGGTAAGGGGGAAAGGTCTTGGGAGGAAGGAAAAAAAAAACCGTGGAGGAGGGCAGAGTATTAACAGCACAGCTTCGCTCTTATCCGGTGGAGAGAGGGGCAATAATAAACCGAAAGGATGCATCATCTAATTTAGCGGATGAGAGAGACTGGGAAGAAGATTCTCCACCCACCCTCATTTGTTTTAGACCGTCGCCTTTCTTCCCAGGCTCGATCGAGAGGGAATCCAATCCACCCCTCTTTCTAGTTGTCAAAAGACGAATGGGAAGGAGGCACTTGTGGTGCAGTGTGGTGCATGAAGAAGTGTTCCAGTTTTTTCGGCGTTCAATCATTTAATTAAGCGACCCGACTGGTTTGGGATAAATGTCACGCAGCCCTTGGTAGATTTGTTGATATTTGGACTCCAAGGGAAAGCAAGGAGCCCAGCCCCGAATTAATGAATATCGCCATCAGACAATGGGATTATTATCACTCTTGTCCGGGGTATCTGCGGACTGGTATTCGATGGGAATGTCATAAGATTCGGAGTTCGGGACAAGCCCGCCAAGACTCGAGGCGAACAGAGTCAAGTCAAGACAAGCTTTTCAGGAGCTGTTCCCATGAAGGCCACCGACCCATTCCAAACACGCAATGTCCAAGGGAGAAGCCCGCGACACCGGTTTGCTTTTTTTGGATTTAGGTTTTTGGCTGCATTCGGTGAACCGCCCCTTGTGATCGATCGTGCCATCCAAGCGTCCTGCTATTTCTCGCACCACGTCAACAGAGCACTCTAGCTTGTATCCATCTGAGGTCAAATATACGTACACCAATTCCTCGCTCGCAGAGAGAAACGCCTACCATTGCTGTGTGGGTGTATCATGTGTGACACAAAGGTGCGACTGGTGCTTTCTCGACTCTTCGTTGACTCTTTCGATTCTCCCCAGAAATGGGAAATGTTTGCGATGGGGGAAGGACGAATCGAGATGCGCGTTGTGGCCGGCCATAGCTACCATCAATAGTGATTCCCGAGATCCAGCGAGACCAGTCCAAACGATAAACAATAATACAACAACGACAACACAAGGAATCCGTTAGTACACAACAACGATTCGATGACTGTCATGTCTCGTCATGCAATGTTTCAGCATGTTTCTTAATCGCCGAACGGCATTTACATAGAGATCTTTGTAATGACTTATGTTCATTGAATAAGTGATCACTTTTAGTTCAAGGGATATCATTTATATACAAATACACGCTCGAGTATTTACAACTGTATCCATCCTAGCTAACAACCAAGGCTCTTCATCGTGCACGTGCCCTGGAATCAAGTATATATGCATACAAAATCTCAAGAGGGCCATTTTATTTGATTCCGAACCATTGTTGCTTTAGTCCAACGCGGACTTATTGACCAGGCGGGTTAGGGGTCACGAAATCTGGTCCAGCTGATCCCGGCGGACCTGGGCGCATATTGTATCTCCGGAACGAGATTTTCGCGCAGTCTGTGGTATCTGGTGTGACAGCGGAATCGCCGTATTTCCAGGCGACACCGGCCATGGGTCCGTTTGGCGTGCTGATGGTGCAGACGTAAAACCGGTTCAACCCATTAACTTGTAAGCCACCCATTTTCCCTCCGAAAGCGAAGCCAGGAGTTGCATTATCTCCGATATAGAGACCAGCAATGTTGGACGAGAGATCGACACCGACGCTAAGGCTGTATACTGGACCGTGTGGTTGTCCTCCTCCGTGTGGCCCACCGGGTCTGCCATTGGGGTCCCAGATAATGGTGTTTCCTGCTGTCATGTTGATCCAAAGCTGGACCGGGGCGGTTGAAGGTACAACCCTATCCAATGGCCACATGTTAACCTTTCCATCTTTATGATTTCATACATATGCAGCAAGAACTTTATCTATTGATAAAAAACCACCTACAAATTGGAGGGACCACCAGTCTGAACATGGGAGAAGTATTTATTGTCCCAAGTGTTATTCTTGGACTGAATCAGGAGACCAAATGGTCCATCAAGCTGAGCCGGTGGGGGAGGTGGTGGTGGCGGTGGCGGTGGTGGTGGAGTACCGGTAGGCTGTGGAGCCGCAGAGACGGCGCCGGCAGCAAAGGCTACGGCAGCCAAAAGAGTAGCGGTAAGCTGCATCTTCGATAAATAGTAAGGATTTACTGAGTGATATATAAGTAAAGAGATTGGAGGGGTTGCTCTACAGTTCGTGTCCTCAACTACTTGATGTGCGGGCGACAACAGTAACTTATATAGCCTCAGAGATTCAAAAGAGTACATAGAGAAAAGCCGGAGTTAAAAGGTCATCCTTCATAATATTTCCTTTGCGTGTCGCTCTATACGAAGCAAAAGCAACATGCCGGCATGTTCGAGGGCAATCTCATCCCTGTCTATAGGAAGTTTTTTTAATATTTCCCTAACCTACCCGTCCCAACATGCAATGCAGAGACGGATGCTCACGTCCAGCCGGTGTCTTCTGTAAGTTAACCGATCGATGCAATGCAATGCAGTGGCAACGCTCAAAGCCGAGAGTAACCTTGCCACTATCGGCCAAATAGAGCTGAGATATCTTCACCATCCTGGCGATTGGTTAACCACATTCTCGTTTCTACAGGTGCGATACCCTGACCAAGTTCACCGTGTAGTAGAGGCCTAGAGGAGACCGGTACCTCTATGGTTGCACAGTGAGGCTGCTGCTGCTTCAATCGAGCTAACTATATTGTCACCATGGTTCTCGGCATCCAACCTTATCTTCGCTTCCTGGGATGCCGAGTTATCGATAACCTATCACGGAATAGGCAATATGGTTGTTGAGTTGAGCGATAATTCCCCACATCATCGTCATGCTAATCACGGGTCTCGGCACAAAATTACACTGAAACGGGGCTAAGAGTGCTTGAACTTTAGCTTGTAGGAATCTTGTTCCTGTCACAATGCAGTGCCGAACTCTCGGACCGTCCATCAGAGCCTCTATATGAAAACTGTGATATATCTCCATGAGACAAAATTTATATTGTCGGAACATTAGAATCCGGTGTTCATATGCCGTCCAGCTGCTTGACAGGGCGGACGATAGGCAGCCATGTATGCAAAGAAAATAATGACACTAACTCTAGCCTCCCTGTAGAATCTTCAGAGCCAGTCTAGATTTCAAATCGCAGAATCTTAGGAGCCCGATCGAGAGATTCCAGCATGAGGCAAATATTGCAAATTCAATGTAACAAGCCGTCTATCAATGCCAGGAACTCTTCCACAATCATAACAACGCCATTGACGTGATACCAAGAGACTACCAAGTGGCCAACACACGCCCACCGTTAGGCTAACTTCGCCTCTGAGGCCAAGAAACTTACTTTCTCAAGAGAGGAAGTTGTAAATGATCCTAGAAGACTGCTATCCAGATGGAGAAGGTTGTGGCATCGGGAATGTGTTGGTGGATGTTGAGATGATGATCAGGTGTATGCAATATTCCTCAACCAAGTCAAATTCAGGCACCATACTATCGATATGTCGAGGTTAAGGACAAATGACTATTCCGTATGGTGAGATACGATGGTTTTTAAAAAAATTCAGGCCGATGGTTGATCAATTGAGGCGTCGACTTTTATTTTACCATCTCGCGAATTCGCGGAGCTTGCAAAGTTTGTTGCATTTTACCTATGTGTGTCACACTGCTGGCAAAGGCCACTGCGGTTAAAATCTAGATCCGTCTAGCCAATTAGACTAGGGAGGGTATTTGAGGCAGATATAGAATTTAGAAGTTGAATGGTTCATTGAATACATTGATTTCTCTGCCATCGCCATCTAAAGGCAATTTAAAAAACCAACGACATTTAGATCTAATATTCTCAGGCTCTTGATTCCCCAGATCCAGGAATCGGGGTTACAATGAGAAGTAATTATGCATCTCCAGCATAGACTGCTGGATTGTGTACACCATTTTCACAAATGGAGAGTAACCCAACCATATGGACGATAGAATGTGCACTGGTTAGCATCTATTCATAATGCGCATGTCTGATCTTCTGCGCGGCTGGGACCTCCAAATATTCAATCGACAATGACTATAGTCTCACCGCTCAAATGGCTGAAACCGTTATTGTCATGGTTCTTAATCGTTCTGAACCTTCCGATAACTTCAAAGAACCCAGACATCGGTTTCGTTACACTCCCGCTTGGACCAACGATTACCACTTTTCGCAATCAGAGCCACGACAGTCTTGTCACAGAGCTTCGGCTTCAAATGAAGACTATCAGAGAGAAAGCCTGGGAATGTCCGATCAGCAACCCAGAACAATATTACGTATCAGATAACGACGGCAAAATGATTTCTCAAACGAGTGTTGAACGCCCGATCAGTCTAAATTTTCTCCTTCAGAGTCTACAGGTTATTACGAACGCACTTGACCAGGCTATTTCGGATAACGAACCTCAAATAGCCGGGTTTCAAGATTTGGAAAATGCAAAGCTGAGCGCGACAGGCCTGGACAATATAAATCAAATTGCCATCTCAGTTCTAGACGACTTCCTTCAGGCCTTTGAGCCATTCACAGAGTTCGGAGCTTCATTCTATGCCAGTAATCTTGATCTGCTACTGTGGCTGTACTTTGGTGAAATTGATCTAGAAAATAATCGCATCACTCTAGCAACTAATGGGTTACAAAAAAGAATTTTGGAAGTTCAAAACGCGCTTGATAAAGGTATATCTGCTATCCAATGGGCAAACGACGCAGCAACCTAGGCAAAATTAAATATTCAGGATAATTTCGAGGATATATTGAAGTACTACAATCCAGCAACGAGCGGATATGTGATAGGTTATTTGGCGGCCAGTGAGAATAAGCAATCTCAACGAATGACTAGTCGATACGCCCCTAGCGACTTATTTGAGAATATCGGAAGGGTATACAGTTGTTGGGTTCAACCATTACTCGAGGCTCTTTCTCTTATGCGAGAGTTGAGCCAGTTGAACTTACAGCAACCTAGCCAGGATGATGTCCAATAACTATTCATTGGGCTCGAGATTATCCTCTACCTTTATAAAGAGTTCTTTCTGGAGATTATACTCCCAGCGTAGCCAGTCCTATGATATTCGAATAAGGATAATTAGTACATCGTCCGAATACTAAGATTTTGTAACATAGCATAAAAACGCATAAATACTCATTTGTGCTCTCAGTATGTCCCCACCAACGCGAGTCCAGCAAGTGAAATGCACCAACCCGCATATAAAAAGTACCAACAAAGCAGCTCAAAGAATACTCTTGCAGAAATTCTGGGAATATAGCAAAGTACATGGAGATCAAGGAAAGTCGAATACAAAGGCATAAATTCTATCATTTGCGCTCATAACCTTTACATTCTGAATATGGGCTTCACATCCCGACTAGGATATTTTTATCCAGATTTTTTAGAGCTTAGACTTAGCTGCAGGTGAACCCGCCTGACTCTCATTTTCTAGGATTCTTTGATTTCAAAAGTAGTTTCGATCGGTTTAAAGCCCCCTTTCGGTAGTATATATATACATACATATATACATATCAATATAGTACAACCCTTAAAAAGATATTATATAAAATTTTAAATCTACCTGAGTGTTCATAGAGCGTAAAACCCCTATAGCGGCCTCTTTTATAGCGGGAACATTTTTTGGTTTTAGAAGTAAACCTAATCATTCGGTTTTTCTGCTGCTTGGTATTTTGCTAACACACATGTATATAGATCACGAACCGCAGATACCGAGAACACTGGGAAGATGTCGCAAAACAAGCCAAGTACCAACCCACCGCTCACTAACGCACAAACCAAAGCGATTCGCGAAAAATTATCACGCTTCGAATGGGTAGAAGGCGTTTCTCCCAAAGGAAATAAATACCGATACCGAGTCGCAAAACCTGGTGGCGATAAGCCTGGGAACATCGCTCTGAACAAACCAGGAACCGGGCAACCCAAGCTTAGTTTTTACCATTAGTTCCATCACCCTCATTCTCTTGAAATTTCGGTACATTCCATACACGGAGAATACCCGTAATCGGAGAGTGACATGAAGCCGTGCGGAGCTTGCATAATATTTCTTCTAAATCCTCGGTGGAGATAAGGACAGGCAACCAAACGATAATCCAGGCCCGGACAGCAAGCAGAGTATCCTAACTCCCTGCTATGTAGATTGGCCTCCGACGGAAGATGACAACTAGAAAGATACCAACGCATGCAGCCAGAGTAGAGGGATACCAGGAACTCACTCCACGATAAGAAGAAGGAAGGTTATGTTATTTATCGTTACAAACTGACAATTCAACCCATGTCATTTGGTCCCCAGATGGGGTATAACTTTTTTATGGCTTCTGGAGACTTTGTTCGTTTGATGGTCTTGCAAAACTTTACCAATCATAAGGTGGAATATAGTGGCGAAAACCCGCCACAACTCCCTTGAGCCTTTTCTTTTTTAACAGTATTTTTACCACTAGCTTCCTCTTATTTCACTACACCCATCAACAGTTTAAGTTTCCGGGTGAATAATTGACGGATTGAAAATGTGGTTTCAATAAATGTCCCAGGTGCGCCCTCTGTGTTTTATAGCCTGCGAGACGGGTCAAGATATGTATTAAGCTGCCTTTTATACCAAAAGGCTTTGAAGTATTCTAGGAAGACACCAAATCGTGAAGATCAAACTGGCACCAAATATACTCGCCAGAAATTTTAGCTATTAAATCCATAGAAAATTATGATTGGATATATATCGATACCCGAATTCTCGATACTCCAGAAACTAAAACAAAATCTAGCAGATAGAGTCCTCTCGTGAACAAGACACAAGATATCTAGATACGAAGGCCTGTTCTGCTAGAGAGTGGAGCAATCCTTCTGAGACACTAGCGGCGATTGTTTAAAGATTTATACCGTGTCCGCACCTCGGCTCGGACTATGGCACAATGTAACCGCTTAGTAGGTCAATGGGGCGTGCCTCATTATAAGGTCTGATGCTCTTTTTGGCTTGTTGATAGCATCGACCACCAGTCTTGTTGCAGAGATAGGCTGTTGAAGCTTTTGAATACAATTCTGACAGGACCAGCAAAATGGACGTGCCCATCCTCACGCCCGTCCCAGTGACTCTTCCCAACAGCAAAGAACTGACAACACAAAACATTCAGGACCCCGTTGCGACGTTTTTAATGAACGAATGGCTATCTGCAAACCCAAATATTCTAATGGTCACATTCTACCAGGCTAAATACACTAATTATCATATTGTTGTAGAGCAACTGAGGCTGACTTTTAGCCTACTTTTGAACTACTTAAGGTTTTTATAAAATTCTATAAAAACATTGTGACAATTGTGGAAGTCTTCGGGTAACTACTACTGATAAAACAAAAAAATAATAATACTTAATTATAAATGCTCTTAACATGATTTTAGAACTAAAATATAGAATTCCTTAAAATAAAAATAAAATATTTAGGAGAATCGACAAATTCTTTAATGTTGTAACGGTTTTCATATAACCGATATATACCGTATACCGCTACCTCTCTGTAATCTCCGTTTTGCCGTTATAACGCAGCGATAAGGAACACTAGCTGACTTCTTCGAGAGCTCAATGATGTCATTGTTTTCTCCACTCCTTTATCTTTACGGGTGACAAATGGACGAGAATTAAGCTTCAGTCCTCGCTCCCGGCTTTAGCTCCATGCGGTTAACATGGATACGGCAACAAGTTTCTGAATCATATTGTGTTAAGAGCACTGACGGATTCACATTTGCCTAGGTCCTTTTTGCGGTGTGGGTACGGACTTAGGCTTTATCTGTACGCCGATAATCGGTTGATTAGGTTGGAACTGTGAATTCGGAAATAAACATAACGTTAATCATCCGAAATTTGTGTATAAAACTCGCTCAAGATATTTCTTATTTACGAGGTCTGATGAAAATAAGAACATCAAAGATTCAAATACCGATTCTAAATTTCCAAATAGAAAAATTCAGTCCCGGTTCTGGTATATCTTTTACGCTTTCCTAGATTCTCTTTAGTCCTGATTCGGCGAAAATAACAACTGCGAAAACTCTATAATGACGAACAAATCAGTTGTCATCCATGCAAAAGGTGATGCCTTCCGGTGGAGCGTTGAAGACAAACCAATACCGGAAGCTGTCACAGGCTCAATTGTCATCAAAATCCTAGTCGCCCCATTAGTGCAGTTTCTCGGCACTCACTACCGTGGCGGAATGGCTTTTACGCATGATGTTCCAATGGTTCCTGGTATGAATGCGGTGGGTCGTGTACATTCCGTGGGGAACGATGCCACGGCATTAAAAGAGGGCGATTTGGTAATTCTTGACCCCACCATCACCGCAAGAGACGAACCAGGAAACCAATTGTTGCAAGCCTTCATGGCAGGAATTACTCCGGGCGCAAATAAGCTAGCAAATGAAGTATGGAAAGACGGTGTTTGGGCCCAGTACGCTAGAGTTCCAACCGAGAATGTTTACAAGTTGGATGAAGAAAGACTTGTTAAAGAAATGGGCTATTCTTTAGCAGACTTGACTCTAATTCAAACTTGTTGCGTCGGGTTCGGAGGTCTTTCAAAAGCCGGGCTAAAACCCGGGGACACACTCATAGTTGCACCAGCAACCGGACGATTCAGTGGCGCTACAGTCCTAGTCGCTCTTGCAATGGGGGTAAGTGTAGTCGCTGCGGGTCGACGGCAAGACGCGCTTGACGAACTCGCGGCTGCTATGAAGGAAAATGCCTCTTTGCTCAAAACCGTTCTTCTTACCGGTGATGCGGAAAAGGATATTGAGGCGTTTAGCAAAGCAGTTGGGGCTCGAGGTGCCGACGTCTATATTGATCTCTCCCCTGCTGCAATAACTGGAACGCCTTCCTACCTTACCGCCGGAATCTCTAATCTTCGCCACTCTGGTACCGTGGTTTTAATGGGTGGTGTTTTAGGAGACATAAGCCTACCGTACTTCCCAATTATGTTCAAGAACTTAACCATACACGGTCGCTTCATGTATAGCCGTGATCAAATGCTGCAAATCATCAAACTTGCGGAAAATGGAAGATTACCACTAGGCAAAAGGTGTGGAGTAGAAACTGTTGCAGATTTTAGCTTGGACCAGTTAGAACAAGCACTTGATGAAGCAGAAAAGTACAAAGGGTGGAGTGGGATTGTCAATATTGTTCCTAACCTGTAATGTACCTGCTCTCAGCATGGTATACCTACTAGATCTGCATTATAGAAAACAAATACCCATATCAACCAATATTATATAGCAAAATATTAAGATTTGTTAAAGTAAATTTTCATATTGCCGACGGGATCTGATATCTGCACTTAGTATGCAACTCCAAGATGGAAATACAATAGATCAAAAACAGGTATATACTTTAATTACAAATAAAATAGGTAGAAATAGTAAAAAACAATAAATACGATTATAAGAATCTATATAATAGTATGAAAAAGTACATCAACAAAAAATCTAAACCTCTTAGAGCGTCGAAGGAAGATCACCTCCACCAAATGAATCCCCAGGTCTTTCTCGTTTTGAATGTCCGAACGACCAGGCCGGTATTGCTATTTTTACAGCTAGCGATTCGTCCCAACGCGGGCTTCTATTCTGGAACCACCTCCATAGAATCGACCTTGGGTGCATTGGTATTGTCGCCAGAGATTTCTCTCGAAAGTGTTGAGGCTCTGTTGGTAGACTATATGATTGTTCGAATGTGCGGATTTTCAGAGCGTGAGTTACCGCAAGAAGTCAACAAGTTCGAGATGGGATGGAGTCTGGGGTGTTTCCTTACTCAGTCTATACGAACCATACCAAGTATTTCCCTGTTCCTCGTTCTAATGTACCTCATAGTTGCGCGCGTTGGGACCAATATCGAAATAATATGGAGTTGGTGCGCCGCAAATAATGCAACTATAGCTGCCCAGGACATCTATCTCGATTCACGAAAGATCGCTCACACATCAAATCTTACTTACGATGGAGCCGAGAAAAACGTCTCCGAAAATATTTATGTTCAAATGCGAATTCTAGATCTTACTCTATGACCGCGTCAATTAAATAGATACCTCACATGAGGCAGCTGGCGGGTCTAACTTTGAATCCTGCTCTTGACACAGGCCAGGAATCATGCGCGTTTGGAGCACAAAATTCCAACGCAAACAACGCAAACTCCGGTTGCTGACCGGCCTGATCAGTATCTCGAAGTGAGATTACAGTACCAAGGCACTTCCAAAGCATTACCATCCCAACTGACTACTCAGTAGTACTGACAAAGTATTAGAATATTTACGAATGTTAATCCAGCCAAGATAGTTAAACCTCACAAAGCAGAGATAATTAAAAAAAAAAGTTTTGTTTTCTTCTTATAATCGTCTTGTAATTATTATTCAATTAAAGGAGTGTAATATCCAAGAATATACGCCAAGATATGATATTCAAAACATAAGCCCTGTTTTGTTTGTTCCAGAAACCAAAAATACAACGCCGAAGGAATGTGATGAGCCGTTAGAAGTCATGAGCCATGCTATGCAATTTTTTTCTTTTTGAAAAAAATGTAAAGAGAAACAGGTAACATCGATATTAATAACGTTTAATCATTAAGAATTATATTTGATTAATTGATTCGAGAGCAACTTGTAAGAAAATCAAGTGCTTTAGCAGGCGGTGATGTAGAGACCGACACTGTGAAAATAATGTTAGCGTGTGAACTATTGAGGGCAAAACGCTTGGGCGTCTATGACTTACGCAGATGGGTTGTAGTCTTGGAAGTAGTTGAGATTGCTATCTGTCGTGCTGATTTCGAAAGCAATCGCTTGACCAGCGGGGCAGTCAAAAGTGGTGATAGTGTAGGAGTTACCGGGTGCCACGTGGGTCACGCCGTAGTCTACGCTGTTACCGCCTTGGTTGTTGTATGTTGTCCCTTGATTAGCAACATTGGATTTCTTCCAGAAATGGAAGCTACCGCCGCCAGAGTAGGTATAGGAGCTGGTATCAGAAGGTGGGTTGTTGGGGAAGAGCCAGACAAGAGAGCACTTCTTGCCCTGGAATGCTGGACGAACGTCAAAGTTGAAGATTGTGGAGACGGTAGGGGTGATAAGACCGTTGTATTGAGTTCCATAAGCGGTATTTGGCTTGGAGGAGTCGACGGGAACGATCAAGTGAGGGAATTCGAAAGACGATCCACCAGGATAGACGAGGTTATATGGGCAGGTCGATGGAGGTGGTGGAGGTGGAGCAGTGGTGGTAACTGGTGGTGGTGGTGGAGGTGGAGGAGCGCTGCAGCCGTTGGCGGTCAGGCAAACTTTGACACACTTAGTTTGGCCCGCAACCGGTTGGCTGTAAACATTCCAGTTGCCATAGTCATCGACGCTATCATTATAATATATTAGTCTCGACTTCAGTAACAATTCACAAGTTGACAAAACTTACGGGCAGGCGTAAAAGTCGCTGCTACCACCATGGGTGATGACACCATTAGAACCAATGGCGAAGCCAGTGGTAGGACTTGCTCCAACATCACACTGGAATTGAGTGGTAGGAGGAGTTAGGATACATCCACGTCCATTCTGATCTGTGATTCCACCGCCGCAGCCTAGTGTATATTTGGCTGGGCTTGGAGTAGCCGGGCCGACTCGATTCTGACCATCGCCAATTTGACCGAGGGGACCGCTCACGCCGCCAGAGACGCTGATAGTGAAGCCCTGACAGACATAACAGGGATTTCTAGGAATCACAATTGATTGTACCGTTGAAGCGAGTGTAACAAGAGTTAATGCGATGATGGACCGCATTTTGTTTGTATTGAAGTAGGTGCTGAAAGAACAAAGTCTGGTAGTAACGATCGATATGATATAAAGTTCGAAAGAGGCTGTTGACTTGTAGTGTTGGGATCGAGAATGGTAGAAGGAAATTTAGAGGGTGACCATGGGATCTTTATATACACAGATGACTCCCAGGTAAGTGCAGATTTTCGAATGCGAGATGTATGCAGAACTGTAAAAATCAATACTTGTTCAATCTGCTCCCGGCCCCCTCCTTCGGACTTCTGTGCAGCTATGCCCTATGATTGAAGCCAAGAGTATAGCGGCTGTATGTCGGAAAACCTTAGCGTCAATATTTCTGCATTTTCCGAATAGCTGAACAATTACAAGACCTCTTTTGTCTTTGAAAATTGAAAGTCTTCTTTCCTTTTTCCATTTTCTTTCCTTTTTCGTTCCGCACCCCCAGTTCCGTTTTCTTAGCACAAGGTTTTCTGGGGTGAGAAACGCATATTCCAAAAGGAAGTTTTGTTACATTTTGACGTCAGGTCAACGACTCTGTAAGTATCCGATGTTGCAACTACCACAATGCAGGCGATCGGAGCTTGTGGATACACATGTGTACATTTTCGCTCTGGGAAGATACTAGCTACTTGCCGCCAAATGGTGAGAACCGAGGTGCCCGAGACAATGTACACAGATGTAGGTTTTTCAATGGGCGCAGTATATTTCTGCGTGACACTTGTCAAGCTACATGCATTCAAGTAACTTGATGAAGCTAGAACCCAAGTTTTTTTTCGAGAGCTCAAAAATTTTGGCGGGGACTTGACCTTGGCCTGATCGCAAAGTCGCGGAGCAAGGTTACATTGTGGCACTGGTAAGAAACCGACGGACTGCTTTCGGCTCTGATCTGTACCCACTGTTGTGTTCTTGGATGCAGAAACAAATGCGAGGCTCAAGTATATTGCCTTTTTCTTGCGAGAATCGATTCCGGCTAGCTTGCCGGCTTCCATTCTCCCGCGGTTTACGAACTAGGCTGTGTTTGTAAGCTCGCGATCGGTCTCGTTTAACGTTCGGTGATCATACCACTATCGCAAATTGCGGAGCGCTGCCGGCTAGTTAAAAAAAAATTAAATTTAAAACAAAAAATTGGTTCGCGACGAGAGTCTTGGTACCGTGATATCATCGTTATCCGACTGAATCAATCCCGCATCTCTCGGGAACCCCTCAGAAACAAATGTTTAATAATTTTTGACCGAGAGTCACATAGTTCTTGACAGACATTATGACTCTGGATATCCTCGGATATAAGGTGTCAGAATATAATCATAATATCAAATATCAAATGTAATATACCCTCCGAATATAATAAAAGTGCCCCGGGGAGTGCCCTTGGAAACGAACCAACAGCATACGAGGATAGGATCAGAAGGAAAGCTGCAGAAAGAATTCCAGCCTTCAAGATCCGCCCATTGCTGAACCCACGTGGTGCTCGCGAGTCGCTACCTCTTTGAGCAAAGATTTCAGTGTTACTCTGGGCTTTTGTCGTGATAAGAAAGTGCTGATTGCCGATTTAACGTTATGAAGTCACCAATGATCGTTTGAGTTGCTTTTGTGGTTGGCTAGACCCAGAGCAGCATTTTGAACGAAAGAAAAAAGTCAAAAAAATCCTTGGAGCCAATGCACTTCTTCCCAGCCCACACTCCTAGCGATATATTAAAAATAGAATATCACCGGCCGGATTTTAAATTTTAGTGTGTTGCCCGACGGCTGGCCACCGTGCTAAGAGAGCTTCTAGCGTCTGTCGGCGTCGATCGAAGAAATTAGGGAGGCAGGTCCCAACCAGCAAAATGGGTTGGCATCGTCACTATCACTGGGTTCAGCCTCGAAGCTAAGCTCAAGCTCAAGAGCTGCTCAATTGAGTAAGACTAACTCAGAAAAGTCTTCGATCGATTTGATATGTATGTACAATCCTTGGGCAAATTCTTGGCGACTGTAGGTTAACAGACCAACGAGTATTGACTGATGCGGTAGCCGAATTCAGCCAAAGCCAAAAGTGAGAGAGATATTTGAAAACTTCTGCATGCTGCACTTTTACACAATTTATTTCTCGATATCTGTCAACGCTAACCCCAGCCGCACATATGCTATGCTTTGCAGCAAGCCTTGTGCATTTTCGAGGGATTGACGTTTGCGACTCCTTTGAGAACAGGACCAATGCGATCCTTGTTGCCTGCCGCACTTTTTCGGTCATGCAGCGAATGCCCCAGATTACAGCATGCTAGCAAAATGGAGCCAGTATGCACCCAACCCATGAAGTAAATCACATATCCCCACCGATGAGGTAGCTGTAGACGGTTATCCGGACAAGACCGGCCCACTTGTGCAGTGTCGACGAAGTAATTTCGAAAGACAAATTACTCTTAAAACTTGTAGTTCAGATGCCGCAAATGGACCTTACGGAGGTGAGAATGTAACCTTGGCTGAGGAGTTCATCCTTTCCAGCGGCTGATCGGAAGGCAAAAAAAAGGTTTCCACGGTGGGCTCGGTAAGAGATCGCGGTCTTGGCTTGGAACCAACATCGCTGCCTTCTACCCCGCAAAAGGCAGATCGTAGCCGGCATTCGACAAAGATCGAATACTAATCAAGTTCGATGATATTTCCGTGCGATTTTGTCGCGTAAATTCATGTCTGGTAACGGTAAATCCTTACCTGGCTTTGCTATTTGGATGACTCTGATCGAAATGATATCTCACCCTGAGTAATCATATCAAGCAACAAAATCAAATTGAATATTAGTTAAAAATCATAGACGCACCGTTAACGAATGGTCGCGTTCTGAATATCTTCCTTTGTAAGCCTTCACAAGGATTTCAATTCCGTAGCCTTCCTCAATTGTCTTGCGCAGCGGACCCACCGCAGGATTCCTGATGACATGACTTTCTCATACTACTCCACTTGCAGATTGCCTAGTGTTGGAAACAATTTGCGCTCATATATCGATTGATATTGTTTGTGCCAAAAGCAGCTAGCTTTGTATGGAGCAGCCGCTCGACTGCTATTCGAGCAAATATCGTCTACGGGCCTCAGTCCATGGATCCAGGGCTTTCATAATAAGTCGAGTTATTAATCGGTTGCATTCGGTGTCTCAGTGCGTGGCTTTTACCTGTTGGTTACCTTTAAGCTAGGACGCTTTAAAAAAATCCTGCTTGACATCTCTCGACAACTTGAAATCGCGAGGTGTCCGAAAAAGCTTGCCTTCGACTTTTGGGAGGTCGTTTTCCTTATCCAAAAATAAAACCCTCCAGCCAACGCCCGGCAGATATCATTAATTGCAAGGAGCCCCTCGTCGGAATTCTAGACCATGTATGGATGACACCCTCCAATACCAGGACAAGCTTTTAAACTTTGACAGTCATGCATGTCTAGTTCAACTCGTTTCTGGTCTGGTACGTACTACTTGCCTGACTCGGATGTTGCCCGTTATAAAATTCGGTAAAGGTATTCCGTCGAATTCACACAAAATAGTTGACATAGCACTCAAGATCGATGTCTCAAATAGTCGACAACCTCGTTTGCGGATTTTTTCTAAGCAGAGCTGTCTGGAGATGCCGCTTCTGAACATCAACAAAATAATTTCCTTCTAAACTTAAACTCCTCTTAGATCAGAATTTTCCCATTCGTATGGTAAGATATTAAAACACGAGTAATTGCGCGTATGCGGGCATTTTCCAAGTCGTCATGCTAGCAGCACAAGAGGCCTCGTGAGCTCAAAGCGTTACATCAAAGTGATACTAAGGTGATATTTAGCGATGTTGCCTAGGCGAATATTAATATACTAAATATGCCCTAGACCGGTGCCGTCGACCACCCTACTGCAAGCTTCGCGAGCAAAATCTAGTCACAGATATCTAAAATTTATATCACCGCCTCTACTACGTGGCATTCTAACCTCTTTCCCAATAATTCTTAGTACAAATCTATCACAACCGCCAGCCATATGTATATACGGACACATGAAATTTCGCGAGTAAAATAAAGCCAACTAACCTACTAATATGACCAAAGGCATTCGTGAGCATGCTTACCACCTGAGCCGCGAATATGTCACGTAACTAGGTCAGCCCTAGTTTTGCATTGACGGTTCAGGAGCGAAAGTGTAACAGCACTATTTCCAGGTAAAAAAGAAATAGTGGTCGGCATCTTCTGTGACCGTGCTACTCACCTCATTCCATCTATCCAGGATTTCAGCAACACCGAAAGTGGCGGTTACTTGCCTGGCGTCGAGGGGACCAACCCAGGGGTTTCCTTTGTGCTACCCCTGCCCTTGAGCCCTGCAGTAAATCTATTCTGAGCTCATCTTTATATAATTATTTTCATACTTAACCTAATAACTGCTGATTTCTCTGTTGAGAAAGAACAGTAGACAGAACACGACCAAATTGTGTAACCGCTTTGAAAATTTGCATCTAGGTATATTCGATTCACCTCATCATGATACCTCGGATGGGGATTATACCCGCTCCGAACACATATGCGAGACTGATCAGAGCGTTTCTCGAATCCCCAAACAACTAAAGATCAGCGCAAGATTCAACAGTGCCTGTACTCATCACTCCATTAGAATCCTTTCATTTACGTTTCTCAGCACACACCGATCAACAACATCGAGAAGCGACCTCGCGGAGAGGGTATACGTATGTCACCCTAACATCTCGTGATCTCGTGTCGGGTGATGCAATTACGACTAAAATATCAGCAATCACTGTTGTATGTTACAGAGCGACGGGTATTGCGTCGCATTGCAACAGAGCTAATAAGAGCTCCGGTCGCCGGATGTGCTCAATTCCGACTAGCGACAGTGTATCTATCATCCCAAATACTTGTTCCGGTTGGGCGGACTAAAACGTACCAATTACCTTGTCTCGATTCGCACGCCGTTTTTGGAACTATTATACAGCTGCAATTTACAAATATAACCCAAGTCCTATATCGCAGGTTGAGCTAGCTAGCTAGCCAAGCTAGGCAGCTATCCTCCTTCTACTCTTAAAGCTCTCAACCCTCCAACCTCCTTGCAATCGTTCAATTTCTTTCTCATCTCCCAAGCTAAGAGCTATCAAATCCAACATCTTAAACACTCACCAACCTCTCCTACCACGCCACCTTCTATCTCATCATCGTATCTCCCAACCAACAAATCGCTAAAAAGCCCCCCCTTACATACAATATTAGAGAGAAGAAGAAGAAAAAAGGGAACGAAGGAACACCTCTGTTAGCTAATGACTTAGTTGTCCGGTTGGAAATTTTAACATCTTTTTGACAGCTTTCGTGACAGATATCCGACAGAAAAACATCCAACAAAAACTCTCCGGGTATTTTATCCCATTACGCATTCTGTTGGACTCGATCCATGGAACGAAAAAGCTCGAAAACGAATCGAAAGAAAAAAAAGCTAATCTCTCCCTCACTTTACTTGACCCTCTTTCCGAAGGACCCTTGCTTACATGTATCGATTGTAGCTCTGCTAATCAAGTACTTGCTTTCCGAGCTAACAACCTCCCTCTCACTCGCTCCTAACTTGGCCCATCCTCATCCTCTAGATATCGCAAATGATCCGTGGGAGGGAGGAAGCTCATTTCCTCGTCACCCTGGAACTTTGCGCGGGTCTAGATGAGAAACTCCATCTGCTTGCGATCAATTACTTCCGTGATCGGATGTCATCATGTAATATGGTAGGTAACTATACCTGGATTTGCGGGTCTGCGCGATTCGATTTCAAAGAACAGGGATGGATGCATGTACCGCAATTAGAAGCATCATTATGTGAGAGGTTCTAGAAAGCTGTCATACGATTCCACGAGGAAACAAGGGAGCTACGGACAAGGTAGGATGATGCGTGTGCAAGAATGAACTTTTTTTTTTTTTCATAATTTCAATGACTATTGCTGCCAAAAGAAATACTCAAGGCGTGGACTACATACTGAAGTACACTCAAGAATTTTCAGGAAAAAGTCGATAGAGAAGAAGAGGAGGAAGAGGAAGAGGAAGCATGTACATGAGAAAATTAGAAAAGGAAAAAAAGGAGACAAAATAAGTGAAATAAGTGGTTGATATCCAAACGAAAGGCTTCGAGTAAAAAAGGTATATATGATATCTGGTATCTTAAGAAATGAAGATGAAAAAAATATGAAATATCCAAATAACTCCCAGAGCGTAACCCAGCCCGTAAAAATCCGTGGTCCCAAAGAAATGAAGAATACAACCGAAAGAGATGAGCGAAAAAATACACACAAACAAAGAAACCGCCATCATTACCTCATTACAAGAAAGACATCTATGCATCGAAGGATAAAGCTTGAAATTTATAGTTCCAAGCTACTCCTAGGACTGATGACCACAAGCACTGGTGAAGAACATTTGCTGATAGACATCTGAATGGCCAATCCTTCCTCCACAATCACATCATCCCAATCATCACCGTAATCGCTATAATCTGACTCGTCGTCTGTTGTCAAACCGCCAATGCTTTCTACACAATCATCGTATTCATTCTTCATGGAGCTACGGTTGTACTCCTTGATCATACCCATGCTCATGTGTCTCTTGTGGAACGTTAGGCCTTCCGATGGGCTGCTAGGTGTAGGAGCCGAGAGGCGATGAGACGTGTGTTTGTCAACCTCTGTGCCAAAATCGAATTGGAAGTCTGAGAATTCGGTTTCGTAGGTGCTATTGCTGATTTCAGAGTATTCTGATGAAGCCGAGGTGTTTCTCGAATGCCCTAGCTTAGCCTTTTTGGAGTCGGTTTCTTTTTCTTGTTGTGTGGATTGTTTGTTTTCTTCGGATGGTAGCTGTGGGCTTGGAGCCGGTGAGGATGATTGTTCAGAGTGTGTGCTGCTGTAGGTCATCGGTCTGCTGCCGCTGATTATTTCGAATAGTGTGTACATCTCATCATCCTGGCCGTCTTCCATGATGTATAGATTTTGGTGGGACGAGAAATCTGGACCGGTGAGTCTAGGAGGTTTATCGAGAACGTAGTTTGGTGAAGCTGATGGAGAATTGTTCGGGCTAGCACGACGGGAGGAGGAGCCGGAACCACCTGAAACTGATGGTTGACGCTTCTGTAGTCTTCTGGAGAGTCTTCTTTGTGGAGCCGGTGCAGAAGAATCTTGGTTCGCCATACCTGGACTGAGTGGAAGCGGAGCGGATATATCACGAGGCGCTACAATGATGTCCTTGAGAGACGAGGACGATTCGGACTTGGAATGACCACGGAAGAAGGTACGCTTCTTTTTGATGACATGAGGATGGTCAGCTGTGGCTGCAGGTGCGATATCTTGGCCCACGGCGACGCCGCTGGACTTTGAAATCGACTGCTTGTGCTGGTGGTGATGGCTGTGGAAGAGCGACATGGTTGGAGGATAGAAAGAGAAGCTTTGGTGAAAGCTGGATCGGAATTCGCGGATCGAGTAGAAATCGGGCTAATTAATACTATCTCTAATCGATACTAGAGAAACAGCAACCGGCCTTCGCAGGAGTAAAGGAAAACTCGAAGGAGGAGGCAAAGCTGTTGTTGATTGCCGTTCGTTCGAAGGGCGTAAATGTTGGCTGCTAACTACGGCGCAAGGGCAGCCCGGCTTCTGTGGACGAAGCTACGATATATAAAATGTGTTGCGGCGGACGTCGTTGGTTTGCACGCACACACACACCGCAGCGCGAGGTTGTTGACAAGGCTGCTTTGAGACACTATGTTGGTTAGTAAGTGGTTACGAAGATGGTTGACAGCTGCGCCAGCTGATGATCTGATCTTTCGTTGATTATGCTTATGCTGATGCGATCTAGGGAATAGAGAAAAATAGAAATCAAGGGCAAAAACAGGAAGGGAGAAGAGTTAAGAGTCAAGAGCGTGTGAATGGGTGCCAGAGCTGAGTGGAACAGGAATTCCAAAGCGGCTGCTGAAGGAGGCGGGTGAGCTAAACCTGCTAGCGAGTGCGCAGGTCGCCATTGTAGCTATTCTTAAGTCCAGCCCGGCGCATGCCATGCAATGGAACGCGAAAGAGCGAGCGAACGAAAAATACGAACGTTACGGACAATAACAATACTACTTTGTCTTTGCGATTCCTCGATGAGGCGAAGGAGCCGAGAGACAATAGTAAGGCAAGGGAACAATTCGAAGGGGAAGTTCGGCGTCTGAGACGCTTCAACGGAGGGAGCTTTGACTGGGTGCTGAAGCTTCTCGCCTGTTGGACAAGGAATTCTTGGACGCAAATCTACATACCTGGAGTACCTCTCAAACTTGCACTTGTCCACCCAGAAGAAAACGAAACGAATATTTCGAAACCTTCCGCTCGACTGGCGTTTCAACCACGCCCTGCCTTCCGTTCTCCAGAAAGCTTGACCTGAAAAAATGTTGGCGGGAGGTTTATATATTATAGACTCTCCTTATTGTCGGCTCGTCGTTTGTTTCGAAGCACTCGGAAAGGCTGTATCACATAGAAGAGGTGGCTGGGGTAAGTTGTCAACGTGAATGTGAACGGCTGTTGCAGAGTTTAATCGGAAACAATTGTGCTTCTGTCGAACTTTTCGTGTGCAAATGTGCTTCGCCCTTTCTATTCTCTGTCCGTATTCTCTCCTTGGTCAAAGGGATGTGGGACTGATCGCTAAACCTCCCTGGTCGGTGAAGGGCAAAAGAGAAACAAAAAAATAAGCACAAGAAGTATATATCAGTACGTCGGGTACTTCTTGTCGATGTATATATTTTAAGAATGAATAAAAAAGGAACCCGTGTGCATGTGGTGTGAGCTGCGCAGCAAGAGCGGGAAAACGACCTGGACTAAATGTCAAAAAAAGGTCCCGCAAGACCCTTATTTACTTCTGCAAAAATTCGAAACGTACAGTACATGTACAGGCATGGACTAGATGTACGAACGGCTAACTTGTTCAACTAAATAGAATCCAGCTAGCGGATGCGAAAGAGAGAGTGACGAGAATCCCTTGTTAAACAAAAAGAAACAAGTCTGGTCTGAGAGCGAGCAGAAAACCGAACGAAAAGTTTCTTTCGGATCTGGGTCCGCATATAAACGACGAAAAATCGGGCTTGACGCTAGATTGTCTTGGTGCAAGAAGCCTCAGTTTAAGAGACTGGTTCAGCCATCACCGAAAAGAAAGAAGAAAAAGTAAGGGCTAAGTTGGAAATGAGATTTGAGAGAGTGCCACAAATTTCCTCGATGGGGCCACTTTGGAGTTTTAAAAAGGGACTTTATTTCAGTCTGACTACAAACCTGCATATGCATCTGTGGTCGAAAAGGTAGGCGAGTATGTTTCTTCTCTTCTCTCTCTATCTTTTTTTCATGCGAGCGAAGACGCAGCTCCACTCCACACTGTTCATCATGATCAAGCTTAGGCGTCCTTTCCGCCTGCCCTATTTCCTCGATTTATCGGGCGGATCACTCTTTCCAATAACGATCACAATTTGCCAAGCTTTTGTGTTCTTTTCGTTCTTCTGCGCGGTACATCAAGACGGAAAGCGCATTGCATTGACATCTTGTAGAATTCTAGATCACACACTCTGCTTTTTTTTTTCGAGGCTTCACTTCCATGTATGTTCAAGCGTTTCGGCAAGATGACTGGATATGGAGAAGCTTCGAAGCGGAGCAGGGCTAAGGGGTTCGGATCCAACCATTGGGCTTGCTCGAAGAAAACCCAAACCACGACCAAAAAAAAAGTACTGGTTCATGGGTCACTCTTCCCTGCCCAAAAATAGTCATGAGCCAATCCAAAGCGAGACTCCCTTGGAAACCACTCGGAAACAACTTGCCATCGACTTGTTTTTTGGGGGTCTGTGGGTGGGGCCTGGGTCAGTACCCCTCCACAAGCCTGAAGAAAAAGCGGGACAAATCAGGTAAACCTTTCCAAGTTGAGTCTGAAACCACATTGGAGCTTGAAAAACCTAGCATTCGAACAAGGAAGAAATGTCCAAACCATGATCAAAACCAATCCAAGCTGAAGAAACAAAAGCTATATTCTAGTCGCTTTGACCGCGCGATAACAAATTTGTAGATAGTTTTTGTTCAGCTTCAATGAGGAGCTCCAGCGCACTGTGAATCTCCCAGCCGAAGACAAAAACACCACAACATCCATCTAATAAAACAATGCTGCGCAGAATCACGGAAAATCATAGTGGTCTCCCGCGCATGGGCCATAGCAAAAAGAGAATAGCTTTTCTTTTTTTCATTCATCTTCTTCCCGCTGTGGACACCTTTGACGAACGAATTTTGGAATTACCATGTCCTTCAAAGTTCGAAACGATCGAGTGTACAAGTCCACCTAGCGGCGCAGCTGGAGAACAAGATGTCACAACGTTGAGGAGCGGTACCTACTAAAGTACTTACTTAGGTACATACGAACGAACGGCGAGATCATCGTCGTGCGCTCCCTCCGCAATACGTTGGATGAGATAAGACGGTGATCTTATGCCTCTCCAACTTTTGTAAGGTCCTTATCCTAGTCGCAATCGCCGGCCGAACGTCAACCATTGCGGTTGGCCTAAACTTTTGCTAGAAACTCGTAATATATTACCTGTCCTTTTTTAAATATTTTTATGATAACGTATGCATATTGTAATCCGATTATGAAGGTTCTGCCTTGGATTCTGCAAATTTCATTTGCAGCGCCGCACTACTATCTTCATCATAAGCGGAGGACGGGACGGATTAATCGATTGCAAATTGCTATTGGTCGGCGTACACCGCATTCCGGGCTTCCGAGAATCCAGAGAAATTCCATCGCGATGTACCCCATCTTGATCATAAATTAAAACCCACATGGCGATATCGGGAGCATAAATCTGAAGCAAGAAAGGAATAATAAGAAGGGGAGAAAAGCAAGTAACACATTGCGATATTAAGGTCAGGGTCATTGCGGCGCCATGTGGGCGTTGTTGGCGCAAGACTAGTTCGACTCCATTGCGTCTGTCTCCTCAATTCAAATTTAATTAGCGAAATGCTCAGAGTTCTGCGTGTGGAGCGCCATGCAGAGATTTCTGCACCCCTCCTATTTGCTCGTCGTCGTCCACTTCCTTCTTGTTTTGTGGGAAGGGCTAGATCACTGTCATACGAGTGTATGATAAGGGTGATGCGACAAAGCGAGAAGGTGTCTTTTTCCCTCCAGCGTAATATTGAGATTAGGATAATTCGGCTTACATTTACAATATCCATGATAGTTCGCTCCGTATCGCCATATGGCCATCGAGCTGGGAAATATCGATTGTGTCGAATTGCTGACCTGAAGAACTGCAAAGTTATGCATGTCAGGAGGCATCGAACGCATTTCCCCTGCGTCCAACTGACTAACCCCTTACATCGGTCTCGACAGGGTCGCGAACTGGCCTAAGAAACACTTGTGAACAAGCGTCGCCGGGTGTCATGTCAACTCGGTTGGCGACACTCTGCTTGCATTTTGCTCGCAGCAGTCACTTTGCAACGGTGCCGGCCTTGTAAACATGTTTGATCGAAATCACAACAGAAGGAATGCATTGCACCGCTGCACAGCCCCCTTTGGTGCGGCAATAATGGAAAAGATTGTAATCAGCCGACATGTCTTTGGTCGAGGTAGCGAGTGGATGCATCGGCTGACAACCTTCCCGATGTCAAACGATGATATCAATAGCTCAGACAGCCGTTTTGATTCGAGCGCATCATCGACGGAGCGACGGAACAACACAAAACGGTTTTGTTTGTGTCTCTCGCCTGGCCAATCCGAATCCGGGCGGGTCACGTGCATGTGGCTGACTGTCATCGGGTGGCAGCCAAATGAGGCGGTGCGCGTCCAAACCCGGCCAAAGATCACTCTCGCACTTTTTATTTAGAGTTCCTTCGAGATCTCTTCCATACGAACAAATAATCTTGGCTGAGAAGGAAAGAGAGTTTCTTTGGGAGGGTTTAAGGGTATAATAAATACGAAGCACCCATGCCCATGATGCCATGAACGAGGATTTACTTACATAATCAGGGGTCTCCGGAGCGACATATTAGAAAAGGGCCCGCTCGCGGTTTCGGCGTCCGGGACTCCTCGTCCCAAGTTTGATATTAGCGATTCAACCTCCCCTCTCGCTCTTTTCTCTTCCAGCTTTCTCCGCTTCTCTCTTCTCTGCCACGATCGTGACGTATATTTACATATGTCAGAACGCCTCTTAAATACTACTTACTATCGCTAGGATTTTGTTTGCCCTTCTTTTTCTCCTTCCTTTCCTTCTCTCACGAGACTATTTTCTTACGTACTGGGAGTGCAGAACTCGTGCACCCAAATAACACCCACGCCCACTTTATACGAGCCTGCAACACCTCAACGTCGCGGCCAGTAACATTAAAATACACTTTACTGTTCCTTCTCTCAACAGAAGCGAACCTTTTCTTAATAATATTCTAAAAAAGAATAATAATATAATACTTAAAGGTGTACACTTGAGTATTACATCCAGCGTCGAATATTCGATCGTAAAAAGTTTAGAAACACTCTTTCTTCCAACGGCTTTAACCACCCTCATTCAGTCTAGCCAGCCCATAATTTTAGTTTTGGGGAATCTCGTACCCAAGAACTCCTTCCCAGTCCGTTCCGGCCAGTGGGAACCAGCAAAAAGCCCGAACCGAGTTTTGCGCATTGCATTTTAACCATCCCATCGAGTTCTTTGTTGACGTTTAATTTTCCGCCCCTGGATTTTAAGTGAAATCGCTTCTCAGACTCGAGAATAATTTCATGCTCCCACGCGACACCCTCAATTGAAGGAATCCCGATTCGACCTCAATCACATCTCAAAGGGGGAACCTCTTTCCGGCCTTGTATTCACCTTATCTTTTTTTTACACTTCGAGTCTGATAACAGATATCATTGTCCGGCCCCGATGACAAAGACGGAAGACCACAAAGACGACGGCTCCGAATCAGGCGGCGAGCAACAGGGGGTGAGTTGTACCCAATTTTTTCTCTCTTCAAAACATGCAGACAAAATCGCAGGATATCCTATCGCATCAAGAAGCTCCATAGCTGTATAGTAATGTATATAGCTGCTTCTTAATGCATCAAGTAGCTACTGAGCTAGTTTGTGTCAAATTTCTGCTTCAAACTTGGGGGAAACATTGAAGTCCCTTTTAGCTGCATATACTATGCTTCATGGCTTTTTTTTCTGGACCCTTTCAAATGGCTAACTGTAAACGTTTTCTTGTAGCCCGTTACCGCTCGCAATCCCGCCTGCGACCTATGCCGTGAGAAAAAGGTAACATTCAACGCCCATTGCCTCAGTCCCGCCGTTTACCCTTTACGATTCTACTTTGAGTAAAGTAGCTCTCTCTGACAACATGCTCTTCGACCTGGATATAGGTACGATGCGGTCGGGAGAAACCGATATGTAAAAATTGCAAGACTTGGAAAGCTGCTTGCACCTACTCCGAACGTCAAAAGCGAGAAAATGAGTCTACACGCATGTATGTTTTTCAAATCTATACATGCGTTTATAAAGCGTTACAGGAGAATACCATGCTGATAGCTAGAGTAGTGCTCACCGTTTCGAGGAAGTTCACGAGCGACTTGACCGACTGGAGTCTACTATGCAGCGAATTGCAGTTGCATTGGAGCTCTCGAACATGACTGCCCACCACAATCAACAGCAGCAAACCCAAACCCAGCAATTGCCCCCGCAGCAGTCCTCGCCCTTCGCAAGCCAGATGATGCATAGTCCCATGGCGACAATGCATCCGACTCCACCTGCTTTCCCCTCGCTATTATCCCCTTCGCCATCTCGGGATAGTGGTGGCGCTACCACCCCGAGTCGAATACCGCCGTCCTTCCTTACCACGACTGGACCCTCGACGTCTTCTACGACCACAAGGCATGGTTCTCACCAACCTGGCCCATCTGGTTCGCCAACTGGTTCGGCCCCGCCAAGAACTTTGGTCAAGGATCCTAAGGGCAACGTACATTACCTTGGCGCGTCATCGATCCTCTCCATATCCTCTGAAGCGGAAAGTCTCGCTGAAGCCCGACTCAGTGCTGCTGCCGCCGCCTCTGGTCATGTCGGATCTGGTAGCATGCCATCTAGCGCGGCGGCTGGTGTTGTCGAAGCCATGGGTGCCTTGCGAACCCTCAAAGGACTGGACAGTAATATCGCTAGTCTTCTTCCTTACGATGGGTACATGGAACTCAAGATGGGAGGTAGGGACTACATTGCTCCTAGCCGTGAGGAAGCCATCCGTCTCATCGACAACTTTTTCGACAAAATCAACAAGTTTTTCCCCCTGTTCCGATACGAAAGCTTTATGAAGAATGTCAACAAGATGTACGAAAAGCCGTCGGCGATGAGCGATAGAGGTTGGCTCGTTTGTTTCAATAACGTTCTTCTCTTCAGTCTTTACGGTATGGGAACGAATAAGAAGGAGGATATCCAGATAGCCCTTGTGGAGAAATACTTCTACAACAGCTGGGCCGCTTTTGATGATGTTAGCATTCTGTTGACGCCAAATCTCATCAACGTCCAAGCCCTCTTGACTCTCGCCATTGTTGCCCAAGAGATATCAAAGCCTGGTTTGTGCTGGATGTTGCTGTCTCAGGCGTGCCGCTTGGCACAAGCTATCGGTTTGCACAGGCAATCGCACCCAGCTCAGAATTTCTCAGAGGAGGAGTCAGTCGAACGACAACTGGTCTTTTGGACTCTCTACGTTATGGACAAAGCTCTCTCTCTAACGTTCGGAAGAAGCACATGCCTGCCTGATTTTGACGTCGACGTGGACCTTCCGGACAACGTGACTGGCAATGTCCTCCTCACACAGCATTTCTCCGGTTGGGTGTGGCTCGCCAAGATTCAGAGTCAAATATACATGCGTCTATATTCGGCGTCAGCCTGCAGAGCCAGCGATGAAGATAGACAACATGCGGCCAAAGAACTCGAACTCGAATTGCGCAACTGGTGGGCCCAGAATGGTGCCGGTCTTCAACTCATTCCTTCCATCGGTCTGTTCGAGAAGCAGTATCTGGAACTGGAGATCAAGTTTTCTTTCCACAACAGTATGATTATGATTCACAGAGTGAACAAAGGAGGCGGTGAATTGAGCGAAGCCATCTGCTTGGACTCAGCCAGAACGAGCGTCCAGTTGATTAAACAGACCCTCGAAGTGAACAACGAGGCGGCAGATGGTAGCGTTCTTCTATGGTAAGATCTCATTTACATATTTTATGTGATAACAAACGACTTACCAATAACATACAATAGGCTATTCCAATACTTCCCTTTCACACCTTTCTTCGTGCTCTTCTCTAATGTCATTCGCAACCCGGAAGAAAAGTCATCTCGAGATGACTTTGTCCTCATGCAGCATGTCGTATCCTACCTCGACCGAATGAAAGCGGCCAACGAGTCCGCCTCAAAACTCCTCCGTATCGCTGAGACATTCACACAGATCGCAGCGGTTCTCCTACGAAAATTCGAAAAGCCGTCTCACAGCGAATCCCGCAAACGCAAGCACTCTTCAATTACCGGTGCGGAAACCAATAAATCCGACGACGGAAAGCGTCCAAACCCAGCTTCTCGACCAGGTAGCATGAGCAGCACCATTGAAGCACCGATTTTCGTAAGCCCGAGTACAGCGCGCGCTGCCGCCACTGCTGCCTCCGACCTACCAACAATGTTCCCCCACGCCTTCAACTTCCTCCGTTGGCCCAATGTCGGTGGTGTGAGCTCTTCCTCCGCCGTTCGTCCCGGCTCATCCCATGAGAACAAACCATCTGCAGCCGCGAATGTACCCTTGGGATCCTCAGCGGCTGAATCAGCCTCCTCATCATCATCTCTGCCCTTTGATGCAGGTATTGCTGCGATGTTTGAAGGTGCAACTGCTGGGTTTGATTTCGATCTAGAGGCGTTGATGGCCGAACCTGTGGACTTCCAGAGCCAGATGCAGCAAGCGCACAGACAGGGACCGTTAGATTTCGATTGGTTTCAATGGGATCAATATACGCAGGGGATCACAGATAGCCCCGGCTTGAGCTTCGCAACCCTCGCTGGGATGAAATAGAGGAATGCCCTCCTCACCTCTTCCCACCTCGCATGGATTGAAGAATCCTATCTTCTCAAAAAACACAAACTGCATAATAACAATAATAATATAATACATTGGGGTGGCGTTTTATTCCAGCGTAAGTGCTAGAACAAAGGTAATAATTTTCTGTTTTTCTTTTTTTTTCTCTCGAAACCGGGCGGGCGGGCACTTTCTCCATATACTTCAAAAGGGATCGCTTAACTTTAATATCCTTTTAATCTAATACCTCATGGTGTCGAGTGGTTTGGTTTGGTTTTGGTTTAATCTTGGGAAACCTCGGAGTTTTACTGTCATATTTTTATCCCTTTTTTTTTGCAGACTTGCATCTCCTTTCAAAAATAAAATATGAGCTATGCTATATACTAGGTATTCTTCCGGCCTGGTAGTATGTATGAGAGCTTTCATCTCTCCAAAGCTCCATCGCTGCGACGTTGCTCTATTCTACTATTATAGATTTTGCTTTTTCAGCTATATCCTTCACAGCAGACGAGAGCAAGCGGTCGATTAGTCGTTATTTTTTGATATAAAAAAAACTTTTCATGTGAATAGATTACGCTTTTAATGCGTTATACAAAGAACTTAATATACCCCCAATATCAAATAATTGAATGAAAAAGAACAATAAATGAAAAATATAATAATATAGAAACCGCACCGTACCGTAACCCTATCTAAATGAATGTGAAAACCCTATCTATAGTTTTTTGTTTTTGGATGAAACCCGATAAAACCCGCACCTTTTAATGAATGAAAAATCAAATGATACCCGCACCCTTAAAAGATAATGACAGACCCTTGTGCAGAAAGCAGTAAAAGAGAGACGCAGCCGCACCGATAACGCAGTTTTAACCATAGACCGTAGACCCAAATAGAAAAACAGAAAGAAAAGATAGGGAATGATACAAGACTCAAGAACACTATAGTAATGAAAAGCCAGCTTCGTAGCCAACGAGACTGGTCCACCTACCTTCTAGGGAATGAATGGGAAAGAACTATCATGCCCTAATAGTTCTCCCGAAACTTAGCAGCAAAAACAACCACAACCCCCACTGCCAACGAAAGAGAGCACATGGGCACTACGATCTTCAATCTCCTCAATCTCGCCGCTCGCTTCCTCTGATGTTCTAAAACAGCCGCATCAAGTTCCTTCAACCACTGCTGGATTTGCTCGCTTTGATCGTTAAAAGCACGGATCAATAGTTCAACGGCATCATCCGTAAACCCGGTGTTTTCAACATTCTCGCGTCGAGGTTGTGACGATGAGGATGCCGATGAAGGTACTTGCTCGAACGCCATCAAGGAGTTATGAAGACTACGAGAAAGACTAGAGATCACTGACGTCTCCAGAGAAATCTCATCTCGGATCTTGGTCGTATCGTCGTTGAAGAGGTTTATGGTGAAGTGTGATATTTGATGGTTGGTATGATCTGGGATCGTTCTTAGTGCTGTTGTCAAATGTTGAACGGTGCCCTTGATGAGATCATGGGTTAAAGTTGAGGTTGATAGTGGTTGTGTGATATTTTCTGATGCTGTTGGAGTTTCTTCAGTCCGGTGATGCTGGCTCGAAGACATGAGATGTTCGATGAATGAGGTCCGAAGAGACTTGTGCTGAGGTTCGGAAACTCCATCTGGGGTATTTGTTATAATCAAGACTGTTGTCGGTTCAGAGCTAGCAGCACTATAATCCAAATGGATGGAACACCCTTCGCATAGCTCTTCCTGAGTTCCCTTGGCCGGCTCTTTGGACGCCTCTTCGAGCCTAGCCAGCGATTCCGAGGACGGATGTCTTCTCAACAATGGTATGTTCAAAAATGATACTCTAGATCCTGTATCCGAACCATATTTAACAAGCTGACCACCGGCAGACCCCGCCGCCGTCCCATCTGTGAGAGTACTAGAGCTCAACCGCAAATGGGCATCCCAAAACTGGGGCTCCACGCCCAACTTGGCCCCGAATATACCCATAATATCCGGCGCGATCCTATCGAGTAGAAAGACTCTCGACGCCACTCGCGAATTGTCTTCGTTCTCGCGCTCACAAAAGTACTCTACAAGAGTAGCTACATCGTCGATACCGATCAAATGGCGAGATCCATTCTCATCAACCTCAATTATAGTTACGGAAGGGTCATCGGTATATCTCTCAAGATCATCCAGTGATGAATGAGAGTCATACGCATATTCTTTGAAGAATGCAGAGAGATACTTCAATTGACCCTCATAAGCTTGCGAAAGTGACTCGACGTATTGGAGGTAATTCGACGCCTTCTGGCGAAGATCAGCGGCTCTTTCTTCCGCGTACTCTTCTTCCTCTCGTTCATCTTCACAAATTGAAGAATGAGTCCCGAATCTAGTTCCGTTTGACGAACGGCCCTTGAAGTGTAGGCTTGGAGAGCCGGGGTCTATAGAGGTTATCGATAATGCTGGGGAGCCGATACTCCACTCGTCGGGTGGTGGAGGGGAGGATATACGAGAAGAACAGCTGTGTAAATCTGTGTGACTGTGACGCTGGTGCATATCGCCGTCGCTGTTACCATCCCGGTTGCAATGCATACGGCCAGTTTCCGCACCGCTCACAAACGTGGACTCGGATGGCGACATGCTTGGAGGCTTTCGACCGACGGGGAAGAACAGCAGGAGGGTTAAAGATAGATAATTGAGGGAAGAGATTGAGGCTATATTTGAAAGAGCTCCTACGAGATATCCCACTTGATCAATGCACTCGGCATCAATTGGAAAATAGAGACTTCTGAGTTGATATTTCAGGATAGCTGCATGATAGATATCCCTTTTCTTGCTATCTTTCCCTCGTGACCAACATGTGACCATGCAGGATGAATTTATACTCATCCTTCTGGTGCGACGCCTTTGCATTGAGCACACAAAGTCCTTAATCAATTGAAAACTCCGTACCCAATCAACTTTACTATTCAGTTTGCTCCAGCTTTGCCCTCCACCTATCGCGTTTCTTCGATCGAGATGGACCAGAAATGTCAGCGATGCAGGCACCCGCAGCTGCATTGCATACCCGGCGCCAGGTGAAGCGAGAAACACGAGGCTTTTGAAACTCTCATCTCTGATATAATTTTACAAAAATATAATATAGGTTCGACGTTCAGCGGTTCTACAGAATTTTGAGGTGATGGGGTTTTTGAAGCAGAAAAGAATTGATGGTGCGAGGTGTGCGCCAATGATCAAATGGTATGGGGAGTGGAGAACCAGGCCAAGCGGGTTTCTCGAAGCCTGAGAGGTCAGCCCTACCACACCCTCCGCTGTCGCCAAATTTAGACTTGAGATGACCTTGGCAACGCAAACGTTGAGACCGGCGCTTCTCGACGCAAATCTTGGGTGATGAAAATAAATGCATTTAAATGAACCCCACCACACCGCTCGACATCGTTTATATCGACTCCCAATCCCAAGCGATACGACTTTACGAATGAAGGTTAGCTAGTCCATAAAACCCCTTGAGGATCTGATCTATTTCCTTTTTCTCGTCCTTCTTTTTTTCCTCCCTTTCCTTCTTTCTTTTTTTAATTTCACGTGCTTAGGCATAACCTCATGAAGGGGTATCTAGCCGCGCATCTTGGGTTAGTCGCGCACATGTCAAGCTCAAGGTCGATCGATCTTATGCAACCTGCCAAAATAGCTTGGAGCATTGCAATGGCAGCCCGGGGTAACTAGCGGCGGGGTTTCGGAGCTAGCCCGTTTCTTCATCTAATTACTTTTCGTGTTTTTGCAGATATGAGACATGCAGATGAAAACGCTAACTAGCTCGCCTGGTCTCGTAACAAATACCGAAACTCTTGCTTGATGGGAGATTAACTAAATTTGCATGGATTTGGACGGGCGGGTAAAATTTCCCACTTGCTTCATACGACTATAGGAAACGGAAAGCGAGGAAGATGAGAGAAAGAAAGAAAAAAGGAGAAGAATATTAGAATCAGCCTAGATGAGATAACTTCTCGAACGAGTACAGTGTCGTCGGCAAAAGTTTACACCAATCCAAAAACCTCAGCTGCTGGGTACGTCACTCAAATAGCCTATTTTACCTAATCCCGAGGGGCCAAGGCCCTCCCCTCTTGTCCACGGCCCGATATTTCAGAGTTCGCGAGAAAAAAAAGAAAGGAAGAAAGAAATACGGGAATAAGGGCTTGCCGACAACTTGTGACTGCCTGCCAAGCTAGCTTGGTACATGTAACTTTTTTTTTTTTTTTTTGCGAAAATTTTGAAATTTGAATTTCCTCTCCTTTAACGTAATAATATACAGAGTCTTTTGCTTTTCCCCCATCTGCGCGGGTTTTGCTTTTCTCTTGCTCGATTCCTTTTGAATAATAATGATAATGATATGATAATAAAACAATTCGCACTTTTGAGTTTGACGTTGTGAAACACGCGTTGAAAGAGAACAGAAAAAAAAAACACTGAGCAAGCAAAAATCGTACGAGGGTGTGATAAAAGAAAAAACATGAAGCAGATCTGCAGAATGGGAAAGGAGAAGAAATCACAGAATCAAATTCTTTTGCTATCGAGCTGTAGGCGAAAAAGGATATAAAGGGGAGGAATGATAAGGTTGAGTGATACAGCGATAACTGAGGATTGTGGAGAGGAGGAGTGTATGCAAATACATAGAATGCCAAAATCAGAACCGTTGAACACCGTTCGCCATGGAGCATATAAATGCCACTCTTCATACTATCATCGCAGTCTAAAGCTGAGACTAATAGCGTCGAAGAAGAGAAAAAGAAATAGAATAAAGAATAAAATAAAGAAAGAAAGAAATATAGGAAACTAGAATAGAAACTAGTAATGCAAGAAAGGACGATGGATAGCCATAAACGCCGTTTTCCACTGAGAGAATTGAATACCCCGGGAATAAGATAAAGAGAGGCTAAAAACGCCGGACTTTTAGTTTTCCATGAATCAATAGAGGCAAGAGAAATGAAAGAAAAACAAAGGCAAAATTACAGAAAACAGCGACAAAAGTAACGAGTATTAGAGCTTGGATCAAATAGCTGTCTGTCGATGGCAGGCGGTCCTCTCGATAACATCGAGGCCGAGAATGTATCCGGCTGAAAACCCCAAAAAGTAGGATGTATAAGATAAAATGTAAAATGAGCCGAACGAGGGAGCTGAAATATTGGGCGAGAAATTGTTTCCATGAGAAAACGAGGATGTCTCGTATTCTCGAAATGCCAGCTACGAAGCATCGATTTTAGCCGGTTAATATAAACGAACGTCTTAAGACCAAGCGGAGTCTTCGCGTCGTGGTATGAAAATGAAAGTGATCATGAGAACAACCACAAAGATTGACACAGTTTCCTAAATTGTGCCAAAGGTTGACAATTTCTCGTCGAGCAGCAAGCTGCCGTTCTCTACGTCGAATCCGTCGATGCGATTATAAGCGAATGGTTCGTCTTCGTTGTCTTCCGAGTCATCAACACCCTCACGGCTTCCCCAAGCGGTCTAGAAAATAGACAAACCAAATCAGTATCGATTGGAGAACATGGTGTTTCAAAGATTCGAAATATCAAGCTTACCTCATTAAGAGTGAAGAGGGCGTAGTATTTGATGAAACCGTGGAAATAGCCAAAGAGTATGGAGATTGGGAGGTAACGGAGATCGGTGGGGTAACGCCAGAAGTGGGGCAAGAGCTTGACAACCTTGGTACAGAGCAACCAGATGGTTTGAGCAATCATGCAATACTTTTGGAGAACTTCATCGTATGCGGTGGCCTTGTAGAGAAGATAGAGAAGACCAAAGTCAGAGATAAGTGCAGGAGGGCTGAAAGTCGCCATGTGTAGAGCATAAGAACACCATGGTTGACGGCTGTGAACAATATAGCTACGTTAGTGACAGTTATATTGAAGATAGGGAATAAAAAATCTTACCTCCAGATATGCTTCTCCTTGAACATGCTAGTATAGTTGCTGCGCCAATTGCTTCTTGCCCATCGCAAACACTGCTTGAGAAACTTGGAGTCATCCGACAGAGTTGTTTTGAGCTCACAATCTTCGTGGCACTGCTCATAAGAGTCCCAACCATGACTAACGATCCATCTTGTTAGGAAATTGTCGTCGTCGGTGTTGAGTGCGAATTTTCCGCGCCAGAGCTCATTCGTGAACCCATCCATGAACGCTTTATCCTGGAGAATCTTTGTCCGATATGCAACAGTGCGACCACTTAGGCACGAAACACCACCATCCATGTGAGTCGTTGCCGAGAACTCGAAGTTTCTACGCTCCAGATAAAAAGCTCCCAAGATTGTCCAAAATGTGCGATTCTCATAACGTGCCAGACGTTGGCTTGTTCCGGCCCCACCAATCCTTGGGTTTTCGAACGGCGCTAGAATCCAAGGAAGAAATGTTTTGGGCCACATAACATCGTCATCGGCAAAGATGAGAATCTTGGTCTTGACTTCTGGAATAGCTTTCACCATCTGCTTGCGCTTGTTTGCCTTGCGAATAGCAAAGACGCGGATTCGATGTGGGTCCAATTTCGAAGCGACATCCTCAAGGCGTTGCTGGTGACGTTTGATAGTGACAATGATGATTTCCTTCAACCCGGTACTCAAGCAACGTTCGAGTGTATCTTGGAATTCCTGACCTTCGCCATCGATAGTAGGGATCACGAGAGTAGCATCTTCAGGCTTGTACGTGGGGTTCGCGGGCAGAGGAATCGGGCGAAATGTCCACGAGGAAATGCAATTGACGATGAGCCGAACGTATCGGTAGAGCCTGTATCAAGTCCAAAGCCGGATTTGGTTAGCTCGGTTCTTCCCCCCTTCAGAATATTGGTGCGTTAATTGGAACAAAAGAAAACCAGAAAAAAGATCGAGACTCCGAGGCCGCAATTCAACGGCTGGAGTTGCTGAGGGAGTCTGTTTCCACTCTCCCCACCGCCTCTGACAAAGATTTCAAAGCCCGACGGCTTCAACGTGGGGAAGTTCCCATAAGTCATCGAATTAGGTACTCCACGGGATCCCAGTCTCAACCCCCGTCTCTACTCTGTATCTCTCTCTCGCTCTCTGTCTGCCTGGAAGTATGTAGGTCTGTACGCCCGCCACCTATTCCGTCCGAGACGAAATGCACGGTCTGAAAAACTGCAGCTGTGGGCCGCTCGCTCGCCTGCCTGCATTTCCTGGCCGAGGAAGCGAAATGGGAGTAACCCTGATGCTGCCGCAGCTTTGAAATCAATGAAAAGACCAGCAATCTGCATATGCAACTCCCTTTCGACCTCCTTGGATGAAATGTTTTATTTTTTATTGTTCAAGAAAAAAAAAAAAAAAAAAAAGGTTTCATGCATGTTGAGCTGGGGAGCCGTCTGAATCAACTCTTGGTGCAAGGAAGAACCCGTTGATCGGTGGCATCGCCTTCTGAACAAGAAGCTCGGGTAAAAGAGACACAAGGCTAGAAAGGTTTGTGAACTGCAGGCAGAGGAACGAGACATGACAAGAATGAAGAAGAATGGTCCATGGGATCGAGGCAATTGAATGGGGTAAGAGGCCAAAATGTGACGGACGGCACCGCTCCTCAGAGCGACAGGGCCGAACGAATAGCTTGAAGCCAGCTAGCGTGAGAGGAGACAGCAATAATTTGAGGCAGGGTCATCCGGCTAGCGAGTTTGTATTGCGCCTCGAACTGGGGAAACTATGACAATGTAGCTTTTTGGAAAGTAATGCAATATTACTGGACTGTCGTCAAGTAAACCTCCCAGCCCTTGCAAGAAGGAATGAGGGTCCATTTGGACTTGTCCAATCAAAAAAATCGCGGTCAAACCCCACAAAAAGGCTCGCGCAGCATTGTCCAGACCGAAAAGAGCGAGTGTATCGAGAAGGAAACTGATATCAATAAAGCAAGGTCCATAGGAGACTATTTTCTGACTTACCACAACACAATAAAGAGATACAAAAGCGTTAGCGCCATCTTTGGTTATTGCTCCGCTTGTGCACCCCTGTAATGAATGGACCTCTTGAGCTGGTGGTGATTGGAGGGTCTTGCGAGCTCGTCTAGGGACCTGTCGAAAAAAATATCTGTGCTGAAGTCAATCCTCTTTGGTTTGTGTCTAACGGCAACGAGCCGCACTGAGACAACCGGAACGAATTGCGCAAATCGAATTGGATGAAAAGACCTTAGTCTTTGTGATTTGATTCTGAATATGGGTCTTGCTCTTGGTATTTGAGGGAAGGAGGAAAGTTTGAGCGGTCCGTATTGTTGATTGGTTGTCTTTTTGAGAGATTTCTTGTCGAGTGTCGCGCGAGTTCCCTTGATAGTGTTAGGAATTGATGATATCGGCAGCAAGTCGAGCAAGACCTAATGTTCGGAGGGAAATGAAATTCAGTTCGTTGCGAATGAATACTGATATAGGAGAACGCTATCGGCTTATGCTATTTAAAGCGAAGTTGAAGCAGAGACTTGGTGAAAATGATTGTGTGAGGTCGCAACGTTGGTGAATTGGACAGCGCAGTGGTGATGTGTTCTGGTGGAAGGACAAGTCAATCCACGCTGAGGGCTTGACTTGGCTATTATACCTTAAGAACTTTGTGAATAATAGTTTCTTTCCTTTTTACTAAGTCTTAAGATCCCAAAGTTAACAAATTCTTGTTTCGTCTGGTGAAGCTTGAGGAAAGTTGTATTTGTGGAGGAAACGTTTGGTGCTGCTAGGAATGTCGCCAGATTTATACGCCTTTGTTCCTTCTCTTTCAGCAAGCAGGAAAAGCTTCCGAGAACGGGCCGCCTTGCTTTCCGTTCGCTTCGTTTGCTTTTGGAAATTGTTCTTGACGAATTGCCAATATACCAATTTTTGAATATATTGAAGCTAGTATCGTGGGGAAACACCAGGTGAGGTCCTTGCAATTGTCGCGCTGCCTTAGTGCCGCGGCCGCGTCCGATTGCTGTTGTGGAGGTATAATTGGGTTATCCAGCTATATTAGAGGAGTTATATATAACCTCACACCACTAAGGTACCATGAAATTGAACTCGGGTAGAAAAGCGGAATAAATAGCAACGCTTTCTTGAGCTCGAATCGGCGTGAATATCGTTTTATATCGAGGGAGCCGTTTCTAGACGATATAGTCTGGGTGATTTATTTCGGATGTGACGCTGATAAGATTTTGGTTCAGTGCCACCCTAACAAATGGAACGGATGTGCAAAATATTTCAAAAGAAAACCCAATTCGGGTAAAGCAATACGTCTAAAAGACTTGGGAACGTTGTGCGACTGGTGAAAATAAAAATAACGATTAAGGGATTATTTGTCGTAACAGTGCTGCTTGTACAATTTTATGAAAAGACACAATATCATATAAAAATGGGAAAAAAAATCTGCTTCTTGTTAGATATAGATGTATATATGACACCGCAGTCTCCTGGTTAGTAGGAGTTGTGAACGAGACGTCAAAAAGAAAAATGCGTGTAGCTTCCCACAGAAGAACAGTGATAATAGCAAAAAGGGTATATGAGACCGAAAAACTCAATTAATTGGGCGAGTGTGACCGAGAAAATCGAGGCAGGCGGGTATTAAAGGACTGGTTTCGTGCAAAACGCGGTGGAGGCAAATTGCAATCGAATTGCAATATTGTACAATTGAACGTAGCTAGCCAGGTCGAGGCCGGTATTTCTACCCCCAGAATATTTCCAGCTCTGATATTGAAGCTACCAAGCCAATAATATGGTGTTGCTTCTGAGCCGAATTGATTGTTCGGGTTGCGAGCTCGTCCTTGAAAACTTGCCCACCAGTAAAAACGAATGTCTAAGTAGAAACGGCGGCAAGGAAATAGGGCTCGAGGAAGATGTAATAACAAAAATAAAAAGAAATAAAAATAAAAATAAAATTCAAGAAATTAAACCGAGTATTTGGGGGGGCGGAAGAGGCATAAATATATCCATGTTCTTGCTTGCAATACCTCCTCTTCCCTTTTATCAGAAGACGTGGAGGTCTTGGTCAGACTGTTACGGAAAGCTTTTTGAGGTGGGAGGTCAGGACATTTTCAGTAGGCCAGATTCCGTCAGCGTCAATCTACTATCCGCACCCAAGCTAAATTAAATTAGTGATGCAAAAGAAACAGGCAGGCAAGACCGGCTACAATCCAGGTTTACAGGTAGTATGGTCAAAGAGTTCTACTCTCGTCTTAGTGAAAGTCATAGACAACTGGTCTGAGCATCAACAGCACCGAATTGTCTATTCTGTAACATTTATTTCTGTGTCCATCGCAAACCTTGCAATGCTAGCTCAAACTAATTACGACTCGCAGGGCAAATGCACAACCTCGATGGAAGGACCCCCAGGGACCGAAAAAGAAATTCTAAAGAAGAAGAAATATCTGAAAAGAAGAAAACAAACGGGAGAAAGGCGATAGACAGCCCGGGGTCGACAGAGACAGGGCTTTTTCTCCCGAGCTAGTCTAGCTCGTCACGTAAATGGCATTTTAGTCTGAGGCATTTCACAGGCTAGGGAAAGGGAAAAATAAAAATAAAAAGAGAGAGGAGAGAGCAGAGACATCTCGATTTTTTTGCATTAAAATAGGAAAAGCAAAATAAAATGGAGACTCCTTTCACGAAGTGCATGCAGTCTATAATAATATAATATATGTATCTGATCAGAGACTTGCGCAGAAGACATCGATGCAGACTGTGAAGTTTTTCGCTGGCTCGTTTGATAGTATGTAAGGTCGAACAAACCCTTCCGTTGCATGGGGAAGCTGCAGCATGTGCTTCTTCTTCTGCTTCTTTTTCACCCGTCCCTTTCCCTCGAAATTTTTGCTCTTTTTCCTTTTTCCTTCAAACATCTTCGATTCTGGGCCACTTCTGGGCTTGCTCATTTTCGCAACCAATTTTCAGATCAATCCATCTCCAGTGGTTTTCCCCAGCCATTCCACTGCATTGTTGCTGCGAGAATTGTCGGTTAGATTTCTTATTCCACAAGGTTCAAAGCCGTGGGTCGGATGACACCGCAACACTAGCTTCATGCGGTTTTCGAAATCTCTTGCCTTTCAGACAGCCTGCCCAACTGAGAGAAACCGCGAAATCTCTTCTGATTCAAATCGCGAGGAGACGTCGAACCGAGAGAGCAAGTGATACGGAACACACCGGACATTTCGCGCCTCACTTGTCAAGTGACAGAGAAAGGGCATCGCTTTTTGGAGAGGTTCGCCGGTTGATCAATTGATCTTACTTGATTGCAAATTTGAATGTCGACAAACAGTCGCAATGGCGCCAAATATGAAAAGGGGATAGGATGCCTTCCCGCTTTGAACTAAATCGGCTCCACTCCATGTCAAACTTGGACGCTACAAGTGCTCGAATGATCCCGCGATTTGAAGAGATGGCTGATGCTCACTACTTCAGCCACGACTCTGGACACCATCTTCAGCCAGAAGGGTGTCCCCCAGAATTTGGCCTATCAATTGATCCGGATATGCTAACGAAGTAGCTAAAGAACAAGCTAAGATTAGCTGTAAATTGAAAATTTGACAGATGACCATGTGTTTCAGTTCGAATAATATGGATCAGACAGTCACAAATTCGCCAAGAGCACGTATATTTTCGCGACCAAATCCTGCTTCCTCGCGTTAGTAGTAAAGGAATCGCTAGATATAGTTGTCACCTCAGTCGCGTTCTCTTTGGTAGAAAAGGTCACTAGATCTCTCGAAACACTCAAGCGTGGCCAATGGTTTCCCAGTGGGTTGTGAAGCTCCGGAGCGTCGGTTATTTAGAACTAAACCATCTGAAACTGCCAGCGGCAGCCTGAGATACGACTGAAATGCCGAACACGAAAAATTGCGAAGTTTAAAACCCAAGAGGAAAAAGAAAGAAAGAAGGCAGCTGGGACAGTTGAATAATACCAAGCCTGTTGGGATTATAGAGACTCGTCGGGATGAGTTCGGAGTCATGCGGTCCAGTGACCGTCAGAATCTTAACGCGATATCCAAAGGCTGTATCCTCTCGTTACACAGTGACGACACCCTCCCGCCTAATTGCGTATAATGCGGGTCATCATTTTGATTATGCTTCCTTTCTTTCAAAAGTTCAGGGTCCAGAACGCATCGTTCACCGGGGAATCAGTGAGAGCTAACGAGTAGCTCACTGGCTAGCATCGGGTGTTAACTAATAGTTCATGCCAATCAGCTAGTTGTGAGCGATAACTATCCGTCTGATAGCGAAGTTGTCCGCTTGAGTTGAGCAGCACTTGACATTGAGTTCGAGCTTTGGTTGTTTCGCCGCCCGTGGCTAGGTGATGCTCATGATCGCAATACAAATCCGATGATGAACACACAATTGAAACTTCCACCGTGAGCAGAAAAAGAAAAGCATCAAAAAGAAAAAAAGAAAGTTTATATTACAAAAGAAAAAAGAAACCAAGAACTGCAAGCAAAAACTCAAAGCAAGGTTGGTGTGTGTGGTGGGGAGGAAACATGGAACTGGGGATTATTGCTTTTGGATCGATGCTTCTCATACAGGCAGAAATCTCCTCTCGAGTTAAAACTTCCACCCTAGCAGAAATGGAAGAACGACAGGTCGACCTGGTTCGCTTGGTGTTTGAAATCAAAGCCACGAGATTTTTTTTTTCATTACCCAGTTTTTGGCAGGGTAAGGAAGGCACCTAGAAAATTCGATGAGTAACGGATAAACTTGGGTCAGAGACCCTTGGAGTTTAACATTGCCTCACCACTTGCTTCTTCTCCAACCAAACCGGGTTGCAGGTCGGTGCCCGCAGTGGCGAGCTGCATCGTCAAGCTGAAATGCAACAACAACGAGATATTGAACTCCAATCGCATTTATAGGAACTTTCGCGCGCTCTAACCACAATTATCTACTCTTTGTATTAGAAGGAAAAAATTGGTATAAATTATCTGACTGTGAACCCCCTAACCTAATCATGGCAATTCGATCAAACTTAAGAAGGTGTAGGCTATCTTCCTTGCACTAACGTAGGTCAATTTGTTGGTGTCGTCGAAACCAGCTAGCTTGGCAAGGGTGAGACGGGGGTATTTGATCTTGGACAGACTAAACCTGTGGCGAGGAATCCTCCTAAAATCTTCATTTGAACTTTGTAGTTGAGGATTCTAATGGTACAAAATATTAAATAAATATTGAAATTAATTTATATATCGATCTATTCAAACATATACGTATATATAGATGGTGACAGTATATATAGCGAAATAATACTGACAAATACTCAAGTGCTTTCTCGGAAAATTCTTCATCATCTGCTTATCTATGGACGAGAGAATGTTATCTCTAAATCGTCAGCAAGGTTCGTCCGGTTTATGTCGAGACACCAACGACGGAGGGGCGGGTCAAGCTGCAGGTCATCTGTGGTCACTCGCTTGGACGCTGCAATGCGGTTCCAAAATTCCTACCCCACCACAAACGTCGGAGATACGAGTCAAGAAATTTGTTGATGATTATAACAAACCTCATGTACGAGCGAGGCTCACTATAGTACTATCGAAACTATTCCTTATATATACAGAGTCTTCCCGTTTCCGGCGTATGAGGGAGATATACACAAAATTGGTGTCCCAAGAGAAAAATGAAGATATGGCGATTTTCCTGCTCAGCCTTCTCACGGGTATCAAACTAGCGTCTGACCATCGCCTCGGCGTTGAAGTCGGCGAACTCTCTAGTTCTTACATTCAGGAATGTAAAAATGCGATCTCACATCTCGCTGGATCTAGCTATCCAACTCCCCAGGATCCAAGAATTCAATCGTATTTTCGTCAATAATATTCAAAGGAAGGTTGGGCAAGCGATACGTTATATGTCAGGTACACAAACCTGATCTTCGAGACAAGCATAAGCACGAACGTTAGGGCGTGAAGTGTCGCCTTGATCCATTGAAGCAATCCAGGATTGCATTCCCACCTTCATGCTTGAACCTCTTTTCCTTGGTCATGAGATTCTTTGCAGCCTCCAGATCCTAACCTAGATAGGACGTTGGAGACTTCCCACACGTTTTTTAGCGTGGAACTTTCGCTTTTTAGCGATTCACCCCCAAAAAGTTGAATGAACCAAAACCTTGAACTATCCCGACGTATTTCACTTTCTGGATCGAGATTTGGAAAACATAAAATTGGCTCTCGATCTTATCCTGGTATCTGAAAATGAACGCTCGCAAGGAATAGCATGGCATGGCATTGTAACTGCCTACTTGACATTCATACCGAAATTTCAACACAGGATCGAATAAATTGGTAGCGAGCTCGTGATAGAGTAGGTGGGACGACTTTCGATGCAGATGTAACGCAACCCCGCGCGAGCAGAGAACTTACTATCTGCTCGAAATCTCCAAAAGTTCACGGCTGACATGAGCCGACTGAGAGCCAAGAATATTCCCAAGAAAACAGCTAGCAGGGGGTCCTCAGGAATCGACCTTCAGGGCAGGACCAACCTGAAATATGGGGTAAAGCAGGCAGATGCCCTGTTGCACAGGTTCCGACCTAGTCCCATAATTGCTTTTCCCTTCATCTTGAGAGACAAAACTGTCTCGCGAATCGAGCGGATGTCAAGCAAATTGCGCAACCAATGGCCTGACGTTGGAAGTCTGAGCAAAGAAGAGTGCGGATCGCGGATATAGACGACTTTACTTGAGACAACAATAGATTCTCGACGCATCCTTGGAGCAAAATATCTGCACGATATCTGCCAGTCATCTGGAGTTCGTTGTCTAGCAGTTCAAATATTTCTGGTCAATGATGGTCTCCGGTTGGCAGAAGCGGGCATGACGAGCAGGGTGATCTTATTGGTGGCTGATATCTCCGTACGTAACTCTCTCCTCAGCTTTTGCAATGCTCTCAACCCTTCCGGTTTTTCTGTCGAAATGCGAAGGGAAAAAGGATAGGTAATTTTTTTTATTTATTTTTTTCTCTTTTTTATTTTTTCATCCCGAGGTCTACACTGTGGTTTCCCCCATTTACCTCTTTGGGGGTACCGTCATAGTGATGCATTGCTAGGTGCATATGGACTGTTCCATCCCATTCGGTAGAGTGCAACTCAACCAATGCAGGCTGCGGCATTCAGCGATATAGCTCGAGGGCAATCTCCACAATGGTATCGGTAGCTCTTTCTCTCAAAAACGTTCCAAGTGGGATTTACTTATGCATCATGATATCGGCCAACGAACCCTGCAAGGTCGACGAGTCGGCCGCCGAGCCGTCTAAAACCACAGTCCCGCGCACACATACATGAGATAAAATCCATAATTAAGTTACGTATTTAAGAGCGTTACGTGTTTCCGCATCGAACTAACGCTAGGTGTAACAACCTAGCTGGCATTCAATTTCGATTAGGAGATTCCAAGAGCTACACATAGGCTGAAGTGGAGGGTCCAAATTGAGTTTCTACTATACCTACTTAACTAATCAATTGTAGTTCAGAACCTATTGACTAGTATTATTCGCGGGTGGTGTTCGCCTTGTCGGCGATGTACGATGTATGTTGGCGGATAGCAAGCGGTTGCGCGCAAAGTTCCCGCCTGTAGTGCGCGGTCTTGGCTTTTCCTTGACGTCCAACCAAGTCCTCGTTTCACTCAAAACGTCCGAATCTTCCAAACAGAAAATAATTCAAACGGAAATTGCCAGCCAGCCGTTGTCGGACGCAATGCGAACGCAGCCAAACCTTCTCTCAACAGGGACGCCTGTACCGAAACGTACATGTCGAGAGCTCTGTTATATGGCCTTCTGCAACTTCTGCAGCACGATCAATTAAATGGCGCTCGCCGTATATAGCTTTTGTCTTGGGCGAGCTCACCTCCCTAAAGCAAAGGTACGATAACAAAGCTTTCTGTCCACGACCTCGAGGGGTGGGGACACCATGCTCCCTGGATCGGACAACATCCCAGGGACAGATATATGGTCTCCATGCAACTCGGATTATATGTGGGAAGCCTCAAAGCTTTGGTCCTATTGATTGCTTCATCGGTAACCAAAAACTGAATTGTTTCCTGCCGGAATATGCACCGGGGCCAGGGATTCCATGTCAAACGATCTTGAAAACATTCACTTTGGCTGTGTTTGGTTCTCACCAATAAGCTGTGCGATGCTACATTGCCCGTGGATCCAACTTCGATAATGCCCTCAGATATCCTCGAGTGTTCCTGCATCTGCATGAACCATGATGAAGCGTGAGGAAGGAAGGTAAAATTTCGAAACCACACATTAACCGTCAAAACAACGGTCTACCTGGCGTCTATCTGCACGTTTTTGAAGCTCCCAGTCAATATCTCACTATCATGACCTTAAATTGACGCATTGAAAACAATAGCATTTAATCTGCATGGGATCCTCAATTAGCCGGATAAATAATTTCCTTCGTCCAAATCATCAACTATTTGATAATGCAGATACTCTTTTTTTCTGCTGCCCCAGAATACCCCGGTGCATTTCGTAATTGCTCAACACCTGGCGTCTTCTGGAAGGGCAATTCGAGCCCTCTCAAGCAAAATTTCAAGATCCACTCGCTTAAAACTCGATAAAATATCAATGCAAACCGGTTCAGGCATACTTCAAACCTGGCAGCGTATCTCTTTTCAAAACCTTGCATCAATTGACCAGTTGGAACTCTTCCCACTTCCGCCCTTTCTCCGGACAGATTCGCCTTTTCCCTCCGCTTTGTGTCATGTCTTTAGCTCCCGTCGACCAGCCAACATCATGAGACCCGGCTGTCTGGGACTAGCAATCTAATCTTGGTGTTGCAATGCAAATTTTTCCCACGCAAACCCTCGGACCAGGGTTGGCTCAAAATGCCCAAACGAGAAGAGTCTGACAACGGGAATATTGCAATGTCCAGATACTCACATGCATATGCGTGAAGGTACTTAATAATTAACTAGCTTGCCTAGATCTAGCAGCTAGAAGGCCTGCAATATTGCACTTGTTAAGAAACTCCTGGAATAATTTAAAAGTTGGTAGTAAAGCTCTGATCCATGAGCTTAAAACCTAGAAGGCTTCAACTCAGCCTTCTGTTTAGCATCGTCGCATTCCAAACGCGACATCATACGACTCTCTATTGAAATCGAGCGGATAAATACTTTTTTGACCATGAACAAATTAAGACAAATTTGGGTATTGCAACAACCGACAGCTAGAACCAACGCAAAAAAGTAACCCCGAATCACAACTGCAGAGCTTTTCAGACTATCAGGTTTCAAAGGTGGTCTCTTTGCTTAATCTCTGAAGCTGGCTATTTCCCACCCGGAAGGTCCCCACTCCTGCAGCTTTGCTACATTTAGCCTAGCTTATCTCAGCAAGGAGTGATCGGAAAATCAAGGTGGAGTGACCAGACAGTGATGTCTCAACACTATTTTACCGTTTCCTGTCAGATTGCAAAGTCGCAATCCGATGTGACGTTTATTTTTTTAATAGCCAAATGAGCCTTACACATAATGCAAGCTCTTCTTCTATATTTGAAAGAACTTTCCTAGCGTTATGAGCGCTATGAGGGTAATTGTGTGGTTATATTTCATCAAGTTTCCGGCCCTTGAGGCGACGGCTTGAAGCCAGACAACGGCGGCATGTACCACCAAAGCGCACTGTATTGCCTGCGGGCGGCGCCTGTTCATTGGTCGCCTAACGTGTGCCTTCACGAAAGACGAGATTCTTCTGTCCAATGATCACTACGCTCTTAGTGGCAATTTAACATATCAAAGACATGTGGAACCTTGAATCTATTTTGCTATTCGAGATAGAACTTCAATCTGACCCTCATGGTCTAGGGTTTTGAAGAAAAGGCCACCGAAAACTTTTTTTGCACAATTATAGGCAGGCACCAGGCGCCTCAAACATTATTAAGTAATGTCGATCAAAGGATGTCTACTGCAGCCTTTTGCAGAAAAGCCACTTTGCCGTTGCCACGGCCGTCCTCGTGAGTCCCGCTCGCTGAACGAACTAAGCCCTTGCGTGAGACACATTCCGGAGCCGAATTCTGCCGACTCTGCGAGTCTTCTGCACAAACCTGCACGCACTCTGCACATATCGAAGAGGGCTTGTGAGGTTCTTCAGCTCTGCTGCATATATGCAAGGTGCTCCAGACAAACGAATTCCTCCAAATTGGAACGTGACGGACGATCTTTCAGGTTTAAAAGGATCTTGTAGCGTCTCCGCCTCCAACATCCTTATTCACTATACCGCCCTGAGAGCTCAGGATTATCTTTTCGTTAAGGACTCTCCGCAAGACTGTCGCGTTGTGGCCGACCAGTCCCATCTGAGGCAAATTATATTCCCAACTTCCTCTGCATCTGTCCCCCCCTTCATGCAGAATCTCTCCTTTCTTGCATCCTTTTCAGAGTTTCGCGACTCTAATTTTCCGGGTAAAGCATCTTTTCAGGAAGTTGCCATGCGACGATTGCCTTGCCAGATTAGAAAGCTGCAGGGCAGTCTAGCTTACTGAAAGATCATCAAAGCGAATTTAGCGGGTCGATGAGAATGGCTGTACAATTAACTAGTTGAGCAGTTGATCCAATACGGAAAGGTCTCAACTAGGTTGCATTGCCCTAAATGAAACGGCACAAAACGCTCTCAGCTATCAAGCAGGCAGTTATTTGCTAGTTAGACTGACAACCGACTTTTCGTGGAGACTTATATAGTACTAGTGCATGGCATTGGTTCGTAAAAAAAAGACGTTTAGCTAGGCATGGCAGTCGCTCTTTCGTCGGACTTGATACCTAGAGGAGTTATATTAATCTCTCCGCTTTTTCATGACGAGGTTACATACCCCAGATAGCAACCCAACGTCACCGTGCCGTCTCAGAAAACCGATGCAACTAGCTAAGAGAATACCAAGAGTCTTTGAAATTTGTAGACAATATCCTTGTCTCATGAGAATCAACTATTAAGGGCCCTGGGGCTAGAAACACAGCTCTATTCAATCTCGGAGTTGAAATTAGATAGAAACTTCGATTATTAGATTATCAATAATCACATAAGTCTGTAACCAAATATGCGTATTTAAAATATTACCATACCGTTTTAACAGTCTAAACGCACTTTAAGGCGTTATGGAAAGATGATTGAGTCAATTACCCGATAATTGGCAACGCTTATAATATAATGCCTACACCTGCGAACCTCAGGCTAAACGATTCGAACATGGTCTTGGGGACAGGGCCTTCGAAAATACCTTGGAGAAAATGCCATTATAGTTATACAAAGACTCTGTTTTCCCTGTACGCTAGACATAGGGAGTGATTTGGATAAGGACAATAGGGACATTGCAAGTTGAACGCCAGCAGTCTACAACACAATTATCTTCAAAATACCACAAAGCTCCACCGTATCCCCGGCCTTATTTTCTTAATACTGGTATAAAATGGATTGATGATTCCGAAAGAGAAGATCTTACCCTTTTTAAATCAAAGGTTAAACCACTTCAAAAGACTTATGCCCCGTTTCAAGCTCCATGATGTTCTAACTCATCATTGGTGTAATATTCTACTACTTCGACTTCTCAAGGGAACACTAGATACACAGCCATAAATAGATATTGAATGCTATTAGAAACTCACACTAGAACATAGGAGTAACATAAATTACTCAACCCCGCGCTTAAGCGCTTGGGGTCGATGAATTTTCCACCATACGCCCAACTCATGGCTTGCTATTCTTTCCAGAAACCCATCGTTTAATTAAGATTTCAGCAAAGGCTTCGAACATTTACGATAAAATATTTGATGTCCAGCTCTATGATATATACCGACATAGCATACCCTCAAAGGCTGGCCTGCATGATCTCAAACTAGCTTGTTCTTACAGGCAGGCCAGGAACAAGGCTAAATAACCCAATGCCAAGGAGAGATTCGAGGAAGTTCCTTTAGTGATAATTCGAAGAAGTTTCTTTGTGATCAAAATTGGTGTCTAATTCTAACTTTATAACTAGTCACTTGTAAATTAAGGTTTCGCATTGCTATGAATGCGAAGATGTTGTATGTTGGCACATACGAGTATTGAATGACCTTGTATCCCGAAACTATTTAGTAGCATACTGTGATACCGTACGATACTCGGGCCTTTTCCATCATGTCATCAGTTAGCAATTCCTTCGCAGCTTGCAACTGGAATGAAATGTCTAGATTAAAATAGTCAAACAATATATATTGGCTCCGCTCTCCTGTTCACCTGGTCTCAAGGGCAATGTATTACTCTATCCCTTAAAGAGTCTTTGTGAGCCAGGCGCTGAGTAACACTCCGGAACACATCTCAAATCCTAGGAAACTACTTGAGGTATCAGGAAATCTGATATATCGAAGCGAATATAGATCGAAGCTAAACGCTGCGTGAAAGAGGCTGAAAGTTTCAAGCCAGGCGTCTTAGAACAACGGTCCGTAATATTCTCTATGGGCATCTTCAAGACACTACATGCTAAGGATGGTAGGTAGTTTAAGCTATTTACAGATCCCTCAAGCTGCACGAGTCAAGTTGTGATCTCGCATGTCTCTAAGTTTCTATTTTTTGTACCATGGTATAAGAGATTGCCTTTCCGTCTATAAAAGGATCACCTGGTCGTAAATAAACACTTATTTCATCGAGAGGATTTTCTAGAACACCAGTCCAACTTGGCAACGGCTCTATATTCTGCAGATGGCAACAGCTTCTAGCACCGACGTATAACAACATGATGGTATCATAACCTTGGAAGACCGCTCATTGTCTAAGTACCATGTACCTATCGCCCTAAATTATACTGTGCTATGCTAGTGAACAAAATTTTAAAAGGCTTTCTAAGCTGTACAGAATCGAGTATAACCACATCAAGAGTACAACGATTCCCACCCCGTGATGAAACAGTCTCTATGTTGGCATATTGTAGGACAGCCAATCCCTGGCAAAAGCTTGAGATATGCTTTACTCGCATTACCTAGTAACGGCGCGTTGGTCACGTTGGTGGCTCAAAAGCAGGCTTATTCGAGTCTGGCCACAGAGCGAATGTTGGCTCTCTCGCTGGAAGCTCGGGCTGGCCATTCAAACATGTGTTGGTGTGCGAATTCCAACACAACACAACAGGAGCGGGTGGCACATGCCGTTGGGCTTCGGCACGAACTGGTGAACTCGGAGATCACGATGAGCCAACTTTTCTCTCTCTCAAAGCCTGTATGTCAGTAGATGGCACGATTGTGGAGGTTTCCGTCAGGATGGAGACAAATTACAGTCCCCATGCATTGCTTCTGCCGGCTTTTCGAATTGAGGATTACTCTCATATTGGCGATACTTGCCAAAGCGTGCACAGCCTTCCGCCAATCTGGTCGCACAGTTTCATGTTCAATGAGGCTGAGTGTTCCGCCAGCTCTCGCATTTTGAAGTGGAGAAAAGGCATTCAAAGGAAGAATGTTCCGTCTTGTGATCCAGAATATGGCCAGGCCAGGCTTCCTTTTCGGAAAAGCTTAAGTGTTGGCTATTTTTGGGATCTGGATCCAGCAAAATTTGTGGAACCCCGAATCCTTGATAGCAGGAGGAATATTTGAGCCTCTTCCGATTATAAAGAAACAAGGGTCCCAAGACGGCAGTGGATCTTCTTGTTATTAATACAAATAGGCCTATATACTTGTTGATAATATTCTAGGCATTTGTTCACGCCCTTCAGGACCTAGATGCTATCACTCTTCAGTCCCCACGCGTGATAGCACTAAGAAATGCCTGAAGATATCTTGCCTAGGTCGATCGGAAATCCCAGGTTCGATTCAAAAACTGTCTTAGGTAGACATGAGGTCTGTACCAACTCAAGCGAGTCGTCTTCTTTCATTCATAGAAATCAAAACTTGCTTCAGCCTAGAGTTTTGAAACTTGTTGGCATCTCTGAATTGGGGAAGTGAGAAGACTTGCTTGATCGCTCACGCTATAATCTACATATGTCAGCTATATGCATACTTTGCATTTAATATTGAATATCATATAATATGGGTTCAAGGGAAGCCGCAGGCGCAGGGCCGTTTGATCTGGATGTCTGCGCTTCATCTGAAGAAGTCCCGGGGGATGTTGAATCGAATTGAGTAAGCCCCAGCCGTCTCGACATCGACGCATCCGGTGGTCCTGCATCGTTTCCTATCAAACTGTTGTCCAACGGAGCCGATCGGAGGCCAAGAGACCATCACAAATTATCTTTGCGGTAATTTGATCATTTATAGATTAATCTCTAGGTGCCGAGGGGAAAGAGTCTCGTCAGCCAATATGCGAGCGAGTTCCTATAAACCGATCGCTATTGCGTTGGGGTGCATAAACCAAATATTTGATAGTCACGAATAATTTGCCTAATATTTGACCTTGCAATGAGCCCAAGCGCCTCATTGTAAACCTTCGCGTTTGTACTACGCATATCGTGTCTCGAGGTATACAGTCTGCAGCTGTGCAAGCGAGAAATAGCCCAATAGAGTACCTAAATGATTTGCCTTCAGAAGCTGTGCAAGTATATCCTTACGGTCCTTGTCAAAGAGTTCGAAACGTCTACGCCCACAATGCTGTTTGTCCTTTGGTTTATATATTGGTTACGTGGAGGATTCTTTGCGCCATTTGCGTTATTGGCGATTTTATCATCGGGATCGGTTCCGACCGTTCGACACCAGCACTAATGCATGAAAACCTCGCCTTCGAAATTCCCGGAGAGTAGTCACTCGCCTTGAGTATCGAAGGGAACGGAATCTTTAATATTTACGTTATTGCATCGGTCCCGTGAATGCAAAATGCCTGCCGCCCAACACGACTAGACCAGGATCCAGCCACGATGATTCGTACCCCTCCCCCTCAGTTTCAGAGGCATATCGATAGCGCCAGCGCAAAGTGGCTAACTTGTGACATGAATTAAGAGCATGCAGATTTTGCGGTCTGCATGGCCTCGACAGTTGAAAGAAAAAGAAGAAAAGAAGGAGAAACGTTCTCGCTGCTTCCCTGTCTCCCAACATTTTCGGCCTCAAATCACTAGCGAGATTTCATGGATTCAGCGAATCGTGTGGGGTATCGACATTATGGAAAGCGCAAAAAAAAGGAAAATGCAAAGGCTGGCACCAGCTAATTTGTACGATTATGTTATTTTGTTCCGCTTGATTTCACAAATCCATTTTAATTTGCCGCACGTTATTTCAGTTCTAGATGGGATGTTTTTCAATGAAGTTCATCTGGAAGCAGGGTATGGACATTTCGCGACGTTCAAGCAACAAACCTGGATTTGGAATCACGAACTAAATCTGGAATACCATAGTGGAGCCGCAACGTTGTCCAATGATATGCATTCCTGTGTCACACCGAAAAGTGGGCTCAAACAATTAAAGAATAAAATAAAAATAAAATAAAATAAAATAAATAAGATATGAATAAAACGGTAGGAGAAGAGGCACGGTTCGTGCCGTATGGCGACGCGACTTTTTATTTATTCGAGAAGCTAGATCATGAATGAAGCACATAGAGTTGATTCGATCCCCTCCTTTTCTGACTGCATACGTACGTGTGGATCGTATTCGATAGCCCCCCAAGATCGGGCCACCAAAACTTGTAAAGTTATTTATATCTTTTTTCCGATGCCTTTACATCGTGCTTTCTTCGCCCTTTGCTTTGAATGGTTTGGCGGCTCATCTTGCCTGTCTAGCTTTGGGGCGAAGCCCCCCATGCTGACCTTGCTCCCGCTCCCAGTGCAGTCATCGCGTTGCACGTTGCCCGCCCGGGATACTTCAGGCAGTTGGCAAACACCATACCAAAACACTACAGACTCCAGCGCAAACAAAAAGAACCTTCTTCGCGAACGAACCAAATTCCTTGCCTTAGCGTTTGGGTTAAGGACGCGGCACTTAAGAGACAGGCAGGTAGGTTAATCGGTTGACTGACCTTACCTAGATTTTCTCAATGACTTTTGAGGTGCTCCTGTTAATTTGCTGCAGAGCTAGTTAACATCATGCAGTTGGATTAGGACGGAAACTGCCAAGGCGACATGCTTTCGGCCTCGCTTGACCTCAGAACGGGACGTATTGCTGTTCTCTTGAACTTGTATCCAACTTATGTTCCGACTCTTAGGATACCTGTAACGTTCATTTGCTTCTGCCTGGCCAAACTGCTGGCAGCGGGTAGTCCTGCATTTTTTCTGTCGTTTCGGTTTCTAGACCCATGCTTTAGAACAGAGTTGATATTTCCTCCGATTCCCATGATAAGACCCAAATGCTAGCGGATGAGCACTCAACTCTCTGGTCACGTTCAAGCGGGGGGAAGAAACAGCTGTCTGGATGAATACTTTAAGTACAACCTCCAATTTTCAACGGGCCTTGCATCGTGCCTGGCTCTGAATGGCTCATAGATTTGGAACAAAACGCAAAGCGCCGGATTTTGTGACGGGAGAGAGATTTTGAAAAGAGCGTCAGCCTCGTTTTCCCATTTGGCATACCGAGCAAAGCACAGTACTTGTATATTAGCACTGCACTGCCATGCCTTAGCCTTGATAAATACTTTTAAGCTGCCCCGGTCGCGAATCTATTTTCGATCAGAAAATAGATGCTTGTCTGACATAAGGAGCGGCGCCCCCAACCGTGTTCGAGCCCATTTCTGATTACATCTAACGGCTTTTCGACTTCAGTTATACGTTATAATTATAAATTTCTTTTGCGGGCTTTGCATTTGCGTTGTCGTGTGTGGTCAGACGTAACTTACTCTTCTCCACGACCAGCGATAATATTAAGGAACCACGGCTAGCCGTCAACAAGGATCTCTCGAGGATGCAAACTGGAATTCTACGGACCAAAAACTAGGCAAATCCCTAGGCACCAACTTGCAGAAGGCTTCCTCGCGGTCTCTAACCTTTTTATCAAATGACCTCGCTGCGAGTGTACATACCAAAATATACTCTGAAAGTTTTCGAGCTTCCCGTCTATTGGAAAGTCAAAATAATTAATAAAATTAAAAGGCCGGATTATTAAGGAAACCAACAAACCAAGTAAATTGGGACGTCACAACTCGTCCTGGATATATCTCCAAGATGTACCAGGACGACCATGATATGTTGCAACAGGACGTCAATATTGACAGCACGGAGCGAATACTCGACCGTTACAGTAGCTTGGACTATATGACTAGCTGGATCGTCGACTCTTCAAGTACCTACACAAACCCGAATGTGGAGAATCCCTGGCCGAATGAGCATGGAAACGTTAGCATCGGATACAACACTGACGACCAATATATCCAACAGAATCTTCCAACCAGTTACCAGACTACAGCTCAGGTAGGTGCAGAAAATTATGTGCTTTCCTCGCAATAGAAAAAAAAAAAATTAAAACCCCTCAGCCCTGTATAAATACTCGAGCATCATGAAACTAACCGTTGCCTCCCCAAGTCACCTTTCCGGGATTTTGAGATTTACAACAAAGACGGACAGGTAGAGCCTATGGAGTTTGATGAAGTCGAGCCCCAAACCCCATACGTGATTCTTCTCGATAGCAGAGACTTTGAGTCTAAAGACGGAAGCACAAACACAACCCCGTGGATATATCTTTGGAAGGCTGAAAAGACAGCTATCGATCAACTTGAGTAGGTTATTCCGACCCCCCCACCTCAAGGAGTCTCCATCTCCATCTTGATTGAAACATATCCCGCACCTTCCACCGGAAAGATAGAAATCTAAAACCGAGGGAAGGTGGGGGAGAGGTAGTATGAGGAACCCTACTAATATATGTATATGATCTATCTTAGTCCTCTGATATCTTCCGAAGAGGTCAGACTAGAACGAGCCAGATACGTCAAAAACCCTGAAATGCAAGCGGCAAAAGCATTTTATAACGCCCTTCAAATCTTACGACGCATTCTTCAAGCAAACGAAGCAGAACTCTCGCCTCACCTGCGAACACATCACGAACGAACAAATTGCGAAGCTGAAATGATACAATCGTTCCGAGAATACGAACTCCATTCGAAGGGTTGCTCAAATTGCTGCTCGCCTCTCATGAGCTTGAAACGACAGATACCCCTCTGCGAGCTCGGGATGAGTCTAGCAGAGAAGGTTTTCCTGGCTATTGATTGGTACGCGACAGCGACGTTTGGGGATTACGAGACAGTGACCCTAGAAGTCTCTGATCATTCAGTACGAAGTCTTCTTCTAGCATTTACGGATGAGACCTTACCCTCCTTCCAACCAGAAGAAGGCTCAGTGGAATCGCTAGCAGCAAATGCACCCGTCCAAACTCTAGCGGCACAGTCATTGGGGATTATTAGCTCTATAATGGGAGTTGAAGATAAAACATCAACGGCCTGTCGCTCAATAACACCTAAGAGGAAACGGTTCAGTCCCGGACTCACCGCTCGTGTCTCGAGCGCTACAACTACATCCACCGGTCGCATATTCTTAGACAAATCCCAAGATCAAGATCATTTGACGGCTAACCCTGAATCGATCGTATCATGTCTCGACGATTACTTGAACGTGCCCGCACGTCGACGTTTTCTGAGATCCCAAATAAGCCAGGAAGGCATGAGATCAATTCGGAGACTCTTCAACGTTTCACTCCACGGCTATAATCTTCTGGAACGAGCATTCAACGAGAGCGTTGAAGAAGATTATGACTTTTATCAAGATTTCCCTAATCACACCGATCTTCTGAGCCTCGGCGTCCAGACATTTATCGAACTGAGTAACGAAAAGCCATCCTACCCAACGGCATTGCGGGAGGTTTATAGCGTTCTTCATCTTTGCGACAGCATTAATCAGATTCTCCCTCAAGAAAAACACGAACGCCAAAAACGAGTAGAAAGATTCATACAAGAGTTAAAGGATTGGAGAAATATAATTGAGGCCCACGATGAGAGATCTGCTTTCGAGCTCATCGTGCAAGTTAGGTGGCCATCCCCCTATCTGCGATTTTCTCGACGGCCATCCGAAAATCCAATTGCAAGGAGAATCAAAGCCCAGCCGGAGAACATAAGCAAGCGAAAGTCGGAAGCCCTGTCAGTTCCCCAAGCCACTCCGAAAGTAAATACACCAACCAACAGCGGCAACGCAAGACCTCATGCTCACACCGAGGAGTTCAATCCGATGAGCATTGCATTACTTTGGATGCAACTTATCGCTGGTATTGTGTTTACAACGATTGCTGCGTATTTTTCTTGTGAGTTTATCTCCTAAAAAGGCCTTCCAACATTTCTGGCAACATATTCTAACCCCATTTGATTTAGTCAACCACCGTATGGTCAACATTTTTGTCCAGTACCTTAGTGGAGGTGACCCCGAGGTTTTGAATTCGTCCCAGACTATCCACAACGCTTCTACACGTCTTCCGAATAACTCGGCTTGGATCTCGTCAACTTCAATCAAATTCATCGAAAAGACAAAACGATTCGTGATTAGTAAACTTAAGGTGTCCGAATTTGACAAGTTCTCTCAAGCTGTTGAAGTAGCTATGGATAGTCTGAGCTGTGGCTGGATCTCTACTATAAAGGATTTGGAGACTGTCCTATTGAGAGTAGCCAAGGTATGCTTGCCATTTCCTCTTTTATTGTGCTTATCTATGCTAAACTAATGATTCTCTTCCGTATTTATAGCTTATTGAATGCACAAAACTCGAATTCCAGACATTTGTCCAACGGGTCCTAGACCTATGCACAGCTTGTGCAGCCAATATGACAAGCTGTGAGACACACCGGATGAGTCGGAAAAGAAGCTCCACTGGATATAACTATAGCTATGAACCATCTAATCCGGAAAGGGCAACTACGCCTTGGATCGCTGATGAAGATGAAATCCCATTAAGATTACCCAAGTCAGTCAGCCGTACCAACTCGAATTTAAAATCTGGAGTTGTCAACAATTTTAGGCCGGATTCTTTCGACGGACCTCTTTCACCCGCACTTGCTAGCCTTGCCTCTTCCCGAAATCTGCATCAACGAATCAAATCCGACTTCCTTGATGACGCGTTAATGTCAACCGAAGATCGCCTGATATCAGATACGGATGCATATTTTCCAATTGAAAATAGCGACCGCGATCTTTCCGGAGGACCAATTGCAGCATACACATCAATCATAAACGGACCGACTTTGGATCCTGTCTTGACTCTAGAGAACCAAGATAACCTCTTGAGTCTATCACAAGCGACATATTCAAACCCGATCTCTAAATCCTATTCCCAAGGTCCGAGCTCTGCTTATAATGCGAGCAGTAATTTCGACTCCTTCTGGAGTCTAAACCGCCACGGCCATCCGCTAGTGGTATCAAGCCTACCGGAGCACGCAGGATATTATCTCACTCCCAGCTCGAACTGGAATCTCGGGGAAGATTTACTGGGTTCGACATCTGCTGCTTCTTCATCTAGCACGTACTACCCTCCACCTACGTCGATCCCAACATCACTATCAGCTGTTTATAATGAGAGTTTGAAAGCAACCGTAGCAACATCTCTCCCACCAACAAGCCAGCCCATGCATCGGCTTTCTAACCCATTCCTCAATTCAATCGCCGCCTCTCCCATATCTCCATATCCCCATCCTGACGAAACTCCCCGTTTCCTCCCAACGGCGCCTACCCCGCCACCTCCAGTACCTCCACCAAAACCGCGTAAGCGGCGTCGAAGCTCTCCGCTTAAAGAAGAAGACAACAATGGCACGGGGACTGCGCCACCCCCCAAACGGCAAAAGAAGACAATGCTATTCAAATGTCCCATTTGTAAACATGATATCGCGGCACCTCGGATGAATCTCACACGACATATCAAGTCAGTTCATGCCGATAGCAGACAACGCAGAATTGAATGCGAGTGGCCTGGATGCGCGACTACTTTTCAGGCAGCCAGAAAGGACAATTATAGGGCTCATCTCAGAAAGCATCAGGAGAAGCTCGGAGACCCTGGAAATTAAAAGGTATTATTTAATTTTACTATTGCATCTTCTTTATTTCTATTTTATCCTTATTTTTCATATGCATTTTAAACTATATCCATCGTTCACATCTTGTTTCTTTACTATTGTGATATCTTGCGTTTTTTTGGTGTTGTGTTTTGATTTCTCTACAGTCGTTGTCTCATAAGGGAGGCTTAGGCCTGCATGCTCACGAAGCGGCTAACACAGCATTTCCTGAGCCCAGCATTGTTATTATTGATTAGAGGTGCATGTTATAGACAGCAATGACCTAAATTTAAGTTTTATGTACTTATGCATGATGCATGTGACAGTTTCTGAATGCTTTTGGGCGAATCAAAGAAAAATGCATTTCAAAAGGGTTTCCTTTCGTTTTACACCTGTTTGTTTTTTTTTTTTTTTTCATCATTTTCAATTGATCTATATAGTACATGCAGGACATGTATGATGTCGGAGTTATGTTACAGTATTGGGTAGTTAGCTAGTTTCCCAAACAATTGATCTTCTAATGATATGCATGATATGATCCAAGGAGTTCTCGTTAGCTTTGACAAGATGATTGATCTCGTTATGGATCTGAGTGGTTTAAAAAATTGTAGCCTCGAAGGCTTAAAAATGTGACTAAATATGTCTACAAATGCATGCACACCCATGCTCAATAGGCATGGCTACCTTCATTCTCTCTCCAATCGAATCTTCTTTTCTAGCCCCCCCCCCCCCCCCCCCCCCCATGGTAGCGTATACCCCCTCCGACGATTTAAGTTCCTAAGGCTTCATGCGCGAAATATCTAAGACAGCATACGAGATATGCATTCAGGGGGCACAGATCTTGGTAGCAGGATGCTCGTCAATGCTTTTAGGAGAGAAATTCATATATACGCCGCATCTACATTAGGATGTCAAGATTTGATCTGAATCACCCACATATGAGAATCATTGAGATAAACACAAACATATTCTTTGAAAGCCCATCCCTGCATCTCTATTCTCTCAAGACCTGCCGATGCACAACCGATCACATTTGCAACATGAAATCCAACTGGAGCAAAATCATTCGACGAATAACACGTTTCGCCACGTGCCGACTATTTCTCGTGTACTCTCGCTGTTTGACACCCCTTGTCAATCGGATGCTTATCTATTGGATCAGAGTACTCATGAATGTCGGTTGGTTCGAAAAGCCAAGTATTCCGTTCTGGATGTTACATTGATCTGATGGGTGTGTTATATAACCATCATTGACTATCGGGGTTAGATGTATGGTTCAGCGCGAGATTTCAGGCAAACTAGACCTATGTGATAGTGACGGCAAATGCCGCTTCGTATCAGTTCCGTATTCATGTCGAGCTCGGTCTTCTCTTCGGTGATCAGGTTGGCCGTTGGGTGTCCGGGTATCCGGATACGCCGTTTGAGAAACTCTTCTTAGTGGGAGGTGGCTCGACTCATGTATACTACATCGCCTATACTCACGTAAGTCTGTACGAAGGTCTTTTGCGAGTTATGTCAATTTGTATTGGCTGTAGGAGGGGTTTTATCCAACATCTAAGCACCCATGTAATTGAAACCAAGGCAAACCAGGTCGTCATGTAGGCCACTGCCTGCATACAAGGATTAATGGGGACCTCAGTTTTCAAGTAGCTAACAAACAAAACTAATTTACATAACGGCATCTGGGGTTCGGTACAGAACCGATGAGTACGGGCTAGGCATCATTAACACAAAAGCAGATAGATTATTTTCAGTATGTAAGTAATTATATAGTATACAAAGAAAGAACGAGATTTAAAAGAGTGTATAGGTTATGTATCTCAAGACAATCGCTCTCCGGCAACGAACACCAGACACCCATGCTGGAAGACAAGAATGAAATGGAGGGAAAGAGGGAATAATACTGCAGGAAATATTAAATGAATGGCTATTTTTTTCCCGGAACAAACTCAGAAGAACAGTAGAAGCAGCGACCAACCAATGGTTATTCTTTCCCCATTTGGTCCTCATAAAAGAAGAAAATCATCGCACCAACAAGTTAGTTTCAAAAGCACACCTTTTAAGTTGAGAAACCAACAGGGTATTTTTTTCAGAAAAACAATTCAAACCAAGGTACATGCAGACAACAGAAACAAAAGGAATAAGGAAGGAATATTACGCGCAAGCAGCGGCAATCCCGGTAGTGCCTTCGTTAACATTCACCTCGATGCCGGTATCGGGGAAACCGAGTTCGAAGCCAAGACCAATATCCATGTTTAGACTCGAACGTACAGAGGAGAAATTAAAGGCAGCTTGTACGTTTGGAGAACATGGAGAGATTGGAGATGCAAGGAATGTAAAGTAAGGAGATTTCAGCGATGAAGCGGAGTCTAGAGCTGGCGGGAATTGGCTGGCTGGAAGAGTGGCACATTTGAGAGACAGAGCAAGAGGCGGAGCATCAGTAGAATGAGAGGTCGATGGGCGAGTAGATCCAGAGTGGGTGAGCGAGGGCGACGAAGGATATTCTGAAGGGGCTGAATAGAAGCTAGTTTGGACATCAGCACCGAGATGGAAAATGCATTCCTGTGCACTTTCATCTGCCTCTTCGCACTCAGTTCTCTCGGTTGGGCTAAAGACAATGGCTTCAGCAGCAGCATTGAGGGAAGCGATTAGGCGAGCGGCTTCTTCCTCGTCCTCCCTCTGAGCATCTAGGGCTGCCTGGCGCTCTCTTTCAAATGCGAGTTCGATTTCGAGAGCTCTTCTACGTTCTCGAGCCTTCTGTCGTTCAATTTCTATGCGAAGAGCATAACGTGCCTCGCGAACCATTTCCAAATCACGAACCGCACGGCGCTCAATCTCAGCGACTTCTCTTTCAATCCTGTCGACTAGAGTGATCTTGAGGTACTCTTTGCGCTGTTCCTCGCGTTCCTGAGCCGCAACCATGGCTCTAGTCCGTGCTTCCGCAGAGCGTTGGCGAGCCGACTGAGTGCGACGCTGAAAGCCTTCGACGGAAGAAACAGAATCGACACTCGATGGGCGGAACATGAAGGTTTCGGTGAAGAGACCTTCAGTTGGGGAGGCAGCGAGGCGTGCAGCAGCAGAGTTTTGTTGCATGTAAACAGAGACCATGCCTTGTTTGAAGATGGACTCAGATTGAGCAAGACTTTGGTGAATTTCATTGATCTGGAACGACAATTCCTGGATATCTTGTTCAATTGGGGAGATGGTGAGTTTTGAGGAGTGGTGATCAAACTGCGCAGCTGGGGGAGGGCTAGGAGGAGCGGGCGTGCCACGGCTCACTCTGCTTTCCCAAAGCTTGATGGCAGTTCGTTGGGCCAGGCTGGGTGGGGCTGCAGGGCAGGTATGGTTTGGCGGCGGGGTGGGTGCATCATTGGTATTGCTCCATTGCTCTCTGAAAGGGACGCCCTGTCTCAAACAATAGTAGTCACTCGAAGAGGACAAAGGACTATCATTTTCGGAGAGTGGACTCTCTGAATCAAAAAAGAATTGACTTCCAGAGTGTGATCGGGAGGAAGAGACAGAGAATTGAGGGAGAGCCATATCAGTCTTGAGAAGTGGGGAGTTGAGCGCCTCTAGTCTCCTTGGGGAAGGATGTCGGAGACCGACTGCGATACCCGGAGAGATTGATGAGGCCATGGAGGATATTGTCGCGGATGAGAAGACGGAGGGAGAATGTGACATGGCCGGGGAGGTGAAAGTAGTATTAATTGCCGACAGTGTGGGCTTTGGCGATCTTCTAAGACCAGTAGAGGCTGCCATCTTGGATATTTGGATATTGGAAAACGATAGAAAGTATTCGAGCTCTACCCGGATCGGTCTTTTTTGGGTTAGGTCCTGAGATCTCGGCCTGGAGAATGCACCTAAAATACTGCACACTATTCTCAATTGATACACTGTCAGAATTTGTCGCGAGAATCCATAGTGGGATTAGAGTAAAAGACAAGGCAAAACGAAGGTAAAGACTGCGAGCTCTAGTTCGAAAATGTATTCCAACAAAGGACAATCGCTTCTAAACCTCAGCGCAGAGGCAAAGAGAAATCATGGCACTTGAGTCATGACGAAAGTCCTTGTATAATAAATAACATTGGCAGCATCTTGTAAACACGAAGACATAAGGCATATGCGTATGCTAGTCTACAAGATGCTGTCTATACACGGTCATGCAGGCCGAAACCATTATGCGCAAGATAGCTCAAAACATCTATCAAATCACAATAGTATCATGAGGATGATTAAACGCGATAGACAAAACGTTTAGTGCTGCAAAGCCGAAGAACAAAACTAAACGCTATTGTCTTCAAAGTATCGCAATTATGATACCCTGTGCACATGTGCATGAATGATTACTAAATAATTTTATGAGCGGGGCCATTGTGGTTGTTGCAATAGCCGCCGCCCATAAAAATTTTTTAGCGGGTTTAGCTTAGCGCTCTGCTCCTCGCAAAGATTTCGAGATGCCCATCAAGAGCGGGTACCAAATAACCTCTCGAAGAAGTCTTCCTTCGCTCACCTTTTTTCAGAAATAGATGAATTAAACAAAAAAATGGTATTGAATATATTTACTTACGTAGGTGTGAATAAATATTGTATGTAGACTGGATAGTGTAGAATTAAGGGGGAGTTCGACGATTTTCAAAGAAATAAAACAAGTGAAAAAAATATAGTAAGAATTAAGTTGTCGAAACGGATACGTCGAGATCTGATTGTCGATTATAGTGGTACTCGCTGGACGATGTCGATTGACGAAAGAATAGTAGTTCGAGCACCAGGCCTACGATTAAGTGTAACGACGGCCGTCAGTATTCCTGTGTAACTTCAAGCTGAAAAATGGAACCATGGGTCGATATCGCGATCTAGTTAGATGTCCAACTTACTTGAAAGAAAAATGCAAGAAAAGCAAACGAGACAAGGGAACGATGAAGCACTCAAGCTAGGATATGACCAAAATGAGCAGCTGCATAAGGATAAAAGGAGAGAAATTGAATAATCGCGATAGCGGCGATGTCGTAGAAGATATATTCTCCCAGCGAAGTCTCATCTCTTCGCATCCCCAAATATGCATGCATGCAAGTCGAAGGGATGAGGGGTGTGGATCATCCGTGCATCCCGCTCGTTAGCTTGGCTTTGACTTTACACTAGTCTATAATGCCCATTCCGGTCGGTAGAGGTTTGCTCTGTGCCGCCTATAAAAGATACTTTTAGAAGCCACGGAGGATCTATATCGAAGCCAATGAAGACACGGGACGGAATTGGGTGGTGTGGACCCTCGCCGCCATGGCTCAACTTTGTCGCTTCGGGAAATAAGGTACAGGCAAAAGCTTCTTCCAGAAGATCCAAGGTACGAATGTGCGATCATTACGCAAAATATGTTCACAAGATTAGAAAGCCAGTGCAGGCCTCCCTGGTCGCACTATAGGTTAGCTCCGATAATTGTTCTCCGAATTCTAATATTTGATCAACTGGAAGTCCCACATGCCCATTCGAAGGACTCACCAACGGTTTCTAACAATAGGACGAGAGAGACACACGGTTCGAAGCGCGCGTTCTCAACCTTACCAAGATAACCCTGTACCTCAACGGATACATTCTTAAGCAAAGATATCGATGAATTGCGGAGAGAATTTCGCCATTTGCTTCTAGACTGGGCCTTTGAAGAGGAAGACGGGGCTTTTTCATGTGTTCTTCAGGGGCAATGGTGAATATTCCTTTGGTATTCGGAAATGTCATCTTGAGCAAGATCTCAAGATGGGCTTACGATGTCGCCCCTAGGGCTAGTCAGATAAATCTTTCGCCTTGTCGATATAATCTCGAACCACTCATGGCTACGTCGAACTGCTGCGGCATCTCAGTATCGTAGAACAGTGCGAAGACTGAGGCCCTGTCAGTTGCTGTGGGAAGGTTCTGGGTATTTCCGTTGACATTCTGTTCCTGCAGGACAGAGTCAGCGAATGAGATTGCTCAGAGAAGCGCTGGACAACAACGCGTTCAAGGCGGGGCGACAAACAAGGCCTGCACCCTGCTGTGCGGGCACTGATTGGCTCGGGCCTCAAAGCCCTGTCACCGGGATTTACGCGCCCTCGATTTCATCCTTTTCTGCTTCCTATTTTTCAATGTTCATAGCGAACCAGCATTTGTTTTTCTCTTCCCCAAGACAGATTTTATGGTCAAGCCTGATATGAGGGTCAGCGGCGCCTGCAATGCAATGCCATCTGGATCAAATCGAGGTTGAATATTTCCGCACTGGAAATCAATCACATTCAAAGGTCTCCACGAGGCATATCTTTGGTATCGAAAGTTCGAGTCCCTAACTTAACTCGATCCGCTAGATTATGAACGGTTTGCAGAGAATGCTTGTGAATAGGAGCTAAGTGGACCTAAAGCTAGCTCGTTGACCCCGCACGTCCAGAGGTTTTCTTTCCTTGCGGGTTTGCTCGATGGAGTATATGGATAGCTGCAATGCCTGTGGCTTGTGCGCCTGTTTCGGTAATTTTCGCGTTGGTATGAAGCCTCCCAAATCGGGCAGATATCACTGTGAACCAATAGGAAAGCTTAGAGGCGACTGTTCGTGGTTTCATGAGGAGAGATTCTTCACGATTACACGAGTATCTTACCCATCATTGGCTGAAAGCTATAGCTTTTCTTCCAGAACAGGCTCTTCGACCTCACCTTCCCAGCCAGTCCTTGCTGTTTTTCATGTCACCACGCGCACACAATCTTAATTGTCGCACTGAGCTTCAAGGCCCTTGCAACTCGCCTTGACTAGTCGCCACCAGTGAAAACTCAAATATAGCAGGAAAAGTTCTTCAGGCATGGTTTACCAGTCATTAGAAGGGAGATCTTGACGCTTTGAAGCAGCAAAAATAGACAGAAACAATGAGATCGCGCATTATATTTCGGATGGACTACGCGAATATGCAGGGGTCAAGGACGGCCTTGCTTTCTCAACCTCTGAAATGGCCTCTTGATATACACCCTAACATCCACGCTTTGCACTTCTTAAATCTTCATTCCTTCCCGCATTGTTTTATTTTCTGCAGATGCTATCGTGACCGATAACTGACACGAATTTCCTTTACGTGTTTTTTCTTTCCTATTTCGATTCTTTTTTCACTCTTTTTCCGAATAGTTTTAATATTTTGAAACCGTTGCTTCAATTCCCAGACGTGGATCGTAAACGTTATTGATTCGATTTGATACATTCACTTTTGTTCCTTCTTCGATTAAAGTTCAGCATATTCCCATTCCTTTCCTATTCTTCCTTTTATTCTTTTCGCTTTAGCAAGGACTAGTACCTCCGAGTCGACTTTTCAACTCACTTGATATTCTTGGATTCAATAGCACTAGCAAGCTCAAGCCTTGTTTGCCTAGGATCAAGTACGAGATCGCCTGCGCCGTACTTTTTGATATCAAAGTTGAATTTCAAAACTCCGCTCTCCAGACTAGGACTCAAGCTTAGCAAGTTTTGGTTGTACAGGTTGATTGCTTGCAATCTATATCCTTCAGCGGTATAATATCTATTTTTTTCTCTTCCTTTTATATTCATTGTTCCATTTTCGGATCTCGACCCTACCCGCAGGCCTGGATAGAAGGAAGGATCAAATATCTTTCGTTATATATTTTTCCTCATTCTCAGTTACCACGCCGGCTTGTCGATTCTGGGACTCAGTTACACATCAGCCAGATCTATTTCCCTTGTCCAGAATTTTGGCTTCAATCGAATACAAGGATAGAGATAAATTGTTAGGAATCGCGGAGGCGAACAACACAAAAAATACAACATGTTGCACAAAATCGGACACCTCGCGGTCGTTTTCATCCTTCTACGGCTCTCGATATTCGCGTCGGCTTCCCCAGCCCCGAGAAAATACCCTGAACTCAAAATATTCTCTAGACAAGCATCGGATGCAATTTGCGGAACTGGTAGCGCGAGATGTACAAATCCTAGCGTTTCCAATTTCTGCTGCCCAACTGGAACAGATTGTATTGCCGTCCTCAACAATACAGCAGTCGGATGCTGTCCAACTGGCCAAGATTGTCGCGTGATCGCTTCTTCGACGTGCAGTTCAGCCGACGCCGCCGAAGGTTCAAGCCAAGTTACCAAATGCTCGAATGGAAAATGCTGTCCTCCAGGATATCTTTGCGACGGCAGCTACTGCCAACTTCAATTCCAGAGCTGGCCGCAAACAACCAGCTCTTCCCTGCCTACTTCAAGTTCCATGCCAGGAACTTCAAGCGGTGGAAATTCTACCACTCTTTCTCAAGCCCAACGAGATGCTGGCTTCATATCCAAAGATCAGTGCCCCACCGTGACCATTGGTGGCTTTGCATCTGGCTTTTTCCCAGGCGTGGTCATCGGCGCAGCATTGGTCTACGTCATCATGCATTCGCAGCTTAAGAAGAGAGAACAGATGGCACGTCAATGGGCTCGCACTCCATCCCACCGTTCTCGAAAAGGTAGCCGAAGAGATGCCGAGAAGGCGGCCGGTTTGAAGGAACCTTCCAAGCACGATTTAACTATCGGATACAACCCAGAGGTTGTCGTCACCGCTCCACCTGAATCATACAACGGCTTGGGTGTTTCCCTTGGGGAGAGAAACTATCGTGTCAGTAACACGAGTACCCAAATGTTCGCCCAATACGACGAACCCGATGAGATTACCCGTCGCGGACGTCTTCGCATCCACGGAGAAACCCCACCTCTGCCCTCTGTCGCTCTTGGTGAAGCCGAGTCGGGTCAAAGCTCAGAGTCCCTACCCCAGAGCGACGTGACCAGGAAATCATCGAAGAAGCATAAGCGCAAGAACTCCAACCCAAGCTTCAAAGATCTCGCTAGCACTTCCAGGTTCAAGTTCCGCAATCTTCTCTCTCACGAGAATCTTAAAGAACAAAGGGGAAGCTTAGCCTCCGAGACGTCGGTTGGTTCATCTATCCACTCGAGTGTCTTCACTGGTAGCGAGAGGCAATCACGCGGAAACCGATATCCTATCGCATTACAAGCGGGAACCAATAGCCGTTCAAAGGGGGCTGCACAGATTACCCCCACCACTCTCCGAAACGAGGTCACCCTCCATAGAGCGGATACCAACGCCACAGAGCAAACCAATATCGAGGATGATTATACACCAATCACTCCCTCAAACCCTAGGGCATTCACCGATTCGGAGATCCCGCAGCCACCACCGGCTCCAGCCTCTCACCTCCCCCCCTCAATCGAGATCCCACCCCACGAGCGCGAGTTTGCTCAACGCCCGCAGCTTACCTCACCTGAACTCCAGGAGCAATACTTGAACATCCCCAACGGCTTGGGCCACAGTGGAGAACGAGCATCCATAGCAACGACTGAAATGACAGAAGTCGATGGCTACAAATCTCCATTCCATGATCGTTTCCGTTATGACTCCTACGAAGGCTCGTCAGACGACTACGAAGATGATGTTGATACCCGTTCCCTAGCTGCGAACAGCACCTACCCTTCATCCTTCCTAGATATCCACTTTGACGCCGACTCCCCCGTCTCCCCCATCTCCCCGAGTGAGAACGGTGACGCCAAGTCTCACTACGGCGGCAGATCCCTCCGGGAGGTACCATCCATCCCCACCATCCCACCACTGTTCCAACATAAGAACAGACCCCTGGAAGAGCTTGCACGGTCCAACTCGAATTCCAAGGGTTCTAGAAAGGACATGCTCCGTGCACCATCCCCTGTCGACCGCGAGAGCTGTGATATCACAGTAGTAATCGATGACGGCCGAGGTGTGAGCCCCAAGTGGAGAGCAGCAAACAATGCCAATACCACAAGTCCAAAGGGCGCAATGGGTATTGGTGGAGCCATGACGGGCGGGAGATATACCAAACAAACATTGGATATGAATAAATTCTAATAATCGATCCTTTTGACTTCCACTTACCTCTGTTTCCCCTTTCCTTTTCGTTTATAATACTCAGTTTTATTGATACAAGTCCCGAGTCGACACTGGATTGTCAGCTGGCGGGCAGTTAGTACTTTCTATTCATGTCACTCTCTTTTGGGATTACTAGTAATCTAATCTAATAACCCGACAGCCTCGTCTTAAAAACTATCTCTGCTGCTGTTGCATGCATCGCTTCGGCGTTCTTCTCTTGTTTCCTGTATAAAATGGCGGTGATAGATGAAACATTGTTTTTTCAATGCTGTTGTTAGCAACTGCGGTTTTTTAGCGGATTGTATTTCTGCCTAAATGTATCTATATATACCTGTATACCATTTTCCTTTGTCTCAATATACCATACAAATACCACGGGAGTTTATTTTACCCAGTTTTGACATCATGTGTAATGCATTCGCATCAGCATAACGGATAAACCAAACAAGAACATTAGCAAAAGAAAAAAAAAAAAAAAAAAATCACAACTCTACTGTAATAACAGTGCAGCCTGTATATGAATAGGTATCTATGAGATATATTTCCAAATTAGCTAGTTGTCGGTGGAAATAAGCTATAAGTTAGGATACTACAGCCGTGCCGTTGCAAATATGAATGCCATCAATGGTGGTGGCCTTGTATTTCGTACTAGTATACCTATGCTAAGCAAAATTCAATCACAAGCGAAAAAGGCACACGGGATCAAAGATCTCTTGTCTCTCTTAGAGCAAACATTGTCAAGCGCGTAAATAGGTAACCCCGCCACACCGACGGGTAGCAGCATAAAAAATTCACTTGAATTACGGGACAACCGTCCTTCGATCTCAAACCGACCACCACCCCAAACGTCATCTCAGTCGGCCATTCTCTTTTTTTTCTCCTCGAGCTGAGCTTGTATACGTATGCATAGGAAGGATAAACCACCGGGCGCTTGATGAGATGGCCCGTTTGCGAACGGTTAAAACGGCGGGGGTCGAATGGATAGTTGGTTGGATTTGAGGTGCGAGGGGGGGAAGAGGGAGTACTACCGGGGGGTGGGTTCCTTTCTTTTCCCATGTGTGCATCGGATCTTTCGAGTTTCAGGAACCAGGTAACCGACTTTTGCCACTTACTCAGCCCGGCCGTCCGTCTGGTCTTTTTTGGATACCCAAGGTTTGGCGACGGTGTTTCAGAAGAAACTAGGAATGTTGAACGAGCGCAGTGCGATCATGACGGAACTAGCTTTATGGGGTAGCTAAGCAAGTAGGGCAATATTGATGCATGAATAGAAAACAATAACCACAGTGTATAATTTTCCGTCTCACACTCCGCACCATCTATAGCTATGATCATTAAAATACAAATAAAAAGGATGGAAGCATATTCCATGTGAAAGGTTTTGAAAACGATGGAAGGAAAGGTATAGAGAGAGAGAGAGGAAGGGGGAAAGAGATGGCGTGCATCAGTGATCATGTGAATAAACCGAACCTCGCCGAAATATATCTCCTAAGAAGACGCGCTAGCAAGTAGAAGAATGAAATCGTAGCCTCGTTGAAGCAATTGAAGCAAAAAATAGCAGATTCCCAACTTGTAAATGTAAACGACAAATGACATGAGAAAGTTCCATTTCAGATATGCTTTCGAGATAAGCCAATTCAAGAACTGTCACGAGAGATAGATGTGATCGGAGAAAAGAGTAAAGGAAGTGAAGAAAATTATGAGAGAAAGATATATGGAATAGATGCTGTCTCTCCCAAGCCAGAGACGTGATAAGATATAAACTGGAAGAGAAAACGACAGCATTGTATGATAAAATAAATAATTATAAACTCCATTGATTGCATTCATGATATCCCCAAAAAATCAACCCGAACAAGCTAATCCGCAGACAGTTGATAGAAAAACAATAAATAAAAAAAGAGAGTGGGTATATTATCAACATGAATAGAAGAAAAAGAACCGGTCTTTGAGGTTATGGTTTTTTCTTTCTTTTTTTTTATTATATTATTAGTCTACTCTTCTCTTCTTTCCTTTAGGTGCGGCCATTAACTTCATGCGCGCTGTTTTTGACAAACCGGCAACGTCAGCTCTTATTGTGACGATCTTCTTGTGTCTGCAGGCTGTCTTCTTTGGTCGCTCGCCACCTGCGCTGAGGATACCGGTTTCTAGAAGATCATCTTCGTCTTCCTCGGTAATCGGCGTTCGTGGGGTGGCGGCGGTGTAGATGGGGAAGGGGCTTTCAAATCCATTGTAGTTGGGAGAGAAAGCAGGAGATGGTGGTATTCTTAATCTCTTGGTTCCGGATAGTGGAGTCTTGAGAGAGCTTGGAGTCATTGGGGTGTAAGGAGTTGGTGGTGGATAGTAACAGTAATTCGAGCAGCAACCAGATCCTGTGCTGTCGCAGGAAGATTCTCGGCTGCTTGGGTTGCTACCGCTGTCGGTGCCAGATCTTCTCGACATTGTGGGTTTTTTGAACATGCGACGGCCCCGGCACGTGCAACCAGCGGACAGTGGTGCAGATGTCGGTAGGTGTGGCACGTCTCTGAAGGTCGCTGATGTTGGAGTCCTCATGACAATGGAAGTTTTGAGGAAGTCCAGGTATGCGGACGGAGGGGTGATAGGGGTTTTAACACCCTCATCCAAAGATAGCGACTTGAGGCCAGCCGATTTGGGTGTCGGTAGCTCTGATGGGAATCCTGGTGAGTTTGGAGTGTCCGGAAGACGAGAAGATGGGCGTGATACTGCATTCGCAGAAGTAGGCAGAAGAGGAGTTGGAGACGGAGACATTGTTGCGTCAATTATATTATGTGATATGATGTGGTGGTGTATAGGTGGCTCAAAACGGAACCAAACTAGTTGGCGAGGATTGAAGTTTAATGTCTGTAGTGACCTCCGCTAGCAGAGGTATCTATCTGTATACGTATAGTTGTATCAAGTTGGGTATATATATGTCGATGGTCTAGTGTATGTATCCAAGGGCAAGTTAGGACTATGTTGAAGTGAAGAAGAGATGATGAAGCTTCCAGCGATTCAACAACCAGTGATGTACGAGTAAGGGTATCAATAAAGACGAAATGGTAAAATATATGAATGGAAAGTCAAGATGGAAAAGCCACAAGCGGGAAAGGCCAACTTTTTAAACGTCAATGTCGTAAAGGTATCTCGAAACAGGCTTTTGAGTGTTTGAATGGGGATCGGAAACGGTGATGTTGGGAGAAGGTTTGGGTTTCAGGAAATGATAGGAGTGGGCAGGATGACAAAGGGAGGAGGTCTGGGGAATGTCTTTATACAAATGGCCTGAGGGAGGACACCAAACTGGGCTGTAACAAACAAATCGGGTGCCTGGGGGCGCATGAGAATGCCCATGCAGGGAAACGCTCAAGAGGCGAGAGGGAAAGAGCTGTTGGCGGGACAGTACTGACCTTGTTTGTTAATTGTTAATTGTGGGAGGAGGATGTGGGAACAGAGACAAGAAGTCGAAAGCGCCGGATGTTGTAAGGGAGACTTGCACAGGCGGCTAAGGCTAGCTCGGTGCTTAACAGTGCAGTGCTTAGTGCGGTGGGAGCGCACGAGTTAAAACCCGGAGTTTTAGTTTTTGGCAGACGGGCGAAAAATAGCACCAAGGCGCAAACAGAACAGGAACTAGGTTCTGTTCGGCTGTGTTCGTTCTTGGTAGTTATTTTGATAGCAGTATGTTGCCGGTGGCTAATGAGCGCAAATTTTTCTTCTTGTTTGATAAGGAGAAATGAAAGATTCGGAAACACCAGGTTGGATTGATACAGTAGCCGACGAGAATTGGAAAAATAGAAGTTTTTGAATAAAAATAAGAATACTCCGGAACAACTGGTTAGAGTAACGTAACTTGGTCGATTCAGCTGTCGAGCGACAAGTAAAGAAGATTAGATGGGAGGGCCCGGCCAAGGGAGTGGGTGCGTTAGAAAAGAGTTATAGTATGTTCAAATAAAAGCGTGTGATTGTGACAGCAAGCAAGCACTCTCTTCTCTGTCAACCACTCAAAGGAAGGGCAACAGCGGGAAGGAAAACGTGGACAAGCAAAGGGGAATAGCAGTAAGTTCGTTCCTGAGAGTCGTGATTTGTCCGGGTTAATTGTGGGTTCCCGTAACAAGCAAGCAGCAATAATAAAGATCGGGGGGTATTTTGTGTGAAGCCAGGCGCTGGATTTGAGTAGGGCAAGCTTCAACGGGGGGGTGAAAGGAACTGCAGTGCAAGAAAAATAAAATAATGTATATAAAAATTAAAAATGACGGTGTTCAGAATCGATTGGGGAGGATTGGATCTGAAAAGGTTTGTCTTCCCTGGTTTCGATGGGGAAAGGGTAGAAGGTGCTTATTATGTATGGCGAAGTAGCTAGCGCGCGACTGAGAATAAGGGAAAACGGGAGCGAGAGCAGGAGGACAAGGGCAGAAACATGGTCCCAAGTAAGAGGCCAGCCCTCCAATTGGTTAGAGGCCGGCCAGCCAAAGAAGAAAATCCACCCACACCCACTTTTAGCAGCAAATAGCCCGGTTTTTCTTTTTTGGCTACCGACTGACGGGTGAGGCAGACGGTCTGACACCTGACTGGTTACCCAGTCTGAGGGCAAGACACTCCGCTCACCCACCTTTTTAACTTTTTTTGAACTGAAATCTTCAGACGGGGTGCGCCTTCTTGTGCGATAATGAGAGAAAGAGCTTATGAGCCCTGCGCTGGTTGCGCTGTGACGGATGCGCCGACACGAGACCGGGGTCCCGATCTTTAAATTTGGTTGCAATATTGCAAGATTGGGGTCTACGGGGATACGAAATTCGAAACCTTTCATTCACCTTTCTATTGAGAGAGCTAATCAAACGGCCAGTTGATTTCAATTTTGAATTCGAGTTAATATACAAAAAAAAAAAAAAAAAATATTGACAATGCAATGAGAATATGAGATCAAAGCGACAGGCCTTGTTCGAGAAAGGGAGGGGAAGGAGGGAGTGGGGCAGTGAGCAGAACAAAGGGCCTCTCGACGGTACCGCCAAACAGGATTTGGAAGCGGGACGAAGGGGAAAAAAGAGATAGCCCCGTAGCTATCGATGCTGCGAGCGACTCAGGTGGATACACCCAGCGCAGTCAGAGGATGTCAGTGCGTGGATCCAACGGCACAAGAGCAAACATCAGAGCGGTACGAATACCCAGATAGGAAAGGAGAGTGTGTGGAAAAAGAAAGAACTAGCGAACGAGCGAACGAAAAGACGGTCTTCAGAGCGCCATGTCTCTCGTCATGAGGATCTTTCTACTTGGTTTTCGGTTTTTATTTCTCAATATGTTATATAAAATTTTCTGGCCATGATTCGAGCATTCGTCGACGACCAGTACGTCTTCGCGGCGACAATAAAAAAAATGCAAGACTGCTAAATAGAGGCGCATGTGAATATGCGAATGCAACCACTTTGTATCGATATAAAAGAAATATGCCGATTTGTCGAGAACAAGGCCGAAAAATACGACTATGATAGCCCCGTCCTCTCACCACCCCCAGATATCAAATATCTGGTATGATGATCACGATACCTCTATGACGAAACACCCAATTTTGTGGCACTTTGTGGAGGGCGTCGTTTCGGAAAGCCAGCCTTATCCCCCTCCGCCGGTTCTTCACGGGATAAAAGGCGATAGGCCAATTTCTCGTTAGATGATCTCAGGCACCAACATTGCTCTCTGGGAGAGGGGGTCAAAGGACTCGAGGAACGGGGAACGGCTCAATATTTGGGCACGGATGCCCACGAGGCCAGTTTCTTCGCTGGCGAGCGACAAAGCCGTGTGAGATAAAGTGGAACCCAGGTGAAATGAGGGTGTCCTCCCGAGACGCCGGAAATCACCTGATGGCGCAAAATTACAATTTTCTGGGAAATCCCAAGGAAGTGATCTCGCTCAACGGCAGAAAGCACTAGCGGGTAGACTAGGAGAATTGTTGGAAATAGAGCCTTCAAACTTTGCGGTGTCTTGTTTGGAAGTATCAGTCGCAGAACTGAACGATGAGTAAGTGTTTTCGCAGCATGCTCTACAGTATCATGAACTCTTTGTAAATTGCTATATGCGCCACGACACAAGACGCTTGCAAGAGATAAAAAAGGTGTTCTTTCAGTACAAATATTTCCGCCTGTGGAAGGACCAGAAGACGAGACCCCGGCCGAGCGAGTGGCCGTGTGGTCTCCCTCGGGATACGGGAAGACACCCAGTGAAGCCCAGACCTTGCAAAGAGTGAACCCAAATTTCACATTAAGCACCTCAATTTCGTTCTCGACTCCCGACTCTCCCGCTTAATAAAATGAAACGAAGGCTTTTTGATAGTTCCATCTCACCATTTATTTTCGCGAATATGCAGGTTCGGTTCTAAGCTGATATACTGCAGATTGCGAAACAGAGCCGAGATATTAATCGATATCGGAGAAACGTTTCGATTTACTATCTTCAGGGTATCTCTTCGCGGTTTCATTCTGCCTGCACAACATTGAACAGCCGACAAGGTCGAACCAGCTGCAGCCCAAGAGCCGCATTCCCCAAAAAGCTCAGAGAAGATCGCGCAAAATCTACACCAATAGCTTTCCTCCGAAAAAAGATTTTTCCTAATTGCCATTTTGGCTGCCCATCCATCCATCTAGCGTCTTCGCAACGTTTGTACAACTCATCATTGCATTATTCCTCCCGCTCAAAAGTACCCTCTACCTGTCTTTCTATGACAAAACCAGCAGCTCTGAACGTCACTTTCCCTCCAACACCCATGCAGATGTGGTGTGGTGGAGAGACAATTCTCTTGTTCGCTGAAGGGAAGGAAGGGGGACCCATGAACCAAGTCACCGGTAACTCGCCGTGATTGGTCTGTTTCATGGAGACGTGCTCCACCCATTTCAAGGAGGTGGGCGCCAACTGGACGGACGCGAGAGGCCATCCACACCTTTTCATTGGTTGAGAGAGCTCGACCTCATTGGTCCATTCCACCAGCTGATCAAATGCAACAAGGGAGGGGTGGGGAGACCGCGCGCTTAGGGAACCAGCACATATCTTATTTCCTTATTCTTCATCTCTCCTTTGGATTCTTTTTTCCCCTCGCACAGAAGGAAACTGGACAGAAGCTCAAACAGTTCGGAGCTGAGTAGTGAAGCGTAATTGAACAATAAAAAAGTGAAAATTTCCTGCTGCCTGATTCTCATTTTACACAATATGCCTCAGGGTTTCAGATAAATCTGTTGTCGAGATCCCCTTTTCGGCACTGCGGTTGGCAGCAGCTCACGATCGAAGTTTCAGAAATGGAGAAAATACTCTGTTTTGCCTCAGGATGACAGCTGCTCCACAAATCCCCAAGATCACGATGCTCGAAATATAATTATAATCTTGACCCGCCTTACGTAGCGACGACGTTACTTGGGTGTAATATTAGAAGAATCGAGGAGCATATCCAATGTCGCTCCGGTTCACCTTCCTAGCCTGTATATGCTATGCATTGCATTGCCTCCCACCAAATCCAATGCATGCGCAATTCCGTGCAAACGAATGGTTAACCGTCGCCGGAAAAAGACTAAGAATAGAACGTTCCGCCATTGCGTCGCTGCGAGAAATCGGGCGCGACATGAGAAAACCCAAAATTTTAAAAATAGGGAGTCGAAATCTTCACGGTTTGCCATCTTACTCGAGCAGGACGACATCGAAATGTCTGATAGCGTAATCAAACTCGGTGAGAAGATCGAAAACGTTTGTGAATTCATGTTCAACCGGTCTTATGTTCATCGCCGTTCGACCTGGTTTGTTCAACACAAACGTTGTTCCGAGGCAACGGCCAAATTTAGAAACCGTCGAAAACGGAAATTATTTTGCCAACGTTCAGTATCAAACATCATGTGTTGTCGATGCAAGCATAGGCGAGCAACCGCATCAATGCTAGGGCGATTTTGATGAAAGAGCTCCACGAAGATCCGGACACGGACTTAAATGATCGCGAGTATATACGCATCATCACACGTCTATCTAGTAGTGGGCACAGGTCCTTTTTTTGCAAAATGAAAACTACTTATTTTTGAATTCATGCAGTACTAATTATGTTTCTAACTATGCTATATCGCTATGTAAACAACAAAAATCTTTTCAAACAAATAACAAAATAATAGAACAAAGGAAATTAGATTAATGTAAATGCGTATTCGCACGGTAAATAAAGTTACATCTAGTAACTAAATCTAGATCTCAAGATCGAGTTTCGAAAACAATTCCCACGTTGTCAATGTCATTCTGCTGTGCTAAATCACATCGCAATTGCAATCAAGACACCAACGACAGCTGTCAGAGCTACCGCGAACGGCGCAACCGTTCGCGGAGCGTTACTCCTCGCCTCCAACGGTTGCATCACTGACCTGCCGGCAATGTTCCCGGCTGCTGCAGTTGGGGTATAAACTGCCTGATGTTTGACAACCGAAGCTGTCGAAAGCGTCGTCGGTAATGCCGCGCTTGCATCCCTTGCATCAACTTTTGGCAAGGCTCCAACAGATCGCTTTCCTGGAGGTAGGATGGCATTTGTTGGTATTATAAACCCAGACTGCACTGTCGTTGGCATTTGAGTATTCATGGCATTCGCGTTAGGAGTGGGATAGGGTATCGTAGATGCAATATAAGTAAACGGTGCCGATACTGAAGAAGGGAGCTGCACTGGTGCAAAGGAAGTATGGATCTGGATGGTGGTGGTAATTGGAACGTTTCCTGGGTTTTGTGGGATGGGTAATAATGGGGGAGGGTAAGAAGCTGGTAGAGAAGTGGAGATAATGTTACCAAAATCCGGCACGGGTGACTTCGTTGACTTGCGTGCCGAAGGAGGAACAATCGATGATGTTTCGAAAACGGTGGTAATCACGTCCGCACCAGTGGGAATAGGGATGACATCTGGAACCGTTGCCGTGATGGTTTCGAAGGTTGTGACAACTACATTTTCCGTGTTCGTAGTAGTAAATGTTTGAAGAATCGTAGTTGTGGGAAGTGCAGGAGCCGTCAAGGCCGCAGACGTCAGGGCAGGTTCAGATGACACAATCGATGTGGCAATTGTTGCCGACGTCGATGTCAATAGCTCAGGAGCTGACCCCGAGGTGACGCCAGGGATAGCGGTGTTATAAGATATCGTTGTCGAGACAACTTCGGTCGTTTGTGATGTCTCCAGGACATCAGAGATGGAACTAGGGTAGACCGTTTGCGTAACCGTTGCGGTTGGTGCAGTCGGCACAACAACTGTCACGAAGACCGTGGTAGGTGGAGGAATAGAGCTTGGCTCTTCGCTCGTGCTCGAGCTTATTGTAGTCACCGAAGTCTCTGTCGTATATACCACAGAATTAAATGATGTCAATGTAGTAGTCTGGTCGCTATCAGGCGTGCTAGTTTGTCCATCACCGCTGCCGTTTCCAGTGTTTGTTTGGAATCCGTTCGCAGTAGTCGAGGGAAGCACGAGATCTGGAGCCGTTCCCGGTGTTCCTGTTGGAACATATGGCGTCGGGGTGGCTGTTACATCCGTGGGCAGAACAGTACCAGTTGTTGATGGCAACATCTCCGAGGTAGTCGAAGATACAATCTCTTCTGACGTCGAGGAGGTGGCCGCCTCGGAAGTTGGAAGTGGCGTGCTTTCCGCAGTGGTCACGCTTGGTAGATCGCTTCCATACGAACCTGGGTTTGACATATACCCATTGGGCATGGACGATGGTAATATGAGATTGGGTACTCCTGACTGCGACGGTAAGTCGGATGGCACAGCCATCTCTGTAGTCGTAGGAGTAGCCGTGCTAGTAGTCATTTCAGCTGAAGTGGTTGATACCTCGGAGGTACTCGAAGATGTCATTTCCGAAGTGCTAATAACAGATGTAGTGGAAACCTCGATTGTGGTGGTGGTAATTTCTGAGGTAGTGGTAGGAGGCGCCGCATATGCATTTGTAGGATTTGAGGACATATACTCGTTTGTCGTAGTCAATGCAAATGTTGGAGAGAGCTCGCTATTTGCAGTTGTGGTAGTATTGAATACCGGTGCCGGTATAAAACTGAACCCCGGAGCAAGACTAGTGGTTACAGCTACTGAGGATGTAGTTACTGTTAACTCTTCTAGCTCAGACGTAGTCATATAGCCGAGAGCTGAGCTTGAAGTCGTGATTGTGCAATTAGGTCGGTTAATGCAGTCACCGGCCGTAACCAGAGGCTGAGCAGTAACTTGAGTGCTAGTTGTGTATATCTCAGCAGTCGTACCATAATCGTTCTCTGTCGTAACACTGCTTTGTGTTGTCGAGGAGATCGCCTCTATAGCGGTACTACGGGTAGTGACAAGCTCTGAAGTCGTGGATGGGATGGAAGTGGTGGTAGATATTTGAGTAGTCGTACTTGACGAAGAAGTGGAAGTTATGAGTTCCGAAGTGGTCGAAAGAGTGGACGTAGCCGTCGAAGTAGTGGTTGTCATTGTTGTAGATGAGGTGAGAACACTAACAACTGAGCTCGAAGTGCTAGTCGAAGTCGAAGTTGAAGTCTTGCTAGCACTTGACGAGTCTGTAGGCATGGGTATATACATCGGTGTGGTTGTCCTCTCAGAGGAAGTCTCTACACCGAGATCAATCGATCTTGAAGTATAACCCGTATTGTAGGATATTTGCATCCTGCTAGTTGAAGAAGTGGTAGTAGTCGAGGTTTCGAGCTCAGCACTGGTCGTTTGCAAAGGCTCAGCAATCGCTGTTGTCGGCGGGATGCTTTCCTGTACTGAGGTTGCCTCTATCTGTGTTCCATAGACAATACTAGACGGCGGAACCTGTTCTGGATGTATCGGCGACGCTGACCCCGTATAAAGAGGATTGATGAAAAGGTCCCCCTGCCTTCGTTCCAAGCTGCCTCTTGCATCTCGATTCAATGGTGCTGCTGACGCAGTCGACAGAATCAGAACCGCCACGGAGAATAATGTTCTCCATGTTGTTCGGGGACCCATGCGACTGTGCACTCCCATTTTGTTTTTTCCACCCACCGAAGCCTTGGGCCTCGTAACCGATTTGATTTTAGAGTAGATGGTAATTATCGATAAAGGTAGACGAAAACGAAGTGATAGGCTTATGTAGGTAATACCAACTATACAATCCAGGTGCCGCGGATGATTTACAAGAATGATCTCCTTGTTTCTCTTGAACTTGATATATGCTGCACCAGCTCAAGTAATGATCTATATGACAATATCAGACCCTTGTCCTCTGTTTCTTCCGATTGAGCACCGATATTGAAACGCTATCGCTTTATCAAAATCCTTGAGGCAGCCTAATTTCTCGAAAGTTGGTGTTAGAGAATTCGAAATATTCGTGGCAAAGCCCATTCATGAAGTTACTGCACGTACCTGTGAAGTTGATGCGCAGAAACAATGTTTGGAAGCAAAGTAAGAGGATGTCTGAGAACCCAGTTTTCGGCAGGGAAATATCTAACTACAAGAGAACCTATTATTCCTAAAGTGGGGCAGTATGAATAAAAAGCACAGCTTCTTATCTGCTAGCAGATATTCTAAGAACGAGAGATTTTTAAAAGAAAAAAAATATGTGTGGGGGGTATTCGAGCTGTGCCGAGATCGATGTCGTTGAAGTAGCTAATGAGTTATGGAAGTATTCGAAATAATTGTCTGAAGTTTCGAAACGTTCAGGACACAACCAAGACACATAAATCGATCGGTAAGTTGTTGCTTGAATATGCTCGAATTTCAAAATTAAGAAGATTATTTAGAATTTGAATATTATGACGAAATGAAGGCTCACCGCTAGCAGCAAGCAAGTAGTAAGGAACCTATTGGTTAACGAAAGTAAAGCTGTATAACCAAGATACAACGAGAATTGAAGGTACAAAAAAACGTGAGAAAGAAAAGAAACTCGTGATCGAGAGAAAGAGAGGGAGAAAGAAGGGAATCAAAGAGAAGACAGCGGGCATGGAGCTTCATGTATTTTCTCGAATATAAAAGACAACAAAACGTGAGTCGATTTAAGGGACAGGATGTATGAAGCCGCGCCTGCATCCCGCGAGTCTCGACAAGCGATTCGCTGAAAGGCCCCGGTTCTCGAACTTAGCTTCATGTACTCTGTTTGGACCAAGAAGAAAATTTACCAATTGGGATGAAAAAGAAATGGATACTTTATTTGCATAGCAAATCACCACGAATTTCGTGTACCCGCGTTCCCAAGGCAGCTTGCCAGCGGCCTATGGAAGGCGAGAGGTAGCTTAAAGGCAGGGGTCCAAGGATTTGGGAACCATCCACGATCGAGTTTTGGTGGCTTTTGGACCTGACAGGACAACGCGGGTGCATCATGAAACGCGGGCGAAAAAAGAAAGAAAAATCCATCAACTGCCCTGGATTCAACATCAAAAATTGGTTAATCTCTTTCGACACTATATATATGCATTTGGCTTCGAAATGTCTAATTATGCTGGTAAGCATTTATAAATAATTTATCCAAGCAGCTTTACGAATTTTTGAGGACGAATTCTATTTTGTAAGTATTCCTCGAATTGCCCGGGTCTTAGGTCTTCACAGGATGGGGAATAGAATCTACAGATTACTGGAAATATCTAGCCTCGTACGATATCAAGGTAGTAAGCATTGGTTTCTAACAGCATATCCAAAACCCTCAGCTTCAAGGCGCACGCGACAGGCCTTTCACAGACTTTCAGCAGCATGAAGTTTCTCGGGCCTCAATTTTTCTCTTTCGGATATTATTGCGTTTCAGTATCCCAGGTTTTCCTGCCAGAATGAGACGAGGCGAAATTGAGTAGCCAATAACGCGCGGTTGCGGCCAGCCTTGGCAGGAACACGAAAAGATCCAAAAATACCCAAACCAGCTCACCGCTTGCCAATTTAAACGATAGAGCTTGCTGGGCGAGACCACAGTCAATCCGATCAAGATGGATCGGTTCTAGTCGCAGAGTTTGATCGCGTAGACACATGTTGGAATCCAATCTGATAATTAAGACTTATTGTGAAATTTACTAACATTAATGGTTAAGAATTAGACGGATACCGCTTATAAAGGGCACCAAAGAGCACGACAACAATTTCGTAGCTACTTTCTATCCAATTTCGCAACCATATCTGAGTCGAAACCTTTTGCTTCATGCGAATTTGTAGCTTCAACGAGGCACAAAAGCCAACCCGAGCTCTAATTGGGAAATATCTAGAACCATAGCTCTGTACTTGTGAGAATTTATTTTTAATAGTTATAGTTAGAGTAATGATATTCATACATATTAGTACAAGCGAGAAGGAGAATACTGAAGTGTCAAAACAATAGAACGAAAACGAAAAACCGAGTTGGAATGACCGAAATAGGTCAATTTACAATAGAGTATACTATCCTAAATTTTTTGGAAAATAAAGATACTAGACTTTTGGAGATAGGCCTATCCAGTTTTTGAGGGGCTTTTTGGCGACGATAATCCAGTTGAAAATCCAGGCAAGTTCAAGAATATGTAGAAAGTCCAGGGGGAGAGCTACTGATAGATATCCAGGGCAAACAGCAATATTGTTAGTTTGAGATCTATCGGCAATCCCTTCAATCCAGTTCCTGGGTAAGGTCCGGCGTAAATATATATGGCAGAGGATCCGATTCCTTGGAGATTCCAGATGTCCAGCTTGGGTTCTCCAGTTCATAAATAATAATGAAAAAAATCAAATAAAATTCGCTGGTTTGATACCTGAAGAAATGAAAAAGTAAAGAATAAAATAAAACGGATAAAAAAGAAGAAAGAACAGCCACCCATCCAAGGCAAAACACCGAAAAATGCAATGATAATAAATAAAATAAAGAAAGGTAGATCAATCCAATCCTTCGGATTCAGCATACTGCTCTAAAAAACGAACGTGTTTCTTGATACTCTCCCTTCGACGCCTTCGCTTAGCGATGATATTCTCTGTGTTTTCCTTAATCTTCAGCATTTCTTCCATACCATCCCAGTCCTTGATGATCTGAGCGACGTGGATTCCTGCACTGACTAATTGGAAGACTCCCATGTCGCTCTTCAGCGGTCGGCTCGGGTGAGCGACGACGTGTCTGATCTCACCTGAGTTTTGGAGAATAGTCACAAACTCTTTGATTCGCTCATTGTGCAAGAGGGTTTTGGGTATCATCCGCTTTTCACAAAGAGCAATGGCTAGTTCTAACCATTCATGCCACTCACGGTCAGACGGTTTTCGAACACGTCGCTTACCAGGGTCAATTGGAATGGGAAATTGGTGCTTAGCGAAGAATGTGAACATTCCAAGGGATAAGAGGTCGTTTAGCCTTTGGAAGATACGGTCCTGTTCATCGGCCTCTAATGTGGTTTCAAGATCCGGCAGAGTCCTGTTTGGGTCCAACTGTGGTGAACTCCTACGGTCATATTCCAGGTAGTAGTATAAATCATCGACTTCTCCGGTCTTGCGGGCCTTCCTGTGGTTGTTGTAAGGATTGGCTTTGGGCGGTGACCCGGAGATATTTAGATTAGATCTGAATTTCCCTTCCTTTTTTCCGTGGCCTGAGGGTAATGTGGTAGTTCCTAGATCAGGCGGCGTTGGCAAGACAGGAGATTCAACCTTCTCATTAGCATGCCAGTCTAGAGCGAGGGGATCGCCCTGCTGAAGTATTCCAAAAGAACGCTGTCGTGGTACATTTGAGGTTGGTGGCTGGTTGTTGCTGGTTGACCAAGGTCCAGTTCTGTAGGATTCCAAAGGCGGCTGTTCAAGTCCTGGTGGTAGTTTTGATCCTGGAGCTCCAAAAGACGATGCTGGAGGGAATTTATTCCCATACGGACCTGGAAACCCTGCAGTAGCTGGGGGTTGAGGAGGTCCAGGTAAATTCCGTTTTGCCTGTGGAAATGGCACATCTAGGTCTGCTGCATTTGACCCAAAACCTGTATAAGATGGAGATAATTCACCAGAGCCTCGGTGTCTTATACCACGAAAGCATATTGAGTTAGACCGTAATAATATTAAAGGCTGGGAACAATCAACGGAAATCAATGGGATTGGAATATTCTTGGGTGGAAAGGAGGGAACCGCAACAAAACTCACGAACGCCCCGTCTCATGCGTTAGAACTGCTGATGGCAGGAAGCCGGGAGGATGGTTCTGCGGGAAGTTATAATGAATGCCATCAGACCTTTCGCACCCCACCAATTGAGTGTTAGAATGCGATATAAAGAAGACCTTTGAAGAGACGGATGTCCCAAAATATTGCAAAAAGGGAATAGTGAACGCAAAATGCTTTGTTTTCGACAAGGGGATTATAATTGAAAAGTTCATACACTCTCTGGCCATAGCTATATCGCTGATCTGGGCCTCGTTGACCGGGAAGTTGCTGCGACTGTCCAGAATAAGATTGAAAGCCCTGAGTTTGGCGTTGTGGAGGGCGAGTGCTGACTGGGCCGGGGAACCCGAACGGAGGACTCATTGCGATATCCCTTGAGTCACAAAGCAACATCGTTAAGGCCCAGTTTAATTTTTCCCGTCTTGTCAAAGAGTAGTGAAAAAATTTGTATAGGAATTACCACGTCTGCTTTTTCAGGAACGTGTTCTGCGGTGTCTCTTGCGAATTGGGAGGGCCCTTGTGCTGATAGTCAAAAAGATATGTGAGCCGCTGGAGGAGTTGAGGTTTTGTTTACGAGTAGAAAGATCATTGACGAGAACGAACCTCGAGAGCACGGCCTCCATCGAATATATAACTCCGATTTGGCTGCATTAACCGGATGTTGAGGTTATGCGCGAATATGTGCGTGATGTTTTCGGTGTTCACTGGGTTTACTTTTGCTGAACTGTTAACAGCTGTTCGTGCATTAGCGTTCGTGCCCTCAACCCAGCAATCAGCGAGCTGGGATTGATTGATTGATAGACATTGCATTTTGCCCACTGGTATGTGCTGGTACCTCGCAAACAAAAAAGTACCTCTACTCGAAATGTTGGATGGCTTACCTTGATATTCGAATTGTGTTCGGTCTCCACCAAAAATTGTAAGGATACCGTGGGATGGAAACAAAATCGTGTCCCTTTAGATTCGAAGTCGGCACCACGAGGATAAATAATAGAAGGGGAGAAAAGTGTTTTCAGAGAGAGGTAAAGCTTGCCGAGGGTCCACAATACCATAACGGGATTTCCTGGGCAAGTTTCTGGAAAAGAAAATAGTGTTCCGAGTTTCAACAGGGTCCTCTAAGTCGAAACTCTCATTGGGAAGACTCCGTTTGTCCGCCAATTTGCGATGGGGGTTCATAGAATAATCTTTCGGAGAGTTTTGGAAATCAGAGCTGGTAGCTGCACAGACGATGAGAAATTGCCTTAGCCCCCCTTCAGCTTTGAAGCGGGGTGGTCATCGGCATCGGCAACCCCAAAATAAACTAGAAATAAGAACCGTCACTTGGGTGCTCCAACGATGATGGTTTGCGAAGGACAATTTGGGAGGCGATGCTCGCTTGATCTGGGAGCCACGTATGTATTGGTTCCTGGGCCCGGGGCACGTGGTGGGGCCTTCGGCTTCACCAGGAAAGATCTTCATATCATTTCATTAAAAGAAAACAGGGTCAGACCTAGCGATTGACCCTGCGAAGACTACCTTTGGTCCATTCGGGGAGATGTTTTCCAGGAGGGAACCCGAATTTGAAAAGTCGTGAATGCCATTTTGAAATTTCGCATGCACGTATCTAGCAACGATTTTACCTAGCTGCCCTAGCTAGCTCCGTCAGTCTTTTTTGTGCTGTGCAAACCTGGTTCAACATCAGGGCGACCTCAAGGACTGAAATGTGTATCGACACAAGGAATTGACCTTAGCTGGCGACAAGTAGCGGCTTACGACAGGTCATTGGTGGAAAGCATTGACACTTCGCCGATCTTGCTATGAGTAACCTTGAGAACGGAATCGTATTCTATTGTTCTCGCACGGCGGCTACCTTCTATAAGCCGCACAAACAGCAGCAGCTGTATATTTTACATGGGGAACGAGGCTCTTGTGCTTGCTAAACTCGCGTGTCCCTCATAGTATCATAAGTACATTGAACTCTTAAATTCACATAGCAAACCTCGCATCGCAACTTGCGACTACGAATTCAGCCTGCAGTTTTTCTCTCTCTCTCTTGTAGTTTGTGCTCATCTCTATTTAAGCGGAAATCGAAAATTGTATTGAAACCCCTTATCAGAGGATATTCATATGAACTCTAAGTCACAGAATAGTTTTAAACCACGGTTAGAGGATTTAACAGCGAGAAAAATTGCTTCCATGGAGCTAAAATTCAAAGCAAATAAGATATTGAAGTACTAGAAGCATTTACCAACGGTGGCTCGCGAAAAGGTTGAATGTGCGACATGGCGCCGCATACATATGCAGGTCATGAAAATGCGGCCTCTGCTGCGCCGTGACATCACTCTGCTCATCGCGGACGCCTGGACCCTGAAAAGCAGGGTGATGCAAACCCTTGGACCAATCGTCCCCTCACAGAAAACAGGAATATATATTGACGTTTTTCTTCTTTGTGCGCAGTGTTCTTTTGGGGCCTGAAGTTAATCGACCGATGTTGGTTGGATTTCGCGGACGAAGTTGTAAGCAGCTCGAGCGAAGAGATCTTCTGTGCATTGACAGTTCATCACTTTAAGGCCGCTTAATTTTAAATCTTTCTGGAAGCTGGTCTAAAAGAATATTTTGTCAGGAGATCTAAAAGCTGGCTTGCAGATACAGACTTGTTGCTCATCCACATAGGCTTCCATTTTATCATTTTAGTTGTCTGCTATATGTCTGTAGGTAGTTGACTGGTCAATGGGTTTAAAATATAAATACATCAAGAAACCTATTAATTAAATAACGTCGGAATAAAGCAAGGCTCTGACTTTTTAGATCTTTCCCTCTCTCTTAGGCTATGATCTTTATTACCATTACCAAGAACAAAGGGCTTCTCCATAAGAACGCGATCAAGTGAGTGACCTTCAGCCAGGGAGCGCGACCAGAGGCAAACATGACCACACACCGAACATGCATGTAACGGAGGTCCAGCACGGCATTTCGAGGGATGAATAGCCGCTGGAAAGTCAAAGATCGTCCCTCTCGAGATATCTAGGTACCGATTTACAATAATTGTCACCAGTGGAGCTTCATTCCATGGGAAACACCGGATGGGTGCTTTGTTGGCCTCGCGTAGCGCATGCGCATCGCAGAGAAAGTGAAGGCAAAAAACAAGGACGAAGCGAGGGCGGTACCCAAGTCAGCAACACCCACCCGACAACCCCTCCAAATGCATCGAATCCTTAACAGCCTCCCGCCAAAATTCTCTCTGATTATATCTAGACTCGGTATATATCCAGAGTCCATGGGTCAAGGGGCAAAACTCAAAGAAATGCCAGCTCATCAACGTCTTTCACTGTTTAGCTTTCGATTCATAAGCCTTTTTGGGAGGGTATTTGGTCTCGAGGCTTGTGTTTTCCTTTTTTTGGCTTCAGCGGAGCATGCTGGCTAGCAACGTTGCAACCCACCACGCAAAATAAAGTGCCATTCCAGCCTCCGTTAGCCATAACTACTAGCCGGCTTTCAAGCCTGCATTGCTATGGTTTCTCAGTCTTTTCTCTCAGCAGAGGCTCAGCTGATATCACGACATGATGTGAGTGCTGTGAAAACCACCATTCGACATGCATATGATAGCTGATCTCTGCAAAGACACGTACACGTCTACCAACTATGCACAGAATGAAAAGAGTTACAAGGAGAGTATCGTCTACGATGCTCAAGTTTACCCGACCTGGCGAGGCGGACTCCATCTAAGCCTTTTCCCTCCCCAGTGCTGTGGAGCACCGCACTAGAAGCGCAATGAAATCTGAAGGCGACGCGATTCGAATTTGACCGGTGTTGACATTAACAACTGAACAAGCGCATGAATCTCCGGGCAGTTTGTCTTCTCTAAGACAATGCAATGGCCTTTGGCTTCTTAGGAAGCCTCGCCTTTGGAGCCTTCAGAGAGTGGAACCTCGTCCTCAGGCGATTGCGGCTTTACTTGGCCTTTGTTATATGCAGCGGTTGGCTGTCGTTGGCGGGAAGCATTCTCAATTTTGAGGTTTGGTCTGGTTATTTACTGCCTGGAGCAGCTATTTAAAATGTTAACAATTGCGAGACAATTTCGCGTCAACGAACGATATCCCTGCGTTTGGAAAACAAGCACGGACTCAGAGTTTCACGGACATTGCGAGTCTCCCGAGGAGATTTGATACTGTCTGAGCACAACCACGATTCCCATTCTCGGGCTCTCCGTGAAACCTTTTTTTCCTTTGGAAATTAAATAAGTAATGATATATGTTTGAGCGTGTAGCCACAAAAACGTTCTGTTACCGCACGATTGGCTCAGATGCTCGATCTGGGATCTGGGGAGCTTGACTCAAGATCAAATAGTGACGACATCTAACAGACGATGGCTCGCCTCGATCATTTTGATCAGCTTAGGAGTACCCATCCCCAGATGGTGGGAATAAACGTTTCCAAACTGCCAGCGCAGAGAGATGAGATGGCATCGATTGTCGTTTCTCTTTCTCCACTCGGGCCTGATTTACAAAAGCCTTATCCCATTAATTTTCCCTATTGGGAGCTAACGGCGAGAGAATAGGTATTGAGGATGAAGGTACATCTACCTCTACTTTGTTGAGGGTACTTCACTCCCAAGCAGCCTCTTCATTATACCGGATTATGCGAGGTTATCCTCTGGATACTAGATCAAGATTTACAATTACTTCCAGGTTTCTCAATGTCTGACAGTTGTCAAATTTCTGGGATCCTTGGTTTTACCCTTTGACCGGTCACAGCCGGCATTAAATGCTTCTGGCGTGATTCAAGTCATGCCGGGTGACAAGCATATTCCTTGTGTCGGTGGGGATTGGTCTGCACAGCGAGTTGAATGGTTGGAGGAAGCTTCTGGCTGGGGTGTGAATCTTGGATACTGGAGAAGCTAGCCTTTCCATCAAAATTCCACCTCTGTAGTTTTGATTTGATGACCAGGACTGAAATATATCCGCCGAAGGTTTGCTCAGCCTTATGAACTCAGCTCACGCTTTCCGTTTTTTTGTCTCTCTAAGTACGTGGAAGCTTTCCTATCGTTTGTGGGACTCATCGGAATGGGTTGGTTTGGAAGCTGGTCTCGTTGCAAGCTTTAAAACTAGACGGAGGGAAAGGCACAGGGAGCAGGACTGGTCTCGCGGCGGGCGTGGTCCAAAATCTAGTCTTGTAACTCTGTATTATCAAATAAATATCTTCTGCGTCGAAGAATTTCTTGCGCAAGAAATCTTTTTCCAATGACAAAATGTCCACTTATGCTGGTCTCGCAACTTAGGCAAGCTTTCCCGTATAACTGATTGTAGTTTTGGTCCGGCTGATTAGACAAAATACACACATAAAACTTTTCCTTCTCCAAGCTACATCCAGTTCCTGGCGTTCGAGATGGACCTATGCTCACTGAAATATCTTTTAGAATCGATATTCTACTGATGTAAGCTTACATTCATTATTTATTAAGGAAAAAAGTCTTCATAACAGAAGTCTTTTCATATAAATCTTTAATTTAGTTGATGAGATTAAGCCTCGATATCTTTAGTAAATTGTAAGGATAAGCTCTGCCAGCTACTAGCCGGTTTCTCAGGCCAACCAACTCTGGTTTGAATATTTTTTCGCCTAGCCTCACCTTAGCTCATATTGTTTCGATCTCGGTGGATAGTTGAAAATCTATAATTTATATGATTTATTTAACTACCGACAATTTCTTTAAGATTAATTAGTCAACCATTGCCAACCTATCGACCATTAGCGTTCAACTATTTGCGAAACGAGTAATCTCTGGCTTGTATACAAGATGTCATCAAGCACTAAACCGACTACGGGGATAATACTCCTCAAGCCATAACACGATATCGAAATCTCGATACCGAAACGTTCAATACCAAAAACTTCTTCAATCGATCTCGATCGGTTGCTATTCCTCGAGGCTCTACGTTGGATATTTTGTGTTGTCGGGATCGACGCGATTGTCGTATATTTACGGATTAATATATTAATTTATCTTTACCAACCGAGTATTTTATTGCGCTATATAATTTAATGGGCCAACATGATCTTAGGCCTCTGTATGCGTTAGTCTTGTGGACAAGAAGTGGGTGTTCTCTTTTGCTCATAAAATATATCTCAGTAGACCGGTCAACCTCCAATCTCTTGAGCAACTCATCGATTATTGTCATCAAACCGGATCACAATGTCCAACCTACTTATATATATATATATGATGCGATTGGCAAACATTCAACTTTGGTTTGTCATGATCTATAGTTCAACAGAAACTCACACAATGGGTCAGCATCTCGATAATGGGTGCCGTTTTAAAAGATATATGTCATAAGATAGTGTTAGTACATAAGTAGTCCACAAAATGGAATTCAAGGAGATGATTGAAAGGTCAAAAACAAACAAAAGCAAAGTAGAATATGAAGTCATAATATGAAGTTAATAACACAAATAGTGATGGTAAATTTGCAAGATGGCTAAATATATATCCTTTTTGTAAACCCTGTCATAATATTATTAAACGAAGCAACGTCGCTTGGAAGTATCGAAACCCTATGAATGCTTGCACATGAAATTTGTAAACCGAGCAAATGAGTAGAAATATAAATAGGATTATGGAATAAGAAAAAAGGTAGCATAAGAAAACGTAGCGACTGTGGTTTTTATTTCGGCATTCGCTATCTATGCGACGAGGTTGGTGGATCCGTTAGACCGAGAATTTTCGTGGGTTCTTCGCGCTTTTGGCCGCCGCCTTGAGAATGTCTTTGATTTCCCTATCTCGCGCTAGCTCGATGGGAATCTTGCCATCCATATTCATGTCTTCTAATCGAGGACCCTTCTCGATAAGAGCCTTGAGAATTGGTATGTTTCCCTTCATGACCGCGTAATGTAGTGCTGTAGAACGATTTCGATCTTCCGCCTCTAAGTTGATTTGGGGGTGGTTTAACAGTATCCTAACAACCCCTTCGTGGCCGCCTAGAATCGCAACCATTAATGCCGTTTGGGAATTGATTGCACCTCTATAGAACTGTTAGCTTTCCGGAGCGGGAAAAAAAAAAAACAATTTTTTGGGGAAATATTTCGTACCCTTTCGTATAGGTATTTACCATAGCACCTAATTCAAGCAACACAGAGACCATTCTCTGTTTCCCCATGGCTGCAAAATGGAGTGGTGCCATTCCGTTTCCACCATACCCATTGATCGCGGCGCCGTTCTCCACCAGGAACCGGACCAATGATTTCATGTCGTGTTGCACCGCCAAACAGATCGCGTTCTGCTCATCGTTCGTTCTATCGTGGATACCCGCCCCTTCTTCGAGAAGGATTCTCGTCATGGTCTCGTCTCCGTTGCGAACCGCGCAATGCAATGCCGTCCAGCCCCTCTCGTCGCGATGATTCACGTTCGCTGCTTCATCGAGTAAACACCGAACGGCTGCCTTGTGGCCACTCGATACCGCTCGCATTAGGGGAGACCTTTTCCCCGCTCCTGGGCTATCGATCTTGACTCTCGCCCTTAGAAACAACGGAATGACGTTCGCGGAACCGTACTCCGCTGCCAAATGCAGAGGCTGATCTCCTTCGTCGTCCACCGCATTAATATCAGCGCCGGACTGCAAAAGCATTCGTACTATTCCTTCGCCTCCATCCGCTGCAGCAAGGTGAAGTGGTGTCTTGCCATCCTGGTCGCTCACATTGACCGAAGCTCCACGTCTCAATAAGGTCCTTACCACATCTTCGTGCCCATTCTCGCACGCCGCGTGTAATGCCCTTCGATTTGCTGCGGTGCTAAGAGCATCAACGTCGGCTTGCCAGTCGAGGAAATTAGCTACCGCCATCCTGTATCCCTTGGAAGCTGCGACATAAAGAGATTTGTCTAGAAGCGCTTGCGGTGGCATAACACCTTCTTGGGCGCCAAATATCCTGAGAATTCCTTCCGCATCGTTGGGACATGAGACCGATATTCCGTTGATTAGTATTTTGCTGGTAACTGATTTCCTTTGCGACATCAATGGGGATTTCACGGTTAGATTGTGGAGGAGTGAGTCCATGTCGAGTTTTGAGGCCTTGTGGATCATGTGGACTGCTACTATAAATTCTTCGGGGAATAGCGAATGGTTCATTCGAAGAGGCATAGGCGGGTCCATTATTGTTTGGCAAGCGTCCCATATCTCTGCTAGTTGATCTTTGGGTAGTTTCGAGCTCAAAAGACATAAATAGGCCTTTTCGTCTGATCGGGAGAATGAATAGGTTAGAGCGTCGTGGGGGCCTGAAAATTACTTCATATTCCAGAACTTACGAGATATCCCTCCTCCCAGATTTCCTTCGTAAATATTCCAAGCATTGAGAATCTGCTTAGCAGACTGTACATCATCTGCCTCCATCTCCACCAAGGTCCCGTCTCTTAGCCTAACTATCATGCCTTGATCTAATACGAGATCTCGCAAATTATCCGGGAGGTCTCGCATTAAGAAGGGATTCGGGCTGGCAGCTAGAGCAGAGGATGTCGTCCTCGAGGATGTCCTCCTCCCTGCACCCGCAGATAGAGGTGGTGACGCAGGGTGTCCACTGTGACTATGAAGAAGAGGTATTCCACCGTTACTTGAGGGCCCTGGAAGACCATGTGTGACAAGACCTAGGACGTTTCTGGGTGTCGATGCATGCTGTACGGAATTTATGACTTTGGGGTTAGCCATTGCTGGTAATGTTGGGCTATCGGGTTCTTGTGTTTCATGGATATAATTGGTTGTTAGAGTAGTCGCACTTGATCTATAAGTCTCGCCGCTCATCTTGCGAGTGCCACTTGATGGTGGGGTCGGTGGTTTCAGGTCGCCAACAGATGAATTTGTCCTTTCCCTGCGCAAATTGCTTGTATCTTCGATTTCGTGCACTTGGGGCTGTTTAAAATCTTTCGGAAATCCACCTGGCGCCCTAGGCGAAATGGGGCTGCCCTTTTTACTATTCTTTCCAAGAAGTTCTACTCAAAGTCAGCAAACATCAATGCACATACTATACTGTAGAATAGATCTGAGTCAAGGAATCATGTTAAGATTTGTAAGAGAGGGTGAATGGGGTACTACTTGATAGTTTACGGGGTAGTATACTGCTTTCAAGCTCCGCAGTCATGATAACCTTTTGTGTGTCAACGTTTAGAGGGGTCCCATCAAGCTCTTGGGCCGCCACATGTGGAGGATGTGCTGCGGTATTCTCAGTGTGAGCTTCATTTTTCAAATCAACATTTTTGCGGTCGTTCCCAGGTGACGGTGAACGACGACCGCCGACAGACGGTCGCCTGCGTCGCGATTGGGATTTGACCCGGTCCGTTTGGTAGGTCTGATGAGTTGTCATGTAACTCCTCAGAGTCAAATTGTCCATTTTGTTCGAGGAAGAGAAGAAATGATAGCCCAGATATCAAACAACGAGAGCTCGAGCGCGGGAGCCGCGAAGACGGCTCAGGTTCCTATACGAGGGAACAAATAACCCAGCGAGAATTCGTCAAGCCCGAAAGTTGAGAGGTAGCTTGCGTTTAGATCTCGTGAGTGTAAAAATTTGGTATGATAGAAAAAGGCTATGTATTGGGCGAGGAGATGAAATCTGGTTTGGTGGTACCAAAGGCAAGCAGACGCAGTTATTAGAAAATGAGATAATTGGCACTCACAGATAGTTGACCCAGGTATATTACCCACGCCTGAACTCATAACGACAAGGCTTTGAAGCGGTGGCGGTCGCAAAGGAGGGTTAGGTAAAGTCTTGTGGATTCTTGGAAACGGGAACGACGAGAGAAGTAATATAATTTGCCGAACGTTAGAAAAGCCTTCGGAATGAAAGATAGTAGAAACCGTCTAAGGATACCGAGCTGAGTTGAATAACTTTGGTGCGGTGCAAAGGTCGCAGGGTAGGTTATGCAAGATTAATGTCCCCACGTTCTGCCCACAGCAGCAAGCTCAGACATGCACACCCGCTGCTGAAGAAGAAGCACAAGGAAAGCGACGGGTATGGGAGACAGAAACAGGGGTATCCTCGGCAGTATAAACGTGGTCTGGCCGTTGGTTGATCTGTGCCCGAAATCTCCAATGGAATTGCTCAAAGGAGTCAAAGTTCCAAATGCTCGGAACTTAAAAGTCGAAGAATTCTTTTGGTTCGGAGTCTGCAAGGTGTTTGAACTGATGCATTTCAGATTGTCGGGACGATTCGTGGGGTACCTTATTCTATCCTGCGCGCTGGTATGATGCCCCTCTCTATAAGTAACATTTAAGTAATAGATATTGTATGAACCGAAAACAAAATGGAGAACGAACCGTTTCCTGTCAATTTTCAGTTTCAACTCGGGAAGAATCCGGCTTTAAGTACGGAGGCTCAAAATTCACTCAGATGATAAACAGATATCCGCTATATATATTCAAGGGTGTCATTTCACAACTGAGCTTGCCGTGAAGTTTTGTCGCATTATAGCAATAGCAAGGGAGGATCCGATACCCAAAATTTGGACTCATGGCTGGTGGCGAGCCTCGGGTCCAGGCAGACAGAAGCTGAGCAACGAAAATGGCTGAGCAATCGATACCATCCCGCCAACTGGGGCCTTGAAGTCCGCACTACTTGGCGCTGTATGGAAGACAGTGATGTCGTTGCGTTGCGGATGAATAAGATGACAAGGCTAGCCAATCTCGTGCCATTTTCGGTTACACGTTTTGGGTCTGCGGCTTCTGATTGGTGAACTAAGGCGAAGGGTCAGGACTCGAAATCTTCTCTGGCTGGAAGGCATCTTCTTCCAAGCCCAAAGGTCGCGAATTTGAAAGTATAATAGCAAAGCGAATATGAAATGTTACCATAAAAGTCTGTGTCACGGCAGATAGGCTGGAAGCAAGTCTGGATATCTATGGTCGGGAATTTGAAATTGATTATTACCTCCACTATTTCAACCGACATATCGATACTGCCCTTTACACGAACGTCGCAGCTTTTATAGCGATAGGTTCTTAGTTTTCGTTTACGTCTCGCGGCTGCTAAAATACACAATGCCTTCTGCACATGCACAGTTGCCTTGGAAAAATTGCAAATTTGTTGAAGAGGCGGTTTAGTCATGAGTTAGCAGAAATTAACCGAAATTGAGGTTAGACACTCTATGGCGATATCAAAAGACGTGCTTGAACTCTTTAGGCGCCTCAATCAATGGATCAATCAAGGGCTTTTTCTGACAGATAGCGGCAGCTCTGTGAAGCTTGCACACAGCTTAGCGGGTGCGAACGCGACACCATGGTTTCGCCTGAACCAAAAAGCGACCATTGCCATAATAGGCAACTGTTGATGGTGCCTAGGCTTCCCGAAAAATCCCCTGGCATTCCTTCGTATTTTAGTCTAGAATTTTCTGCCGTGGTGATGACGATTTGTCTTAAAAACTGCGCTTGATGTTCGTCAAAAGTATTCTCGCCAGTACCCCCCACATTACTACAAATTTACCCCAACAAATTCGCACATATCCATGAGACTGGTCTCGCAGTGAGCCACGAGACTAGCACATCTAGATCATTGCGTTCGGCGTCCTTAAACAATAATATATCAACACACCTAGAATTCAGAGAAGTACAACAATGGAAAAGGAAGACGATACCAATAAAACCATTGTTCACGGCCTCAAAGTGGGGTCGCGTACCGAGTGTGCGCACTGGCACTCCGACCGTGATATCATTGCGATACGACACAAATGCTGTGGCGAATTTTATGCCTGCATTACGTGCCATGATGCTCTTGCTGGCCACCCACCGATCGTCTGGTCAAAGGGAGAGCGACACGTCAAAGCGGTACTGTGCGGCAACTGCCAAAAACAATTAACAATTGCCGAATATCTGTCAAGCGAGAATATTTGTCCGAGTTGTCAGGCAGCATTCAACCCGGGTTGTTCGAAACACTACTCGCTGTATTTTGAGATGTAGATATTTGTTTCATGCATTAGAAGTGGGGCTCTAAACTCGAGTTTTGCTTTTTTTTTTTTGAAATTGTACAAGTTGCACCATGGTATGTAGAGCTGTCTTATAACTGACATCGCTAGAGTTTTGAGCGTAGGTCTGAACTGCTTCCGGGCGGCGGGCGCGTAACTTCGAGCTCTTCGTCCCAAACTTGAGTCTTCCTTGATATAAGTTGTGAATACAGAGAAACCTTTGTCCTTCTTTAGTATCTAGGTGGATACGTTATCGCGGGAGGCCAAAGCTGCGACACGGGCTGCTGGTAGCCTATAGGCGGTCGCACTTGTTGGTACCCATAAGCGGTCCCATGTTGATAACCCGCTGGTGACCCTACCTACGGATATCCCATCAGGGGTCCCATGGCACGGCTTGCATATGCTGGTCCTGCATCTCTATTTTCCTAATACCCATGGTTCAAAGTCTGATAGACAGTTTTCGCCAAACTGCCACAAGATGCCGCCGCCGCAAGACTTTCATCATGATATATTAGCCTCCACATCTGCTCGACCTATTCTAGTTGCGACAGATAATTTATTTTCTACATACGGCCATGTCGCCCTGTGTTCACAATCGAGATTAAATTGAGAGTTTGGATAGGAAGCGTACGAGGATAAATTCATGCTCACATTGTGGTGGCTGACGGTTTGTTGTTTGTGTGAAGTGAAGCATTTGGATTTTTGGTTCTTCTTGATAGTTTTCAGGGGCTTTCCACACAGAGATCTCTCCACGTCTTGCCGCGGAGAAACCAGCGACGAGGCTGGCGCTTTCGGCACCGGCGAAATTGGAGATCCAAGTTAGTTTGAGAGCATACGATTTAGATAGGGTTTTCTTCTCTTTTTTCCCCCTAAACGTATAGCGATTTTTTTTTTTTTGACCGGTGAGCGGGGAAGAGTGTTATCCCTTTGCTTAGGGAGTGGAGGTTCAATTTTGGTTTACAAAGCTGCGCGCTATTGTATTATTTAAACTGTGATTTCGTTCCATAAGCCTTGTATTAAGAGACATGGTTCCAAAAGGAACGTAATTATTCTAGTTTAGGAGCTCAAAATAAAGAGCTGAACCTTGGGATTGCGAGACTCGAAATCCATTTACTCTGAGCCTTGGGACTGACGAGAAGGTGTCAACACTAGTACCTTGAATATTTTCCTTTTTTGTTAAGATGTAGTTGCCTAGGTGGCATTAGTTTATGCTCCACAATCGACGTATTAAATCCTAGCGTCAACATATTTAACTTTAGGCTTAGGCTTTTATATATTGATGCGTTGGTTTTGTGGTATTTTACTTGTCGTCGACAGAGCCATCTTGGCATCTCGATGGTTCAAGTGGAATTAACGTTATAACGTTATTAACTCATGTAGAAAAAGAGCACAACGATAGAGGCTGGATATTATTGGATGACGTGGCTTGCATACTCTGCTCGTGCGAGAACATGCGGAAAACTTGATCCAGATATCTTTTGCTGGCTTTCCGTGCTGTGCACGATGTCATAGAAATGTATCTACTGCCTTGAAACTACGATGATGCTTATCGGTTGAACCTGGTTGAAATAGTTCTCGGTTCGTTCCACCTGCGACGAAGAGGCCGGGGAGGAAAACGGTTTTCAGAGGCAAGCAATTTAAAATTTAACCTTCTCCGCCTGGTGACTGATCTCTTTCCCTGCGTTCGAATTAGTCTCGGGGCCCGTTCGAGTTTCTGCTGAATTGACATTCAACGACTGAAAAGTATATCCCTTTTAGATAATTTTAGCGTCTAACTAAGTATATTTGCAACATATTTAAAACGTTCGACGCAGCGCCACGACGGCCCAATTTACTCGCCAGCAAGTTAACTCGCAATGGGCTGTGGCTCATCATCAATATGTGGTGAATATGGTGGCAGACGACCATATAGATATTACTCGGATTCATGTTAGACAACCGATTTCATCCTCTACACTAATACGCTTCGCGGTTTTGCAAACATACTAGTTTATTTGCTAAGATTTTATATGAATAAAATGTATGAGCTAACTTCTTTAAACCGAGTATGCATAGCTATAAATTCATCCGCTTATAACTATGGCTACGAAACTCGTCTTGGAAACCAGCCGCGAGGCAGAAGGTACCAAGCCGCTTATACCAACATACCACGAAGGAACGGCGGCGCCAGAGCTTATGCTAGTAACCAAGGAGCAACGGCTGCGGCTATGGCTGAGAGCCCAACTGGACAAGCGTTCGCCGCAACAGATGGTGTAAACCCTCCTATAATGATGGCAACGGGCAACGGTAGAGCAGGTGTATGGGGAGGTACTGCTTGGGCTGAATCGGGTACGTATGCGACTACTCACCAAACGACACCCGCGGGCTATTGCAGCATACCAGCACCTTGGCCGCCTGGTTGGAACCAACCGCCTCCACCCTGTGCGATGCCTTGGAACGATGCATATATACTGTACGGTAGGGGTACATGCAGGTGCAGAGAATCGTTTGTATCACCATCTCGCAGGCGCAGAGATAGATATTCGTCTGTGCCTTACGGCGGCCGCAGTTCCAGAGATCCGTTTATACCGCCTTACAGAAATCGGCATGGACAATATATCAATTTAGATAACAGATATTAAGTTGATTAACAAACTGGGAGACCATGATGACCAAATTTACTGATACATTCCGATGTGTGAGCTCCGTGGAATCTTGACTGTTGTCGACTGGGTCGAGGCGGGATGACCGGAAAACCCATCTTACCAATTCAAATAGGAATAAAGCTTATTTTAGAAAAGAGCCATACAATAAATTCACGAACTGGAAATTATTGGCTGAGGTGGCTTGGATGCCATGCTTGTGCTAGAAGATGCGTCTAGATGCCCTCCTTGAGGATTTGGCTGGTCTTGAGGCTTGTATGATTTGAACCTGGTTTTATAATTTTAAAGGATTCGCTTTTTGGGTGCTTGTAGCAAAGAGGGCCCGGTGAAAGAACGTTGCCTGAGAACAATTTAAGTCTTTAGTTTCACCAACTAATAGCTCCTGTTGTGCTGGCGATTGATCTCTTTTTAAGCAAACAGAACAGTCCGTAACTTTTAATGCGTTGATTTCCCTTGACGGACCTGCCACAAGCCCCAGCAATTTGGCCCGGCAGGGCTGCGTTATCGGAAGCAGGCGTGCTCGTCGTGCATAGAGTTTTTCCGGGCCTCAATTATGACTATTTGAGTGTTCCACAAAGCACCAAACACCGTTAGTGATAGCTATGAAAGAATTATCAACATATGGTCGAGCGCCGAAACTGTATCACGACAATGATAGTGATCTAATTATAATAAATAATATCGTTTCCTCGACAACGCTCGTCCCTTTCTCTCCTGATATAATGCTGCTGCCGTAACATCGATCTAAAAGCTCGTATAGTAAAAACAATGAGTGGCCTAATCCTGCGATCCAGCCTGCGCCTGTTCGTGCACCGGGGTCGACGCGTTAGCCGTCACTGCCCCAATCCCATCAACTCTTCAACCGCAACACAAGTGGTTACTCTTCAAGCAGCTGGATTTTTTTTTGATATTATTTGTTCAGTAGGCTTAGGGATATTGTACACGTTGTCAAATGGAGAGTGCGTCGAGAAGCTGGAGTTTTAACAGCATACGGACTGCCAGTGCGTTAAGTCCGGAAGCTGCTTGAGTTTGAGGTCTGGTTTGGTATACGAGAGCAGTAAACGGAATAGGTCCGTGGGAGAATGGTTCGCTATAATCTAGTTTCGAGGTGTTTTTTTTTTTTTTTTTTTTTTTTTCCAATCGGTGAAATGCGAAATGCCACAACGTCGACCCCGAGGCTCCTATCAAATGATATTGTTTGAAGTGGAGATGAAGTTGCGAGGATGAAGCTCCAAGCTGTTTGTAGCAAGTTGGCTCATGAAACTCGCCATGCCGGATAATCTTCACGGGCACATGTGCCCCCAAGCGAACGTCCTGATTACTGATCATCACTGTATCAACACTTTGTCACCATTGCTGCAAGGGCCAGCTATGGCACACCTACACCCGTGCGTCATAAATTTTACAAGAGGTTGAGCCGCCTAGATATACCTCTGATATTTTTACAGCTAACTTTCATCATATCTCAACTCACTCACCTCTTTTGAAAGACTAGAAAGACATCATTTTGAGAACCAGTCTTAGCCACAAAATTCAAAGCAAAAGTAAAGATAGAGGCCATTAACGCCGTCAATAATGTATATAATTTATCATCCCATTTTCTAGAAATTTCAAACCTGGTTTACCATGCCTACCGGATCCACCGAGGATCTGAAAATTATTACAGGGATAGATATAAAGATCAGGTACATTGCCACTGTTCAGACCCACCCAATTCCCGAACCGAATACCTAAATCTCGTATAAAAACCGCGGCGCCGGATAGCCATTCCGCTTGTTTCCCCGATGCACTACGGCCGACTAACAACCGACCTGCACCGACGGATCAATATCTCGCCTGAGATCGGCAGTTCTCCTTCGTCCAAGGCTTTTCCTGATTACTGAACACTGTTGACAGGTTAAGTAATCAATTCCAATGATGGAAGACCCGCTTTCTGCTGTATTTGTAAGGTAGACGGGGCAACTCCGCTTGCTAAAACAAAACTTTTTGAAGCCTCTTAAAATTCCTGCTATAGTCTAGGGTTGCTTGGATCACAGCGCACCCATGGGTACGCCTCTACGAAGCTACGTATCTATATAGTAGGCCAATAGTGCATATTTATATACAATAAATGCGAAAAGTATGAGAACGAATCGCAGCCTCATGTTACTAAGTCCAGTAATTTCGGTAAAGTGGAAAGGGATTCATGAATCAAGTGATATGGGCCTAGTGGATCGTTCTGTTATTTTCTGCATATACTATATGTGGAGCATGTTATAGACAAGCTTTTATTGTAAGCATATTAAAACATCTCCTTCGTCAGTGTTTGCAGAATTGAGATACCACTCATGACTAAAACGTGGACCTATTATAAGGTGCCCAACCGCTTCACGAAAAACCTTTAGGTAATACCAATTGACTGTCACCTATTAAGCTACTTCAAAGTTTCTCTCTGCGTGTGTGACCAACAAAAAGGGAATACGATAATCACAGAGATCGCTAGAATGATCTGATTTGAGCACGAACACACACCACCGCTTCGGTATACAATAGCAAAAATTTCCCTCCTAAGTGGAGAACTGGTAGATATTTTATAGCAAGTTTGGGTATGAAAAAAAGAACGATGATAAAACGAGATGCTCCTGATACTTGATGGCCATTCGATCCTTGGTCATTATACTTATCATTTTACATTAATGATTAGTATCGATGTCAGAAAGGAGGCGATGCTGCACTATCGAAACGCATGTCTATCACCTTATTGCGGATAAACTCCCTTGTCTTTCGCTACCCTTGTCTACGTCTTCCGTTATAGAAACTCTGTGTTATAAGCCTTAAAATGATATTTACATATGTGGGGGAGCTTGAGAAATAGTATCAACTTCTGCAATATGCTTACGCCAAAGAATCTGGGAGAGCTTCTTGACTAAAAAACAACTATAAAAGAAGGACAAATTCTCTTCCCTCATCATCCTTTTTCATAATCATCAACATTAAACAACCTCACTCTACAGTCAGTTCGATCTTTCTGATCCCACACTACACACAAGCTATCTTTTCCGAGGATTCACAATCCACAGTCAATAAAAATGGTATTACAGTTTTCCAAGTGCAAGCTTAGCTTCATTTTATTTAAAGGGGGTTTAAGAATTTTAGCTAATTGGATGAAATTACAGGTTTCAATCAAAGCTTTCGCCATTATGGCCATGGCCACTGCTGCTAGCGCCGCCACAGTTTCGTTTACAACCTTTCAAAATGGTGACTGCACTGGATCGGTTACTACTAGTTTTTCGGGTCCTAATGGTGGCGGGAACACATGTCATCGTAAAATCACCCAAACCCAAATAATTGATCTTCTATTCTGTTATTTCTGATGCTGATATCTATATTTTGGTGGTTAAATAGAATTTGGAGGAAAAAGCTACGGCGCTCTCTATCAAGTCCTTTCTGGTGCCACTTGCGTTTTCAAGAGCTGGGAAAATAGCGACTGCTCAGGATTGGCTACTACTCGTACTATCGCTGGCAACACCAGCGGTGGTGGCGGTGGTGGTAGCGGCGGCAGCGGTACTGCACCACCAAGCTGTCAGGCTATTGCTAACGATAACTCGGGCAACTTCCACGTTGTTAATGGATGCCGAAGTGTCAGCATTACCTGCTCTTAAGCCCGTTTCCTTTGAGCAGGTTCTCGCTAATCGAGTTTCTTGAGGTTTTATTTTGACTCTTCGTTCCTATTTTCTGGTCTGCCCTCAAGAGACAGCACGGTATAATAGACGGATACCTCTTGGGGAGAAACGTTGGAAACATTATATTGTGTGGGTTATAGAGCTATATAGCTGGATATCATGTTAAATTAGTATTTACCTGCATAAAATGCTATATATATTCTATCAACTAAAACTCCAAGCTACTGAGAATCTAAACACATCTTTAACTTTCCACGCTAGAGGCTGGAATTTTGCCGGGGCTATAGTTGTAGGTATATTATTTAATTTTATACCCTCGAAGGCTATTGATTCTGCAGTACTGTCGGAGAAACACATGCAAGGGTGTCCAGTTGGCCTAATTGGGGAATCCGAGGCTAGGTAATTGTGTTGCTACAATCCTTGCTTTGGGGCTTTAAAAGGAGTGTTGAGTGTTGAAATCACGTACGAAACGGCGCATGGGAAGGCAAACTTGCAAATATATTAAAAAATGAAATGATAATGATAGACTCCATCTGAATACATAATAATATATAAGTACCTCCCTTTTCTTGTTTTTTTTAAAAAAAAATAAAGGGGGGGCTATCATCAAAGGGATTATATATATGTAATAGTGGATTCTTGCTCACCAAAGACAAGATGAATTTCGCATGGAAATAGCTTGCGAGAGCTACAACTCGACGGGACATTATTTTTTCTGCGTACCCGATTGGCTCGATTGGCCTAGGTTTAACTTGAGACCGGGCATGCTGGTGGGCTTGGGCGGTGGCGCTTTATCATAGTCTTCGTCCTTGGACTTATCACTGAAGCTTTTGTCATTTTTGTCGTTGTCGACGACGGGAGCATTGCGCTGTTTGATGATCTCTTCCTCCCGCGCTCTGATGGACTTGCACAATTCCTTCTCCTCAGTGGCGATGGATCCGGTAAATCCAAGGCGTGCCAGCTCTCTCACGGCGCCCATCCAGAGCCACAGCGCATCCCGCCCATCTTTGAGCCCTGCTGTCGCTGACATCCTTAGCCCCTGCAATCCACCTTTTTTAATCTGGTAAAGTTCACGGGGATGGATGATTGCAAAATGTCTCTTGATACTCGTCGATACCGGAATCCAGAGGTTGCATGGGTTTTTTTCGATCTCACTAATTTTGATAGTTACGATATCAAACGCAACTCCATTGTTGTGGGACCACTTTCCGGGTCCTGCCTCTTTGAAGAGCCCGGGTCTGGCGGCATGGTCTGCGAAGGCGTCTGCTCCCATTTCTGTGGTCCAAATATCAATATCAGGGGTGTCTCGTGTCATTCCGTAAAGTTCCACAGCGTAGCCACCGGTTAGAATAAAGCGCTCGTGGCTATCTGCCGCAATCTTTGCGAAATCGGCGAGTGCTGCGACTTTTGCATCGCTGCGTTGGTCATAATTAATCTCGACGGTCTTTACCGCATTGCTACGATCGTCGAGCTGAAGGGTCGTTTTTTTGTTTGACTGCATTTTCGTTATTTCAGCTGCTATACCGGAGAGTGTTCGAAGCTTTTTTAAAAAAATTTGATACCGGCGAGTATATATTTCCGGAGACGGTCGGCCTTTGACCGGTTTTGAAAGAAGATATTTTCTCGGAACGAGATCACCACGACTGATATAGTAGTTTGAGATTTGATATGATTAATAGGTCAGGTATGATATAGTGTCTTCAATTGGATGTTCTGCGGATTGATTTCTCTCTGGAAGATTCAGATATTCGCTGAACCTAGGACGAATCCAGACATTTTTATGTTCATCTTGTAGAACAAGATTGGTCTTCATATTGCCAAACCGACGATAAATTCCAATTTATGAAGATTTAGGTGGACTTCTCACCTCACGCCACGGCTGAACATGCGAGTACAATATGTGACAGCATTCTGATTGCTGAATTTACAAAGGTGTATCGATATCTGGATACCAACTTACAGCCATAGCTTGTTTCCGTATACGCAAACGAGATCACACCATAGTTACTGACGGGGCACCCTCGATAAGGTTGTTGGTTCCGACAACTCCCAAAGCTGAAAAACCGGAGAAAAAAAGTTCGATTTAGAAAAAAAGTTCAGTCATAGAAAGCCCACCCGTTGACTTGGAACTTTGACCTCAGCCGAATGCGCGCTGAGGAATAGAGTGGCGAACATCGCACTGCGGAATACCATACAAAATATTATATCTACCCGTTGGGGTTTAGACGCGCACTGCGGAATAACGCCCACATATGATGATACCTTTTGAGTTTCATTTTAGAAGCCCCGGCGATTGTCCGTCGCATAAGAATACCAATATCAGCATTAATGCCAGTTGAAATCCACTCTACTACGGAGAAAGAGGTACATGTTGCATTTTGTTCGATCTATAACCGTGTTGGGAATTGTCGACTGCATTTGCAGGATCTCGAGAACAATCTCACAAAAAAGGATAATAAATTGAAATATGCAGTATGTGACGTGTGTAGTAGTAGATGAGCATAAATAAAGTTGGTGTCGTATGAGTTCGTGTAGGAGCAAATAGAATGGATGAAATACCATTGAGAGGGGTTTGGTTTCGAGACTAAGTTAGACGAAATCGACGCTGCATGTTTGGTCCACAGAGAGCAGTCATATGAATGATAGTAAAACAATCAAAGTAATAGTAAACGAAAAAAATGTAAAAATAGACTTTTAGACTCCTGATGTATAATAATGTGAGGATGAAAGACTCGTGTACTGCTTTACTCTTGAAGATAGTTTTGAGTTTCCAATGTTTAGTATAAGATAGAGACCTATATTCCGCCTAGGAGATAAGGGTGGATTTCAAACCTTATTCTACCAAGTTGCCGTCTACCCGAACCGTCCGTTCCGTCGCGAACGGGGATAACTGAAAGCGAACGATCCATCCGAGCCGTCGCAAACAGGAACGAGCTGAAAGCTAACAACCGGCGAACCCCGCCGCAGATGATAGGAAAACATGAAAACGCAAGACTTCTAAGCCCTACTTGAATCCGCCAAGACTAGTGAGAATTGATCAATTGAGACGAGCAGCAGATTACTTGAAATGCCAAATTCCACATCACTAGCGTTCACGGGTAAACTCCTGATATTGCTATATGCCGTTGAAAATTTAAACTTAAAGATGGAGCTTGTATTAGCTTTGCCTCTTTTACCTATACGGAGATAAAAAAATGAAATGAAATGAATAGTCCTCTAGTGCTGGAGTCATTGTAACGTAGCTCCAAAGATGGAAACCACTTGATAGGTAGGGGCTCGTGGCTTGAAGTTTCTGATGGTTGCCCCACACCTCTATATGTCTTCGGCAAGTATAATCCAAAATAAAATCGTCTAACCATCCAGATGGGACGAATATCATTATTCATTTTGAGCAGATGATGGCTTCTCCAGGCGTGATGAGGGAGATCGTCCGAGACTCCCCTTACAAAGTGCAACCGTTTTTGATATCAAAATATTTCCATCCAGTTGTAACCGAACGCCCAGCAGCCACCATTCTATTCAGGATACTCCTCGGATCGAAGTGAGCTCTATTAACTGGCAATTTAGAAACAGCAATTTACGGCTGAAATTGCTGGCCGCAAGACTGAAATGCCTTCCTAAATGAAATATCTCCATGTCTTCGAGGGTTGCCTCCGTACTTGGTCTAGAAAGAGTGCTACTAGGAAATATAAATAACTGTGATCTCTCTTGTTGCGTAAGCTTATTCTCAACTAAAATTACCAGACCAACGGCTTCCAATCGCCCAAACAATATCATTCACCATACTTAAAAGCAAATTTGCAGAATTCCAGCAAAATGGACGAAGCACAGGCAATGAAGATGGTAGAGCAAGCTGCGCTTGTGTCGCAGGTATAGCACCCAATTTTGGATCGCCCAGCATAGCGACCTGCTCCTACTGAAAATCTCACTGACGAGAACTTCTTGTAGAAAGTGCGAGAGGCCCTGCAGGCGTCATTGCCCGTGGCCTCAGAACAGCTCATGACAGTGCAGATTCCTGGCACTATCATTGATACTTCGTAAGATCACTGTGTGACAGTAAAATGACAACGTATAATGCTGAACATCATTGCAGCGCGACCGGGCCTTATGTCTGGAACGACAAGGAGGAGTCAGATACGCCTCACCGTATCAAGGTTAACGAGTCTCGACTCGTTGACAACATGATCCCCTTGAGTAAGATCATGGTAAGTACTTAATCTTAGCCATACGATTGTCTTAAAATGGGGTTGTTCTTCAGATCATCGTGCTAACTGGTCTTTTGAATGAAGATGGGAGTGACCGGCAAAAGTGTCGCCCGAAGTTACGCTGGTGCTCTTGACATGCTGATCCCCGAGGACGCGCCTATCGATATGGACAAGTCAACAACAACCAAAACTGCTGCTGCTGAGCGCTATGTAGCCGCCATGAGGTATCTCACCGGTCCTGCTCCTGGGTCCGGCAAGTCCGTCATTGATATCTACGTGGAGAAACAGCAGCTATATTCAGAGGCCATGAACAAGTGGGAGGCCGCAAAGGCTGCGACTAGAGGTGAGCGTCCATCCGCTAGACCATTTCTCTCTATAGCTTAGAGGATGCCAGTCCTTATACAGCTAACAATATGAAATGACAGCCGATGCCAAGGCCCGCTATCCAGGCAATGTAAGGGAGCAACAGAGGTTTTATGATGATTGGAATCAGGAGAACTTTCGCAATGTGGGTTATCGTTCGACAGTAGACACTAGCGACTGTAAGCACTTGCTGACAATCTCATTTCGCCATGTTATAGTTCAAGAATAACGCGCAAGCGAAGTATATGGACTGTGAGTACACCATGACACAAATCTGTTTATAGATAGGCATAAACTAACTATGAACCGTAGGGATCGTTAATGGTAACAAGTACAAGGTACTCTTCGCTTTCTACAGCGAAGGAGCTTGACGAGAAACTTATCGCTCCGCTCTAGGTCGATTACTATTTTGGCATCGTCGACGTCTCATCCGCTATGAAGCGTGTCGAATCCAGCAAAGAAGCGGCCCGCAACCTGGTCGTTATTGACCCAGATGGGTCGACTGAGTGGCAGGAGGTCCACCTGACGCCTGCGAACTGGTAAGTCTGTATACAGGCATCGTGAAGCATCTATCCACTGACTAAGTACAGGGCTACTCTCTGCAAGGAGAAGGTTGACCAATGGCATGCTCAAAACGGCGCTCTGAGCAGGAAAGACTTTGAATCTGAGATCAAGCGTCTGAATCGTCTTTTGCTGTCCTATAACGGTCTCAAACAAGTGAGTTGGATATTCGCATGACGTACAGTATGACCCAGACTAATACCCACAAAGTCAATTGATCCTGATGGATCAGTGCAAAACGCTATTACCCAAGCCAGCAGAAGGGGTGCGAGTACGGGTGCAGGTGCAGGTACAGGTGCGGGTGCGGGTACGGGCGCAGATGCGGGTACAGGTGCTGGTGCGAGTGCAGGTGCGGACGCGGACGCCGTTGCAAATACTGATGGAAACGGAACCGGAAGCAATGTACCCGCTCCAAACCCGCCCAGCCAGGAGCTTTCCGAGGAGGAGAGAAAACTCACAAAAGCCTACAAAGAGCTCTATGATGCACAGAATGCTGTTCCCCCCAACCCAATAGTGACACGGGAGAAACAGGAGGCTCTGCAGACCGCCCTTGAGGCGAATGGTAGAGCAAATCTGCAGAAGAACAAGCAGATCGCCTCTGATTTGTCCAACAGGAGCAAGAAAGAGAAGATCTTGTGGATCAACAATATGATTAGTGATGTCCAAAGCCAAATTGCCTTGCTTAATAAGGGCCTCGAGGCGTTTTACAAGTCGAGCTCCACAGCTCCCGCGATCACCGAAATTGTTAAGAAGGACGTTAAAGAACCCGGCCAGGCGAGTGGCGGGGAACTTGTAGCAACCAACTATGCAGAAGCAGATGACCAATATGCTGATGCCAGTGAGTATCTCCTGGATTCACGTGCCCATAAGAATGCATATACTGATATGGTGCTTTCACAGAGTTCGGAATACCACGCAACGGGGTAGCCACCACCCAGGCGAACAAGGTTGAGCCAAGCAAGTGGACCAAAGTAAGGATAGAGCTCCCTGCTCATGTGGGCATGAATTTAGAATAAGTTCTGGGCTGACTTGATACAAGATTAGTTTGAGTGTCTCTTCTTCGTCGCAATCGAGCTCGAGAGAATCATCTTCATCTTCCACATCTGCGAGTGCCAGCGCAAGTGGATGGTTCTGGAGTGCATCAGCCAGCTTCAACCACTCGGAAGCTTCAATGTAAGTTTTACGGTCGGCCTATGATGATCATGTCACCACCAACATGACTTACTGATCTCTACGATTAGGAAAGCTTCCAATGCCACTGCAAATTGCAACGTCGACATAAAATTCGAGGCTCTTCTTGTGACTATCGACAGGGCGTGGCTACATGGCGAACTCTTCACTGACCCAGAACTCAACACAGGCGCCGACGTTGCCATTTCCCCAGGCGCGCTTGATTTGCACAAGCTTATTGATCAAAAGAACGAAAAGGCTCTTGCCAAATATCCTTATTTCCCGTCTTACCCGACTTCTTTCATTGTCGCGAGTAACGTGGAGCTCGAATTCCGCGGCGATACTAGCGCCCTTGAGGAAGCCGTCGAGTCATCCCATACCGATGCGCAAGTGAAGGTTGGCTACGGCCCGTTCAGTCTCAGTGGAAGTCATAGCCAAGATAAATCAAGTGCAAAGACAAAAATGGAGACTACAGCGACAGGCACAAGAATCACGCTCGAGGCGCCGGCGATCATTGGATGGGTCAGTCAACTTGTGCCTCAGCTGCCGAGACCAAAAGGGTCAAATTTCTTGGTTGGCCCGATGATTTAAGCACATATCTTATGATATCATATCACGAACGTTTCGAAGTTCACCGTAGAACGCAGGAAATCATTGTAGTGCAACACAACAAACATTTTGCAGTCAGTGAATTGAAATACGGACGACTTCTGTTGTAATATCAGACTGAAAGATTTGATTTGACTGTTTTGGTATATGCATGTAGTCCTATCTATATCAAAAAGAGCTCTATGGCATAAAGCCGCCAAATTAAACTTCCACTTCCTATTAGGCCCCGATATTGAACTGACTGCTCAGCTACGCTAATTCAGATCTGGAGACGGAAAGTTGGGTTTCCAGAGCTCCTCAGACCAGACAGAGTCTGAAAGTAGAAAGGCTCTAAGTGGCATCCCGCTTTTCTAATAATAATATATTCAATGCAATTTCTTAAGAAAGAGGCTGGTGCTTGGCCACGATGCTATCCGCATTTTGGTGGGACAATTGATTGTAAGACGGGCTGGCACCTTTCACGAATATATCGTAGAGGTAAACAAAACCAAGACGTATCAGTAGGAAAGGCTAACATTCTTCGAACTAGCGTTGATCAAAAATAAGCTCAATGACAACATGGACGTGCATATGCATGCGATCGATCATGCAGCATTAGCGTCGCCGGCGAAGTGTATGAAATCTCTCGATCTATGCTAGCTTATTCACCTACATATTCGCTCGCCTCCTACAGATTTCAAAATCTTCAATGGTCGTTTACCAGAAAATAATGCCCTAAGACTCATAGTGCTTTGATAAATACTAGAATCCGCTATCATACATAAAATATATATCTACTCAATTTCGCTGTAGTAACCTATGCCTGTCACGGAACTCCATTGAGAGCAATCGAACGATTCGGCGTCATGCTGCTATCGGGTCCTGCCGGTGAATTATCTCGCACTGGAAACTACCTTCTAATATTCTTTCTATTTTTGTGATCTAAGTATTGTACTTTTGTAAAGTTCTAATCTCAGAATAGGAGTGCGATGAAAACCGGCAAATATCGGGATAGGGCGTTTCTCAAACACCGCAGCTGTGAGGATATTAGAAATGGATCGGAGATGTCAAAGCACCGGAAGACTAAGTTTTAGTTCTTTTGGATCAGATTTAGGAAGGCTAAGCTTTTTGATATCATGGTACAACGGTAGATTTGATATTTGGCTATGAGGCCGAGGGGAACAATTTTATTCGCTGGATTCTATTATTTCTGGAGGCAGTAAACGGAATAAAGCTTACGAAATCGAGAACTTTATAGCGGAGATATTTAATGAATATTTGGATGCCATGTCACCATTGATGTAACATCGTATAAATTAAGACGGGCGACCGAGATAACTGCTTTTGCTAACCCGAATAGGAGTCACGTTCGCATTCGCACTCGATGTTTGATATCCCGCTGCGCTGCCTGAGTCTTGACCCATTGCGTCGAATATAAGCTCTGTCCGGGTTTCAGTGCTACGATATTGAAATTCGAAAAAATAATGATCCTAAAATGTAAAACCGATGGATTTTTATGGTTCGAACTAAGATCGTACGACGGGATTATTGCGGCGGTTTCCCTGGGATCCAGCCTCCAATGTTGCGCGCCGCGCCCTTAATGCCTCAGGTCCGTGGTGCCAAGATGGAGACTTTGCGATTCGATTTGTGTTGATGCGGGCGCTGGGATTCCCAGCCGGCTGTACCGCATCACAACTTCACCATTGCCACGATTGATACTCCGATCTCGCTCTTGAAACTTTGAGTCGAACTAGATAAAGACGATATTTTGCATCGCAACATGTGCGGGAAGCGTAGAGGCGGTGATATAAGATCCAACCTTCTATTTAAATCATCACTGGCAAAGATGCCACTGGTGAGAATCGATTCCAGCCTATGTCAAACTGGAGGGTGGAATTTGACTCGATGAGATCGCTTAGGTCTTCGAATCCCCACGAACATCCTCCTCTCTGCCCCCGGTGGGGGTGTATGTTACAGAATTAATGGCTGGCCAACAAGACATTTGATGATGCGGCCAGCCTCGTTCCTGGCCATTGACTCCAAGATTTTGGATGAAAGGTTGCTGGTTGGGCGTTTCCCCACGGACTCTTTGGTGTCCCTGCCCTGCAGAAACAAGGCCTCGCTTGCTGTCCTCTGGTACCCCGCCATGCACGATTTCGGAAAAAGTTGACTATTCTGGCTGATGCCCTGAATCAGAACCCGGCCCTCCGTTTTGGAGCGAGCATACGACGGACAGCGACCATAATCTGTCATTGACGATCAACCGGCCATTAGCATCCTCCAACATTGATACTAATCTTGATATTGAATTAACCTAAAGGAAAGTCTGGTGGCATACACTCGGAACCTCCACGGATCACTTCGATTATGACATGGGCTGTATTGTTCAAAGCCACCAGGTCAAAGACAAGATGCAAGATGCCCAGCCTCCTAGGAAGTAGCGACGCCTGCTTCTTTTTTTCCAATTGTGGCAGCATGGTAATAGTTTCTATCACCAAGTTGCTTGTAATTCTGATCCACTTGCGAGATGGATACAAATACCATCGTTGTCTGCTCCTTGGCCGATATCTCTTTCTATCCAGCCCACAGTGTCTCTCGATCGCAACAATAGCCTGCGACTTCTGATCAGGGTCTCTTATATATCCGCCCAGATCTTACACTTTATAACATATCAATTAATTTCTTTTAATTTCTGGTTTCGAACTATCGACAGGTATAGTTGTTTCGGATTCGACATCGATCTGCTTCTAGAAATTTGTTTCGAATCTAGATTCTTTCATCGATCCGGTTCACGATACAATCTCCCTCAGTAGATTAATCGAATTATTACCAAAGATGAAGATCCTTGCGACGGTAGTGCCGGCTCTTTTACTGGCGCCAATGGCTTCGGCTATGTGAGTATATCCTCTATAAAGATTGATCCTATTATGAAGACTAATTCAATTCATTAGTGTGATTCCGAGAGCTGCCCATCCAAGAATATTAGGTTATCGTGGTGTCGCCTATGATATGAAACTCAAGAGACAAGCAACCACTGGCACTGCTGTAACTACTGCCGCCGATACTACCACTTCGGCTGCCGCTGTTACTACCACTACACCGGCTGTCGCTATTACTACTACTACATCAGCCGCTGCTGTTACTACTACTACACCAGCTGTCGTTGATACTACGACCACGCCGGCTGCAGTCACGTCTACGACGGCTGCTACTGGATCGACTGATGTTCTTTCCTCTGGATCAACTGATGATATTTTTACTTCTGGAACAACAGACGTCGTTGCCACTTCTGGTACAACTGGTGTAGTCTTAACGTCGGGAACGACTGATGTCGTTTCGAGTTCGACGACTGGTTTGGTGTCAACCACCACCCCCACTCCGCTTCCCGGCAGTGGAACGACTTCTGACACTTCGTCTGATACTGCAACTGATACTGACCCAATTTCAACCGATACGGATACTGCCCCAGTCGCCACAGATACTGCCGCTACTGGTTCCACCACTGTTACCGGCACAACCAATGTTGTTTTAACTGGTACCACTGGCACTGGTACCACTGGCACTGGCACTGACACCGCTCCAGTCACAACTGATACATCTTCTACCACGAATACCGTCTCAGTCCCCACTGATACCGGCTCTGGCACCGAGACTACCCCAATTGCGACTGATACTGGCACCGATACTGGTCCAGTCGCGACGAATACTGGCGCCACGACCGAAACCACACCAATCACGACTGAAACTACCCCGATAACGACTGATACTGCTCCAGCTACTACCGATACTGTCTCCACGACTGATACTACTCCTATTTCAACTGAAACCGGTTCTACAACCGATACTGGCTCCGTGACCGAAACTACATTGACCAATACCTCTGGTACAACTGATGTCGCCAGTGCAACCGACACTGCAACCGACACCACCGAAACCGGTGTCACTGGCACCTCCACAGGTACAGACACCGGTACTGCCATAAATAGTGCCACTGACGTTTCCACTACCGGCACAACGGCCATTGATACTAGCATCGCTTTTAATGCTACTACTACCGGGAGTGAGACTGGTACCGCGACTGAGAGCGCTACCGATATCTCTGCTACTGGTAGTACTACTGGAGCTGAAACTGGCTCTGCAACTATCGGCCCCATCGCCACCGACTCTGGCATTTGTACTTCTACCTATGTTACCTCTGTCTATGGGGCTTATCTATACGGACTATACGGATCTTATCAAGAAAGCACGGTCACAACTACGTACGCATGCCCTGTCACATCTGGTCCAGTCACAACCGCCCCTGTCACGACCGCTCCTGTTAGTAGCGAGCCAATTAGTTTTACTACAACCACCTATGTCACGAAGCCGTGTGATAGTTGCGATGTCACTACCATCACCACCACAGTTCCATGTCCTACCATCACTCCTACTACAGTTCCGTGCCCGACCACTACCATCACGAGTGTCAGCACTTCCTATATTACTTCCACGATTATCACGAAGACCTGCGATACTTGCGATATGACTACATATACCTCTACTTCAGAATCAACGACCACTATTACATACGTTAGCACCCAATATACTACCAAGACTTGCGATACCTGTCACGTCTCTACCGTCACTACGACTATCCCATCTACTCAATCGACTTTCGAGACGGTGTCTTACTCGACCTTGACTAGCACTTCCTATACTACTGTTGTCATCACTACTCAGACCTGCCATACCTGTCCGCCAATTACCATCACCACCACCACTATTGCGTGTGGTCAACCAGGCCGTCCAGCGTGCCCTACTAACCCAGTCGTTCCGCCAACCACTCCTATCCCGCCACCAGTTTCCACTCCTATCCCGCCACCAGTTTCCACTCCTATCCCGCCACCAGTTTCCACTCCTATCCCGCCACCAGTTTCCACTCCTATCCCGCCACCAGTTTCCACTCAGCCCGCTTGTGGCCAACCTGGGGGCCCAGCCTGTCCTACAACTCCAATCCCACCTCCAGCTTCTACCCAACCTGCCTGTGGTCAGCCTGGAGGCCCGGCATGCCCTGTTACCCCTACTAGCCCTGTATCGCCACCTTCTTCTGCTCCAGCTTGTGGACAACCAGGCGGCCCGGCTTGCCCAGTCACCCCAACTTCGCCCGTCTCCCCTCCAGCTTCATCTGCCCCAGCATGCGACCAACCTGGTGGTCCAGCGTGTCCCAAACCGCCAACTTCACCCGTTTCACCACCAGCCTCTTCCGCTCCCGCCTGTGGCCAGCCCGGTGGTCCAGCTTGCCCCAAGACACCTACCTCTCCAGTCTCACCACCAGCTACCACAGTTCCAGGTTGCGGCCAGCCAGGAGGCCCAGCTTGCCCCAAGACGCCCACCACTCCACCAACTCCACCACCATCGCAGACAGGTGGAGCATCCCGAGTGCAATATAGCATTGGCGCTTTTGCAGGTGCTATCATTGCGATTGTTGTTCTACTCTGATCTAATGTATATTACTCTGTGAACCTCTGTATTTTTAATTTGTGGTTTGCTGTTTTCGATTTTCTATTTTCTATCCCAAAAACTAATACCATTTGTTGCATTTGTTGCGTTGGGCTTTTCTGTCCGTATTTCCTTTGTCAGTTGCCAATTGCTTATTTATCGGGTTTTTCTCTTTGTGTAATAGCTAAAGGTTGAATCTACTTAATCATACACATATCCTTCAATTCTCTGCAAATTTTACCTTGGATGGCTTGTCTTATTAAATAGACTAGTTTTGGGGAGGTTATCAACGCGTGCAGAACGTGATCGTCTATAGCGATCACTTTGTGTTGTTGAGGATCCTTTGTGTGACCGAGTAGTTGATCCTTGCTATGTTGAAGTCGAAAGCCTCACCTCATAAAAAGTTCGCTTGGTCTCTGGTGCCAATATCACGACAATAGTGCACTGTCTACGTTTTATAAGCTCATCAAGCCAAATTCTATCCAGGTATGCTTCTCCATTTTAACATAGAATGTTCATGATATTTCTTGTTTTTGCTGACGAAATCTCTATTGTATGAATATTAAATACGTCGTATTGAGGTTCCGAATATATTCATGAGCCGTTGATCAATTATTTAAACTAGCTGCTAGTCTTCATTCGAAGATGCTTTCTTGAGAGGAATCTTTTCCCTCATCTCACCCAGACCCTCCCATTTGAACGGCTCCGCCCCAAAGTTGACCGTTGCCTCAAACGCCGCCTTACCACCAATCGCCGGCCAAAGCTGGTCACCAGTCGTAACGAACCCAACACCGATATATTGACCATTTTTCGTGAAGAAAATCTCTCCGTCAACCTTATTCCATCCACACCCTATCACATCACCAGTCTTCCATGATGATTCTTCATAACTTGGGATTTGATACGAAGATGCGTCCTTGCTAAAGTATAGATACTCGTCGTTACCGTGCCATGCGTATGCGACGGTATCGGAGTATCGAAGGCCGGGAACACGATCTGTCGGGCATGGATTCGCGACGAGACCGACGACGACGTAACTAGCAGCATCGGATTAGCACACAGCGTCAAATGGCATGATAGAGACTGGAGACATACGTGTTTTCTTCATCTTTAAAGCTGATGGTGAATTCGAAGTAAAAGATGTCGGTCTTCGGGGATACCGGGGCATCCGCATAGACAACTGCTGCGACTGGGTAGTCGTTATCTATCACGCAAATAGGTTAGTCACCTACTCTCAAAATCGAACTTTGTACACAACACTTACATAATTCTTCAGGAACGGCTGGTTGTTCAATCTTCAAGCCATCTTCGGATACCTCGATGTACTTGCTCGTTCGGTCACTGCTCATCCTGGTTGGAGATTTGAACTCTTTCTCTTTGAATGTTGACTTTAGGTATTCCAGGATAGCTCCTTGGAAGCTCTCGAAGTCGGGAACAGAAAGGTGTGTCGCGATAGCAAAGTCCATAGCATTCCAGCCAGCCTCATCCTCAACAAGTGGGTCAACACCAGCATTCACCAGTGCTTTGATGAAATCTTCCGCATGTCTAACAACAGCCCCACGTAAGAATTTAGGCCCATCATCCTTAATCAGCTTGTTGTCCCGGCCGATAAGGGTAACCATCATCTTCTCAGTAACAGGGCAGTCGTCAGGAATTTCTACGTTGACAGTGTTGACGATCCAGTTTTCGAAGAGTAGGCGCAAGACGTTCTTATCTGCTCCGCTTTCCGCATAGATATCCGCATCCATTTCGAAGAAAATTTGCACCAGGTCGAGCTTTTCGAAATAAGCAGCTCTGAGCAGAGGTGTATAAGAGTATTCTTGTTCCTTCACCTGCATCATTTCATTGAGTTCTTCTGGAGATAGATACTTTCGAAGTATTCCGACCACTTCCACACCAGCTTCAGAAGAGTCTCCACGACTCGCCTGGTGAAGTAGGTTCTCCCCGCTATCATTAGTTTTGGTTATTTGGGCTCTATAGCTCTCATCCTTTTCTTTGTCTATTAGTTTCTTGATGAGATATTCGAAAACTCCGTTGTGATTGTATCCTATTGCTAGACTGAGCGGAGTAGACCCGTTCTTCGAAGTTGCTCTGAGATCTGCACCCTTGTCGAGGAGCAGATCGAGAATCTCAATAGCTGTCTCCTCGGTATCAAAACAATCAGGCGAGACAGCTTCGTGGATTGCACAGTAGCCTTGAAGCGTTGCATCATTCACATCTGCGCCATGGTTGAGAAGAAGCTCTACACCTTTCTTGTTTTGGGCTTGGACGGCGATATAAAGTGGCATCATGCTATCGATATCTTCAGCATTCACCTCTGCCCCGGCATCAATCAAAGCTTCAGCCATCTGTGCACGAGTTTCTTTACTCGCCGTAGAAGTCTGACAGAAGACGCGATGTAGGGGTGTTGCGGCATTGATGTCAGGCGCGTTGACGTCGACATTATGTTTGAGGAAGAGATTGAAGAGCTCGAGGTCTCCAGCCGCGAGAGCGAAATGGAATGGCGGCCTCTTCTTGTACATTCCTTGCGTATCGTTGACGTCTGCGCCTGCTTCGGCCAATAGCCTGGCTACCTTGAGTAAATCCTGAACTGTCTTGGATTCGAGGTCAATTTCACTTTCTTGGAGTTCGGCAGAGCTAAGGGCTAGTTGGAAGGTAGTTTTTCCATGAACACCTCGACATGAGATGTCAGCGTTGTGGCGAAGTAAGAGCTCCACCATGTCTGGGTTCGCGAAGGCTGCGATAAGTGGGGTCTCCCCTTCGTCGTCGAGTGTATTTGGGTCAAGCTTCATGACATCGAGAAGATGCTCCATTACCATTGTAAGCCCCAAAAATGATACGATGTGCAGTTTACCTAATTCTTCCTGCTTCGCTGCCTCAAAGGAGAGACCAAATGCATAGATGTAGAAGTGTGGTGACCATCTCTGAAAGGTGTCCCCATTGTCGAAGAATTTCGTGATTTCTGCCCAGAGGGCATCCCATTTTTGACCTACTCTTTCCTTTGGTGGGTACAACTCCTGCAGTTTCTTTAAATGATGGTTCCACTGGAGAATTTCGTATCGATGCTGCGATTTTAATCCAGATCTACCATTCAGGGCGTCCATCAGGTTGCCTGCGTGCAAGGCTTCTTCGCTGGCTTCTGAGGCGTCATCCCCATCCTTTTCAGCTTCTGCGTTATCCTCGGCTGCTCCATTTTCTGTACCATCTCCATCTTCTGCCTCATTTTCATCGCCATTCTTATCTTCATTTTCGTCGGCGTCTGCTTCCTCATCGGCGTCTGCTTCCTCGTCAGCGCCTGATTCTTCATCTGCATCGGGTTCTTCGTCGCCAGTCTCGGCGGAAGCTTCGGCCGCATCAGCGTTCTCGGCATTTTCGTTATTCTCGATTTGATCGGCTTCATCCTTTGCTTCACCATCACTGTTTTCATTCCCCTCCCCCTTCTCTTCGTTACCTTCTCCTTCAGCTTCTCCGCTATCTTCTCCATCGCTGTCCTCAGTATCAGCTTTTGGATCCGGCATATAAAGATCTTGAAATTTCTTGTTGTTCAGCACCCGCATAGTGTATAGTGCAATATCAAGATGCGTCTCCCGTTCGCTCTGGAAGTCAACAACATTATTAGGCGACTGGACCAGCGACGTGGGTATCGGCATCGAAAGACGCAAAGTCTGGGCCTTCTCATCCCAAGTGAAGAGTGAATTCAATGAAACCTTATTACTATCTCTCTCTGCGATCTTTTTGGACTCATTTTCGACCCAATCTCTCACAGACTTGTGGATCACATCGATTGTCTTTTTCTCAGCCGAGAACTGGAAGAAATCTCGACCGGCTTGTTCTAGATGGTATATCGTATCTGCGACTTCCGGGTTATTCATGGCATCTTCTAAGGCTTGCTCCCATGGCGTGATTTCAGAGTCCTCTTCATTTTCGCCGTCGGCTTCGCTGATGACCGAAATGGCGGGTTCGTCATCACCACCAGCGACTTTTAAAAGTTCCTCTTGGTTGGTCTCCGCTTCTTCCCCTTGCTTTTCATCTTCTTCATTTTGAGGGGTATCTTCGTCTGCATTCTCATCCTCATCTTCTGGGGACTCCGATACCACGTCAAATTCATCGTCTTCTTCATCTTCATCCTCCCTATCGTAGAATTGCTTGAACTCTTCTGCAATTTCTACGGTTCCGATATCTCCCAAACTGAAGACGATGCGCTTGAGAGCTAGCGTCACCAACTTTCTCTCTTCAGTTGTCAAAGATTCTAACCGCCTGCGGTAAAGTTCGTCCATGCCATCAGGCAATCTCTTCAATCTCTCTGAAAGACTGAGTGAGGAAGGCTGCCCTAAGCTGGCGATAACCATTGCGCTATAGGTGAACATTCCATTCGCCTTCTTCTTGATACCCGCGACCATTCGTGAGACGTCGATCGTCTTTCCGCCACCGAACCTGTAGTTTACCATTCGTCGCGTGACTAGTTTCGTCAAAGAGCTGGTGAGATACGCGTCCATGTCTTTCGAGTTTGTCTTCTCCGTGACAGTCAACATAATGGAATCGTCAAATTGCCTGACTGTGCTGGCGTCGTCGTCGTCGTCATCGCTTTTTTCACTACCCTCTTCGCTTCCGCCTTCGCTAGTTGCTTTAGCAGAAGATGCAGGGCTACTAGCATCACCACCTTCGGAAACAGCATCGGCGTCATCATCACCAACGGACTCTTCGTTGGTTAGGAGGGACTCTAGCCCTAAACTATCACGACTGGAGAATAAGACCTTGAAGTTGGTATCTGTGTGCCTCGCTAGCTCCAAAAGCCAGGGTATCAATTCTTCGGCTTCGTAATCAACGCACTCATCTATAGCGTCTAGGACAAAATATATTGGTTTTCCGTGTACTTTGCCGAGTTCTTCGATCAACTTTTTGAGTGTAGAGTTAGAAAGCACACCGCTACCAGCGCCGCCCTCCGCGGACTGTTCCTGTGCGTCTTTGCTTTCCTCGACGGCATGGCGAAACTTGTCCATCACGGCGTTGAACTTTTCCATTTCAGCTCTTGTTGAGGCGAATTTCTCGCTGAATAGCTGGCATGCGAAGGATACGAGTGCCTGTCGGGTGGTTTGGGTGGTGTCATCGCCCTTTTTGAAGAAGAAATAACACACTGATGATTTCTTGTCGGGTTTTGAGAGACGGTTGAGGGCGCAAGCTACCGTTACGGACTTGCCGAAGCCCGGGCGACCCTTGATGTAGCAAATTCGTGGCGGTTTCTCCTCCTCACCAGATTCCAGCTTGTCCACTGGACCTTCTGCTTTTTCCGCTTTCACAACTATCTCGGCTACTTTAACAGTTGTTTCCGTCTTTTTAGGGTCGTCTTTCTTGCCGTCTTCAACAACAACCTTCCGATTAATCGTCTTCTCCCATTTGGCGTAGAACTCGTCTTGGAAGAGCCATTGGCATAGATTCTCTGTTTCGTGGGAGAGAGGGTTGAGAACTGCATTGAGTTGTTGTTCGTGGAAATCTGTTGGGTTGAGTGAAGCCCTATTTCTGATGAATAGCTCTCGAGTTTGAGTTTCCGATAGAATCTGTTTGATTTCTGATATGTCCTCGAGTTTGGTTCTGATGTCTTGGGGATCGTTAGCAGCCATTTATAAGTGGTTTAAGGACGGTTTAGACACCTACCCTCGATTGCTGGGAACAAAGTTGCCCGCATTTCCTCGCCGTGTTTGCTTAGGTCTATTGAAGAGTTAGAATTGATGTAGCTGCGATGATGCTTTCATAATTGAATCTTACGGTCCATCATATCCATCACCCGTTCCTGGAAGGCATCTCCTGCGGTTGCTCGCAGCTTCTTGTATTCTTCCTGAAGTTCTTCATATTTTTCTTTGAGTTTTGGGTTGAATGTCTCTTTGAAAGATCGCACTATACGTATTTAAAGTCAATAAGTTTGCCCTACGAGGAATGATGTGGTCAAATGGTGATGCAACGTACAGATCTTATTTTCGCCCAGTCGATTCTGTACATACCAAGAAAATTCTAGAACTAGAGACAGCAAATTGGGGATTGCGTTCATAATCTCTATTTCTGTGTCTTGGTCGCCTGCTTTGTACTGGCTGGACTGGTATCTGTTTTCGTACAGACGACAATTCAGGATAACTGTAGCGATGCTTGTACAAGCTTCGGCGATAAGGCCGCAGTTCTCAAGATCGCTGGCTCCGACCTAGACAATTATGAGCATTATATCTAGAGAACTGAGTTGGTGGTATCTCAATGGAAGGGGCTTCATACTTGGATTAAGAATGAGACTGCGCTCCACGCGATGCTGACGCTTTCTGGAGCGAATGATAAAAATGGGTCTGCAACCTCCTTTACGGCGACCAAAACCTCTAAGAGCTTGCCGACAAATTTCGAGGTTTTGCCCTTATATTGGTTCTCTGCTGCATTTTTGAGGGTTTGGCATTTTGAGATTGCCTTATCCAGGCGAAAATCCTCTTTTAGGAACCGATCAATACTCTCCTGACTAGGCCGCTTTTTGGACGAAAGAATATTTTCAAGGAATATCTTCTTTGCCTTGGCCCAGCATACTGAGTCTGCGGGCGGTGGTTGCGTTTCCACGGTCATTTTGGAGATTGTGTGGGGCTCAAAGTCGTATGCTAAAGACGTTAATTATTTTGGTACCGCTGGATCGAAGCTTGGGAGAGTAGCCGCAATTTGAACCACACCCACAGCAACACCGATATCGACGGATAAGCTTATAAAAGGGGACGACTGATTGATTGAAAAAGAAGGATAACGTCCAGCATTTAATGTAAGATTGGAAATAGCGGTTCACGGTCTTTGATTAACCCATGTCTCGAATGTAGATATTTTGGGACATGATGATCAGGAGGGGCAGCGTTAGCTTGTTGTTCCGCTCTGCGCTCCGACACCCATGGTGGGGTTCTGGCGAATAAATTAGGGCAAACGTGCATAGAAAAGAATCATCGATGCCTGCTCAAAACTCGATAGCTCTTGAGTATGCTATCAAACAAGCCTAGCTCTGTTGTGCTGAGCCATTGAACCCTTGTTTCCCTTGTTCGCATTTGACGAACAAGCCAAAGTAAGCATACACCCAACCTCAGCTCCGACGGTTGATTCCGGCCAAGGAAGAAGGCCTGAGCCCCACCAAAGCCTGCGATCGGTAGGGTTTCCGGTTGACGAAATAACGAGGCTCGTCAGGATCCACCTCCCACCTGCCAGGCGGATGGGTTTCGATGCGAGCTGGTGGTCTGGCGCGTCGAGCTGCTGATTGGGTCGCTCCTTTCGCATTTTTCGCGGGTCGTCTGACACTGCACTGCGGATGCCCCGCGTCAGAAAGCTGTAACCAGTTGGTAGCTGCAATGCAGCGGGGCCATGTAATGGCGATGCCGATTGCAATTGATTCATGCGATGAATCACTTGCAGTTCTTGGGTGGGAGATCTGACGTGATCAGACCATCGCGGTTCGGTCTTTCTCAAGGGCCCCGGCTTGAAGACAAGTAAAATTTGACGGTCATGGAGTTCCATCACTGCGAGACCAGGCTTGATTGGACAGGATACACAACACGCGAATTGACCCGAAATACAACACGCTAATCTCGCGGGCGTCAACCAACAGCTTGGTTACAAGACTGTCAATTTAGGTCTGACAAGCAGCCTCCAGCCGGTTTTTCGGTTTCATTGCCGTATTTTGAAAAGGCTATTTCCCATCCCATAGCCTTCCTAAGCCCCATGGCAAACTCACAACTCACTTAAAATCCACATGTTCTGATGAAGGCTTCTGTCATTGTAACATACTCCAATCGGCCCTATGTATGCCGTATTTTTCTCGCACCTAGACATCGCAGAGAGCACCGGATCTCACTTGCAATATCTGTATTTTGATGGAGAGAAGGCACATTACATACTAGAATTCCAAAAAAAAACTATTGAGTCTCAATTTGAAGGTATATTACTGCTAACTAGGCTCTGCTAAATATCAACTCTAAGTCCATAATTTAAGTTTCCGAGCCAAAATTAGGAAACGGGGCACCTAAGAATGCATTACAAGGTGCTATAACCGAAATATCAGAATACTGCCAATTTGACCCGCGTGCTACATTGAGTTCTACACCCCCCGCACCGCTCGTGTTTTCAACAAATACTCTCCACGGATAATACTGTCCTGCAACTAAATTTACAGTTGTATGCACCCATCGCGGACTGCTATTCCAAAAGATGATCAGGTCTGCGTTAGTCCTATTCCAACCGGATTTGGCCTTCTCCCCGAGCCAGAGAGAAGCTAGATCCTCTCCATAGGCGAGTTGAACTTGCGTGGCGACTACTTGCCAGCTAATAATTAGTGACGATGGTACATGGGTGGTCATATAGGGTACAGCCGTCTTGTAAACTGCAAGGTTATTGGTAGTCGCGGCTGAGGTATAAGATATGTTGTAAACTGCAGCCGAGTATCCCATATTGTTGCATGAATAGTCTGCGGTAGGCCCTGGTGTGTAGGTGCTGACGATGGTACTAGTCACGACCGAGGTCCAGGTCGTAGCAATATACACTATATATAAACTAGCTTTTAAAATCTGATGTTTAAAGATTGGACAATTTCAATTTCTGTGCAGATCCTTAATAAATGAGAGACTGAGCTGAGAATTGTTATTACTATGAGTTTGATATGGTCAGAGTATTGAAAATACTTTCATATTTAACGCCGTGACCAAAGGGTTGAAAATATCCTATCGATATCTGAAATCAACTTTTTGGCGATGTTTTCATAGTTTTGATGGTATCACATCTACTTTTGAAAGGTTAAAAACGCCACATCTACTCCTAGAAGCCCAAGTTATAGTCAATAACGAGACCACGCTAACTCCTCTTTACCCATTTACAGCAAGGTAGATGCATGTTTTCAACAATATTTAAATTAGATATGATGCATGGGGTCTACGCACAGGCATCTCATTTGCCATATACGGTATATTATACCACGAGGCTTAAAACTTTCAATGATACCCGCCCAATACTGCGGGTCGCAATTATCCGTTACACAATCAAGATCTGACTCCTTGTCTTGGATTTTCCATCGCCAAGGGTTTCCGCATGTCCGCTCGAACAGCCTTCCCGCGCCAATCATTCGGCCGGATTCTACGCCAAGCGTTGCTGCAACATCTCGGCACTCGCACAGATGCAAAATGACTTAGTTTTTGATATCGAGGAACTTGCCGAACGTGTTTGCTAGGATAGCAATAGTGATGCCTAACACACGGCTGCGATTCCGCAGTGGCCCTTGCGTTTCTCACGGCCTATCTGCTTGATTGCTGGCTTATTATTATCGAGGCTTGTAGTTTTCGTTAGATAGTAGAAACGAAAATCGGAATATTATCGCGTTTGATCGTGAAGTGATACCTAAGCCACATTCACATTCTTCAGGAAATTCGATTGCCTTAATTAAGGAGCATCGTGGTCCATACATGTATGCGAATAAGACACAAGGTAAAATTTTCCGGGGGGCAGCGGAGAAAGTCAGTGCTTGTTTGTGACCATATGATATCAAATTATTGATGCTCCTCTGTTGTATAGTACTGTATATTGGAACTGACGAGAAACAATGGTGGTTGATATGGCATAGAAAATTTCAAAGCTGAAGCTGGTCTTGTCCCAATTGAAGCCTCGCCCTCTATTTGCTAGCTGCTATAAATTATATATACCCTTCGGTGTTTCCATGTTCTAGGTGAAAGACCAGAAGTCTAACTACTAGACAACTATACACAAAATTGCTTACTATCAATATAAACCTTATCTATCTCTACAAATACTCATATATCACTTTAAGATGGCTCCCTTGATTTCAATCCTCACCATACTTGGTTTTTTACCCATTGCCTTCACTATCGATCCCAACCCTATGGGTAAAGATAGTAGCATTTTCAAAAGAGCGAAGATGAACTTGGAGTATGGTGGCACGTCAGCACCCACTAGAAATCTCTTTCTGAAACGATTGCCACAAGATCTCTGTTATTTTTGCGATAGCAACCCTGAACAATGTTACAGCGAACGGGTCTCCTGCTGCGAAGAGACAGATGGTATTTATTTGATCCTCAACGGCCTTTGGTGCCCCTAAAAACGTGTACAGAATAATTTCTAATTAGAGAATCGGAAATAGGTGCACCAGCTTGCGATTTAAACTCCAGTTGCTGTCCCAGCGGTTGTTGCCCATCGGGAACGAAATGCTGCCACACTGACTGCATTCCAGAAAGTGCGGACTGCTGTAGTGGTCCTGGTAAGTTTTCTGTATCGCTATGAATTATCAATGTTGATAGAGCTAAATATATACTGGTCCGCTAGGAAACCCGTGGTGCCCTACTGGCTATAGCTGCTACCTCTCTCTAGATTTTGACGATCTTCGTCAATGCTGCACCGATGGCTCTTGCTTTAACGAAGTTGCTGTTCGGTATTTGGGTTCCGCACCTTCAATTGATCCACCGCAAATCAGTCCTACCCCTCCACCACCAACATCTACTCCGGCAAGGCAGACATCAACGATATATAAGTACTATACCGCCACTATAATTTGGACTTATTATTCCTTCTACTTTTCCTACGATATTGAGCTTCGAACAACTTACACTCTCAGTTACGATATCACAACGACGCGTGTCGTATCAGTCTACGCAACAGACGAGGCTCAAGCATCTTATTTGGTCAGCTTGACGAGAAACGTGATAGCTACGGTGCCGGTGCAGACCTCAACCGCTACCAGTTGGTCTCCCTCATTACTATCTTCGTCCTCCGTGGAAGCTCCAATGGCAACGTGGCCTTCCTCGCTCGATGGCAGTACTTCCTCTGGAACTTCTACTTCTGGGACGTCAACTCAATCAACGAACTCTACTAATACCGGTGAACTAGTTGGCCCAACCACTCCTATTATCGCTGTCTCCCCGGCCGGCTTAAACAAGTTGGCATTGATTCCGGGGACTGGGTTTGTTTTTGTGTTGTTTATGTTGGTGGTGAGATGGAATCTTTGAGATTTGGAGGGAAGGGTATCATAAGATCTCTATATACTTAGTCTACTTCCAAATATCCACCCAATCTTGGTATCATTTAGTTTCAATACCTAAGATTTAGGTAATTATTCTTGTTTGGCTAGATGAGAAATCTTGGATATAGTTTTGTGAAATATTCGAACTAAACTGACCTATAGAACCTATACATGTACGTAAAACAAGGGTGCTATGATGTGTTTCTAAATATATTATTTATCAGCATATTTTTGGTATTTGCTAGGATCTAACCCGTGTACTCCCTGGCTAAAGAGTAGAAAAGCTCTTATTGTGTACTCCAAAGAGCCTAATACTTAATCCTTAACAGAGACGCAAGAAGGTCCTTGGTACTGGATACCCTATTGATTAACCGAGGCTTGGAATCACGAATATTTTGTTTAAAAATCCTTACGCTGGAGTAGTGCCATTAGAAATATATACAATGGAATACGCATGTCCTTACAATTCGATACCTTTCACGGTATCTCAGAGAACAGCTGCATGACGTCCGAGCTTCCATAAATTCTATTCCATTTGCAATTCTGTAAACTTGAAGATCTGTTACACCTAGTTATAACGTTAGTGACTTTATATTTTCTCTTTTCATTTTTATGTTTTCTCTTTTCATTTTTTCTCATTAAAGTCTGCTCTTAGAAATATCAGTAAGTCACCTACCACTGGCGGGCAATGATCTAACTAAACCTAGCTACAGTTAGTATCTGAGATCTCTCATTCAATTTCACTGCAATTTTGCTTTTTAGATGGTTCGGTCTCATATCGGCTTAAACTTTATCCCACCGATATGGATCAAGGCGTATAGGTTAGGTTTAACGGTTTTAAAGTGACGCCGCAGTCGAGTTGCGGCAGGATGCAGCTATCGAAGAGACGACTAAAATTTAGCTTCGCGAAATGCAATTGATAGGCTTTGAAAGACAAGCGCTAACCGCCAGAGTTGAAATTTTGTGAAAGGGATCGAAAATCACTGGGTTTAATGCTTCGGGGTGCCAGACTTACTCGAGATGACCAAGTATGGGGACCTTTTCAGCTTCTAATATGATTCCAAAGATCTTGACCGTAGCCAGGTATAAGAATACAGCAGGCTCATATTCATCAACATTCAGATAAATAACACAAAGGTAGGAATCTGTTGAGAGCAGACTCCATTCTTGTTGAATTAAATGCATAACAAGCGCGGCTCCCCGCCGCGTTCTGATTGGCTGCAAATGCTCGGGTCTTTTGATCGAGGAGGCCGCGTGAAAGTTGTTCCCCAGCGAAAGATACAACCTGTACTTCCACTCCAGAATAAAAGCAGAAAACATATTTTCTGATTCGCGCTCTGTTGAGGTATTCGCACAATGCTAGCTCAAGCTTATGACGCCTGAGTCAAAAATATCATATATATATATACCACAAAACCGTCGTTAAGTTTGGAGACAAATCGACGTGGTGGCGCCGGAAGTTTCTTCGGTATACGATTGGTTGTTCCTGGCAGCCATTTCGTCAGATGCGGACTTCGAGAACGCATCTAGCACCTGTAGAGCTTTGTTTCTGCATTTATGGCTGCTGTGCTTTTGCCGGGAGTAGGAAACGCGCAAGTAGGAAGCGAGGAGGGATTGTAGAATTGCAAAGATTTTTCTATATTCCCAGTATTCTCTTCAGTTCTTTGATCACGGTTCCGGTTCATGCCACTAGCTTTTACGATGAGCTTGAGATCTTTGGGGATGGAGGGAGAACCGGCGTTCGTTTCGTGGTTGGTGACAATTTCGCCAATCGAAACCAGTTCATGACGATTATAATTATCCCATTTCGCGTGATCATGCAGCTGCATGCTGTGCCAGCTTGGTCTCGCAGGCCAGACTCGGCCAACTCGACGTTTGTGGTTGGCCAGCTTGCAACACACCTTTTGCGAGAGACAAGCAAATACACAAACTGGGAACTGTGAGCGCCTATTCCATGTATGCACGCCTGCATCAGGCTGATAAATTTGTACCACAATGCTAGTGAGAGCTGCATCTCTCTCTCTCAGGATCCTTCAGCCTTGGGCAAAAAGCTCTCCAGTAATATATTTGCTGTCCGCCCCGGTGCCTAACTTCAATGAACCCGCACCGACTCTTCTTTGAGCATAGATTCGTTTATGTTTTGATCACGACAGACACCGGATAATGCCAAAGAGAAGCCACAGCGACAGCGAAGAAGAGCAGGCAACCGTATACAATGAGCGGAAAAAACCAACAGGATGCAGTATTCGAGAATATACTGTCGGCTGGATTTGCGCAATAGCAACAGAGGGTGTAGCCGCTCGATGCTTTCTTGATGAAGAGCACGGAAGGCCCGAGTCTTTACCCCCAGACGATAATAACAACTACATTCTAGGCAAGATTGGGAAACACAACGTTGTAATCGCAGTTCTACCGGCCGGTGAATACGGCATATCTTCTGCAACAGCCGTAGCAAAGGACATACTACGGAGCTTCCCAAGTATTAGAATCGGTCTTATGGTGGGTATCGGTGGTGGTGCCCCCAGCAGAAAGCACGATATCCGTCTCGGTGATATTGTTGTTAGCATCCCTCGCGATGGGATGGGCGGGGTGTTCCAGTACGATTTCGGGAAAAGTATTCAGGATCAAGTCTTTCGGCCGACAGGGTTTCAAGCTCAGCCACCTGCCTTCCTGCGCACCGCGGTGGAGGCGCTTAAAACAGACTACGAGATGAAAGGCAATGGATTTGATGAAGCAATCGCTCATATCCTTGACAAAAATAAACGGCTAAGGAAAGGGTATTCGCGACCGGAGCAAAGCAGCGACAGATTATACCGATCCGAAGTCGTCCACTCTCTAGAGGATGGAAAAGGCTGTGCGACGGTCTGTGGCGACGACCCGTGGAGCCTGGTGGAACCACGACCTGAAAGGACTGATGAAGAAGACAACCCAGCGATTCACTATGGCCTAATTGCATCGGCAAATCAATTGATGAAAGATGCCAGGATCCGGGACAAGCTTGCCTCTGAGAGAGATGTTTTATGTTTTGAGATGGAAGCTGCGGGATTGATGAATCATTTCCCATGCCTGGTCGTCCGTGGGATATGCGACTACTCGGATTCACATAAAAATAAACAATGGCAAGGATACGCAGCAATGACAGCAGCTGCGTATGCTAAAGATCTCCTATGTCTTATTCCTTCCAATACGATAGAAAACGAAAGAACGGCAATTCAAGCAATTGAAGCCCTTTCTTCAAGTTAGTTACCTTCGACCCAGCTCTATCTTATATAATACTGATAACTATAAAGTCGAAGGAATTACCGAAGAGATTCGCAATGACATTAAACATTTAAGAGTCATAAAAGAAAACTCGGCGATAAATCACTGGCTATCACCTCCAGATCCTTCGGTGAATTACAGCAAAGCTTCTCGACAACGCCAAGATGGATCGGGTAGTTGGTTCTTGAATAGCAATGAGTTTTCTTCATGGAAAGCGGTTAGAAACTCCTTATTATGGCTTCATGGCAAGTCTGGATGTGGAAAAACGATTCTCAGCTCGACGATCATTAAACAGTTGACGGACGAGGGCTGTCAGCCCCTCATCTACTTTTTCTTTGACTTCAATGACGCAGGAAAGCAGACGCTCGAGAATATGCTTCGGAGTCTGGTAAGCCAGCTCTATCCTACAGACGAAACGAAAAAGTTAGAATCTCTCTATCACTCTTGCCAGGATGGACGCACTCAACCAACATGCGAATCACTTTCCGAAACCCTCTTATCTATGATAGAGCAAACCAAAGAGGTTTGGCTTGTTATAGACGCGCTTGACGAATGTCGCACGAGAAGCTCCACATCATCGGATGGATTGCTACATTGGATGGAAGGATTTAAAAAAGCCGAACGAACCAATATCCACATCCTTGTGACAAGCCGTCCGGAAAATGATATCCAAAACAGTATATCAAGTTTTGTTTCCGCCAAGAACGTAATACCCATCCAGAGTGATATTATTGCTGGTGACATCAGCTCTTATATTCACGAGAGAGTTAGAAAGAGCAAAGGTTTCAAAAGGTGGAGGTCTCATCGCGATGTTCAAGATGAGATTGAAACTATGCTTATAGAGAAAGCAAATGGAATGTAAGCCAGCTTAAGACAGCTTCGATCACGGTTGAATTTATGAAGAAATACTAAGAGCTTGTAGGTTCAGGTGGGCGGCGTGTCAACTTGATGCCCTAGAGGGATGCCTGGATTACCCAAGTGTTATCGAGACTCTTAAATCACTACCAGAAACCTTAGGAGAGACATATGCGAGGATCTTAGACAACATTCCCAAAAGCTACCAACAAAAAGCTACCAGGGTTCTCCAATTTTTAACATACTCGAAGCGCCCACTCAGAATAGAAGAAGCAATTGATATAATAGCAGTAAACACAGAGGGGGAGGAATACTTCAATCCAAAGCATAGGATTCCCGATCGCGATGAGATCCTATGTTACTGCTCTAGCCTTGTGGTGTTAGTAACCGTTGGTGATCATTCTTATAAAAAAGAAGACGTAGTAATGGAGCTTCAGTTAGCGCATCTCTCCGTTAAAGAATATCTAACGTCGCAAAACGAAAACGTCTCGGAAAGCTTCGGGCGCGAAATCGCGAGCGGATCAATTGCAACAGTTTGTCTTGGATATCTATTGCACTTAAACTTCGATATCTCAACGGAAAAGCTTGTCAATGATTATCCATTGGCTAAATATTGTGCGGAGAACTGGCTGGATTTCGCCAAGGTGGCCGAAGCTACGAATAAGCAATTGCAAAAGTTTATTCGAAAATTTTTTTGCGCCCACAATATCTCATATAAAAATTGGGGACGCCTCTATTATAATGATGAGGTGCTGTTCAACCCACCGTTGGTATCATATGAGCTAGCTACACCACTTTATTATGCAGCTTATGGCTTGCTGAACACAGTAGAGCACTTGCTCGAGAACCGAGCCAATTTTAACGCTAAAGGTGGCCGTTACGGTAATCCACTTCAGGTAGCATCATACAACGGTCACAAAAGTATTGTTAAACTGCTGCTTGATCGCGGTGCCAGTATCAACGCTGAGGGCGGTGTTTACGGTAATTCACTTCAGGCAGCATCATGCAACGGTCACAAAAGTATTGTTAAACTGCTGCTTGATCGCGGTGCCAGTATCAACGCTGAGGGCGGTGATTACGGTAATTCACTTCAGGCAGCATCATACAACGGTCACGAAAGTATTGTTAAACTGCTGCTTGATCGCGGTGCCGGTATTAACGCTGAGGGCGGTCATTACGGTAATTCACTTCAGGTAGCATCATACAACGGTCACGAAAGTATTGTTAAACTGCTGCTTGATCGCGGTGCCGATATTGATGCCGGCCATCCACTTGCATCGGCATCAATTAGAGGTCATGAAAATATCGTCAGGCTGCTCCTCGATCGCGGGGCCGATATTGATGCTGGCGATCCACTTGCATGGGCATCACTTGGAGGTCATGAAAATATCGTCAGGCTGCTCCTTGATCGCGGGGCCGATATTGACGCTGGCGATCCACTTGCATCGGCATCACTTAGAGGTCATGAAATTATCGTCAGGCTGCTCCTTGATCGCGGGGCCGATATTGACGCTGGCGATCCACTTGCATCGGCATCACTTGGAGGTCATGAAAATATCGTTAAGCTGCTCCTTGATCACAGAGTCGATATTAATGCTCGCCATCCACTTCGGGCAGCATTATCTAGAGGTTATGAAAAGAGTTGCTAAATGGTTGCAATTTTAGATAGATGGTGGCTTTAACGGCTGAACTTTCTTCCTTCCTATTTTTTGGCAATGACTTCCACTGCTTGCTCTATTCTCCTTTACCGTATTTTCTTCTATATTTCCGCCATTATCTCCGTAACAAGACGGAATTAAACCTGGTTTTAATTTTTGGTTGGTCTGTACTCTTATATATAGGCGGCAATTAGGGAGCTTGTAAGACCGGATGCAGTAAGGAGAATTTGGTCACTCGCAACTTAGAGGTTATCGGACGGATATTCCCTTCTCGACTGCTCTGATCTTGATAAACTCGCCCAGCGGAACCTAGTATTTCCCATTAAAATCGAGGTCTGTAAACGGCTTCCATTTAAATTTACCTTTAGGCTGCGGACCTTTTAAGTTCTCGGATAGATTAACTGTATTTTATGACTATTAACGTTAAACTTTTGATATAGTTTCAATATTGATCTTGTAAGACCAATATGGGTTCTTCGTTGTAACTCTGGCGGTCGTTAGCTCTGAATACGTAGTGAATCTGATCTTGCGCGTAATCGTGGTTATATCTCTGAATAGGCTGCTTTCGAAAGTGGGCACAAGTTAAGAATCAGAATTTTCAATCGCCTTGGGGTGGAGACATCCAGGGGAGATGGAATACGGATAATGAGTACAAGAAGCTATGCAGCTCCTCGTTTGTTCCGTCGAGATAATACGCTGGCAACGCAGGTGTCAAATCTGTGCGGAGAATGAAGAGAACAATGAATTGCATTCTTTGATGAGTTTCCGTATACAACAAGAGGAAGTGATGAAGTCCTATGTTATACGCTAACTACCGTGACCATGGAATAAATTCATTTGAAGAGAATCTTTTATGTTTATATGTACTCATATATGCTACCAAGGCGTCGTTGTATCCGAGGATTATAGCTACTAAAAGAAAAAACTGGAAAGAAGCAAAATCAAAAGACAGGAAGAAGAATAAGGAACCAAAAAAACACTTAGAAAGCTATTTTGTAAATGGTATGTACTCGTCTCGTAAACCAGCCGCGAAGCACGAAGCTAAACAGCCTTTGCATCAAATGTGTACTGTAGCTATTGCACATTTAGCATATCCGTAAAAAGTAGTCTATAACTGTAAGTGGCTCTATTCTGACAGCCAGGCTTCTCACTGCCCTCCCAATAATGTATGTGTCTTACAAAGGTCACAGATTTGAGATATCACGGTGCTAATGCCCAACCGAGTTGGTATCTAGTTGAGCCAAAGAGGTGATTGATTCTTTCATGATAATGTACTTGAGTTCACAATACTCGGCCCTATGGCTTCCGGAGGCTAAAATATGCTTATCTAGGCTAAGATGTAACCCGCGAGGGTTTTCGATGCAACCCGCTATTCCCAGGGTAACTTAATTGCCGCAGTTTCAAATATGAGCCGCACGTTTGGCCGACAACCTAATTCATATTCTAGAGAAGCTTTGGCTCCAATGCCACGCGTCACAAATAAGGTTAACCAATCAGTATTATAATACTATTGTTCCGTTATCCACTACACACTGCCCACCATCATTCTAAGCGAAAACTTGAAATTCGATATCATCCATATGAGATTTTAGAGTATAGTGGTAATTAATAAGATCAATTAATTAATCTTCCCTTCTTCTTTCAGATTTTAACAATGTCGCCAAATTAATAGATATTTTTCAAAACAACGCTAACATAAACCTGAACAAAAGTGGACCAGTATGCGAGTAAGGAGGTATGTTCGGAGACTACGTAACCACAACTGAAAAACGTCCGTCTTTTTAGTCAGGGTTATGTGCTGACTACCGGCAGTCAAGTAGAGAATACGAGATGGCCCTTGCTTTACTATATATGCCCCGGAGATATAATTGATACCCCTGCGTAAAACAAACCGGTACCAGGTTCCACCCCTTACGCCGCAGGCACACTACCCGTATCTGCGTATCTCGGTAGCGAAACAGCCAATTACTTCGTACGAGTGTTATTAGAGCGGTGATAGCGGTCCGTCTACCAAGCTTTATACTGGGTTCGAGTTAAAATTAGTACTACAGTGCAGCTTCGTAAGTGGTTCGAGTTGGTAGAAGTGACATCATAAGTGAGTGCGGTCTCGGTCGAGAGGGTTTAGTATCGAGACTACGTAACGTTAAGTGTCTAAGCTATCGAGCACTACAATTTATGATTGTATGTTGATATTTATTCTCGCTTGTGCGATACCATAGTGCAACTTGCTATTATGACCTATAGGAATGCCTTGACATTTCTAGAACTAACCTGTCTAGGACTTGTTTCACTCGGTAATAGGCTTTTGTGTATGGCATGAATCATGTCACTAAACCAACATACAGGCCACAATAAGAGAATTCGTGCAGGAGACTGTCATTGGCTAAAGCGTTTATACGATAGAATCAGCGGCTCTTGCTCCCGAGCTATAGCTAGGGCATTCTAGCAACTGGTCCTTACATAAAATCGTATTGAGAGAATTTTTAAACCGGATAGACGGACCGTATAACTGTCGAATATCCGTAAATCACTTGAGAACCGCGTTGGTCCATTCGTATTATTGTGTCAATTGCCATTGTCTATAACGGCCATAGGTGCAATAGAGAAGTATATAAGTCAAGAGATTCCCATGACCGGTAGATTGGTTTTACAAGATCAACAAACTCGACTCCAACTATCCAACCCTTTAAATTTACTCAAATTTAACACAAACAAAGAATCAAAATGCGTGCCTCCGTCCTCATCACTCTCGCCCTTAACAGCCTTGCGCTCGTTGCCGCTGTTCCTGTCACAGACCCATCCACTTCTTTGAATATTGAGGGTGTCAAGACTCTCGTCACCCGTGATGTCTGGTGAGTTCTCTTATCATAATCCTAAAGTTGTATATACTTGCGTGTTGCTATTTGCTAATTTCCTAACTCTTGAAAAGCTGCATCCCAACTGGACCATACTCGATTCAGTGTTGTTTGGTTGTTGCGGGACAACGATGCTGCTTCTAAAAACGGCAGATAGCGGAGGTACGAAGGGTCTATTAAGGTTACTTAGAGATTGTTGAATCGTCGAAATTTCTCAATCGATTTCCAGCACCAAAAAAAAAAAACAATCAAAAACGAGGCTCCCGATAGACAACAAATAATTACCACGGTTCACGATTCTCGTTGTTTCTTTTTATTTTATTTGATCAGAGAGAAGTCTTGGAAGTTACAAACAGATATACCCCGCTCTGGAACGGAAGAAAAGGACAACTCGGCAAGATTTGTTACATATTACTCCATCCAATGCCATGTACTTAGAGTATGATTATCTACTACATTTCGATCTTCAAGAAAGTATTTCATCAAGCATGTGATGTGATATTAAGGCTGGAGCAGTACTGCTCTTGGAGGATGAGCAAAAAAAGGTTGACACATCTAGCCGGGGTGTGGGCACCCGCTTAGCCTCAAATAAATAAAAGAATAAAACTTATGCTACGCTACCATATTAGAAATATATAGTAGTAGTACTCATCGTCAGTACTAATTGATCACTAGCTATATACTAATATCATTTCTACAATCTTTAGATGCGTACTGTCAATATTAGATTGTACTTTCTCTACAGCTCGAGGGGGTTCAAGAGTTGGCATGATTGCTAGTGAGGGGTCTGATTCCAGGCATATCTTTTAGGACAGTCAACAATAGGCGGTCGAGTCCGTGGAATGCAACTGAATTCATAAATATAGCGGACCAAGCTGGCTTTAGTGTTATTGGTCTATAGATAAAATAAATTGAATCATATTTAACTGTTGAAGGCTTACAGCAAGGAAGATAAATTTAGAGAAAACATTTATCTTGTCATCTAAACGCTCATTGTAATATTTATTTTCGGAATATTTCAGTGATTTACTTCAAATTGATGGATTTTTCACATGATGCAATATTGGGTCATTGTCTATAGCTACGTAGTTGATTGATGATTTTGGGGCAGGCGAGTTCAACCTATGAAAATTAGGCTTGAGTTTAAAATACAGGAGAGCCACATCGCCGCTACGAGACCTAACTTAGCTAGACTTTTTAGGCTAAACGGGCTGGTAATAACGGGTCCAATGGTTAGATGGAGAGAGTTTGGTATTTGTGTTGTAACACCCAAATACCACGCGGTGCCTCTGTCCACAGATCCGGCCCAATCTCGAGATCTCGGCCACAGGACGAGTCCTCCCAAAACGCCCAGCCTCGTCCAGAGCCACACTTTCCCCCTTTCATTAGAGAGTCTGATATGAACAATTAGACTTTTTCCCGCTGGGAATCTACATCGATGTCACTAGGTTTTCGTTGGCTCCGTGAAGGTGGGTGGCCTATAACTTTTATTGGTCTCCGAACGTTTCTGAATTCTCAAAGCCCTGTTGTCCCTCTCAGAAGGATGCATATGTCGGTCTCAACAGAAGCGAAGCCTCACGCGTATTCTTGCCGCCTCGAAAAGAGTAGACTTTTCTAGTTGATCTGATTGGACCAAAAAAGTCTACTGTTGCAAAATAAGAAAAAAACCGAAAGAAATTCGCTTGCTGCATGCCGGAGCGGTGCTGAGAGCTGCGTCGATCTCACCATCCGACTCTGCTGCAGCCTTCTCAGACTCTCGGATAACCACGCGCATACTAACCCGAGCCTGATTCATGAGTGAGGAAATGGCCATATGGACATCAAACTCTACCTAAGTGTATCCAGACCCGGTTATAAATACGTCCATGCTTTTCCCTTCGTTTCGCCATAAGTTTCGCGGCATAAAGTTTGAGATTTCTTTGAGCTCTCTATGATATATATAAATAATTCTTTATTGTATCTTCAAGCTTCAACACCAGCGATATTACTCAAAATATCGCGGGAAGTTTCAGAATCTTGATATTATAGCTACAGATCAAATTACAATTGTCTAATCTCAAGCAAATACACGCGATATACCGAATTATGGACCAAAGCAGCGTACGGTTTGGCCCCGGCCAGGGTCTCCGTTCATACTTGAAAGTAGAGAAGCTTGAAGCACACAAAGATTTCATCCTTGAAAAGCGAAATGCTGGTGCAAAACACAAAGACATTATTACAGCCCTTAGAGTGGAGAAGGGTATTCTATTGAAGTATGAACCTCAATATTACTCCTCCCGGCTTTGACCCCAGGGCACAGTCCTACCCCAACAGCAGACTAACGATATGAACTTTGGCTAGACCATACCACCTGAAACGAGTTCTGAAGGTCTGGAATGTCTCTAATAAAAATCTCACTATAAGAAGGAAGCTTTGTGTTCGAAATGGCATTCAAGAGCGCCTGGTTCATAATAAGCCAGCCCCTAGGGTGTGGTTTAAGCGGTCGGGAAGGGAACTGACACAAGCAGAAATGGATGGGATTGTTGGAGCCGCAGATGATGTCTTCCAAGGTAAACTACCTACAATAATTAACCAACGCGACTTATAATGGGTGTAGCTTACATTTAGCATTAAATAAAAGGCGTGATGCCCAGTCCTGCAGGCGGAGATATCATCTTGTCTACCCCGACGCCGGACAGAAGCGAAAATATTGACGAAAATGGCAATGACGACTTGGATATTCCCGATGCGACAAATATAAATGGGAGGGCCATGGCTGACAGGGAAGAAGAGGCTGGCTCGCGCGAAAAAGAGATGGAGGAAGAAGATAATCTAATGGGAGAAGGAGATGAGGACCAAGACGAAAAATTGGATGTTTGGTCCGATATCGATGATGCAGATGAAAGGTACGATAATCTTTGAGACCATTCGCCCTTTCAATTGATCAAAGATCAAAAGTCCGCTTACTAAACCCCTGAAACTTTATAATTAGCATCGAAAGTCTCGTATTTATGGATGCGGATGCGGAAGAGGCCATCTCTAGGAGCGACGTTACCAAAAAATCTAAATCTTCTGATGCTCAATCGGACAAACGCCTTAGCTTTGTAAACCAACCAGGAAATCCATATGAGGATACCTTTCAAGTCCCGCCTTTAAGCGAATTCTTTGTCGACGATTGGGATGCCCAAAATACTAGGAACGAGACCACCCAAAATGCGGATTATTTCCCCAAGTCAAATACACAACATAATGAGTTACCTCTAGATCAAACAGCTGAGAATACCGTGTCATTTGCGGTATCAACAGAACTAGAATCTAGAGAATTCGATGAAGAAATAGATGTCCCCGTAATTCTGGAGCGTTTAGGCGACCATGCTACGCAATCGATACAAAATTTAGCCCGCATGATGCAAACTAAGTTACGTCTCGAACCGGAACCTCGGTCGCCACAGGAATTTTGCAACACTATCTCGCGGAATTTTTTCGACGAGCTAAATAATACATTGAACGATATGGTTCGCTCAGCAGAAAATTTCGACATGGAAACTGAATTTGCGTACCCTAGAGATGAATGGGGACTCTGGATGCCGGTCGATAATAAAATGGCTCTATGGGCTCTGAGAGGAGACCTGGAATATGTTTTCCCCAAGAATTGTGTCAAAATCAGACACGGCTTTCTAGAGGCAGTAATTGCTGAGTTTTATAGTTGGATTGAGGAACTCTGGTCTGCGATTGGATCAAATGATGCGACATTTACTAGTAGCAACGGTTCTCACACTTTTGGCGAGAATGACCAACAGAAATTTAGAAGCCTAGTTGTCCATTTGCCATATTTGTTATCAACATATGGTATCACTCACCGAGCGGTTGTCGGGGCACTATCTGCCTTCCACCAATTTACTTGGGCATATACCGCTAGAAGATCTGAATCCTCCGATACCCTAGTAGAGCTAGCTGAGTTCTTATTTGATATATACTCTCTGTTCAAGCCTTCGGTGAGTTGGATAGGTCACGGCAAATTCCTTTTACACGTCTATAGCGCGCAAAAGGAACTACAGAAAGCATTCCGACTGATGCGGGTGGTTAGAGTGTGGCTTGTCACACCTAGTCCACTAGACGGATATATGAGCCTCTGGAAAATTTCAGTTGCATCATCATTTCAGTTGCTTCTTCGACAAATGGCACGATCATATGATGCACAAATATTATACAGGTATATCAAACATTATATATACCGACTGCCAAGAATGGATGTAACACGACATCTCTATCACTACCTAACTATAGGGACATATATTGTGATTTATCATCTTAGACTTGAGCAATACACTGAAGCGATAAGCTATGGGAAAGTCTTCAGCCAAGAATTATATACAAGTTATTTTCAAGAGATCGACAGCTTTTCCGCCAACCTTTTCTATATGGAACTTTTGGTTGGGCTTGATTATGGGAGAGCGATTGCCCATCGGAATAACAGAGACTATCCGGGCTCGCTTCATATCATGCAACGGGCTATGCACTGGTTATTTTCAGTGGACCCTACAAGCTCTAGCCCACTTAACGAGGATCTTATTAGCCTTGCAACGACTGTTATGACTGAAAGAGGCCTTGTTCGTTATGCAGGCCCTATACTTGATCGTTTGGTCCATGAATCCGAGAAGGAAAATATTCCGGAAAGTCACCCTCTTTACGCTTCGATTTTATCTGCAGCCATATCTGTAGCTGAAGGTGAATTGATGGCTACCCACGATGTGTCTCCAAGATTTAGAGCGCGAGATTTAGAAGTTTCATGAACGGAAGCCAGAAGGATTGCTTTGAAAAGACACCCGTAGGTACTGATACACAATTCACATCACACTCAACCGGTCTCGCCCTCTCGGCTTGGTTTTTCTAGCGGGTGCCGTGTGTTGCGATACGATTAGGTGTCGCAAACATTTAACACATTTCACGGGAGAGATGCTTCGTCAATCGCCCATGTCATGTACATTGTTTCTTCGGGAAGCATTGATGGATATACTATGGCTCCGTTACCTTTTAATGTATACGAGTTTTCTGTAGAGTACTTTTAAATTGCCCTATTATATTTATCGTTGTTCCAGACATGGGTGGTCTTGGAGATATCTATCGATATCCAGACAAGATGTGCACAATTGTATTCAAACACCCTAGACGCACCATTCAATAGAGTTCCTTGCTCCACCGCAACTATGGCGATGACTTCAACCCCACCAATCCCGATAACGCAAGTAAATACCCCTCCCAATCCACCTCTTCATCACTAACCAAGCTCCATGCAGCATCGTAACGGGCTTCCTGGGCTCCGGTAAAACCACCCTAATCCTGAACCTCCTCCCGCAACTCCCCCCACCACCAACCTATACCCTCGCCATCCTCAAAAACGAATTCGGCGATGTCGCAGTCGACTCCCTCCTAACCTCAACCACAAACCCCAACGCCTCCTCCGTCTCCTCCGTCACAGAACTCCTAAACGGGTGTATATGCTGCAACCTCGTCGGTCAACTCTCCGATGCAATCGCGGAGATCCTACGCGATGTGAACCCCTCCAGGATCATAATCGAGACTTCGGGGTCCGCCTTTCCCGCTACCCTGGCGATGGAAATAAACCGTATCTCCAGGGAAATGGAGAAAGCTGCTGCGGCTGATCCGTCGTTACCCCGGATAACACTGGATGGGGTTATCAGTGTTATCGACGTGGAGAACTGGAAGGGGTACGAAGATACGAGCTATACCGCCAAGCTACAAGCGAAATACACCGATTTGATAGTGATGAACAAATGGGAATCATGCGACGAACGACGGCTGGATGATTGTGTTGATAGGGTTAGGGATGTGAGCGAAGAGACACCGTGGGTTAAGAGTGATAAAGGTCGTATCGGGGCGGATTTGGTGTTTGGGATCGATGGGGCGAGGATTACCATGCTAGAAGCGGTAGAGGAAGAGAAGGGCCATGAAGGGCATAGCCATGGTGGCCATAATGATGAGGTGGAGGTTTTGAGTGTTAGGTTGCCTAAGAGTGGTGAGGGGCTGGATGGTCTGAAGTTCCTGGAGTTACTGAAGAAGGCACCGAGGGATGAGGTTTACCGTATCAAAGGGATCGCGTGGTTCGGCTCGTCTCCGGAGGGAAAGAGTGATCAAGATGCTGGGAGATATATCTTCAACTGGGCGTTCGGGAGGTGGACTTTTACGCCTTATCCGCAAGCGTCGGTAGAGACTGAAGATATGGCTCTCAAGATGACCATAGTTCTGGCTCGAGGCGAGAGTAATAGATGGACAAAGAAGGTACAAACTGGCGGGTTTATAGAGTATTTGGGCGAGGGTGGCGCACAGGACGCTCTCGTAGTGAAGCGCGTTAGTTGAGGTAGTTATTCTTTTAGATTAGGCATTGGGCGGAGTTTGAGAGCAGACAAAATACACGGCGGCATAAACGATTATAGAATAGATGTCATAGTATCTAATATTAGATAGTTGCATTACGTCATGTTTTATGAATGATTATTTAATCTATCATTTGATAAATATATACACAGAAGTTAAACTTTAGGAACCTAACCTGAGACCTCTATTTGCCCTGACGATAGACGAAAGATATCTAGAATTCAAAACTCTCCACCGTCAATCTTAACCCACCCGCTCTCCACTATCATCTCCAACACCTTGAAGAACTTCCACCCAACCGGTTCAGTTATACCACCTCTCTCCCTCACATCTTGCGCTGCAAGCAGATCAACCTGCCCCTTTATATAGTTGCCAAACGAAGTTTCATGCGCTGAGAGCAAATATATCAACTTCCACGTCTTCCATTGTATCGTCCTCTTCTGCAACAACAACTCCAACATCTTCCTTCCGGTGGATAGTCCTTTCAAGCCATCTCTGGTATCGACTCGGCTTGAGAAACTTAATAACGGGTCCAACGCCGCGAGTTGAACCTCCTGGATACTCTTCAAAGCTGTAAATATCGCATCGATTGAGGCGTCGTCTATTTCCGTGACGTTTATACCCGCGACTTTCGGATGTGAGATGAAATGACGGCCGGATGGAGTTATCTCTATACCACAGGTTGTGAAATCGTCGGAAATGGTCTCGCCAATATTTGTAGGCGGACAAGTCGGAGAGATCTTTTGTAATGAATTTTCATCTTTAGAATCGCCTATTGCAGAATCGGTCGTGTATAGTTCTAGCGCATGGTTGTTTGGTTTATCCAGATCTGCCCAGGACTTGGCGAGTAGATATTCCGGTGGGGAAGATAGAGTCGTAGAATCAGGCTCCGACAACTGATATGCTAGTGCGTCGCTGAATTTCTCCGATGCAGTATCGCTCCCATTATCTGCCAGTTCATCCTCCCAAGCTGTTGTATCAGGAAACTTGAGATCGGCGGTAGCAGCCGCAACGGTGTTTGATGGCGGCGAAGTATCGGATACTCTACTCTTTGGTGTAGAAGTACCCGCCAGATTATCCATCTGTACATTCCGAATACCCTGATTAAACTCAGAAAGCGATTGCCAGAACGCCGGTGCGTTGGAAACGACATTCGAACTGTGAATGGTCTCGGCTAGAGTTGAGGTCGAATGCACCATCCATCTTGCAGCAGATGCATGAAATGGCGAATCGTTGATGTATCTTCTTTTTGTGACATTGCGGTTATAATGTGACACTAACGATGCTAGCGGTTGGAATCTTGGAGGTCCTGAGATTAGAGTTTGGAATGGGAGGACTCGTGGGGGTAGAGGTCTCGGAGGAATATGAATATATCGGCTTGTTGCGATCCCTCGTGTGAATGTCCCGGATGGCACACGGAGGGCCTGTGTATGAAATGCCATTAAGTTTTGTTTTGTTAGAAATCCAAGATTTATAAATATTTTCATGATATATTGTTAGTTGCTGAAAAAGAGAAGAGATGAGAGGTTTCTTAATGGACAACCTTCAATTTTTATATAATTGGAATGTCCAAATTTGACTCCCGAGCATATTCGCAGAGATGAGATGATCGGGCAGGCGAGCGGGAGGATCGGAGGGCTGAGCTAGTTTAGGTTTCAGTTGGTTTGCGGTAAGCATCCGACATTTTCGGGGCTGTTGACGTCAACTTCTAGGTTAATAGATTGATACATCTTTCTATATATATTTCCTCATTCTTAATGGATTAGCTGATATAGGTTATATTACCAATTTACTACTAGGCCCTAAAATATAAAGAATGAAATTTAGATAGAAATAGATACACTATGTTTATATTTATATCACCAGATAGCCTCGAAACCACCATCAGACGGGCTTGTTGTATTTTGTGGTTTGAAATGCGTTGTCTTGCTGTTTGGTTTGCGCCTGTCACCAGGATCCTTATTAATCCTTCTCTTCCCACCGTTTCCTCTCGCGATATGATAATATACATCAGGAAAAATATAGATTTTGGGGATCTGCCCTTGTCAAAAAGTATATCCAATGTTAAATTTTTCATATGATGTTTTATTTTTGGATTGTGTACGGTTGATACAAACGCTTGAGATAAATGCTTAGCTTGGCAGATCTTAGCCTCGAGACCAGGGCGGACAGAAATCTGAGCTAAAAAAATCCATATTTATTGTACTTAGGCTCCCTTATAATGAAACGGGTCTAAATTGCAAACGCAGATACAGCAAACTTTACGATACGAGTTGACAAGAGCACTCTACAACTCATATCCAATCAGCTGATCAGGCAGCTCACGGTGGTCGGGCGGTTTGCAGCCTCGCCAGCGATTCGAAATCTTGACCCCTTTTCAGTTTCCGCCGGACGGCCCAGATCCTTAAGATGTTTACCAGCTGACGGCCTAAACCGCAATACTCGATTGATTATTGGATTTACCTTTATAAGGCTGCTCGAGAAACCGATTCTCTTCTCTTATTTCTTCCGTCTTTTCCAAGTTTCTACCCAAACAGTTAGAGTTAGACCTGCGCCAATAATTACCCGCTAGGAAACGCCGCAACATGTCGACCTCTGACCTGCCGCAAAAGCAACACTCGGACTATGGTGTCGGCTGGGTCTGCGCCCTCCCCAAGGAGCAGACCGTCGCAGCAGCTATGCTCGACCAGAAACATGCCGACCTGCAGAAGCTGGCCAACGACAAGAATACGTACACCCTCGGATCCATCGCTGGCCATAATGTAGTTATCGCGTGCTTGCCTAAAGATAGAGACAGCACCGTCTCCGCGGCGAGTGTGGCGACGCGGATGGTCCATACTTTCCCCGCTATAAAGTTCATCCTGATGGTTGGGATCGGACGCGGGGTGCCGCCGAAGGTTCGATTGGGGGATGTGGTGGTCAGCACCCCGACCGGACAATTCTCCGGTGTGGTGGAGTGGGATATTGGTAGGACAACGGACGGCAAATTTGAGCGCACGGGTGCATTGAATAGTCCGCCCACGTTGTTGTTGACCGCATTGTCGAAGCTGGAGACGATGAATGACATTCAAGGTTCGAAGGTTGAATATTACCTGCAGGAGATGGGGGAACGTCATCCGCGGTTGAGGCAAAAGTACCTAAACATGGATTTGAAGGATGTTTTATATAAAGCAGCTTACTCTCATATAAATAAGCGGCCGGAAGGCGTACTAGCGGATGGGGACGAGGAAGGGAACGAAGAGGAAGATGAGAGCTGCAGGTGGTGTAACCCTGAGCAAGTAGTGGAGAGGAGGCCGCCTACTAGGGGGATGAAGGTTCACTACGGGTTGATCGCGTCTGGAGACCATGTTAGTACCCCTCCAAACGTATACCAATTAATAATGGTCTCTATTACCCGTTTCGTTTGAAAACTAGCTAAAATGTTTGCGATAAAATTTGCAGGTTATCAAAGACTCCAAGCTAAGAAAGCAGCTGAACGATGATCTTGGTGGCCAAGTACTTTGTATTGATACGGAGGCAGCCGGAATCATGAATGATCACCCGTGTATTGTGGTCCGTGGCATCTGCGACTACGCCGACTCGCACAATAACAAGGCGTGGGAAGGACGCGCTGCGGCTGTGGCGGCGGCATTCGCGAAGGAATTACTGACATACATTCAACCAAGCGATATTGAGAAAGAGCGTCCGGCGAAAGATATTGTAAACGAGAGTTAGATTTTAACGGTATAAATTTCTCGGGACTTCTAGTGCCGTCTCCAGAAATAGCGAAATTATTCGATAGCAGTCAGGTTTTAGAGATACATGCCGACAAAACTGACATACAGACTTACTTTGATGTACAGGTGTCAAGGCTATCGGTTATCATTGAGAAGAACCAGATTTTGCAAGCAAAAGTAAAAAAGAAGTCCACTTCAATTGGCGGATGAAATGCAAGTATCATTAGAATGTTGTTGCTATAGCCTAGCAAACTCGACCGCCCCAGCACGTCCACTCTATTCTGCTAAGTTGGCCGTTTGATGCAAGCGAATATTGAAAATCTAGTTTTGTGCAAAGCAACTAGGACCTGGAATTTAATTTTCTATAGATCCCTAGTAATATAGTGCCTGGGACCGTGCATATTATTTAGGCAAACTTAGTACAGTTTAAATAACTTGGAAATTGTAATTTTAATAATTACTATAATCACCGTTTTTATAACTATTTTTACAGTTATACTCACGATGGCATTGAATATTGGAACTAAATACTGGGTAATGCATATTGGATATTTGTGCCGGTATTGATATATTGGCATTAATACTCGATATTGGATATTAGATACCGGTATTAGTCTTCGTATTAGCACTAACGCTAAAGATAAAATATTGGTAACGAATGCGTATCTCTGATATTGTAAACCTTTGACTCTCTTTGTTTGCTACTAGCTGATGGATTCATGATGCAGGGACTAACGCACATATAATCGCCGCTTTGAGATTCTGGGCCTTGGTGTGCATATAGCGTGCATCTAGTTGACCCAGCCTGAGCAGCCAGCGCCTGGTACCGGGGCAAGCATTGAGCGCTGTGTTCGAGACAATATAACATGCAGCCATCCCCCAAATGCCTCGCCATATTTTTAAATTTCTTTACCATTAGAAACGATTCTCTTAATATTTGGTATCTGAATACTATCAGGCTTTTTCTGGGTGGAATAGAATAACTTTGTGTTTTTGGAGGGGACAGTATATCGTGCTAAGCTACGATGGGACCCAACAGAACTCACCATACGAACACACAATCAGTATACTGTCGAATGGAAATGCGCCTTGCCCAAAGAGCTGGCAGTGGCGATCGCTATGCTGGGTGATAAACATGGAAGTCGAGCAAAGCCGCCAAACAAACGATAATAACCACTTCACCCTTAGTTCGTTATGTGGGTACAACATTGTTAGCATGTCTTCCCAAAGGCAAAACTGGCATGGGTTTAGCAGCATCCGTCGCTGTGCAAATAGTAAATTCCTTCTCTGCGATCTGTTTCGGCCTCATGATTGATATCGGAGTAATATCCCATACGGAAGAGCAAAGTAAAGCTTGATGACATTATTATATCCAAAATAAAACTTGCTGACGTGATATTATAAAAGGAATCTATGAAAGTCATTAGAAAACGCAAATAATCCTAGATCTCGGTAAACTATTTAAAAGAGCCCTATCTGTCGCTCCACTGTACACGAAAATATTTTTGCTTGTGGACACTCTTGATGAATGTACATACAGTTTCTGGTCTCGTCCAAGGTCCCGGGAGCCAGTCCCCATGGCCGTCAATATATCGCCCTAGGTCTTCATCGCTAGCCCGGACCTCCAGCGATGCACTTCCCTCAAAGCTCTTTAGATATCTAGAATGAACCTTGAAGTTGCAAATATATTTACTATGCTCAAAAAGAGAGGAATTGAAAATACTATGGTTGCATTGCATTCTTAGAGCTGTTGTATTTTGACACTCGAATGTGTTGCCTCGCTGTTCGGCCTTGGCGCCCGTCACAAAGGCCGAAACGGGATCCCTGTCAATGCTTTCTTTTCTCTTCGCACCGCTTCCTCCCGCGATACAACATACTTTTTATATATCCCCGCAACCTTATAGTATCGATCTGTATACAGACATCGCCACCAATCACTCAACATGTCGGACTTTCCTCCCATGCAGAATGATCTGCTGCTCCGAGCAGCCAGAGGTATAACTATAACACCATTCGACCTATTATTTCGCCTGACTAACAATCTTCCCAATCCAGGTGAACAAGTTGAACGGCCGCCAATGTGGGTAATGCGGCAAGGTAATCTTCAAAATCCCAACCCCCATGCCCTATCAATTCAATATACTAATACCACATCGTTCAAGCCGGCAGATACCTCCCCGAATATCACGAAGCAAAAGGCACCAACGACTTTTTCGCCGTCTGCCGCAACCCAAAACTCGCATGCACCATAACCCTCCAACCCGTCCTGCGCTACCGCAACCTCCTCGACGCCGCCATAATCTTCTCCGACATTCTCGTCATCCCGCAAGCCATGGGCATGACCGTAGAAATGATCGAACACAAAGGTCCATCGTTTCCTAAACCGCTACGAAAACCGGAAGACCTCGAACTCCTCAACAAACAAGTCGACGTCAAAAAAGAACTAGGATACGTTTTCGATGCAATCTCGTTGACACGACGGGAATTGAACGGTATGGTACCGTTGATCGGATTTAGCGGGGCTCCGTGGACTTTGATGAGTTATATGATCGAAGGAGGGGGGAGTAAGATGTTCATCCACGTTAAGACGTGGGTGTTCAAGTATCCCGAGGAGAGCAAACGACTGTTACAGATGATTACAGACGTGGTGGTGGAGTATTGCGCGGAGCAAGTCGTAGCGGGTGCACAGTTGATACAGATATTCGATTCGTGGGCGGGCGAACTTTCGCCGTCGGATTTCAAAATCTTTTCGTTACCCTACCTTCGACAGATCTCGCAACGGCTTCCGGAGGCTATTAAATCCCGTGGATGCGAGCCAGTTCCTATGACAGTGTTCGCGAAGGGTGCGTGGTACGCTTTGGACGAACTGTGTGATTCGGGGTATAATGTTGTAGGATTGGACTGGTTGCATGATCCTGCTGAGGCGGTCAAGATTGCGAATGGGAGGGTGACGCTGCAGGGTAATATGGACCCCGGTGCGTTGTATGGTACCAGGGAAACGATCACAAGTGAGGTCGAGAGGATGATTAAAGGCTTCGGAGGCGGGAAGCAGGGGTATATTGTGAACTTGGGGCATGGTATCACGCCGTTCGTGGATCCCGAGGATATGAAATGGTTTTTGGAGGAGGTGAAGAGAGTGGGGAGTTTACCCGCTGGGGGGCATGATAGTGAACTCTTACCGGCGACTTTGATATAAAAAGTTGAAGCAACGAGTGTATATAACCTCTAATGTACATATGAAGCTATATAAAATCTCTGCATGAAGATTTAAGAACTGCGAAGCTTTACCCTTCTTTTCCACGTCTGAGAAGCAACAAATTTCAATTGATAGTTCAATATACTAACTTTTACTAACATAGCTAGTCATCCCTCAAAACATCCTGCGCCTTCCTCCCATCTCCACCGTGGCTAACAATCCCTGGCGCCTCCGCGCTAGCTTCACCCTTCTCCGCCTCACCTCCAACAAATCCACCAACTCCCGAAAATTCCTTCATCCACCCAAACACCTCCCGGTGCCACACCAAACTGTTCTCCGGCTTCAAAACCCAATGATTCTCATCAGGGAATGTCAACAGCTTACTCTTAATTCCCTTGATCTGGAGGATATTAAACGCCGCCAACGCTTCGCTGATCGGGATACGGTAATCCTTTGAGCTGTGGATCACTAGCATGGGTGTAGTCCAGTTTTTCACGTGACCTAGTGGATTCCAGCGTTCAAAGTGGTGACGGTGGTCGAAGATTTGTCCTTTGAACTGTACATCGCATTCCAATTCGTTAGAACACATTATATGTGGTAAGTTTTGGATGAAGGGGATACTCACGTCATGATCGATGAACCAAAGTTCCTCGGTGGCGTACATGTTCAAAGTGTTAAAGATACCATCATGACAGACCAATGTCTTGAACTTCTCGGCAAAAGGCTGACCAGCGATCCAATTAATCATATACCTAAATCAGAATACCAAAGTTAATATCAGCAACAACACGACAGGCGAAGGGAATAATCTTACCCGCCATAGCTGGCACCAGCCGCGATCGCATTCTTGGTGTCAATAAATTCGAAATTCTTCTCAAGATATTCAAATCCCATCACTAGATCATTGTACGGTCGGCCACCCCACTCATCTTGGATACGATCCGTAAACTCCTTTCCATAGCCAGTACTTCCAGTAGGGTTGAACGCTACAACAACATAGCCTTGTTCCGCCATAACAGCTGGATTCCAACGGTAACTCCATGCATCAGCCCACGAGCCTTGGGGGCCGCCGTGGATCAGGAAGAGTAGTGGATACTTTTTATCTTCTTGGAAAAAGGATGGCTTGATCATCCATGCGTGAACTTTCCACCCATCGACACCAGGGTAATAGAAATCTGAAATTTGAGATCTAGAAAGACCGTGCCAGGTGCCTGGTTCCAATGGGGCAGTCTCAACACCGGAAAGAGTCATGAGCGGCGACATGAGATTCTGTTCGACTTTACCCGTCGTCGTAGAAAGTAGATAGAAGAAAGTTGGGCTAGTGATAGAAGAAGCAGAAACGAGAAGGACTTCGGAGTCGGCGATAACGTAAAGCTCACTGGCGGAGAACTTGTCTGTAATAGGTGTGGGTTTCACCGAAGAAGTTGCGGAAACGATCGGGAATGTCCAGACCTTTTCTCTGCCGTGGTCTTCTGCAATCAGATAGAGGTAGTTGTTGTTGGCGGACCAGCTAACGGCGCCAGGCGAGCGATCCCAGTGACTCGCGACCTCGCTCACGACGAACTCATAGTTTCCGGTGAAGTTTGTAACAAAGACACTGTTCTTGTCGGCTTCGTATCCGTTCTCTTTCATCTGGAGGTATACGACTTTACCACCGTCTGGCGAGAAACGTGGTGATGAACTGGCGCCGTATTTCGGATTGATAGCTTTTGGTTTCGAAGAGCCGTCAAACGGCACAGCGTAAACATAAGAAGCAGTATTTTGTGCTAGATTCTGTTCAGGATCTTTCGAAAGGAAGATAACATGACGGCCATCTGGTGAAATATCGAAATCGCCTGCTCCACCGAATGGGCCGATTGGAGATTCGAGTTCCGTTCCGGCGAGGATATTGTGCAGCGATCCGACAAGTTCAAATTCATTGTTGGTAGTAGGGGCGATTATACCGGAGAAGAGATTTGATTTGTATTCAGAGATCCATTCGTCCCAGTGGCGGACAAACAGAGAAGTATAGACCCGACCTGAAGAGTGTTTCTTCGGGGCCCCATCATCAGAGTACATGGCACCGTCTTTGAGCGCCGGAGCTGAGACGACGAAATGGATACTTGGACCGACGGCTCGAACTTTGAGGTTCGACACGACACCAGCAAAGGTGTGCACATAGCGGGCATCTCTAAGAACGGTTATCAGCAAAGTATTCGAATAATAATAAAATCGAGCATGGCCAACACCTACGTTCCAGCAGGAGTCTGCGAGGCCTTCGCGACCCAGAATTCGGACTTGGAGTCTTTGGTCTTCAAAAATCCCAGCCAATCGTCGAGTCCGAGCCATACAGCTTCCGTGATAGCCTTGTCATCCCACAACTTGGTTACCTTGCCATTCGCAACAGTAAGATCAACTACGTGAAAGCTCTTCTGAGACTCATGTTTTTCAAAGCTATAAGTAGAAGCGGAGAACAGTCCGAGTTTCTAAACGTCGTTCATGGTAATCATATTAGTCTTATGCGGTTGGCTGTCATACACCGAGTTGGAGACATACCCCTGCTGGATCCGGAGTTGCAGATGATAGACGGGGCGAGCCGAGTAGCTCCCTAGCGTTTAGTTTCATGGTTAGTAACAATTCCGGTATTTGGTCTATCTATATGGGCGTAGGTGTCTTTGATTTATGGTTTTTACTCTCGTAGATTTTGCATGTCGAGGAATACATGATTTATAGGCGCTAAACATTGTATGCATTCCAAAGCCCAAATGTGGGGGAAGCCACCTGCGCAGCCTACGGAGGCAGGTGGTAAAGAGGTAAGAAAGAGAAGCGAGACGAATATCACTCACTTTGCATTCAGCACCGGACCCGTAGCCGCAGAGACATGTGAAATGAGAACGCTCAAGGACGAGAGTATCGAAATCAACTTCATTTTTGCGTCAAAAAGTCGAATTCATCTCAGATGATACCAAGAGAATTCTGATACCGTGATAAGATGTCAATTGGATCAAATGGAAATCCGGGGGAGGTGGATTAAGTACCTCTGCCGGGTGACGACATTTAGCGGACCTGCCCCTTTGAAGGGAAGCAGAGAGATGGGTGTTGTCCCCAGCCATCTGCTTAATTTGCCGTGTGCACATCCCCCAACGCGGCATCTGGCGATCAAACGACGCGACGTCTCTCCCAACGCACCTCTCACGACGAGATCACAGCTGCACAGTTTGGGGAGTAACAGTTCCAATGAATTGCGGAACATAAAAACGGACCAAGCTGGATCAGTCGGTATCAAACCAAGCTGACTGTACAATGTTCAATTGGGCTGTAGTTGTCAAATTAGATCAAGGTATCACGATTTCGGTGCAGCTTGCATCATGCAGCTAGCTGTTGTCCCTGTACAATAGAGCGCTTTCTCACTGCGGTCTAGGTCTGCAGCTGAAGGGAACCCGGCCTATAATTTGTGTCTAAAAATCGATTTAATTCACCGAAAGTCAACCATGCATGGCGTTGGTAACACTGCAATCAGATCGATTTCTATTTCAGGCCTAGTCATGCACCATTCACATTTCAATCGATAGCTCGGTAAACGAGTCGACAGATCGAGCCCTCTCGACACGGAAAGCAAGGGAGGTGTGACGCCAGACCGCACCTACATGAAAGGGCTCGCATAAAAACTCCGAGTTTGAATACCCCTCTTCTCGGAGGCACTTTTCCAATCTTCCTCTCACTAGTAGAAACTCTACGAAATCGGTATTTTCAATCATTCGGTATTTTCAACCGTATCGGATACTCGTATTCTCGACTATAAATATCGACCATGGCGGAGACAGCGGACCCTCCCGATCTCGATTTCGATATCGAAGACGAGAAATTTCGTGTTCAGCTTCACCTCGTTCTCAAACTTCTCACTTTCGAATGGGAGGCAAATCTCGAACTCCTCGCGACAAAACTTCAGGAATTATGTCAGAAATATATAAAACATAAATCCAGTCTGAAGGGAGTAACGGACGCCATTATTCCAGTTCAAGTCGCTATCGATGCTGTTAAAGTAGGAGGCAATGCGCTCGCAAATGCGTATACTTCAATTCCGGTGCAGGTAGTCGACACAGCGGATCAGACCATCAAAGGAGCGGTTGAAGCAGCACGAACTCAGACCAATTCTGCATTAGCTAAAGGAAGTGCGGCTTTGGCGACGGGCACCGCTATCCTAGCTCGAGGAAATGCCGCTATAGCAGAAGGCAATGCTCTATTGAACGCCTATGTCCCAGCAAGTGTTACTGCCAAGGTTGACGAAACTGTCCAGGAAGCTGTTGAAGCTGCAAAGGCGAAGGGTACGGCCGTTGTCGAAGCATACGTTCCTGTAAAGGTTGTGCAACAGGCAGATACAGCCACAAAACTAGCCAAGGGTGTCGCTTCAAGGCTACTCTGGGGTTCAAGCTCAGAAGTACCCGATACCGCATCCGGCGATGACTACAAGTAAGGATATCTCAACCCTAGTTTCGCCATATATAAAGCTAAACATCCGTTGCTTCTAGAACTGCAGACACCGGACTATCCTCGAAAGCGGAAAGCCACAGCGGTAAAAGCGCAGAAACAGCCCAAGAGGGAGTAGTTCAAGAGGGAGTAGTTCAAGAGGAGGTAGAGCGACAACGAGAATTAGTATACGACGAGACGATAGACGAAACTTCTTGCCATCTAATCATCACCAATCCAACCTTTGAAGACAAATTAGACGACGCGGGGGGTAAACAATGGCTCACCACTACTCTTCTGACAGTCTTATCGGGTACCGTACCGAGTGACGACGCCACACAGCCAAAGCCGGAGCTAAAGGATGACAACTATGGAGATTTTCATTATGCCACAAAATCAGTTACAGTACCTCTGCTACAAAGTACAGAACCGGACGCAAAGCCTCTCGAATCAAGACTATACGTAAGACCTCTCAAAGCTTTGCATGCTATATCGAGTAACTTGGGTTTCTAATTGTGACGCTCATATTTTATAGCTCCGGTTTGCAAACTTTATGGCAAAGCCAGCCAGCGCTGAAGACGTGCAAAACCTAATTAAAACAACGCTATACCCGTCAACAAACCACACCGGAAAGATTGAAAGTTACAGCGGTACAGAATTAGTACCTTCGGCTCTAGATTTCCAAGAGGCTTGGGATCGTGAAGTTCTCGCAGAATGGTATCGAGGTGCAAATCTTCTTTGGAGCGGCGATCCGCCAGAGAATGATGAAGATGCTAAGGAGGGCGATGGATCGGGCTCGCCAGGGTGAGTTTTTCCCAATTCATTCATTATTCATCAGATTAAGCGGGTTAAATAAGCTGGTGTATAGTCTAGGTGGTATCGTAGGAGCTCTGCCCCTTGGGAACGCTTCTGGTCTGGTTAAATCCGCTCTAGAAGTCGGTGAAGTCGCCGTGGATATGATTGAATCGAGCAAAGACGACAAGAAGGAAACTAAAATCGAAGCGAGAATCGAGGCTAAAGACGATAAGGACCCCGATACCAAAACAAAAGTGGAAACAAAGGTTGAGATGAAAGTAGCCGAGACCCTTAACGCAAATGGTAGCGCGCAGGCAGGACCATCGTTGATAGAGACTGCTGTAGAAACGGTGGTTCACGAAGGAGCATCGCAAATAGAAGCCAAAGTTGTTGAAACCGCCGCGGCAGCACTAGGCAAGTCCGAAGCATCAATTCTCAAATCCGTCGCCGCTATAGAAGAAACAGAAGCATCCCTAGTAAAATCTGCCGTGGCCCTGGGGCAATCAGAGCCACTCGGGGGCGCCGCCATAGATCTAGTTGAACAGAAAACTGCTATTGCAACGTCGGTCGCAGAGCTAGCACAGTCAAAGGATTCACTAGTACAATCTGCGGTAGCCCTCGGGGCATCAAAATCATCGATGTTTGGAACGGCTCTGAAGATCGCTGATACCGTGGGGGAATCGATGGGTGTCGATCTAATTGATACAGACAAGCTAAGTAACGGGAAGGAAAAGAAACTGACGGGATGGGAGAAACTCAAAGCCGAGGTAGGTTCTTGTTTTCACGATCATCGGGTTTCACCGAATTAAATCTGATAACCCGCCCTCTAACCCTGTGATCATAGTTCCCATGTCCCATCGACTACCCCGCAGACCACGAATATAAAGCAAAATTCACAATGGCGGTTGACGATTGCATCCCGTCCCTCAAGTCAGCGGAAGGAGCGCTCTCCTGTATCCTCGAATTATATTTCGCAAAATCCACACCCGGATACACGGCAGATTCTTTCCGAGACCGTCAGCTGCTGAACAAACTTCTAGTCGCCACCCACCGAGTCGTCGTAACTTTCATCTGTAGCGAGAATATGGTCCGTTATGTGACTGGAGTAGAATCTGCTCCACTAGGTGACAATCTACTCGACACGGGGTTAGACGGTGTGGAAGCCGCGCTAGGGATGCTAGGACCTAACCCTGCAGCAATGGTAGCAGCGGGCGTCCTAAAGGCGGGTCGAGAGTTAGCAGAGAAGAAGAAAAAAGACGCCGCGGCGAAGTTTCAGAAAAAATGTGAGTTTCTTCCCTATCACATTTTAACGCGTATGACTAACTTTTTCATCAATAGCGACTTCAATACTGCGCAAGCTATGGTTCCTTACGACCGAGGTCTACGCTTTCATTTGGTTCACGGGATCTCCTCAACTGGACGGAAAATTCGAGTTCCTAAGTTCTTTCCATAGGGCAAACTTTAAACTCATTCGTGAGCGTAGAGTAGGCGTGTATGAGGAAGATGAGCAGCCGCCGTTGGATCTTCCTGAAGATTATTTCATGTATCTTCAAGAGCAAACGATCTTGTTGAAGGATTTTACTGAGGAATTCGAAGGACATTCAAAAGAAATGGTGGAAGGTTTGGACAAGATCATCGCAGTATAGATGGTATACCCTGGGATAACCTTCGAAGGAGCAATCTCGATGTAATCTTTTTTTTTTTGAACTTAGCCTACCCGAATTTGGCTGCACGGACTTAAAGTGTGTCGTGTCTAATTATTTCATATTATAATATCATTCAATACATGAACCCGAATCGCTCCAGAGCACAACGAAGCCAAAAGAATACAGATATTCCAAGCAGACTGTCGTAATCGCAGAATACCCAAACGCCGTAAAATCCAAACGCAGAAACACCAAAAGCAAAAGGGAACGTCCTGCCGTTGAGCTAGCCAACTTGCACCCGCAGACCTAACCCGACCATCCTTGAAGAAGCTCCCAAAAGAGTAAACTCGCGCTTTCACGAGACAATCCGGAAGAGAGAACACCGAAAGGATCACCTATGCTGCCAATTCGTAATCCTCATGGGTAGGTGGAACCCCGGGGTTCTTCTATAACCCCTCGATGAATCTCAGGATCTAGTCAACCCCCGCGAGAGACGTTAGATGATCGTTGTTAAGACCACGCTAGCCAGCTCACTGTTCTGGTATATTTTCTTCTTTGGGAGGGGAACTTACAATGTGTGCTAGCGCCGAATGCTCGGCGGATAATGTATAGCATAAGTCATTCGAGCTCTGGAGATCCTCCACACGCCCGTTAAGCCATGGTGGAGGGGTCATTGTCTCTGCACCTGATGCGGCTGACTTGGGGCCGAACATGCGTGGTTCGGTGGGTGTGAGGGCGGGAGTGAGTGAGGGTGATGGTGTTAGGCTCACAAGAACTGCCTCGTATGCTTTGCCTTGCTCTGGGAAATGCATTGCTGTGGTTGTTTGAAAGAGCTTTGGGGTGGTGGGATGATGGTGGGGGGCGAGTATGGTCAAGGTAGGGGTTAATGCTCTGCAAAGCTTGGAAAGTATGGTAAACGATGAATTAAACCTTAGCTGAATATTTTGTAAAATTGAATTCAATGCGAAGGACGACGTGACTCTTATATGTCATTTCGAGACAGCCTTTTTGCAAGTCTTCTTGGATTTTAAATTCAAGTCAAGATATGTTTTTCAAAAGGCCGTGAGGACGAGTATGGATTAGGATACTCAGGCATGCCTAAGATGTTCCCGCTTACTCAAAGAAGCGGGCAAAGATGCTCGAAGAGCTTAGTTTCTAGACCAATCTTGGGAAACAAGGATATTTCAGTCTCGTTTGCTATATCCTAAAACGTCGAATCCAAGAGTTATGCAAAGTCATCGACAGCTTGCACAATCGTTCTTCAATTGTCTCGATCGGCCGGGGGCGGGTTGTTCAACAGCTGAGCCTTCGGAACTGATTGTGCAACACAAAAGTTAGGATGGACGAGTGTTGTAGTTTATAGAATGCCTGAACTTGCATGAATGGGCGGAAAACCGATAGCCTTGTTTCCCCGTCAGTCCTTCCTTTCTAGCCCGAGAACGCTGAAGCTTTTCATTTTCTGCGTTCGAGCAGATGGATTCCCTTCAGTTAGACTATTTTTCTTTTTTATTTCTTTTTTCTTTTTCTTTTGCAAAATTTCGTCAGCAGGCCATCCAGTCAATTCGACTGACGCGCATTCATGAATCCAGCAAACAACGTGTGAATGGGAGCCTGCACACCTCTGTGACAGTTACACAAACAACCTTGGACCCAATAGCATTTCATTAACAGTCGGTTAAGCATGCGAGCTGGGGATTGTGAGGAAGGTCTATCCGAACTCTTTGGTTGGACTTGTCCTTGACCAACCCAGAATGCATAAGAGGCGCAATCAGCGCTTAACGCATCCTCAACTGTCTGAGGCACCCTCCGGTCTAGTCTGGTCCTCAAGTTGACTGTTTGCAGTGACCAGTTACTGTTACGGGGCAGATTATTTTTGTTCATTATGATTTCACCTTTTTTGTCCTTTCGACTTTCTTGTGGCTTTTGCTTCTATTGTTTTCCCGGGGGGCCGGAGTCGAGCTGTGCCGCGCCCGAGCATTTTATGCGACCACCCACCCCCTAATATGTCAGAAAATTGTTATTCTTAGACGTCGCCAACAATAGGTAGTACCGATTGCGGACGCCCGGGCAGTGACAGCCCAATACCGGGAGGGGGGTTGCGCGCGATTTCTGCGCTCGCGCTCTGAAACGCAGCGACCTACGAGAAGCTTCGAATTTTGCAAGTCAAGGATGAGATAGGTCGTGTGGACAAAAGCTGTATGCATGTCTGGCTTGGACCAGAATATCTCTCTTCCGCTTCGAGACGAACCAGCAAAGAAACTCTCCAATAGGGAACAGTAGCGCTAGCGCACCACCCGTCTTGCAAGGTCAGTTTCAACTGGCGACTCGGACAGCATTCAAGGATCCACACAAAGTGGGTGTCTATTCTCCAGCATCAAATCCTAAGCCTCGAGAGCAAGAAACGAGAGGAAAATTTTGTGAGGCTCATATGACATTCAACCTTTCGCAACCCTTGTCTGGACAGGCGCAAGGTCAGGCTAACCTGAATAGGTGGGCATGGCAAAGGCGGTTTTAAGAAAATCAACTTTTTGGTGCCTGAATTCAATATGCTCTTCTCAAGGAGGGTTACAACGTATGAGGTTACGCGGGAAAAAGTAGTTTGATGAAGAATAGCAGCAGAATATAAGATATCTTACTAACCTCCCGAGGCAAAGCCCATCCATCCTACACTCAAATAACCACATTCGATATAAGGCCGAACTAAGCCAAAGTAGGGTAACCCTCAAAGCCTATGATATCGCATCCCATTTTATCCTCATATCAACAACATCCAATCACGCACCCGATCTTCAAGCTCTCTCATCTTGAAATTAGACCTTTACATTCGGGCTTTCCCTCTAATAAGACATCTCCACATATAAACTCTAGCCACAGTCTTGATATTATCGTTGACACAATCCAACTCTACAACTCTCACATCTCCCTATCATTTTAAGTCCTCTAGTAGTCGGTCTCCATATTCAAGTTCCAAATATGCCAACTATGCGACCGAAAGCATTGGCTTGGAAGATTGCCAAAGAAACCCCCGTGTTCTCGGACACCGAAGACGACGACGATACCTGTTCCGTCGACTCTGGCTATAGCTACAGCTCGGATGAAGAAATGAAAGAAATCCCTTCCCGATCTAGTAGCCAACATCGCTCAAGCCCCACCAGTCCCTCGGTTCAAAGGTACGAACGAGTGCCAGGCCTAGTCCGGGAAAATGTATCAAAATATGAAGCTCTATCGCCTCATACATCAACCGCGACATACAGAGCTCTCTCCGTGAGATCTCGGTCGCCATCTCCAACGCCGTCGAGCTGTGCAAGTTCACAAACATATGTTTCGCCACGATCTTCGTTCACCTCGGCCTCGGAGAGTGTACCCGACCAAGCACCCAGATCAGTAGAGCCGAGTAAGGTAGATTCAGAAGCTCAGTTCGAGGTCAATATGCCTGTAACGACTCCTTCGCATTTGAACTCGCAAACTCAAAACGTTCCAGCAGTAACTGTCCAACCTATAGAGGATCAGGACGAACAACAGCAAGCTTCAGCACAAGAACTCTCCATAGTCTCGAGTGCTCCTAGCCATCAGCGCGCGCGTCGAGAATTCAAGCATCTTTTCAAAGATAGAAAAAGACGTGAAGATTCTCTACCAAGCCCTCCTGCTTCCCCACCCCGACCACGAACGGAACCCAAAAGTCCTCTCAGAGGCACCGCGAGAAGAAACAGGGACTCTCCAATAAAGCTTTCGCTGGAGACTGCGAAGCCGCAACCCGAACCATCTTTACAGCCTCCCCAGCTTCAAGATCTCCGCCTCGCCGTTCAAAATATCTTAAAATTTCTACAATCTGGCTCTCCAAAGATGGGGGATGACTGGCAACATTACGTCGCCCTCCTTATCAAGAACGTTGAGAATATCGCCCGCCAGCTGAATGATAATGATCACTTGGATGTACAGGCTTTAGTAAGTTATCCAACTCTAACAACACGCTTTTTAAATAAGCGGTCGCTGCAAAGTTACATATTAACTAACAACGGATTTACCCTTTTAGATACCATATCAGTGGTCCCGGATGATTTGTGAAGTTGGACATATAGCCGTCATGATGGCTTGTCCACCGCAACCTATCAGCGAGAGCTCTGCGGACGCCTTTTTCAATATCTCGAAGTTCTACTTGCTGGGTTTACGCAGCGTGCAATGTTGTCCTTGTGGGCTAACAACGAAATAAAACATCTTGTCTTTTAGGGGTGGGAGCTTATTAGTCTCAACGCTCGGAAGTTGTAACTTTTTGATTTTTGGTACATATTGATATTTCCGTTTGGAGCTTTGTGATTTGGCGTTTTGGGAGTTGGAGTTCAAGGCTTTGGATTTGGAGTTTCATGACATCGGCGTTTTTGACTGATTTTCATTTTTATCACCTGGGAGCGGTCATTTGATAACAACCTATCCTTTTTTGCATTCTAGAGGAGCGATAATTCTGATTTCATCTTTTTGCTTGCATTTTAGAGGCGCGATTTTATTTTGAATTTAGCATAGTAATAGCACAACTATATGGTCACAAAGAGAATACACATAACCAGACATTTTCCAAATAACCAACTTTTGCTAGACAATATAGACATGCTTTATCTTTCTATCTTTTTCTTCTCTCTTTTGTTACTGTAGCCTCCCACCCTCCCTCCCTCCCTCTCTTCAAAGGACCTACCGCTTGATTCCTTGCATTACTACCGCCTACAAAGCCATTCTCCACATCACACTCAGTAGGAATATTAAAAATTAAAATATATAGCTAAAAAACAAGTATTAGATATATACACCATCTACATGAAAAAGAAAATAATAACGCTAAGAGTTTTGAAAACTTGATTTCGTGAAGACCTTTCCCGTCTACGTCTATTACTTTGTCTAGTTGCAAACCGGTCACCCCGACACCCCACCTTCGGCTCTCTATAACTCTGATTGGTGCTTAGCTTAAGGGGAACGGCATATCGGGTCTACATTATCCGTTGTTACAACGGATGCCTTGCGGAGTCACCGTATGCGCGAACGAGGACTTGAAACGAGCATTTTGCGTTATTTGTATTCTTCACATGGTAACGCACGCCCTAGAGAAGTTATGGCGTGGGTGATGATATTTAGACACATTTGAAACCGTCCGCCAGCGTTTTACACTTGAGGCTGAAAGTCACTTGACCTAGGGGCAATCTGGAACGATAGTTACTCAGCATAAAGGTTAAGTAACCTTAAACAAAGCTCTCAAATGGTGGTGTCCTGTTATTGATTGCGTTTTCGCCTGGCAAAGGCGAGGTTGCCTTGAGGTCAATGCAAAGATATTCACGGCCCCAGCCTCTTCTCTCGTAACTCCCACAAGCAATCACTACAATTTGAGAGACGCTTTCCATTCTCCTCATTCTCCTTGTCAATCTAGACGGATTTCAGGCCAGTCCGCTATTAAGTAAGCCTCGGGAGCTCGCCGTTATGATGAAAAAACTTGTATCAGGATCGCGAACTAGGGCACTAACCTACTTGGCCTAGATTGCGTTTTTTTATTTCAAATAAATAGCTTTCAGTGATAGACATGGGTAGCTAATTGGATTATCAAGTGGGTCATCTCTTCTAACAGCTGTCGCCGACACATCGGACGATGAGCTGGCAGCGGGCATGCATACGATTGCATCGCTCAGAGCCCGTTCTCAATTGTACGCTGCGGATGTTTCAGAAAGAAAAGGTCTTCGCTTTATACAGGATCCTGATACGAGCGCAGAATACTGCCTTGGTTAGGTGGCTGGGCCATAATGAGTCTTACTTTGAATTGTAAGCTCTAAGATTCGTACTTAAACCAGCAGGATTTCCATGTCCTGTCCTAAATTTTTTGTCGGCAGACCAAATTCTTCAACCATATCTTCTCACACATTCGCTTGATAGTTTCTTCGTTTAGTCTTTGAGACCTATTATCCTTATTTCAGCAAGCTCAGAACTTCGTTTTGGAATTCAAATCAACTTTACAGTTTAGATATTCGGGTGTATACGTATACCAGAATCTCGTCAGCCTCAGCCTGTTCAAACCTATCCTTACGCCAGACTGTTAGCCTTTAAATTTTATTTCGAAAGCTAGCAACGAGCTCAAGAAACGCCGGTTCAGAGTCTCTTACCTAAATTGAGGAATTAAAAAATATCCAAATAAATCCGAAACTTCAGTCCAAGACTACGAAGCAATATGTCCAGTGTACTTCCAGAATTTGAGCATGATGACCGTTGTGAGTCCTTAGTATTCTTTTCACGTAACAACAACTATATTTTTAATTCTAACTTAATAATGATTTAAATTACAGGGTCAAATATGACTCTCAACGCTTTGAATTCGTTTTTGGGACGCCTATCTAGATCCCGCAGCAGCACGCGCACGGCGGCTGAGCCTCCTCCTTACTCGATTGAGGCAGTTCTCCGCGGTACAGGCGCACAATTCTCGCCTGACTCTGGGAGAGCAAGAAGCCCTACCATTTCTATTGACTCTGGCATCTCCGACGGTGGCCTTGCTACCGTACCGGGCGGAAATAATATTACCCCTTCAGACGCAGGCGGCGTTGCATCCTCCATGAGGCCAGCGAACCCTATGTTTTTCCTTATTTCTGACATCAGGTCTGATATTGGTGATACGGTCCTGGGAGAAAGCAATGTTACTTCACTAGATGGAAACCATGTGGATGCAGAAGGTAATATAATTTCCTATAGCGCAGGCGATAATACAAGCAGGGATAATAACAATGCTTCTTAGGCGAAGTCAATACTCAATCAATGGAATCATCCATGGAAAATAACGCCGGTCCCACAGAGGAAACTAATCCTCAGTCATCTACCGAAAGTAACAATGTTGCCTCCGATGAAGTCAATACTCAACAATCTACGGAGGGTATCACCGCTTCTTTGGGCGAAATGGTTATTCAGTCATTCACGGAAAACGGCACTGCTTCCGCAGCTGGAGGCAATATCTCATCATCATCTACGAGCATGAGCACCGATACCACTTCATCCGTTGGGAATGTGACGTCTTTCGTATCTGGTGGCGGCAGTTCTGCGCCTACAAATGCACCTAACCTTACTCCGAACATCGACGCAACGCTGAAAACCCGCATCGAAACCCACGTCAAGGATCTTATCATCCACTTCCAAAACGAAATGCCCAAAGCTACGGATCCGGTTCGTTTGTGGCTCGAAAAGGTCATAGAACAGCTTCAGGTGATTCTCCTTTACACTCAAGAAGCGGCATATGTAAGTACAGTAAACAAGATATCACCGTCACAACCCTTAAAGTTCTAACTTTAATCTCATATCTATTCAATAATACACAAAATCACATTAACTAATATGATAATAAAACCGAAACGGATGCATAGAATCAACTTACCTGGAGAAACCTCATCATCACACTTGGCATTGTTGGCTCCGTCCTCGGTCTTCCCTTTTTCAACCAACGTAGGATCGCTGCTATGGCCTTCCTGGTCACCACTATTTTGGAGATTCAGAACGCGATCGCAACCGCGAGGGTAAGGCCTATTGTTACCGGAAATAAAGATTTATTTCACTGACTCTAAATTCCGACAGGATACTCAAGAGACGTGAGGTTCGGAGAGCAAATCCCCGGCCGGTATAACCGAGTGGGCCGTAGAGGTCGGATGGATTGGACCTGGGAGGTAGAGTAGTGATGTCAGAACGCCATATTTCTTTCATTTTAAGTCTTATTCACCAACCACTATCGCTTAGAATCTTGAGTCCGGAGCATTTCTCCTATTATCTGGAGCCATTATAGTCGAGAAGCTATACCACGGAGAATGCTAGTGGGTGCATGACTATCTCGGGAAACCCGGATGTTGACCCCCTCTGCCCATATATTTGGAGCACATAATACTTCGAGACGGATTCATTTCGCATATTTTTAATTTCTCTTCCTCGCCGATACACCACTATTACAGTCGTTTTAATATTTGCATTTAATAGACGTTTTTTTTTTTTTTTTTTTTTTTTTTAATTAACGTACGCTATATAATCCGTCATCTATCCTCCCTGTCATTTCTTGCTATATTATTATTTTCCCGTTTTTATAAATTATCATTATTTTTGATAATTAATTATATTAGAGTTATTGTCTGCTCTTATTACCACCGATATGTAACTTTATAAATTGACTTTATGAAGTCTCGCGAGGTCGCCAACACAAAGATAGCAATTAGTTGCTGTTTTCTGGATTTTGTCCTCGTGAACCAAACACTAGTTCCCTTGGCGCAAATTGCGCTTTTCATTCGAGATATATTTTATCTACCCAATGTTAGACACAGATACCCGATCGGACTATCAAGGAGGTCATCTCTTCTGACAACCATCACCAACATATGGGACGATGAGCTAGCATGTATATGCATACGATAAAGTCGCCCAGAACTTGCTCTTATGACCGGAATAGCCAGCTGAATAAGCCCTTAGATTTCTTCTTCTCCCCTGTCTCACCTCGCCTTTCTTGATTCACTGCTGCAGTAATAGCAGCGTTTATCACCTCATTGCATCCTTCACCAGTCTTGGCTGAACACTCAATGTAGGTAGTTGCGCTAATCTCATCCATCATATTTATTCCCTATTGGTGATTAGTAATCGAATGACAAGTAAAAGAAGATAAAAACCGATAGTACCTGCTTTGTGGTTACCGGCTTATGGTGGGACCGTAATAGCTCTCCTATTGTTCTTGGGTCATCTCTAAGGTCGGATTTCATGCCAACGAGTATGATCGGAGCAGCGCTTAAGAAGTGGCGAACTTCTGGCGTCCACTAAAAAAATATCAGTGACGAAAAATTTTATGCAGTCAGGGTAGATCACCTTGTACTTCACATTGTCGAAGCTATCCGGGCTATCAATTGTGAAACACACAAGTATAACCTGAGTATCCGGATAGGCGAGTGGACGTACTCTATCGTAGTCCTCTTGGCCCGCTGTGTCCCAAAAAGCGAGCTCGTAATGGAAGTTGTCATGGCATACGTCTGTAAAATAGTTCTCAAAGATGGTTGGGATATACGCCTGTACACGGTGAGACTACTCTCCTTACTTTTGAGAGAATTTGAGTTCCTACCTCAGGTATAGAACCTTTAGTTGCCCGACTGAGACGTGGCTGGATTATCAGTTGTTATTTTTATATCACATGGCAAGTCGAGTTGTACACACATTAAGAAGCAAGTTTTTCCACATCCTCCATCCCCAACCACCACAATTTTGATGCGAACCTTTTTGCCCGAATTATTTTGACGTCCGAAAAAATTGTTAATGGATAAGTTTGCCTGTGTACGTTTCCTTGTTTTTGTTCGTTCATTGGCCGAGGTTGGCTGCTGAGCAGTATCCGCTGAGGCTATTTGCATGGATTCCGGCTGACTTTGAGCCGGTAAAATGACATCAACTCTACCTTTAATTGGTTTTCTTGGAATTTGTAGTTGCGATGCCGTAGCATATCCAGAGATAGAGGAGCTACTGCTAACTGTTGCAGTGAATGTGTTTGTTGCAGGTTCTAAGATAGGGGGGGTGGTAGAAGTCCCGTAATCGGATACTGATTGATCTCTAGCGCCCGAGTATATCCCCTGGAGCGTTCTATCGGGGCCGTCAGATTGAGGTTGATCTCCAAGGTCTGACAAATAATCTATAATTCAGAATCATCACTAACATAGCTAAAAGCACTGGAGAGAACTGTACTCTTGCTCAAAATCACTGTAGCAGCAGACGTCACAGTGGCTTTGAGATTTTTTATAGGATCTAGGCTATTGGGCAGCAGCTGTTGTCTGACAGCTGCTTCTAACGCGACTAGTTTAACATCTAGGTTGGTAGCTAGGCGCTGAATGTTTCGATGAATACTTCTGGTTTTGAGAATGAGCTGTGTATTTTCTTCCTTGACCAAGGTCTGGTTGTAGCTAGAACTTATGTTAGCTGAGTCTTCCGAATAAACTCTGGAGCACGTACAACGTAGTAGTTTCAAGTGAGAGATTTAGAACATCTTCGTACGTTTGAACCTCCTGTCGATATAGCGCAATCTTATCCATTGCGGGTTTCAATCTCGCCCGGCGTAGGGGACCGTCCAGGACTTCGACTTCTTTGGTGGTCTCTTCAAGTAATTTCCTAAGACTTACAAGGCAAGTATGGCCGTCTTGGAGCACCGTAAGGAGGTTTCCCCAGTGAGCTCCAATAGCCCCCGTCTCTGTTCTTTCACAGTCCATCTCTTCAAATGTCATATCCATCAATTCAAGGACCTTCCGCAAGGCTTTGACATCACTAATTATAGCATTCACGAGTGTGGATTCCCCCTGCGCTCCATACAGAAACCTACGGAGTACTACACCTGTACGTAGAGTCGTCCCTAAAAGGCTAACAACGCCAGCAGCGATTAATAACGGGTCCATATTAAACACTATAGAATAAAGGAATATCCCGAATTGGTGATGCGTTGCTGTCCAAGGTTGAAGGTCAGCCTTCTAAGTAGTTAAATTCCGTACGTGTGCGCATGGATGGCTCTTACATGGGGTCGAAGTGGCCGATGGCTGCTAGATGGGGTGCAACTACAACAGCGTAGCCCTGGTGTCCAAGAGCCAAACCAACCACGAAATACCAACTGCGTACACTTGTCGATACGGATATATCAAACAAACAAACAATCATGTGACGTTCCGGTGTTCTGGCTAGAGACAGACCTTGTAATATTCTACACTACATACATATATGCAACATCAGGAAGGGTCCTTCGCCTCTTTGAACGTTATAGACTATTTTTTTCCAAAAGAATTTGATTGTTTTTGAGTTGTTGTAATATATGCATATACATGTATAGTGGTGTGTCTTTTTCAAATAATAATATATAATATTGTATGAATAAACATATTTTTTCATTCAAATTGACTGGGTTGATTTTGCTGTTACTTTCCTTGCGAGGCGATCTCATAGTTTTAAATCCTCTCTAAAAGATATTATCACTCTACTACTTTTATATAAAATTTCCTAAAGCTCCTAAGGGTTAAGTTTTAATGAATACAGATCCCAATAATATATCCAATCCATTAATCGGACTTCTAGAGTCCTCGACGAGCTCGGAGACAAATCGAACAGCTATGGCTCCATCTCTCACAATGGCAGCCATTCAGAAAAGGCGGTTGACCCGTCTTTTGTTTCCAATGAGCCGCTAATTTCCTACACAGGAGCTCAATTTCATGGCCTTGTAACAGTAAGTTCAAGAGGGGCAAGTCCTACCTTTCCATTTCCTCCAGCGGTAGCTTTACCGGTATATAAAATATACCCGCCGAATATCCTATTTAGCGATATCCCGAAGATTTGAGGTGTGACTTGAGCAAGCCTAGCTAATTTATGTGACATGAGTAGAATCAATGTACAGAGCAAAATCTTGCCATCGCGCTCACTATTCTTATAGCCGCCCTTGGTGCGCAAATGCGAATCCGCTGGTATAGTATATTTACATTCCGAATTTACAATATCCAAAACCGGGCGTTACACCTTTCCGGAGCCCATCAGGTTTAGAGATTAATCATTTCTCTCATCTCTAGATTTCAATTCTCTCATCTTTGGATTTTCATTTCCTCAGATAAAGAGTTAACAAAAAATGGGTTTCTTGCATTTCTGCATTGGGTGCGTGTTTTTGAATCACCATCTCTATAGACCGCCATCTATCCTTCTTGTCGTTTCTTAATATATCATTACTTTCACATTTTCATAAACCATCATCATCTTAGATAGATTAATTACATCGATATTACCGCCTGCACTCATCGCCACTGATTCATAACTCTATAAATTTACGCAGACTTCATATCAACCTCAGGACTCTGCACGACCTCATGCAACTTGTGATCGACGACCGGGAACGCAACACCGATAACATGAGAAATATCACCCCACCAGTTATCCCCAAACTTGCGATACCAATCCACCGTCGCGGTCAACCCTTCCTCAAAAGTCGTCTTCTGCTTCCACCCGAGACCGATAAGCTTGCTACCATCGACAGCGTACCTACGATCGTTGAACGGACGATCGTTGACGTGTTTTACGATTTCGTCGTATTTCTCGGCGGGGAAGCCGAACTGCTTGATGAGGTGTTGGCAGAGGGTGATATTGCTGATTTCGTCCTTGGAGCCGACATTGTAGATTTGGCCGACTGTGCCCTTGTGCAGGATTGTGTCGAAGGCGTCGGCTGCGTCGCCGGCGAAGAGGTAGCGGCGGGTGTGTTTGCCGTCGCCGTGGAGGAGGAGGCTGCCGCCGCGGTTAAGGAGACAGGTGAATTTAGGGATGACCTCTGTATATGTTATTAGCACGCTATGATTGTAAATATAGGAGGAATAGTGATTGGGGGTACCGACTCTCTGGAAACTGGTGGGGACCATAGACGTTGTTACTTCTGACAATGATGACGGGAAGCTTGAAACTCTTGTAGTAGGCATTCACCAACATCTCGGCGGCGGCCTTGGAAGCAGCGTAAGGGTTGGTTGGGGCGAGAATGCTAGTTTCTAGCAAATCATCACCATCTTCTTCAACTTCACCGTAGACTTCATCGGTGGAGATGTGAATGAATTTTTTGATACCATAATTCTTGGCGCACTCGAGGAGAACGTGGGTGCCGTAGACGTTGGTGTCGGTGAACTGGTAGCTGTTACCGAAGGACAAGTCGACGTGGGATTGGGCAGCGAAATGGAAAACGGTATCAATCTTGTTCTCCTTGAAGCAGCGGATGACCTCGTCGGGTTCGGTGATGTCACCGTGGAAGAATTTGAAGTTGGGGTAGGAGTCGAGCATGCGCGTGTTGTTGAGGGAGGCGCAGTAGTCGAGCTTGTCGAACGAGACAATGTTGTAGTCGCCTTGGTAAGTGTCAGTCAAGTGGCGGACGACCCAGCAGGCGCTGTTTAAAAATACCCGTTAGCCATGTGTTCTATTTAAATATCTCCGTTGAGAAGGTGGATTTGGCGAGATGTAACTCGATTGCCATATGGGATGAGAGGGATGAGAGGAGGTGAGGGGTAGTTTGAAAGAGAGAGGGGATTGGAGATTATACTCACATAAAGCCCGCGCCACCAGTGATCATAATATTCTTAACATCGGGCAATGGCTCAAACTTGGTGGCTCCTTTGAGCAATGGCGCGCCCTTCCATACTCCGGTATCTCTCAGACGGTTTTCGACCGAAGCTTTACGCGTGATTAGCCTTAATCCTCCATTGACGGTGGACCCATTGACATCGGCTTCAGGGTTGCGGCCGAACATGTTATATATTCGCTTATATCGCGACGAAATATACAAATTGAAGCAGGAAAAAGAGTATTAAAAGGATATACAAAAGCTGATGAATCTAGTAATGTATACAAAAATAGAGAAAGAAGAACTTACAAGTCGAACCGGATCTTGAATGGCGGGTGGTCATGACGGGCTGCGAAGTTTAAATAACGGATACGAACGGTTGGTTAGAGCTGAATATCGCCAATTGAAGTTACAGAAACCCTGGCGAAGGCTTGGAAACAGATGAATTCTATGATCGCAAATGCAATCGGTGTCAGCGACTGGAAGGGTAAAAAGGAGAAAAAAGTAACCTGGATCAAAAGATGACAAAGAGTGAGAAGGGAGGAGTGGAGGAGGTGGTGGTGGGAAAGGAGTTTCGAGGTGAGGCAAAGTGGGGTGGACACCAGAATAACATTTCCTCATCCAACTAAACAAACCACCACAATCCCACCAGGGTTGCATCCGTCCAAACGGCGGCAAAGGTACGTACTTTGAAATCTCTCTGGGTCTTCGCGGGGGGTCAGTGATAAGCTGACGCCACTGGGATTTAATATTAGGTGAAGTTGGAAGGGATCGCGAACGGATGAATCACAAAAAAAAAAAAGGGTCGCAAAAGATTCGAGATATCACGGCAATTGAGCTTTATATGGCCCCAGCTCCGATTCAAGCTCCCAGCTCAACAGCTCCATCAGCTAGACCCACAGCTAGCTAGTACGCATACCACCCTCTCACTCTCATGGGAATTTCGTAGCTCGCGAGAAAAAATTTAAAAATTCCAGGCTTTGTATATCCATTCCTGCAAGAGCTAGCGAGGGGAGCAAACTCTCCACGGAGCTAACCTTCCCGAGCTACCTGAACTCAAAAAAATGTGGAGCCCAATTTACGTCTGGGTGGTTTGCCAGAGCTATCAGAATACACCTGCATAAGTCGACAGGTACACCGTCGGCGCTCGGAAAACAGCCTAATTTGGAGGTACCTGATTCTCCGAAAGCGTCGCGTCGCCCAACGGAACCCACAGCGCCGAGGGTGTCCAAAAGCCCTCAAATCCTGCAGCTTGCTGGAGCTACATGAACCGTAGCTCATCCTGCCCGTCTGCGAAGAATTGGATGCACGGACCTGCGAATCGCGCACCAAACGGGCAACCCATTCCGAGTGATAGCCTCGTGTAATTTTAAATTCATCACGATATCGATATGTTAATTGTGATATTATCGCCGGTTGGGATAATTCGTCTTAATGCCCGAATCATGCCATGGTCTCCAAGCCACCTTATAAACCAGCTTACGAAATATTGACCTAAGCAAGGATGGGTCGTCATCAAAGTCAAAACTATTAGGGCTGATTATTTCAACATTCAAACAAAGCCTCGGTTTTTGAAATCAGACACTGCACCGGAACTCGAAACCGGTAATACGTTCCCCAGCGTCGTGTGCTACCAAAACCACGATATGTTTCGGCAATCTGCGGCATGGTAGAATCGATGCCTTTCTGGCCCCTGCCAATATAACTACCAGGAGAAGTACGAGCCAGGAATTGTCTTGCCGCCAGGAACGACGCTGCTAGACCAGGAACGACTGCAGGAAATGCATGGCGATACCCAACTATGTGTTGCCTGTCGTTGATTGATCAACGCCGCTCAACACAATTTCGACGATCCTCGTTGTGAGAGTTAGAGCTTTACCGTCAGCGAGTCAGACTTCACACGCTAGATCTGCCGACGCTGGATTGAAAAGTGGATCAAAGTGTACTCGATCGATGGCTTCAAAGGATCTCAAAACAAGCTTTCCTAGTCTCAATTCAATGACAATGAGAGCGTCGAAAAGAACCATACTCAGGCCTTCTACACAGGCGAACGCAGCACATGCAAAAGCACCTGAACTAGCGCCCGCCGTCGGTCAGGCACAATAAGGAGCTGAGTTTACTGCCGTCCACCCGTCTGTCTGACGTCTTACCTTCGGTTTCAGTTCATTCACGTTGGTTACACCCAACTCTCGAACATGGGGGATTTACTTACCGGCGCTTAAGCTACCGGAGAAACCATCTATTCGCTTCATCATTGCGGCTGTAGATAGCAGCGGGTGAAGATCTCAAAATGAGCGGACTGGGAGCCTACGACCTCATAATAGGGCCTCAGGGTCTCATCCCCCTCTTCCGCAAGGCGGAAATAATGGTGAAAACATACCGAGACGGGAAACAGACCAACCTAATGAACCAAGCACTTGGCTTCACGCTTTCCCAGCCGCAACAACATTCGCCTCCCCATTTCCAACAATATCAACAACATTTATATTCCCAATTACACAACTATAGAGACCCCAGTCTTTCTCCCGCCGCACCGATTCAGGGTTTCCAAACTCAACAAACTCAACGACAGGGACTAATAGACATCGAAGATCCTACCCTCGAATTATGGAACGCGTTAAAGAGGGGTGAAGTCGCCATTGCAGAACAGTTTCAAAATCTTTTCAACGGCTATGGTCTCAGGTTCGCCGTTGGCGATGGTATGCATTTAACTTACACTCAAACTCATATTCACAGCAAATATAAATTATCACTCATCTAACATTTTATTATATCATTATAACAAAAGATACCTTCCGCCAAACAATCGACAACGTAAAACTCCTTCTCCAAGGTGGCGTCATCTCCTCCCTCGAATTAACAGCACTAGGCCGCGAGATCGACAACCCAACCCAGCTCTCCGCCATCGCCACAAAATGCTTTGACGACACAGTCATGGCTTTGGAAGAGTTATCCCAACGTGTTCAAAATACCGCCCCAATCATCAACCCAGAATCCATATCCAACAATAATAACAACCTCACGTGGGTTGTTCCTAACCACAATCTTAGTGGGAGGGATGGGGTACCTGTTAAAATCCAAGAACAAGGATATGCAGAGCTGGAGAGGAAATATACAGAACTCGAAGGACGGTATGAAGATTTGAGGAGGAAGTATAGAGATGTCAGGTTTCGGTATATTCTCTTACAAGGTGCGTGTGTAACCACCGTAAACTATAAAACTATGAATTTTGCTGATATGTATAAATAAAGATGTCCATCCGAAACACTTCATGCGCTGTTCGAAATGTCACGGTGCGGTTATATTACCTGAACCCGCGGGGAAGATTATCCTAGGAGGACACAATTATTCTTGTTTATGGTGTAAAGATAGTAATTCGTTCTCACGGCATGCCGGGTCAGCTGCATTTCAAGAGTTACGGAATGAGATGGCTGCGTTGGAGGCCGTACCGTGATATATATAATTAATCTATCTATCATTTTGTAATGCTTATATTTAATCATAATTCTACACGATATTGATTGAAAAAAAGAATGAATATATTAAAGACGAAAACGATTATGCTGAAATAAAAAAAAGTACTGACAGGTAAACTCGAATGCTGCGATCACATAGATTAAATACCCCCAAAAACGCAACAGAAAGATCCAAAGGTAAAGAACACCGATAAAAAGACGACTAAGAGTCTATATAGTAAGAGTAGTAGCGCTAACCCACTCCGTAATGGTCTTCGTATTCGCATCCGTGATAGTCCTCGTGAAAGTCTTAAACAACGTAAACGTATGCCGATGCGTATGCTCCCCGAAATCTACTGCGGGCCATCCTCCATTACCACCGCCATTCCCATGACCATTTCCGTCACCGCCCCCACCACCCGTACATGTAGCAGTATGCGCCGGCCACGAGTTCGGATCGATTGTTGTAACGGGGTCGTAGTGGTGATTCGTAGTCGTAACCGTTACGATCTCAGTATACGTCGTTCCGCCGGTCAACCTAGTGAACGTTTGCGTGATATATAATAGTTGACCGGGGATGGTCGAAGTGAGAGTCGCGATGTTAAGGTAGGTTGTGCCGTCTACCACTGCTGTATTTGTAGCTGTAGTGACGACGACTTGGTTGTCTTGTGTGATTGTGGAGGTGCGTATGTCGAGGAACGTGATACCGCCATAGACGAGAGTGTTGGTTGTCACATGGGTTACAGTGTAGTCGTGAACCCAGGAAAGGGTGCCAGTAGTATGATGGGCTTGGTCATCAATCTCAGAGGAGTGGTTTTGTGGGTCGAAGGGGCATGGAGTATTTGGACCTCCACCGCCGCTTGGCCCGCCGCCTGGGTTAGTCGTTGAAGAACTAGTTGAACTGATAGAAGTAGAGGTAATAGGAGGACCACCGGGAGGACCGTGGCCGTCTCCATCGTCATCATATTTCCCATCTGGATCGCCTGGCCAGTGATCGTCTCCATCATTATCGTTGGGGTTATCATTACTCCCAGTACCAGGACCACCTGTTGGACCATGCCCATCTCCATCCTGATCCCACGAGCCATCAGGGTCGCCGGGGAAGTGTCCATCAGAGTCACCATCTTGGCCCAAACTACCAGGCCCGTTAGGAGGTCCATGACCGTCTCCATCCAGGTCATACTGCGAGTCAGGGTCATTAGGCCAATGTCCATCCCCATCTCCGTCATTGTGATTACCACTTTGTCCCGTCCCAGGGCCACCAGGCGGACCGTGCCCATCTCCATCTTGATCCCACCGGTTATCAGGATCACCGGGCCAATGGCCATCTGCATCGCCATCCGGGTTACCAGTCGAACTCGATTGTGAGCCATCAGTTCCAGTTGCCGGCTGTTGCGCGGTACCACTTCCACTTGCGCTGCCGTTGTTATCGTCGTCATCGTCGTCGTTGTTATCATCATCATCGTCATCATCATTGTTATTGTCATCGTCGTTGTCATTGTTATCACAGTCCGTCTCAGAATCGGAATCGCTATCGGCTGTACTGCTCGCACCGGGAGGCGCAGTCACCAGATGAGTATGGGTCCAGCTAGCGGTATCGACGCCCTCATTTGACAAATGCGTATGAGTCCATGCGCCAGAATGGTGTACCACTGTCGGCTGGAAACTAGTTTCGCTGCTCTGGTCTTGATTGCCATCACCATTATTCCCAGTCTCACTCCCAATCCCATCACTCCGAGATTCGGTGCCGCTCCCAGTAGCGCTGCTAGTAGTCCCGCTAGTAGTGCTACTCGCAGTAAAGGTAGAAGAATCTTCGGTTTCTATCGTAATCGTATCAGAAATGGTAATGGTAACGATATCAGTCTGAATTGTTACGCTGGTAACATTGACTGTAGTAGCTGCCTTTGTAATGACTGAAACATGATAATGCACCGTTCCATCGTGCGTTGATGGATATACCGCCGTGAGAACTGATTGAGTCCCTGTTGTCGGTCCCAGCGGTGTCGGCAAGACGATAGGCTGTTCAACTAACCCATTAGCACCTACCAGGTAGTATGTATACCCACCGGTATGGCTAGTAGAACTGTGGTGTGTGGCTGGCGAGGTGGCCGGAGCACGGGTAACGACTTTCGTGGAAGTAGTTGCAGTAAGAGTATTTGGGGAAGCAACGACTGCATTAGCATTCTCGTTTCGAGCCACAGCCGCAGCATGAACTGTAGGCACCATTTGCATAAACAGCCATACCCCTAAGACTAGGGTAAGTAGGAACAATACTCTGTTCGGCGCCATTGCCCCCGCAGCTGAATGAAGGGTATGATGTTCTGTTTCGTTTCCATCGGAGTCTCCATTCAGATTATAGTCGTGAGCACCGGGCACATGCATAGCGTCATCCGGAGCGACTGGATATGCGACTTCGATAACTGTGTCAACGACTTCCTGGACTACTTGTCCCGTAAGTTTTGTAATGCCGCTGAGCGCACTCAGTCCCTTACGCAGAACGTCGGTCATACGAATGAATCAATGGATTCTTCTTATCGAATCGGATATATCGAATCGAATCGATCGACAGCGGCTGGAAGGCGAGTTAAGGAGTCGTGATGATAAGGATAGACAATGTTGAAGTCATGGAATACCCTTCTTGGGAGGGATATGAAGATAGAGTTGTAACCGATGGTTGCATCCAGCGGACATCTTTTCTCCTAAGTTTATATATGGGTCCCTACGCTATATGGGAGCATGTAGATGACTACGGATTAGGCTGGTAAAGGTTGATCGTGAGATTGGCTAGGCGATCATGTGTATCAAGCGCGGCTAATAAGCGAACTTGGAAATGTAGATTATCGTATTGACGAGATGGAAAGAGTATGATATCGTAAATTCTAAACAGCACCTAAGATGCCATACAAGATGTATATTAATATTGATTGGGCCGGGGTATCATACTGTTCGCTAGAATAGATAGTGTACAAACCGAAAACATAAAACAACCACCAAACGCCATGAAAAATTTGCATACATATTTGAACAAATGGAAACGTAAAAGCCAGCAAACCCATGTCATGAGCTCCTTTCTCAGTTTCCCTTCTCCCGATCTTGATAGTTGCCTTTACCCCAGCGTCGTCTCCCTCCTTGTTGTCCCCCACCGCCTTCTCTATCTCCCCTACCATCGGGGTGCTGAAACTTTCTCCGTCCCTTAACACCCATATCGTCATCCGTCACATCTCTCTCATTATATCTCTTCTTCTCTCCCTCCACCTTTGGTACGGGCTCCGGAACGTCCTTTGTCCATTTCGGATGGGCACCCCAGGTGCACTCCCTCCCATCCGGGCAAAACCCCGCAAAGTAAAACTTGCAAATTGTCTTCCTCACATGTTTCTTTGAGCATGTAGGTCCTAACGGACAGAACCCATTTTCGTAGTTTGGACAGGAAGAAACACGGTTTTCAGGATCGGGGTGGAAGTAGAGGCAGTCGTCCCCGTTTTGACAGTAACCGTAACGGATGAGGAAGGAACATTCGGGCATACGACGGAGATTGTATTCGTGTAAGAAGTCGCAGGCGTCGCCTTTTTTGCAGAGACCTCGGAGCCAATGTTTACAGACGAGACTAAGTGCCATCATGACTTGTTAGTTCTGAATTCCTCGTAACATTACAGTAGGAAATGGATCCTAGAGTCTACATACTTATTAAGGCCTGCTGTTCCGACTGTATGCCTATCAGGACAGGCATTTCCATTAGGACAGTGTCCCGCGAGGAACAGGCGACAGACTTCGCGGTTGGGATCGAGACCGAAACGGTATTCTTTCTTTAGGAAGGGTAGGAAGCTAAACTTGGCGGCCTTGTTCATGGAGTAGGGTGTTAAAACGGCATCAGCAACGGGAGTAGATTTCTTGCCCTCAGCGGGCGAGTCCGCTGTGACTGTTACTGTAGCGGTCGCCATTGAGGATAATGATTGAGGATGTGAAGATGTGAAGATAAGAGGAAGTGATATTGGCATTGAGATATCGATGCAGCTCACAGGTTGATTGATAATGAGCCGAACGCGTCGCGTTGTGGCACTAACCAATCTTGGAAGTCCAACATTCAAACAACGCAGCGCTCAAATGCATGGAAGCTTCGACATCCGTCCATGTTCTTCGACATGAAACGAGTACTATTTCTTCTCCCTCGTTTGACTTGGTAAGCTTGCCCCGATCTAAGAAAGCCTGTAGTGGTAGCTTAGTCGTTAATAGGCCCGCAGGTTTTGCTGTAGGGCTGATTCGAAAATGTGGGAACAGCAAAGTATTACCACCTTATTGGCGAGGTGTTTCTTTCGCGGATGGTTTCCTCCGGCTGAACGGAGTGAATAGCTAAATTGGCGCTACGGCGTTGTCGTTTTGTTCTTGTCGAAAGATAAGTACCAAATTGCTTTTATTTAAGGGCCCGGTGACCATATTTGTTCATTTACTGAAGATACATGCGGCAATCGATGCGAGTTCCTGCACCAGGGCGCAACCTAAATCGCTTGGCAGAAATAAACGCTGGTGAATGAAACGTGGGTTATCCGGCCCACGCAGCCTAGAGATCCCTAAGAAAACGTAGGGTTACGATAGCTCCATAAATCGAGGTTAACTGCCTTATTAATTCCCGGCCCGCTGGTTACACACACGCGACGGCTTAAGAATCCGTTCGAAGATTAGCGAGCTGTGATTGGCTGGATATGCGAAGAATATACCCCGTTACCAGATCTGCATCAAGTTCGAGCCGGTATTTGAGGAAAGCTTGAAATTCGTCCAACAAGCAAAAAGTGTTCCGAGGTGCTTAAATTCAGAGGGAAACTTTTGGAGAAACATAATTTGACAACCTCCTCCTGCATAGAGGCGAACCTCTTTTTGGAAGAGTTTTTTGAATTGAAGAACAGTTTGGAGATTGAACAGAAAATTCGACGGCCTGGTTTGGTTTAGAAGAACGGCCGAAGTGATGGAACGAAGTAGCGAACCGCGATCCGATTTCGAACCTATACTAGTAATTGGCACAAAAAATGCGAATATATGATGGCCCACATGTCCCGTCCGAGATCTGACCATAATGATGAAATTGGGAACCGGCGGTAATACATGTGGAGGTTGCGGCGGCGCGCAGGTTACAGCGTTGACTAGATACGCGTATAACCCAAATCGCAGGATTTGGGGGAGCGAGATGTACTTTCGAGCAGCTAATGAAGCTTTTGATAATGACAATTGTTTGTATGGAAGTGGGTGGTTTCCAATTTTTGATGTTAATGGGTTTGGGGTTTCTTATTACGACCCACGTAATGCATCTCCGTGTCGCAAATTGCCGTGGAACGAAGATTTTAATATTTCGTACGATCCTGCGAGCGGTGGTTTATTGTATAAAGATACTTGGGCGTCAGCTAACTAGGTGCCGGTGGTCTGTTCGCCTTTGTTTCCTTTTGCTTGAGTTTGATTTTGTTGATACTTATTGAGCGATAACCTTGCGTCAAGTCAAATGGCTAGTTTGTTTTAATGCTTCATCCTATAAGTATATTCATGATGTCACGAAAATGAAATTCTTGGTTAAACTGCTTTGTTTATTCTTCTTCTAGTATATGTATTATTTAGGGTTGATTTTCTTTCTCCACAAGGAATCAAATTTAAGCTTGTTTCTATTATACCCCAGTACTTGTATATCGATAACACCGAAAGTGTGTCTGTTGATATGATTTGCTTAAGATTGAACCTCACGAGTGTGCCTACAGTTTAAAGCGTATATGCATGTTCACAATAAAAGATGCTTCTAGATGCTTCTATTATGACTTTACATACTTAAGTAGTTATAGCATTAAAATAGAGCAATAAAAATGTGAGCTTCGAACCTCGGGTTATCTTGCGAACTCTATAAGCTTAGGCTGAAATAGCTAGTCGAGACTGCCTGTTTAGCTGGTTCGCTGGGAGAGACCACATTTCAACGTCCGCCGCGCGTTGTCCGCCAAACGCCAAACTGCGACTGACGACACCAACATCTCCATTCATGTCAACATCCATCCACTGCACGACGACGACGACGACGACGACAAAGACGAGCTGGCGAGACGACCAACTAGCCTCTGTCTGATGCCACAATACCTGTGGCCGCCATGAATGGAGTCGCCCCAAGTGATCCATTGGATTCTGTCGATTACGATCCCATAGCTCACCTCAACGACATCTTTCCCACCCCGGGCTCCCTTGCAGCCCTCCCGTCCGTATCATCCTCCCTAACCACCCACGTCACATCACTCGACGATGCCATCCAGACGCTCGTCGCGAACCAGGCTATCTCGGATGCCTCCAGCGTCACACGCGTGGCCTCCGCCAAGGCCGACCTCGATGAGCTCTTTAAGAACATCGAGACGGTGAGAGGCCGGGCCATCGCGACAGAGCAGGCCATCACCGCCATGACAGCCGATATCAAGCGACTGGATGCGACGAAACGCAATCTCACGGTCTCGATGACAGCTTTGAAGCGGCTGCAAATGTTGAGTACGATTATACCTCTGAAGATACAAAGTTTCAAACTTGGGCGATGGTTGACTGATTCATGGTGCTGTAGCTACCGCGTTTGAGCAATTGAAAGCCCAGACCAAATTCCGACAGTACAGAGACTGCGCCCAGCTCCTGCAAGCTGTCATTCAACTAATGGCCCACTTCAAATCGTACCGCTCCATCGATCAGATCGCCGCTCTTAGCCGAAACGTCGCGGAACTACAGGCCCAGCTCCTAGAACAAGTCTGCGAGGATTTCGAACTTACATTCACCAAAGATGAGGTCTCCCTCCGCCGCGGTATGCTTTCAGAAGGTTGCGAAGTCATGGATGCCGTAGGGGATAGCGCCCGAACTAGATTGATCAATTGGTTCTGTAACACACAATTACGCGAGTATCGTCAAATCTTCCGAGGCAGCGAAGAAGCAGGCTCCCTTGACAACATTTCTCGCCGGTACGCCTGGTTAAAACGCATTCTCAAAATGTACGATGAGGAACACGTCTATATATTTCCTTCGTTCTGGAGAGTCGGCGAGATCCTAGCGAGGACCTTTTGCGACAACACCCGCGAAGATTTCAAGGGCATCCTGGTCAAAGCGATGCGAACGGACGGCGGCAAGAGTCTAGATGTCAACCTTCTCCTCAATTGTCTGCAAGAAACACTGGATTTTGAACAATATCTCGAAAAGCGATTCGCAGTGGATAGTAGAGTATCTATCGACACTGTCAGCTCACGGGACGACCGACCGCTCATATTCGGCAAGGCAATCTCAGAAGCTTTCGAACCCTATCTTAGTTTGTGGGTCGATTCGCAGGAGAAGACGCTGGCTGGGTTGATACCGGTATTCAAATCTCAGCCGATCCGACCGCCAGATGAAGAGTTTAATACCTCTGCTGTTCTGGCGTCATCGATCGAGTTGTTTCAGTTTTATCGGGTTACGTTTGCGCAGTGTGCCAAGTTGTCGGCGGGAAGTAAGCTATATGACTTATCGATGATATTTTCCAAATATCTTGACACTTATGCAGATGCTGTACTGCTTTTCCATATACCGGATCGACCTGGTGTGCCGCCACCCAATAACGAAACCGTGATTACGATTTTGAATACGGCGGATTACTGTCTCGCACTTACGTCGCAGCTGGAGGATCGGATCAAAGGCCGCATTGATGAAGACTATAAAAACAAAGTCAACATGGAGAAACAACAGGATACATTTTTGGGTGTAGTCAACAGTGCGATTAGACTACTCACGAAAAGACTTGAAGTGGAATTGGAACCCATATGGAGAGAGATGCGGAATACACCGTGGAGCAAGCTCGAGACCGTGGGAGATCAGAGTACCTACGTTGTTGAACTTGTTCGGGTTATCAAAGCTGAGGCGGTGAAACTACTGCAACTCGTAGTCAAAGAGCAGTACAAACGAGCGTTCTGCGATCGGTTGGTGGAGAACATTTCCACGACAATACTTGCGAATATAATGGCTTGTAAACCGATATCCGAAGTCGGTGCTGAGCAGGTACGTCTCTTATCTCACCTTGCATAAGTTACAAAGCTAATCGTTCGTTCAAGATGCTGCTCGACGTATATTCTGTCAAGAAATGTCTTGAAGAGCTCATGACCCTCACAGCTGAAGAAGGCGTCACAGCTCCAACTACGTATGCTCTTCCCCTTTCTCCCATTCATATTTATACTGACGATGTATAGCTTTATCAAACACGTTTCCCGCGCGATAAACCGCATCGACACAGTTCTCAAAGTAATCCAAGTGCGCTCGTCACCCGCAGAAGGCCTCGTACAAGCTTATCTCATCCATATCGCCGATAAATCAGAACACAACTTCCGCAAAATATTAGACGTGAAGGGCATCAAAGGCCGTGACCTCTCGCAAACCATCGAGCTCTTCCACGCTCATAAATCCGCATATGATAATTTATCAGAGGGTAACCCCATAATGAACGCCTTGAACGCCAGTAACATCGCCGCGAGCGCTATGGGAGCACAGGGGTTGAATATCGGCGCGGCACCGGGGTTGGCTGGCATATCACCCGGATTAGCAGGTAAATTTGACGCGGCAATGTTAGGTAGCGCGTTGATTCAGAATATGAAGGAAGGTGTGGATCGACTGGGAACGCCTAGTAATGCCGGTACCGGGGTAGGTACTGCCGCTAGTAGCCCCGGGGCCAGTACTGTGCAGTTGAACGCGGTTGTGGCGGATGGGATGAAGGAGGGTGTAGCGGGGTTGAACGAGAATTTGAAGAATTTTGGAAGATTTTTTAGGTCGAATCGGTTTGGGAGCATGGATGCCAGATGAAGAGCATTTGTATTTATGCTGTAGGTATTTCTGGATAGATATTTTTTCTTCTCTTTTAGATGGCTAGTTTAAGCATGCTTGTATTTTGATGTGAAAAGTTATGCATATGATATCCATTTTCTGAATTTACGAATTTTTTCAAATTTTCACTTTTTGATATTGACTTTCGTACACTCAACAACCTCTCTATAGCCAAAATAACTAGGTAGTTTAGCATTGTGATTTACTCTGTCATCTCCACTTCATCAAACCCTTTCCAATCAGCACCTTCTAAATCCTTCTCCGTCCAGTCCGTCTCACCACGTTCTCGTTCGATCAGCCGAACACCACCCTCACCCCGTCGAATCATATCCACTAAATCCTTCTTCTTCTTCCCATTTTCGTACATGTTTCTCGGAAACCGAGTCTTCAAACTTTCCAGTTTCTTTTGCGTACGTAGAGATGAGATGGTAACGGGGGACATGAAGATGACTTTTGATTTCGCACTTTTATGGAGTAGTTTTTGAGGAGGTAGGGTTGGCGTTTGTGGTGGTAGTGGTGCCGCATTCTTATCGGATTGTTCTGGAATTGTGGTTATGCTGTTGAGCCGGCCGTATTTTGATTTCAGTTTATTCTCTTGGTCTTGATATCTTTCGCTGGGATAGTGTGGTTCTTCATGTGTGATGTCCATCTCACCACCATAATCTTCGTATATTTTGAAACCCTTGTGTTTTGTGCTGGTGTGGAGGTGGTGGGTATCGATGGGATTATATTGATCGAGAGTGTAGTCATAGATACTGGCCCCGAACCGTCGCATCATCTCTAGTGTCTTCATATCGACCGAGTCTTTCACCGGTGTGAGTTGTAGATCACTAATGTTCTTTGGCTTTCGCGGGGTTCCGAATGGTGTGTTTTCGCTGGCATCATGATCATACTGACGGCTTGTGTCGGTAGCGGAAGAGGGGTCGATATTTTCTTTGTTCTCGTCTACCATTGTAGTATCAATGTCGATGTCCATTTCTTTTACTGAATCTACTGATATTTCTTGTTCTTTTGTTTCTTTTACTGAATCCATCGATACATCTTGTTGTTCAACTGGTTGGTTTAGGGGTTGCGCGTTTGTCTGTATTTGTAATAGTTTTGGTAGGACCGGCCAGACATACGTATCATCTCCCTCCTTACTCTCGGCTTGTGCGTTTGTATTCTGTGACGATGGGAAGCTATTGGTGTGCGTGTGATGCATCCTCAAAATCTCACGATCCGAGTTTAACGATGTGTTATAGGCTGGATGAAGCGGCATATCCTTCGCAGACTCTAACAGTCCTGGAAATTTATCGTCGATTTTTATCCCACCTTTCAGTTCTCCTTGACAAACCTCGATTTTATTCTGGTTTGTTTTCTGTTTATCTTTGAAAAGTTTACGCGATAGAGAAACAGAATAGGGTAGTTCTTCGATCGGTTTGAACGGTGTCGCCGCCAACTGTGCTTCTGCCAATTCGATCTCCCTTTCTACTTCCTTTGCTATATCGGCTGTTCGTGTACGTGGGATGTGTGATATTGAAAGTCGTCTGGTGGGTTGTTTTGTGGGTGTATTAAAGTTTTGTGAAAGATGTGCGGCGATGTCTAATATTGAAGTTTCATTCCCGATAGAAGAACGGTTGGAGAAGAGCGAATCTTCAGATGGTGATGACGAAGATGAAGATTTGGATGAGCTAGATGTGGTTATATTTATATCTTTTTTAGAGGATGGTGGGGAGGGGGTGGATGGGCGGTTGGAGTTTCGGCGGTAGGATGTTAGGAGCGAGGAGGGAAGGATTGAGGTGTAGCTTTGGAAGGCGAGGATGGAGGATGTGGTTGGGGTTGATGGCAGTGGCATTTCCGTCTTGAGGATATTTCGCAAGATGAAATTAATTTGTTTGGGCTTTATATTGTGAGAATGTTCGATGGAGGCGTGAATATGTGGTATATATATATGGAACAAATATATAGATGGAGAGGAGGAGAATTGAGGAAAGGAACTTAGAAGTGGAGGAGAAACGAAGGCAGGGTATATATCACTCAAAACTGGAAAGGAGCTCACTTTCATTGGATTGGCTCAGCACTGTATCTTTAAATTATAAACTCTCGTGGACGACCGATATATGACATCCAGATCTAAATGTCTTTTGTTGGATTCTGGAGCCGGTCATCTGTCAAAGAAATAATATAATATTGATATCGAGACTCTAAGATGCCGTCCTCACAATATTTTCAAGCGTAATACGTGACCCAGATATATCGGATCCGCGTATATCTTCTTTATCTACAAAATTTCGGCTCAATATTCTTGAAACGTCAGCTTGTCTTTGTACCTGTCGACCGTTGTAGGTAGAATGTTGGGAATTTTGTGTTGTTTGCTATGTGGACATCGAAGGGAGCAGCTATCTGAAACAATTCGCCGGAAAGATGGTTTCTTTGTTCCAATCAACATTTTCGTAGACAACAGTTCTAAAAGAAACATCAGATGAAACAATTGTATACGCGTCGCAAGCAGTGATGCGAGAACCGTGTTTCCACAATATATCATCTGCATTTGTCGATTTGTGCGTCGCTGCGGGTTGACTGCGAGCTATCTAGTCATTGAATTTTTGATATCTTAGCTTAGTGGTAGTGAAGTATGATTTTCAATATTATTTAGTCACTAATGTTAACTGTTATTAAGTATAATTATTGTGGAAGCAAGAAGCAGTAGCTTACAGTATCTTGATAACGCATCCCCTTGCTTTCATATCTGTACCTGTTCCAAGGTCAAAAGATACCATCTTACTGGACCAAAGAAGAAATTCGAAAATAAGAACTGAAGATAAATAAGGTTCAACTCTCAGAACTGTCGTTCTCCCATGCCTCCTGCGTCGCCGGGCCAGCCAATATCCTCTTCCTCTCTACCTGCTGTACGGGTGTAACCGGCCCCTTCGCTCCACCACCAACAACAGCACCAACAGGCGTATCCTTCACAACATCGGTAACATCGTACGCATTCGGTGTACCCTCGATGAAAGCACCAAGACTCAAACTCAAACTCCTCTTCCTCCTCCTAGACCTACGAAGAACCCTCTGACTCCCACCGTGGTCCGAATCAGCCCACTTTCTCTTCTTCTTCGTGTTAGTTGATTTGGACTTTTTCGTCGGTATATTCTGCTCTCCCTTTCCGTTACAGTTTTTGTTTCTGGTATCTGCATCCTTGCCGATATCTTGTATTTTTATAGGTTTGTTCGCTGGAGCGGGTGTATCCGATACCATAACCCCATTATCACTCTCACTCTCCGTTGTATCTTCGAGAACGGGTACTTCACCGGTAGCCACGGGAAGTGGAGGGATGGTATCCAACGAAGCGTATCCTCTTTCTATTTGCAGCCCTGGTAGAAATGAACGTGTAGGCCTGCCATTACTGATGTTGGGGTCTGGGTGTACTGTATGTGAGGTGTCGTGAAATTGCTGGGTATCGAGTTGTGTTTGAAAGTGAGATATTTTATCCGTGGCAGTTTTTACATTGCTGGTGAGAGACTGTAGGAGGTAGTTCTGTTCGGCAATTCTGGTGGAAAGGGTGGAGATGTTGTCTTGGAGGAGAGATTGGGCTGTTTCGAGGTTAATGAGGGTCTGAGATAGGAATGAGAGGTAATTTTGCTGCTCCGTTACTGTGATATCACATTTCACAATCAGTTTTCTGTTCTAAGGTAAAGCGAATGGGAGATGGAATTGGGGATATGTTGATAATACCGATTCTGTTCATGTTTTCAACACTGTCTTCAAACCGTTTATTATGAGCTTCATGGCTGACGATCAGACATTTGGTGTCTTCGATGGTTTTGTGTAGTTTTTCTCTGTCTTCTGCGATATGTGAGGTGGAAGAGGAGAGGAGGGAGCGCACGTCTGAGATTTGGGAGGAGATTTTGTGGGCGTATATTGTTAATGAGGGAGCTGACTCTCGTGAAGGAGAAGTGGGCTTGTTTTCAGGTTGTTCGGGATGTGGGGAGAGCATCTTTTATACGGTGATATACGATGGTATATGTGGAGAGTGAGAGCGGTAGCTGAGGGTCTGGGGAGTTGGTGATGCTCGAACCAACGCATTCGACCACGTTGTTTAGTTTCGTCAGCTCTTGCATAAACCGACTCATTGCATCTTAATTCAGAATAATACCTAAGTATGTCACAATAGGGCGCAAAGATGGTTATAGGAACGGAGGATGGATGGTATATTCGATGATCTAGGGGGTCTGAAGAATGGTAACCGGAGAGCTCAAAATATATATGATGGGATTATATAATCTATAGGTGAAGCGCTTCTGTGGTTTACCGCACTTGTGGCTGGTACTTCGCCGTATCTCGACAAATCGATACTGAGTGCCAACTTTAAGAAAGTATATTGTATATTGTAAATTTAGTGGTATATGTGCGAGGCTTTGGTTGGGTTCACTCGTACCGCTCGACAGGCGCGGCCAGGGACAGATCTGCTACATGTTAGGATCGCGGTCGATAGATATGATATCAACCAAATTTACACAAAAGAATAACCTATACAGACCAATATATGTATTTGTACGTTCCATTTGTGTCGTTCCAGTTATAGCTAGCTGTAAGCTCTGAGCTATAGCTCTCGTTATAGGCAATCTCGAGCTGAAGCGTCCTCTAAGCTGTCTGCAAGGGATTCTTTCAAAATTTAGTGATGTAGATGGGAATTTCAAGATTAGCTCCTCATTCTGATGGAATACTGGTCGCTGCCTAGGACAAGGCAGCTTCAATGAAAATTTTGCCAAACAAGAACAAACAATCGCGCGACACCCATATGCATTTACTGACAGCCAATATTCAGGTCTATAAGGTTATAAGCTTAGATTAGCGAGGTTGATCCGGCCTCAAATTAATTTTCCATTTCTGTCTATGAGTACGAGCCAAATTTGAAAATAAGACTCGTTTACAAAACTTGAAAATGAGCCAGGTAATTAATGCTTGTACAGTAAAGTGAAGGAGAGAAACCGAAACGATGGGAGACAATATTGCTCAGACATTTTTTCACCCCAAGACTCAACTTCGCAAATGGCAAGTGGCCTCCTTCTCCGCATTCCTGGTTCACATGTAGGCAGGAGACGTCCATGGGAATTTATTTTACTCGCTTCAGCGGACAATGGGTACCTAATCTCGCCATTGCAAGGGTAAGGCGGGACGACTCCTGGTCCAGATCTGGATCTGCTGTTCAGATACACACATTTTGATTAGCGTCCGTGAATTGGATGTGGATCCCAAAGTTGGGAAGGAAAGGATACATTCTGTCATAAAGAAAAGAACTCTGGACGATTAAAACTGTTTCCCAACCACCAGAGAGCGGGTACCGCTAATAAAGAATGAAGACCTATCGGGAATAATTATGATGCCATCAAATCTAGGTGTAGAGCTCTCTAGTTAATGTATGTCAGCTATCCTTTTACCCTTTCCCTCCTCTTTCTTGTCCTTTCTTCTTTTGCACGTTTAATTTTCAAGAAGAGGAGGCCAACAGGAGATTAGTTTTTCAAAAATTATAAATTGGTTCAATGTCCCCCCCACCTACCCAGAATTCTCTCCTGTAAAAAAAAGAAGTTATTTCATCGAACTCAACAATTATTTAAATGAAAATTCACACTTCCTATTAAATAAATATACGATTTATACTTACCGCCCCTAAGATGAAGGTTATAACTCTATTCTTTCTAGCTGCATCGGCAGCTGCGGTCCCAGTATTAGTGGCTCGCATCGGTCCGCATGGTAAGGATCACTCCCCTTCCCTCAGTCGGACGATCGCCCCTTTCGCGATATTAAATTTGCTAAATTTATCTGGCGAGATTTAGGTCCATGTAGTGAGATCAATGTAGGGTCCCAAGGTGAATGTGATGAAGGCGCTATCTGCACCGGGGACGACACGTCCGGAATTTATATTTGTCTAAAGTATTTCAATATCTATAGTCTATCGCGCGTTTCCCCCGACGCGTTGATATAAATATATACGATATAGTTCTAACCTGGCGAAACCAGCAGGGAGTCGCTTGACTGATCAGTGTGCCAGGCGTGGACCGCATTTAGCGTGCGTTTTTAAACAAGGCATTCGCTCCAACCATCTATCAATATCATACAACCGCAACCCAAAATATGTTACGATGACAAGTTTAGATATTCGTTAATACGATGACACTTGCGGCTTTCACAGGCGTTGCCAGTCTGCCGTATGAGGTCTATCGAAAATACTACAAACTACAAAATTAAAAACTTTTCTCTAAGCCTCATCGTTTAATCCAGAGTATGATATCTTATGGAGCTAGAGCGGTGCAGAGGAGAATTTCTTACTTCGTGTTCGAAGAAAGGCACAATGAAATGACAACCATCCCACATATATCACTAGAATTTTAGTTTTGATACTGAGATTATGTAGACGCATATTTTGCTCTATGGAACTACTAAACCTGATGAAGACTATGAAAACTGTGCAACCTGTTCAACGAAAGACAGAGTATCCCCGGAACCTAAACCATTCCTTTAGCAGATATCCAACGGTTGTAAGCCGCCAAAAAGCAACAGAGAAAAAAACTATTTCGTAGTATTATCTCATCCAAGGCCCCTACATTCCGCCCCCCTCAATGTTGACTACATCCAAGTCTCTCGGGTCCAAGTTGGGAATATCCTGGTATTCCTTGCCGGGAGCCATGAGCCGATGCATCCCATCTTCGTAGGCGGAACTTGGGGATGGTGTGTTACCTTTCGTCCCATCTGGGGGATCAAAGTTTCTATCGTCTAGCCAGTATCTAGTACTAGGACTCAGATACGACGAAGCCTGTGAACATGCATCATTCTCTCCGAGCACATCAACGTTAAAGTCGATTTGATCGTCGTCGAGGAGGTTTGGTTCGGTGTATACCTTCAACTCATCGTCGTCATTGGTATAATCCGAGCTATTACCATCATTATTAACCTCATTATGTCTGTCATTACCATCAAAGTCGTATGGTTCCAATCTCCCCTCTTCTTCCTCAGTATCATTCATCATTTCATCCCTAGGAAGACGAGTTTGTGGTCGTTGCGCATTAAACTCATCTCGTCCCATATCCCAACTTCCTACTAAATCCTCTCCCGCCTCTTCCTCCAATGCCGCTTCATCATCAGAATCGACCTGAATAGCAGCAGGTCGTCGTTTTCGCACGAAACAACCATACCCACGCTGCTGCTCCACTACTATATCCGCAACCTTATCACTCACGCGAGGGGTCCACCTCAAATGTGGCCATTGAAAATCCAACTCGTCGTTTTTTGCGAGGCACCCCATCCTTAGTAACTTCTGCTTGACAATGTTATAATGCACCAGAAGGGGTTCGTGACGGGTGGCGAAGACTTCTATGGGATGTTCGCCGAATTCAACGTTATGGAAGCGGAGGAGGATTTTGTTGTGTTTGAACGGTGTGAGGAGGGTTGCTCTGCGGAGTTTACGCTGGCGTTTGCGGAGGATGGCGTGGTTGAGCTTTCTTAGACCGACGGATGGGTGGCTATCCATCTCGGAGAAGCGTGGAGCTACGCGGTGTGCGAGTTTTGATGAGCGGTATGATGATCGATATGATGGACGGTATAGATCTGGATACTGAGCCATCGCTCGTGGCATCGTTGGCGCATTTAAGATCTTGCAGGAACATTGTGTGGAGGGCTTAGAGTCGCTGTTACTGGTAGGTGAGGACGTCGTGTCTGGTGACGACAGCACGATTCTTGAAAAAGCTGAAGTTAGGATCTTCGTACTGTCACTACCTCCAGTACTGTTATCGATGCCATGAGTATTATCAACGTTAAGGTCATCGTTGAAAGGCTTTTGGAAGACTTGAACGATATCGCCTGGTGTAATCTCTTCATTGAAGTTGGCGATACTGTCGTGGACGCGGATCGCGAGCTGGCTGCGCGTTAGAAATGAATTATTGTCGAGGACGATTTTGATGACGTCCTGTTGAATTCAGCATCAAATTCAGCATATGGTTTATGTCTATATCTTGAAGGGAGCTTCATACCTGGACTGAGCGAATATTGTTGTACCAGTGGACGGTATCTGAGAATTTGGGAGCAATGATGCCAACTTTTTGCGTCGCGTCCATATTTGTAGATAGGCTTCTGTTGTTAACTAAAGAAAGAAGATTATATAAAAGTGAAAGAGGATGCTAGAAGAGGAGGCATTTAAGAGAAGAGAGGGGAGTGGGGCTTGATTGAAATGTCAAGTTGGGTGGTCGTTCAGGAAAGGTTGTTGATTACGCGAGGATAGTAAGCGCTGAGAGAAAGAGAAGAAATTCCCAATATACTCTCTCATTGCACCCTTTGTTACTGGGATTCCATAATATTAGTATTTATATAAATTTGAAACAGCTTTCACTATTGTTCAGCAACTTGGTGCGCGAGAAGGATTATCTATTAATAAACAATCTAGGATACCATTCTAATCGCATATTTGCAATCATTAAGTGAAAAATATACAAATAGACAATAGGCTAAAGATCTAAGGGAATACAGTGGCGATAGGACGTGTAAGAGATGTTATGATATGGCTGCCTCCATTTTCTTCGCTACCAACTAATATATGATACTCGCGGCTTGTAACAGTTTTACCATCTCTATTGCCGCTAGGGTTTATTCGCCTTTCTGTATCTCAATTACGCATATGATGAATGTTTATGAATTAAGACTGTGAAATTATTCGAAGGATTGGGTCCCTCTTTGGGTTAAGTTTCTTTGCATCGTTTCAAACTCCACCAGTATTTTATATAGGCGCGAGTCTTTCTACGCAATTTCGTGGTAGCCCTAGAATCTATCTATATATTGTAATTGCAATTTAGTTATGATAATCAATATTTCGTAGCTTTTATTACTCTGTGAATACTGCATATGACTCTTGTGTATTTTGAAAGCTTCATTTGAGTATTTGGAGTGATTGTACCATGACTGCAGTTAAAACCCAATTTAAAAGCGATTTAAATGATTTGAGAAGGTTGAAAGAAGAATGGAAAGCAATTAATAAAGGGTTAAAGTATAGTAGAATAGGCTTGTAGCAATTAGATATCTAGGGTTGCTAAGCTGAGAAGTATCTGGGACTTTCTTATTAACATGATGTGACAAAAGAAGAGTATCCTTTGTGAAAAACAACAGTTCCTAGAATTTTATGAGATCTTCAACCTCAGGTTGAATGGCTTTCAGACTGTTTTGATTAGCCGAAGTTCCCTTCTCGGCGTGAGAAGACACCTCAAAATTACTATTAGTAAATTCCTGTGGTTCAGATCCATTTTGAATCCGTCCGGTAGTAGTATGACGAGCACTTGATTCCAAAAGAAGGTACTCTTTAAACGTCATTGTAACTGCCTTGATATCATTTTTTTGAGTTTCAATTGCCCTTTCTAAAGAAGCGGTTGAGTCCTTAGAGACTCGCTTTTGAATGACAACTTCAATACAATCGAACGAACCTGCTATTTGCTTCGCAACATATACCATACTGCTTGACCAGTGTGGTTCTTGTTGTAATTGCGGCCACAGAAAACGGATCTGATCTTGTGGTTCTATCATTCCAATGCCCACAAGATGATTTCGCAAAAAGTCCAGAACCCCGCGGACAATTCTCGTTGGGATTACTGCAAGAAAAATTGGTTTATTATGTCCGAGGGAGGTCACCGTAATACGGAGCTCGATTTCTTTGACTTCTGACGTTTGCATGAAATTGGTGACCTTTCTGACTGATTTCACTGGTTCACCAAGCAGTGAAGTGGTCGTATTCTCAGTTGTCTTAGTTTTCAATGCCGAGCTATGTTGCGATTCCTTGATATTGGCGGCATGATCCCGTTTAAAACTGAGAAATTCGTCAATCGGATAGGGGAAATATTCCCCCTTCACAATGGTGCCGGACTCAATTTTATCATAAAGCGCTGCCCTATGCCCGTTCAACAAGATAGAAACTCTGCGAGGCTCCAAGATAGGATTTCTTCTGACAAAAGCGTCGAGAAGCGACTACAGAAGAGAATATTTTCTGACATAAGATTTTTTGCTCTTTTCTTTCTAAAGTTTTATGCGATCCATTCTTACCTTGACATCGGTAATTGATTCAAACCAATGAATGCGATTCGACAACACAGGAATTGTAAATCCAACACTAGTACTGGTGCGAAACGGAGAAGTCAGAGAAGGTGAATCTAGGATCTTCTTGTCTAATTTCTCAGTGTATCTCTTGTTATCGGACATTTTATAGGAATAATTTTGTGATTCGTTGTATTAATGTAGATAAATTTCGATGTTTTTTGTGCGCAGGCTTTAAGTGTGCAATTAAAATTGAGTTTGAGAGTATTAACGTTGAGAGTATATCAGGAGCAAATTTCAAGCAACGTTGGAAGTACGGTTATGAAGCTGAAGAAATGAAGAAGAGAATGAGAAGGGAAGTCAATGAAAGCCCTGTATTCAAATAGTCTACGGACTGTGGTATCGCTACGGGAAAATTGATATTGCTATTTCCTAATACAGCACTATGATTGGCTGTTCTGGAGATTTTACGACATAAAAAGTCGATAGCTTTGAAGTTCCAATTGAAATAGCCCTAAAATTTCTATCACAATAGGGTCTGAGGTTGCGATGACACTAGTCTCGGTCCCAGTTAGCTTTATTTAGCCCTAAATGCTGTGGTCGATTAATTACTACAATCATTAAGTAAACAATACCAGTATAGTGTACATTTATATTGAATCCAATTTATCTTGATATTGAAACAGACCACGCGAAGTTCCTCGATACAGTCTAATTGCAGGTTTACCAATTTTACCAATCGCATTTGCAATATTTGGCGAGAGACGGCACCGAGAAGCCATCTAAGATATAGGTTTGTGTTGTTGGGAAATACCACATATTGCACGCCGTGCAACACTGAGGTCCAGGTACAACGGGTATGGGACTGAGCGCAGTGCCGGTGTACCATATACAAAACATAGCTCAGATTCCCTGGGGAACCCTTGTGATCCGGTTCGGTGATTTAGATATGATTTAGATCCCTCGATGGGATCGATAGAACGGATATATATATATCGTCAGTTTAGGTGATCCTATTTTGGTGGCTTTGGGTTGTTTTTGTTCAAGCCGATGTCCTGGATGCATTTACTAGCTCTAAGGGTTGCCCAAACTATCAGCCTCCATCGCTAGCCCCATCAAACGGCCCACCAACTTCCATCGCGATTGTTGGATCCATCCATCAACATCACGTCTCCACCTTTTCTTTTGCTCATCATCAGAAGCATGACCGCAATGATGACGACTAGGGTCAACGTTGGAGTCGTGATTCCCAACATCTCCAACAAGATGGTCCGAATAAGGGATGTCAACATCATCAGAGTAAGCCATCATTCTCTTTCTTACACCTTATTACCTACCATACCTGTCTGCGCAATTATCAATATACTGATATTCGAAGGATGTGATGAACCGAGTCGCTGGTATGACCAGCCTCGAAATCAGCCTGATGGTTGTACGTCGTGGTGGTAAGGTGGCTACAGAGTGGATGCACCTCTACGAAGGCGACCTTGTATACATCGACTATCCGAACTCCAAAATTCCGCCTCATTTGAAAGAACGAGCAGTCAAGGAGGCAACAACCAAGCCGGTTTTTGTTACGCCTCGCGCGAAAGCTGCTATTCCCATTAGACCGCCTAAAGATGCCAATAATACTCGTAAAAATGAAAAAACTGGCGACGGCTTATTGATCGAGTTCTCACCTGGTTCTCCTGTTTTTCAAAGCAGCAGCGGTGGGTTTCTTACTAACGAGACTTCTTTTCTTTCGGCTACTTCCAGCGACCTTAATTTGAAGGATGAGACGATCTATTCTGATTTAGAGGTGCGAATATATCTTCAATCAATTAAGTAGTGTACTAGGATACTAACAGTTATCTTCCAAAGCAATTGATACAATATTGTAACACACCTTCTCTCTCACTGTTAAATACGCACAAAAAGCTAAGGCTATCACGCCCACTACGCCGGCCAGCCTGGTCCAAGTAACATTCAGGTTCTGGTCCGGTCAAGAACTCGCTCTGACCGTTAGCTCCGAAAGCCGCATCAGCTCGCTTGTAACCGTCGTTACTGCTAAGGTTCTAAAAGGGCACCACAACGTCAGAGCTACTGACCTTGACTTCCTTACGCCAGATGGGAAGGATATAACTGCTTTTATAAAGCTGGGAGATATGTTCGAAGGTGACAAAGGGGATACTGTCGTTCATGTGTCGTTGCGAGAGCCGCGGAAGGTTGGAGTTGATGATATTACACACAAGATGGAAAATTTCATGCCCGTGGAACTAGGAAGTTCATTGATTTGATTCAAAGTTATAGGGTGTATTCTACTGTTGGAGGGCAACATCAAAGAATCAGGAGGTATCATTCATATGCTCCCTTGCTTTGAGCTATACAGTAGTTCCAAATTATACTAAATCAAATTGTATTTCAGACTAGATTAAGCTGAGAAATTCAGTTTATCAGTCTTCTAGAGAATGGAGAAGAGCGCAATGTCCCTATGGGTCTATTGCATGCTCACTCCATTCGGGATTTACATCACCATGTCAAATCGCTGGTGGAAATCACCAGAACCAACGACTAAAATTATAAATATTTCGATCCACTTCACCCGCGCTTATTCTTTCCGTTATTCATCCGGAAATGTAACTAAAATTCTTAAAAAGGTTTCACGCTGAGACAATAAAAAGAGACTATTCCAAAACGTGGACCCCCAATATTTGAACGATACAGTTATTCCTGTAGTAGCTCTAGCTCGGTAGCTCCTTCACGCACGGACGATACATCTCGCACCAAGGATGGTGTAACGGATTCTAATAGATTCCGTCTCGTATAATTGTTCATGCTGACTGCATATACTTATAAACTTCGCACGGCGCGAGTCGTCGGCGGAATTTCATAAATACGACGTTCGGGCCTCCCTTCGCTCAAAGAATTGCTAGAATTTTCAAAGCCTTGCCTGATATGTTGTTTGAAGGGTAAATCCCCAAATTAACCAACAGCTTCGCGGTCGCAGTCGCAGCTTCGTTCCAGAAAGCCTTTCTCGTATAACGCTTTAGCATTCCTCGACCAAAGACGAAATTTACTCCAAGTTTTGTTTCTTGTTGATATAGTTTTGTCCCAATGTTGGTCTGATCTCGTAATATGCATATGTGATAGCACAATATAATATTGGGACCCACCGTCTGAAGGACAGAAATTCTGCAGAAACTGACCAATCAACAAAGCGGCGAAACTTAACGCCGATAATATATTCTTTGTCCCATTTTTTATTACCTGGGGCGCATGGCATAGGATCTACAAGGGTGTATGGTAAATTCAAGCTTTTCGCGAGGTGTCCAAGCCCGGTCACTGATTGAGCTCTGGTCGCTGTTTCTAATCTTGGCTGTTGGACCCGCTAGAAGATTAATCGCATTTACAACTGTAGCACAATTACATATTCCTTGCAACCGGATCCCCATTAGTCCGCCAAGATGATATCAAGACCAAAACTCAATTTGTAATAGCATCCAAGCTATTTCTCAAGGCAATTGAAAGTCTAGTACGTGATTATGTACGCCACGTCCTTTCCCCTCACAATTGATAACATAATATAAAACTGCAATATAGGTAAAGTCCATTGTAACATTATTTCTTGGCCCGAAAGTGGGTCCAACCATCATACGATATATGCCGATATCAAAGTCACCCGATAGACCGATAGAGTTATACGATATCAAAATTACGATATGAATCACATCTTCTGTGGTGAAAATACGAACGGGCTGATATAATCAGAATATACGAAGTGTGAATCTCAGCTGCATTTGCAGATTCTTCGAGGTGATATAAAATTTTATTATTATATAGCTGCTGCAATTCTCATTGCTCCAAAGGTTCACGGGGGGACGGGCAAGGTGCCCCGTGCGTACACGTGCACCCTCCAATCTCGTTTCCGGGTGAAGCCGTCTTTAATACAGGGATTAGCCGAGCATTTACTGATCCATTGTCTCGTATCCACTATTCGACCAGAACGGTGAGAATGCGTGAGACGGCCGGAATAATGGTGGAGTTTCACGGGATGCATCCTGGCTCTCGGACTGGTGGGATCCTTTTGCGTGCAGGGATGTCCTCGGTGGAGTTTATCCGAAAGCCCTATTGTCCAAAATGTAACACTTCTTACATAACCACACACAATTCAACACGGATGCGCGGTGTAATCAGTAATCACAGCTTGTACATGTTGTGGCTTCCACTCGGGTTTGCCGCGTGCATGATGCTACTACTTTCGGAAATTCATGCATCGACGGTCACGAAAACAGTAATACTGACCCTTAAATCTCCATCAATTTTATATCGGTAGAGATGGATATCTTGAAAGAATATAAAATCGCCAAGTTTCGCCCGTCATGGAAGTTAAGACTCGGCACAGCACTATTGGCTCTTCTCTTTACAGCTATATTCTATTTGCAAGACAATCTGAAAATTCAAAATGCATTTCTCAAGAATTGCAGTTCCTTTGGCGAGCGCCGTCTTCATGACCGGTGCCCTCGCGGCACCTACTGCAGAGCCCAAGGCACTGCATCTACCCTTCGAGAAGCGTTTCAACTTTCATGATCAGAAGCGCTCCGCTTATAACAAACGAAGTTACGTTGTCATGCCTCTCAGTAACAATCCAGTTACTTCCAACTATGTGGCAACCTTGGGTGTCGGTACCCCTCCACAACCCGTAAAATTTGGAATTGACACGGGTTCCTCCCTCACTGCTGTGAGAGACATCGTCGCATGTGGCAATCCAGTTTGCACCAACTACTACGACCCTACGGCTTCTTCCACCAAGGAGACTTTAAGCCAGACGTTTGCGGAGTATTTCGCCGACGGCTCATATATCGGTGGATACTGGTTCAAAGATTCTGTCAGCGTCGGTGGGGTTACATTACCTCACTTCGAAATGCTCGCTGTAAATGCGAGCAGCGATCCCAGTGCCAGCGGAGGTCTCATCGGCTTGAGCCCTGACCCAAATTTGCCTTCACCGATCTTCCCACAGTCCCTGAAAATCAACGGGCTTACCTCGTCTGATGCTTTCGCCGTTTATCTGAATGATGAACGCTCCACGTACGGTAGCATCACCTTTGGCGGATACGACAGCAACTTGAAGACGGGAAACTTTTTCGTCATGCCATGGAACCTTGCTGTCACCGGCCTTGCTATTAATGACACATCCACCAACCCTACCCACCATGGCTACACATCGATCCCATCCGCATCTATCCCATTCTCTGTCGCACTAGACACTGGTACTGGTGGCATGAATATCCCACCCGATGCTTGGGATAAGTTTGCAGACCATTTCGGCATTTGCGAGAACGACAACCCGGGTGTCTTCTGCGATCTTAATGGCATGACTGGATATCTCAACGTCGAACTAGGTGGAGGAATTGTCATCAAAATAGACTACCAGGAACTCATAACCCCTGTCTATGATGGTTCAGGCGGCCGTTGGACAGAAGAGCGCAATGGAGTGCAAGAGCTCTGGTGCCAGTGGGTTATCAACAAGGGGGATTACGGTGGCCAGTTTCTCGCTCAAAGCTTTTTGAGGAACGTTTACATCATCTACGACGGAGCCCGTCAGCAGATTGCTATTGCTCAAGCCAAGCTCAACGCCACCGGCACCCCTTCTATCGTCGGAATCTCCGATCAAGGCAATAATCTACTTGGTCAAGCTTCAATCACTACTGTTCCCATCTCAGATGCTACCGGTGGGCCAACCACATGTGTGGGACACTGGTAGTGGCCTGTCTACATATCGGCTGCTTCAAAATCAACGGTTCCCATAATACATGTCAATACGCATGGGAGCTATGCAAAGGGCGGCTACTGAATGAATTCTTATGAAATTAATTTTCCCCGTAATCTCTAATTTAGTTCTACAGCAAAAAAACGATAACTTGTGGCTATTCTAGTGTGTTGTTCCGACTTCCATACATTATTTACTCTACAGCGCCTGTGACTGGACTGTCTACAGCGAACGCCCGGGGTCGGAATGGACATCCGGATAACTGCTATTTTCACATGTATTGGGATAATGTAATTTAACACACGCACAAGTAAGAATAAATATAAGGTTCAGATGAAGTTAGAAGACTCATATCAATCGCACAATGTGAACCAATATTACCCTAGTTTAGGCCTTTTTTTTTAGTATGTTCAATAATTCTATCGGTCTGAACAAAGTACCCTAGGTTTGGATCGTTGCTGCAGTAATATCAAAATGTCCGACCAACAGATTATTAGCTAGTATCGAGATTATCATCTGCCTAGATTAACCAGCAAGAATTTAAATATTTAGTTAGAATCCGTCGATATGGCACGCATATCTATTGATTATGATGATACAAACTTTTGTGCTATACAGCAGCTTAATTGCCCGTTGTACAAGTCCTTTGACCATTGTCATCTCGTTTTTCACTAAAATGCTTTTCATTTTCGTCACCTGAATATCTGAGAACTGGTCAACGGTCGTTAACGCAAAATCCAACAAGCGGAGAGCGAATGCTTCTCAAAAGAATTCATTCCCTAAATTGGCTTAAATATCTTGAGAGTTGAATTATCTTATTCTTTACTAAGAATTAGACGCTTAAAGATAAATAGAAGATTCGATGGCTCCAAGAACCTTCAAATTTGTTTTCATTCTCATCAGAACAATGCATCACCATCTCCAACTTCCAAGACCACCCTACCCCCTTCATATCCTCAATCACCCCACCGCGCCGTACCAATCAAATTACCATATCTACTAAAATCAGATAAAATAAAAACAGTTTCTACGAGATGGGCCCTCCATTCTCTCCGAAAACCACGACGGTGAGAATACCCCAAACTCCTCCCAAACAGATCACCTCCAACCCAGATACCACTACACCTAAGACAACAACCACACACTCAATCACAAGTACCGCTACCAAGAGAGAGAACAGTGGCAGTGTCGGGTTCGGATTTCATGTGCTCGGCTCGAGGGGAGTTTCGAAGAGGAGGTATCTCGCTGCTAGTAATTCGATTAATATGAAGGCTGTTATGGCTTTGTTAGTTCCCTCTCTGAATTGTTACCTTTCAACATTATACATCCATATGAACATAAAACCAAGGATATAGTGCACTTTCACGACAATGGAGACTAACTATCAATACTATATATGGATTGATGAGTATATACAGAACAGGACAATCTTCCCCCCCGCCTTACGCTGCCAACACCCCAAACGGCTCACCTTACCTACCACGGATAAACCGATTCGGGCAACATCGGAGACTAGGCGTATACGAGCGTATTCAAGTCGAGTGGATTAAGAAAGCGCTGTTGAGACAAGAGAAAGGGTTGAAGTGGGATGAGAAGACTGGAGAACCGTTGTTTGTTGTTGGCGATTGATTTACCTTGCAGATGTGGAGATATGAATTAGGTGTTTGGTGTATGAATGGGATTCGCAGCAATTTTTTTCGTATTGTGGGGGTATATTTGAAACGATTTTATGGGCGTTGTATGGTTGAGATATACTTTCGAGAGGGTTTGGCTACGAGACCAGTTGAGATTGAGGAGGTGAAACTGATTATGGAGACGTATTACTATTCTGTTGAATGGATTTCTCGAGACATAACGGAAAGTTAGATGTATTGAAAGATAAAATCGACGTCTATCTTCTACCACTGGCCACGCCTATTAATAATCAAGATACAGCATCCTTCTACATCAACCCTGTCGCGAGACCAACCCTGTCCAATATGCCGAAGTGACAGACCGACATCATATTTTATCCTACGTTAACAAAGACCAATCGTGTGAAATCAAACGAGTCAGGCGTACGCTGGCGTATACATAATTGTGGCGTTATAAGGGGAAATTATATGTAAATTAAAGGAATTTGCAACAGAAAATAAAGCTAAATGAACAATTTCGAAGAACTACTCTCAAAACTTGAACGGAATCTCAAACTTCCCGCCTTACCCGCCACCTTCCCATCCCTCGAACATCCTCCCACAATCCAAAAACACATCAACTGGTCGAATCTTCTCTTCCCAACTCCTTCCACCGCCCCGCTTACAGGCGATCAACTAGCCGAAGAGGTGCTCAAATATCAGGCTGCCGTCCGCCTATTCGATTCCAATCTTGCCAAGTTGAATATCAACATTAATAAACTAGAAGCAAGAATTAGTGAGGAAAAGGGACGAATGATGGAAGCTGGGGTGTATCCCCGGCTGCTGAGGGTAGGTGAGGGGATTGAAGATATGGCGGCGAGAGTCGAGGCGAGGGATAACGGGATTAAGGCTTTGGTGGAGAGTTATGGAAAGTGTGTTGAAACTGGAAATCGGAGATTGGAGGTCTTGGGAAGCGATAGATATCGTGGATATACAGTATCCATAGATTCAATAAAGGAGAAGGTTGAGATTGGTGGGGGCAAAGTCGAGGGCTCAGGTAATCATACAAGCGCGACTTGAAGATATAATAACATGAAGTAGTGCCGTTTCTAGTCAGAAATTGCGGCAGCTTGAGATTTTGTAGGGCCAAAAGGCCAGAACTTCAGGAATGCGCTAGAATTGTAGAGAAATCGATCGTTAAACGAACAGTAGAAGCCGTACCATTAGCATACATCTACGGTACCCCTTCAACTTCGACATGTTCCTCTGGTGAGCTCTAATATTCTACAACTTCCCATGAGAAACTACCTTTCGATATAAATACCACCGCAGTCGCAGATACTCCTCTCTTATTTATTTCAATATCCACTAAACCTCTAGAGTTATTTGCTCCGTCCTAACACGATCATAAAATCACAAGCTTAAGCTTTAACTCGGATATATTCCAAATCCACAGAAAGGCAAAAATGGCAGAAAAACCAGACTACTCCTACTTCCAACTTGGTGAAATAGTTCTCCTGAGGGACCTCGGCCCACCATCTTACGCCACTCACGCCGCCGAAAGAGCGTACTACTACTACCCATCCCACTCACCAAAGCCCTATATCGTCCCCATAGGAGGCTACGCCGATCCCCAAGGAGAAGCCGTTATGGCAATCAATAAATCTGTAGAACGCGACAGCAAACTATGGAAACAGCTTATGGGAAAGGTCTGCTTTGAGTGTGATTGCGATGGCTGTCCCTGTAAAGTTTCAAACAAAGACTGTGGGATTATTAACGTGGATTGTGGTAATGGAACGGAGTGGGAGATTTGTGAAAATTGCGAGTATTGTATGAAGGGGGCTTATGGACCTTATCCTCTTGGTCGCTATTGATTTTGGTGTTTTATAAATTGAATGTATTAGATTCAAAATAGCCTTTCGGAAGGGATAATTTATTTAGCAGCTTCTGTCTTAATACCAATGGGGCAATAGAACCTGAGACGAAACTCTGTAATAATTAATAAGCCCATTTGAGGTCAGGAACAGCGATCGCAAAAGCTTAATGTTTTTGATAAAGTATCTCGAGAAAGCGATAGGATACGAATATAAAATGCCCATAGTATAGTGGCAACTAAAATGCGTGTATCTTTATGGATACCAGAAGAAAATCACGAAATGCAGCTTCCAGTGCTGATTAATATCGTAGCTCATAGCTGCCTTGGCATTAGCAAGAAACATTAAATTTCGAATGGCAACTGTGGCATACCGATTAAACAACCTCCCATCATCATGTCCAGAAATAATCAGCCGTGATGCCATTCATTCTAAAGATTCAAACTAGAGCACCCTCAATTAAAGTATATGTCTCCACCACCTCCTCCTCAGCTGCCCTCTTTGCAGCAGCATCAGCAACAGCATTGGCCTCCCTCGGAACCTTCCAAAAGCTCACCATCATCCCTCCCTTTTGACAACCCCTCAACTCTTTCAACAATTCCTTCCATAGATCTCTATTTGCGACCGGTTTTCCCTGACTTGTAACCCAGGCTTCACGGCCCCACTTTCTAACCCAGCTAGTGATTCATAAACAAACATACTCCGAATCTGAAGCGATGACGAAATGACGATGTCCTTCGCTCCACCAGACTCGATACTGTAAGACCGCGATGACAGTACGTAGCTCGGCTCTGTTTGAGGTTTGTGGTGCGAGGAGACCTGTCGCTCCTCTATTCTCCAAACGGAACTGCTCTACTCCGTTTTGTGCAGATGTACATGGCTTGACTGGCGGGACGGAAATGGAACGCGCAGCCGGCTCGTGCGGTGGGTTGGCCGTTGTTGAGACAAGCGCCGTCGGTGTAGATGAGGATAGTATTTGGTTTTGAGATGTGATAGAAGCGGGGTACGCGGACAGTGAAAGGATCTGAACTTATACCTGGCAGGAAGTGTGATTGAGGGGTCGTGGAGTCAGTGAGAGGGATGAATAGTTCGATTTCAGGAATGATGGAAGGGTCGTCGTCGTCGTCGTCGGTTTCGTGGTGGCTACGGTGAGAGGCGGAGGACACGATGACCGTTGGTGTGGTTTCATGTTGTTGAAGCCGGCCTGCCATTTTGCTTGATAGAAAGAAAACCGTAGCCACTGTTTGAAGAATTTGGTAGCCGGGGTGGGGTGGGGTTACGAAGCTATTGAAGAAGATGATGGTGCGGTTCCAACTTCTATGTAGCGTGGTCTTACGCTGTGACCAGTCTCAACTTGTGTTGTAGGGAAAATAACACAAGGCCTTTTCTAAACTGAATTTAGCACTGCTAGTAAATTTGCTAGCGCGGTCTTTTAAAGCTCTATCGCTTCTTCAATCCCATTGATCTCGGTGCGTGGGATGCCATAATAATCGCCATTCAGTAGATACTATTCTTTCTGTAAAATATAGTGGTAACGATAGTTAACGGTACATATGCATTGAGCTTTTACAAATTTTAGGTAAGAGTAGCTAAATAAGCCACAAGTGGTCACCAGTCGGCTCATTCTTCGATAGCAGCTCAAATTTTAGCTTAAATTTTAATGGTACAGCTCAAGAATTAGTCTTTAGGCTTATTGAGAAAAGTTGGGAGGTTGATATGTGTCTAAATTTGAGGACTTTGCAAGTTTGATACATATATTCTCTCGCCATGATATTGATAAAACTACTAACATTTCAACAAGAGTCAGTACAAATAATAGGAGAGACATCGAATAATCGGTTAGTACTCGAATTTAGCGTTTCATGGATTTGATCGCAGGTTCAGCATTTATAGTTCACGAGACAAAGCTTGTTACGAAACTCATCAAATCAAAAGTGTGTTGAAACTGTTGCATTATAGTAACTGTCTATTTTGGGACGAGCAAGCCTCTGTTGCAGCCGGGGACTTGATAAGATAACGAAAAGGAGGGGCTTTGCAGTTTTTTTTTATTCTTTGCAAGAAATATGTCATGGACAGGAGCGGGGGCAATGCAATGAAAAGGAGGGGATGGGATCTCGTGGGACATGAGATGAAAGTGTGACAATTTTTAATGCGTTTAGGGCGCATAACATTACATGAGTCCCGTCGCAGGCACTTTTTGGATCCATATTTTGTTCTTTCAAGGTAGTCTCGGTCCTCTTTCAAAGGAGGAAAAAAAGTGTCACCGAGTAGCGCATGATTAATGTACCTGCGTGTGGCAAAGCAGGATGACAAGAATGAGTCTTTCGAATCACTTGAGATCGGTAGATATGTGAACTTCTCTGCATCTGTGCCAGAGAATGAGCATGAAATAGTGAGGCAAAGGAGCTTAATTGATCCAGATCTTGCGATGTTTATGCCTTCTCTGGCCGTTAGAGGTTAAATACCTTAGCTAGATGCAAGATGACTCTGTTTGGTTTTTGTCAGGGGTGTGGGAAAATTTTTTCTCTGTTTCTAATCTTATCCTCGTAGAAGAACGACGAACGGTCGTGCTCAAAGCAGCTAGCGGGGACTAATAATTTTTCGAATGTTCGCCAGCAGTCAGGACAGGACAGCATGCTCAGAGTGGGTGGATGCGACTTCCCGAATGGAAGAAACCCCACTTTGAGCTAGCTCAACCCGAATATCCAGTTCTTCGTCCGTTCTGTGGCCTCGTTAGCTCCAAGCTGGGGCCCCTTTTCGTACTTAGCGGCGCTCTCAATCCAAAGCTGCCATATAAAATTTGTGTGTTGTTGGTGTTTGTCGACGAGGTTGTTTGGGTGGCTCCACCAAAATATTTTTTTTGGGTGGCCGCCAAAAAAAAAAAAAAAAAAAAAAGATGAGAGATTGCCCCTCACCCGGTGCCAGTTGCAGTCACTCCCGACGACAGCACCAAACCAATTTGACTTTAAAAAAGATTTTCTCTGCTCTTCTCTTTCTCCTTCTTCTCCCTTCCCTTTCAACCATCAATCAAAAAACTATCACCAAGTTAACACCCAAAAACCACCATAAGACTTCGTCTTCAACGGGAGAATTGACTTCATCCCGTTCATCCTAGGAATCAACTGCTCTATCGCTCCGTCCTGTAGCTGATAGACCTTCTTTCCTCGTTCTCTTCGTAGTCGTTTGGAACCCTGCGGTCTTCCAAACTTCCCTTATATACGCTTCACCAAGAAAGCTCCCAGCAGCTTTACAGGTTCCAGCACAGACATCTCCTTGTTCTGCTCTAGTAGCTAGAAGAAGGAATCTCCGTCGCAGAATCTGTTACCGGCCTTGTCCCTTTCTCTTGAGCAATCGAGAAAGGTTCCGCCACTTTTTTACGACTTTTCAGTCCCCCACCAAAGCGGTTTTCTTCTCTTCTAAGGAGCTGAAAATCTCTTCCTAGCTGCCAACCTTCCGGCGCTTCAGATACTTCTCTCTCCAACAAACGCCTCCCCCTTCAGAAAGCAGCCTTTAGCTTTCTGAAACCCCACCTATCTCCTTCGCAATCATGGCTGACGATATCGGTCCCGATCAGACCATCGAGGTCACCGGCTCCAAGGATGTCGAGATCATTGATTCCTTCGATGACATGAAGTTGAAGGCTGAGCTTCTCCGCGGTATCTACGCCTATGGGTATGCACATCCATCCAAACTTACACACATATAAAATTTTCAATTCTAACGTTTTCCTACAGTTTCGAACGTCCATCGGCCATTCAGCAGCGTGCTATCATGCCAGTCATCAAGGGTCAGTAGAATATAAAAGTGCCATAGATATTTGCTAGAATAATATGGCTAACATGTCATTTAGGCCACGACGTTATTGCTCAGGCCCAGTCTGGTACCGGCAAGACTGCTACCTTCTCCATCTCCTGCCTTGAGAAGGTCGACCCCAACATCAAATTCTGCCAGGCCCTCATCTTGGCTCCCACCCGTGAATTGGCCTCACAGATCCAAAAGGTCGTTACCGCTCTCGGTGATTACACTGGTTACACCAGCTATGCTTGCATCGGTGGAACCAATGTTCGCGAGGACATTGAAGCTTTGAAGTCCGGTCAACAGATCGTCGTCGGTACCCCCGGTCGTGTTCATGACATGATCAACCGTAAGGTCTTGAAAACCGACAACCTCAAGCTCTTTGTCCTCGACGAGGCTGATGAGATGTTGTCCGTAAGTATTTTACCTATATCAAATTTATATAGAAATTTCAAGGCTAATTTATTGTAGCGTGGCTTCACCGAGCAAATCTATGACATCTTCCAGCTACTCCCGCAAAGCACGCAGGTTGTACTCCTGTCGGCCACCATGCCCCAGGATGTCTTGGAAGTCACCACCAAGTTTATGCGCGACCCCGTCCGCATCTTGGTCAAGAAGGACGAACTCACCCTCGAAGGTATCAAGCAATTTTATATTGCCGTCGAAAAAGAAGAGTGGAAACTCGATACCCTCTCCGATTTGTACGAAACTGTCACCATCACCCAGGCCGTCATCTTCTGCAACACCCGCAGAAAGGTCGACTGGCTCACCGACAAGCTCACCGCCCGTGACTTTACCGTCTCCGCTATGCACGGTGATATGGACCAAGGTCAACGTGATCTCATCATGAAGGAGTTCCGATCCGGCTCCTCCCGTGTCTTGATCACCACCGATCTTTTGGCCCGTGGTATCGACGTCCAACAGGTCTCTCTCGTTATCAACTATGATCTCCCATCCAACAGGGAAAACTACATCCATCGTATCGGTCGTGGTGGCCGTTTCGGTCGTAAGGGTGTTGCCATCAACTTTGTCACCGCTGAAGACGTCCGAATGATGCGTGAAATCGAACAATTCTACTCCACCCAAATCGAAGAAATGCCAATGTAAGTCATATATACCACATTCTCGTTAGAAGCTCGATTACTAATACTGTTATCAGGAACGTCGCCGATCTTATCTAAACATCTTGTCACTGGAAAACCGCTTTTACAAACCTAGTCTTACTCTGAAAACTGATCACTGAAACCAAATTTACAACCTACGCTGTCCGAACTAAAAACTGCCTTACGAACTCTGAAACGCAAAATTCAAACGATAACCCTTTTGATACGAACAACTCTATTATATTCATAGTATTCCGTCTAAACCTTTATCTCCATTTCACGCCGTCCCTCCTAACGAAATTCACGAGGTTTACGAAAATTCCTCCATACATCTCTATTCTCGTTTATACTTTTTTTCTTCTTCATCTTCTTCTTTCCTATTCATCATCATCTTTTTCATGAAAATAACTTGCGCATTTGCTAATTTTTTGCCTGGAAAGGGGGGTTGAATGGTGGGGGGAGGGGGTGGAACCAAAACCAAAAGTCGATTCGATATTAGAGGTTGAATAAAAGTAGTGGTTGTTTATATTTATTTTTCTTTTTTCTTTTTTACATTTTTTTTTTTTTAATCAATCCATTGATGTTGACTTGCCCTTGACGTTACGCGTTTGTACTGCTGCGATAACCTTGCTACTTTTTTACACACTTGTTAACATTGCTATACTCTTTCGATTCGATTGTAAGTTCTGCTGTAGCATTATTGCATGTATCTTTTACAGTTCAATAGAATGATTCGATGGAAAGAGAGGAACGTTATATTATCGGTTTTTATTTCCTTGTGATATCATTTTCGTAATCTCGGTGCCGCTCTTATGATACCTGCAGCTAGCGTGGTGTTTGTGCAACCTTGGCAATATCAACTTGGTGCTAATACTAAGGTCTTCGCAGGATACTTCCGAGTTTGATCGAAATTCAGGCATCATTTGAAGAAGCCAAGACAAGCAACATTTCCATCGCCACTGCAGTCCTTTCACCAGCGAGCGCTCGAGCGTCGACCGAGCGGGGTTCTTCAACGTTGATATAGTATTTTTTTTTTTTGTAAAGATGTTGACGAGATGGGGGTATAGGAAGCTCAAGGTTGGTATTGTTATTTTTATTATATATTCCCAGGTTTTCATCCTCGCTGGTCGACCGGGCTCTTCTCCTTGCACCCCTGTGGCCGGCGATGGTATATTGTTGTATTTCAATTTCGGCAACACAACCTTTCTGCTATATATTGTTTTCATTTTCATATTCTGATTGAGAAGGTGATGAAAAATGGATGCTAAACCTTCATCGTTACACTTTCCTACGGCACAGGCTACCGACGACCGCCGCGATGAGAATGATCAAAATGAGGATGCTAATATTCGACCCGGTCGTGGATTTAATATGGTAGGATGGTGGCGTCGTGAACGGTATTTTATATCCATCCCTTCTATTCAACTTTACTTACTACTGTTGGTGGAAAGTGGGAGTGTACTGATGTGAGATGGGGATAGATATTTCGGATCGGTGGTGTTTAATATTTGCACGTTCTTGTTGCCGGCGTTGTATGGGACGCTGTCGAAGTTGTGGGTTGCGGGGATTGATGGGGGGATGGTTGCTACTACTGATGCTTACACGTACGTCGTCCTCTTCTTCTTGATGTGATTACCGCAAGGGGTGGAATGGCTCTCCTGTTGCTTTTACTCTTACTCTTCGCCTTATTGTTTATCCTTACCTCTTCTCTCCATCTCTCTCTCTTCCTATTGGTTTTTCCTCTTGCTTTATATTCTCCGAGATGTTCGCGAAGGATAATGTGATATTCTGGGATAAGATAAATTTGTGGTCTAATCTAAGATTGTACAATATAGATACATCGGCGTGGTAGCAGAAGTCCTAAACGAAGGCCTCCCCCGCGGCTCCTACACCGTCATCGGCGACCGTTCCTCCCGTTCCTTATCGAGCAGGATAAACATAACCTACACCCTCCTCTACACGCAAGCCATCCTCGGCCTCCTCCTCAGCATCATAATCTGTGCCGCTGCTCCAACCTTCGCTGTAGGTTTCGTACCCCCGGAGATACGCGATGCATCGGTACGGTATATCCGAATTTCATCGTTCAGCACGTTATTCTCGACTGTTAGTGCTTCTGTGAGTGCTGCTACTAGGGCGTTGGATCGGCCGGATGTGCCGTTGGGGATTAATGCTGCTGCTACCACGCTCAATATCGTGCTGGATTTGGCATTGATTTCGAAGGTTAGGGTGCCGGGGTTTAATCCTACTGTTAATACCCAGGCTGGGATTAGGTTGGCGTGTGACGGGTGTGGTGCTCTCGCTGGTTTGGTATATTTTATATACACCAGTTACCGATCCCATACTGCATCATCATCACCATCATCATCGTCACCACCGTCATCATCGTTAGGTGGAGGTGCGGGTGTGGATAGCGGGGTTGGAATGAGGGAGGTGGTGAAACCAAATATGATCGCGTTGAGGCAGTTGGTTCGCGCTGGTGTGTTCACGTTTACTGAGTCTGCGGTTAGGAATGCGCTGTATTTATGGTTGATCAGTGGGATTGTTAGTATGGGGAAAGGGTATGCTACGGCTTGGGGTGTGTTTAATACTATCCGGTGGGGGTTGATAATGGTGCCCGTGCAAGCGCTTGAGGCATCTAGTTTGGCTTTTGTTGGGCACGCGTGGGGTAAGTGGAGGGCTGGGGTTGGGAGGGAGGTTAGGAGGGCTAAAGCTGGGTGGGGGGAGATTTATCGTAAGTTCTTTCTATTCTATTACAGCGATTGATAGGTTACGTTGCTGATGTTACGGATGATAGGGATTGTGCTTCCGGCTTTGAGATCGGTTACTATTGTGTTTTTCATTGAGATCCTGTTGTTCATCATATTGGCTTATACCGGTGGGGTTAAGTCCTTTGCGTATTATCTTTCTAGTAGCGAGAGTGTCGCCGAAACGACGGAGATGATGTGGAAGGTATATCCCTCACTTTTCCATACACTCCTCAATACTATGCAAAGATAAAAATGCTAATATGGATTCTATAGAGTATCGAATGGTGTTACATCTTCTACGCCCTGAGCACGCAAATGGCGACGGTATTACTCGCCACGCAACCCCGCTGGTATCTATACCAATCTCTCGGATCAAATATATTCTACGTCCTTCCGTGGTGCATCGCACTGAAGAAGATTGATATGAATGAGGATAACGCTTGGACTTATCATCGGTGGATATTCGGAGGGTCGTTGGTGGTTAGCTTTGGGATTATTTTGGTGGTGGACCTGATTTGGGCTTTCAGATTGAAGAGCGGAAGGAGCGAGATGGCGCCGATTAGGGAGTCTTTGTAGTATACTTTTAGTATAATCAGATTGTATGGCCTGCTATTATGGAATATTTAAAAGTTTTGCTTGATCATTTCAACTGAATACGAGAGAGCAATGTGTTTTCGTGATATTTTAGTATCTCAGATTCTATGTAATATTTAATAATCTTCTTCTATCATTTCCAATTCGATATGGGAGAACAGAGAAGATACACTCGCATGGGTGAGAAAACTGGGAGACGCCCTCTCCAATTCATCTAATTCCCGTTGTCCCTTTATGGCCCTCTCTTCGCCTTCGGTGAGGTATACCGCCAACTTTGCATGCCAATCGATGAATAAATCCGCCGGAGTGACGTTATTCCCCTCTGAAAACCACACATCCTTCCCATCGAGATCACTATACCTCAATACCCTACGACTCTCCAACCCCTCCACGTCTTCTTTAGCAAATACAGGACGGTTGAGAAGATGGGTATTCACAACCTTAAACACAAAATCCGATCTTCCTTCCACTTCTGAATTTTGGGTGTCTGTATTGTCTTGTCGTCGTTGAATTGTGATGTGAAATTCGTCAAACATTTTAACGAGCGGTTCGTACATTAACAGTCCGTTCCAACTGCTTCCCAGCGTTTTCACCTTTTCTGGGTTTAGAGCTTGGATTTCAAACATGAGACTGTAGGGGTGTACCAACGTCGCTGCAACCTGTTTGCCGGTCAGAAACTCGTCTGTGATTTGACATCTATACCTCTTTCCCTTCTCTGTTGAAATCGATGTTACCGATATATCCCCTGTTCCATCCAAACCACCCATAGCAGCCTCCCCACCATCGTCATCACCACCCTGAACAGACAATGGCCTGATAGTAGTACTCTGGGGTACCGATACAGTAGGAGTATTTTTGGAGTTCAATGGTTTAAAAAGCCCATACGACATCCCAACCTCCTCCCTCAACCACCCCTGACACCGTAAACTGACATCCTGCCTCTCCTGCGTGACACAGATACTAACATCCACAACCTTACAATACTCCTGCACCGCCGTCCATCGGTCATCCACACCCACCCAAAAATGCAACGCATCCTGCTTCCACGGCTTCAACAACCCCTTCACCCGTTCCCTACCCGATATCTTCCTACCCACGTACCTCCGTCCGGGAAGTCGTGGAAACTCACCCCGTCGCGGCATGAAATGTTTGAGGTGGTCTTGCGGGTTTTTGAAATTCGTGAGATGTGAGAGGATGGAGTGGATTCGGTAATCTTCGATTTCGAAACCGTATGGGAGGAGGACGATCCAGAGGCGCGCTTCGGGAGGGAGGTTTAGTTCTGTGCGGACGGCGGTGGTGGCGTGGGATGCGGTTAGGGTTGGGGAGAGGGACATTGAGATGTGGCGGTATCGGGCGTTGGAGTCGGAGAAGCCAATGTTGATGTAGCGTGGCGGGATCAGGCGGCCGTTCTTGAGGCGGGAGAGGAGTTTTAGGAGGCGGATTATTGTTGATACCGGCATTTTTTGTATTACTCTCTTTTGTGCATTTATTTTTCGTGGGTCTAGGGGTCCAGTGGGCATTTAATTATCAGGATGTACCTCTAGAGATTTGGGACATTAAGACTTCTAGGCCATCATCTACCCGGGATCGAAGTCATGTTTTGCACAGGATGAAAATTAACGGTTTATATCGTTTCCGGTTTGCAAGCTTGGTGATTGGGATTGAAAATAAAGTATACGAAAAGCCAATGCGGCAACCGTAGGCTTGAGACAAATTATCAGCCTCAAGGTAGTTTAGACTCTCTTCACCGGCTCACCTCTCGCTCGAATTATATACCTGTAGTAAGATTTTCAAGAAAGAAGAATTATTAAACTCAAACTATCGAGTTGTCATGTATCTGTAGCATTTATATCATTTTGAGTACAGACGCCCTGCAAATAAAACACAAAAATAATAACACGAAGAAATAAATCTACACCAAATTCAAAGCCCCAAGATTACACTCTACCCCCTTCAACCCACTCACCTTTTCAATCGCCTTTGGCAAACACCCCGTATGATCCCTCGTCGTAACATAATCCGCGACCCATTCCGCAACCCTCTCATCCAACAAATCCCACTGATACTGAAACACCCACTTGACCTCAAAATCCTCCTTGCACTCCTCACTTATCCCCTTATACAACGCCCCACCGTTATCCGCATCCAAAAACCCATAACCCGCAACTTGAAACCTCGTGCCGTTAGTTTTGGTGTTATCTACCGTTGTGTTTGTAAACGCGCACTGCACGTCTCTTTTAGTTTTAGGTTTCACCCTATCGTTTCTAGGACGGATGATCCATTCCGTGCCGTCTGAGCCGATTGTGCGACCGCCGCCTTTCCAGTTTAATGGGTTGCCGCCTTGGTTGTTCTGATCGCAGCCGTTTATTAGTATATCCCTCATGTACTTCATGCAAATGGTGGTGTTGGGACGGCTGCCGAGGGGCCAACTGGCAATGAGTTCGACTTCGTTGGGGGTATTTTCGAAACTATTCACCCAGAATTCGTCATAGCGGTCTTGGAACTGAAGTTGGTGGCAGAAGTAAGTTTCAATGTAGTCATTTATTACGTCAAAGTTGAGGTATCTACTACTATTTAATCCGTAGCAGTTTCCTGTCAACGTTCCGGTTCCTACTTTTGGTGTGGGGACCGCGATCAAGCCGGATGTGCCGTTACTATCTACTATTATAGTTTCGGTTATCGTTCTCCACATCTCAGTTGTAGCGAGGCCGGGGTGGATTGTGACGGTGCTGGTGGCGCTGGTGTTCTCGTCGCCTTGATGTTGGCCGATTCTGCCATATCTCGTGCTTGTTTTATCAACGAAAATTAAGGTGTCGGTTGCTTTACAGGACGGGATGGGCCAGACCCTGATTGTCGAGGTGATGGTCGGTGCTGGTCGGGTGGTGTATTGAGTCACTACTTTTACGAGATACTTCGGGGTATTGGTTACTCGTATGATAGTTGGATGATCCAAGTCTGTGATTGTTGCTGTAAATTCCACGTTTTTAGTAACAGTACGGCCTGGTGTTCGAGTTATCGTTCGAACCCCCGTCGGTGTTACTGTTTTGAAAATTATTGTTTCATGGTCTGGATCTGTAGCGGTCACAGTTCTCTCCGAGAAGACAGTCTTGGTTCGTGGCTCTGTGCTTGTTTGGTTGGTTGATATCGATGTCGATGTCGATGTTTCCTCCTCATCACATCCTGGACGGATGAATGAAGCTGTAGGAATCCCCGGACAGACTGCGTAGCAGCCACCGTATCGTAAACCACATCGATTGATCATCGTGGTGCATGTGGTGAATGTACACTTTGCTGTGGAGGTCTCGGCCTCTGTCGTATGTTCCTCTTGACTAGTCGTTTCTGGATTTTCTGTTCCTGTTGTCGTTATTTTTTCCGTGTCTGTTGTAGATATGCCTTCTGTGCCTGTTGTAGAGATCCCCTCCGTCCCAGTTGTCGTTGGGTGATCGGTAGGAGTTGACGTCGACGAATGTTCAGGGGTCTCAGTGGGCGTATCTTCAGGTGACTTGGTAGGGGTCTCATCGGGCGGTTCATTATCGGGTGGTCCTTTATCTGGGGGTTTGACGGGAGGGCCATTATTCGGAGGACCGTTATTGGGAGGCCCATTATTTGGGGGTCCGTTATTAGGAGGTCCACCACCACCACCAATGGGAGGAATAATCTTAGGAATGATATCGAGTGGATTATTTCCTTTACAAACGATTGGGATAAAACAGTTCGGACGTGGATCGGGAATCACTCCAGGAGGTAGTGCTATCCCACCACCGCCACCTATAAACCCTCCTGCTCCTATTATAACCGTCTGAGCTGGCTGTGTGGTTGTAAATGTTGTCGGTTTACCATCTGAAGTAAATACTACGAGGAAGGATGCAGATGGGAGGGTTAAGAGGGTCCCTGTTCCCGTTGAGCTCAAGGTAAAAGATGTAAAAGTTGAAGAGCTTACTTCACTCTCGCGGGTGATAGTTTGCGGCGGGAGTGAGGTGGAGGTATCATTTGCAGTTGTAGAAGTAATAGTGATTTCGCCAGTGGTAGTAAGGACTGTACTGTCCGTCGACGTACTGTTGCTATCAGTGGTGATTGTATTGTTATTATCTGTAGTTGTAAAGCTAATGTCTGTCGTGGTGTTATTATTGTCCGTCGTGGTGAGCGTATCATTGCCAGTCGTTGTAAAGCCAGATGTGCTTGGAATATCCGTTTCGGTTCCAGACTTTCTCTTCTTTGGAGTCCTGCTTGCACTACGCGTGGGAGTCTTCTTTATACCCGTAGTCGGAGTCTTTTTCGGGTTCTTGTTATCTGTTACAGTCTTTGTGACAGTTCTGACAACAGTTATAATCTTGGGCTTTCCGCCTCCGCCCCCACCTCCACCTCCACCTCCACTTCCCCCTCCTCCTCCTCCTCCTCCACCACCACCACCGCCGCCGCCGCCTATTCCGATATGAGAAACGCCACCGAAAATGGCACCAAAGAAACCACCAAATCCCGCAAAACCAACGGGTATAGGAAACGCCCCACCGAATGCAAGAGTCTTCGTCTCGACTTTTCCATCGTCTCCCTCCTGTGTGTAAGTGATCTTTGTAGACGGAAGAGTAGTAATAGAGACCGCGCCCACTGCAGCTCCGGCACCACCGAGGATAGTTTCGGTTTTGGTTACTGTAACATTGAAGCCGCCAGAACCTGAGTGTGCCGCATCACCGGCACGAGTTCCTGTTGGTGGTGGGATTGACGAAGCATCTCTGCCCCTGGAGCCTGTAGCTGGTGGTAAAGATCCTGTGTGACGGTTTGACCCTGTGATATGGCTGGTATCAGTGTTGGTAAGATCGCTGCTTGCGGTATTGCCATTTCTGTCGTGGGGAATAGGTACTGGTATAACTACAATATGTCCGTCTGAAGTTACAGTTTGGGAAGATATGGCGGAGAGGCTTTCAGAGGATGCCGTTGAACCGATATTCGAGGCCGCTGATCTAGTTCCTGACAGAGTACCAGTCTCAACCGAACCCGTAGTCTGACTGTCACCTTTTGTACCGGTTCCCGTGAGTTTTGAAGCTTCTTGACCCGAGCTCCGACCTTTATGCGACGTTTCTTGTCCCCCTATTGTATGATGTCCTGAAGCTCCCGATCCTGTATGAATTGCGTTCGTAGTACGGAGGCCTTTAACCGTATGGGTTCCCGAACTGTCAGTCCAGGTAGTCTCATCTCCCAACGACGTGTCGGTTTCTGTCCTGTGTTTCGGTCCTTTTGGTAACAAGGATTCTCCAGATTTATGGGCACCGGATATTGTATGCCCTCCTCTACTAGACCGATGGGAGCCAGCCGCGGAAGACCCGGCCGTATTGATGGGTAGGATTCCATCTCCACCATTATCTCCACCTTGTGTAATCCTCGATGCCCTTGTGTTTGGTACACTACCGCTTGATGGAGAGAGTGTAACTATTGATCCGGCGGAATTGGTTATTATAACCACCGCACCACCTCCTCCTCCCACTCCACTGCCAGTTCCTTGTGTACTTTGAACATTGTGAGTTCCAGTAACCGATAAAGAGGATATAGAACCTGGAAGATTCGGACCGCAAGCAAACGGACCATATGATGCGTACGGCCCATATGGTGCCGTATTACTAGGCGGCGATAGACCTTTAGGACACTTCCCCCCACCAACACCACACTCTCCATTCCACGCAACTTTAGGACCACCTAGAGTTCGAGAATACGCCAATTTCAAGAGTTCTTTCCTTGCCTGACTCGCGCTCATTCCTTTTCCCATTAGATAAGCTAGTAGACCAGATACCCTCGCCACCGCTACATTCTACATCAGTACACATCTATTGGGTTACTTCGGGGTGATTATGAAATATAGTTACCTTGTCCGTCTCCTGATACGAATTTATATCGAGACGGGGAGTATCCTACACCCATTGGTACGAGGATATTTTCTCCTGCGGCGTATATGGAAATTGAAGAACTTTTCCCAATGGTGAACTGAGAAGAGCTATCTTTATCGACACCGCCCACATATACGAGATTGCCTAATCTCAAGGAAGCCGGGAATCCGGTATAGTTATCCTTTATCATATCGATTAGAATTTGCAGATGATTTTAATCCCACGAATTAAGCTCGAGTGTATATACTCACAGAAATCGTATCGGGTGCTACGAGAATCACATTAGGCAAGGCGTGTAACGCACTCGTAATGCTCTTGCAAGCAGCATAGATAGGCATAAGTACATCATTATCAACCGAACCAACAAAGTCACCCAAAGTCCACGAAAAGTTGATGACAATTTTATCATCCTTACCCTGTGATTTCACCCTGTTATAAGTCTCAATCAACGCTGACAGAACGTTGAGAATGGTGCGACTGCCATCCACGTCTCGCAGACGGACAATCACAATCTCGGAGTTTTGAACAACACCGATGTATTTCCCCGCTATGCAACCTAGAATTGCTGTTCCGTGTCCCTCGGCATCGGTATCGATCTGTGGTCCTATTTCTCCGAACGGGCCCGCGTATACCCACTCTTTTATCAAATTTCTACTCCTCAAATCGTCGAACTCCTATACCACAGTATATTAGATTTGACATTCAATTATTTTATAGGAAAGATGTGGTCAAACCGTGTGGTCTATTTTTGCTCCACTGTCAAGAATGTAGACTGTGACGTTACCACCGGAACTAATGTTATATGAATACGCATACTCTCCAAGCGATGCTCCCGGCGGTGTGGATAGCATTTCCAAATCCCAGTCTGTTTTACGGGATACTAAATCTCCTGAGGTAGATATTGTGGTATTATCGTATAGAGCAGAAGGACGCGGTTCGGGGATAAAGTAATTTGTTTCGCTCTCCGGATTTTCTAATTCTAATTTATCTGTGTATTGGTCGAACACATCGTACTATGCAAGAAATCAGCATGCATTTCGAAATTCAACCTTCGATTTTCCTGCGACAACTGAAACTTACATAACCCTGATTACGACTACCTATAGCTTTGGCGCTCCCTTTATCGGCTTGAAATATATAGAAAAAGGCTCCTAACCCCTCTGCTGACGAATTGTAACTGAATACGCCCCTTCCGAGACCTAAAATGTCCTCCGAAATATGTTTATGAAGCGTATCATTATTTCGCTGGTTTGCTTTGACGAGCAAGTACCAGAATGGTGTGTCGCCGAAGCCTTGAGTCGGTATAGCGTCGCATGTTCCAGCGTAAAGAAGAAGAAGTGAGATTTGAATAGCGGTTGTGAAAAACTTCATCGAAAGAACCATGTCGGATACCTCATATTATAATATATTATCTCGCACCATTCGATTCCATAGCAAGCTCTGAGAATGCCCGAGTAGTTGTTCGAAATACCTAGTATTTTGCTGAGGGAATCTCAAGTAGAGTATATCTCGAAAGGTTTTGGCGATGAAACAGCGCCAGGTGAAAAGAGTCTCTATCGTTGTAGCATTAAAACCAAAAAAAATTCTGTATTTTTTCTCGGGTCTCGTATGGCACGGCAGTAACAGTTTCCAACCGTTTCAATTTCAAGCCCAAACTCTTTTCGCGAGTTGTTAGGTTTTATCGGCACAATTAGCGGCCAGTAGGTGTCGTCGAAATTATAGCAAAATCGAAATAAAAACCGATAAGAGAAATAAAAGAATAAAAATCATGGAGATGAATTACTTCCATAATATTGAGCAGAAAGTATTTCCAGGAAGTCTACCCCGTGCTCGAATCTCAAAGTCGACTCCGTCTACGTAACCCAAAAAGAGGGCATCCCAGAAAGGGAAAGTAGCACAATCCCGAAATGGAACACAACAAGCCCAACACAACTTTCCACCAACTTCAACAGCAACATCAACCATCCATCAAAGCTGCTTCACCCCCCCAAACACCACCCATCCTCTCGATCAGGTTAGCCGCTCCTCCTCTCGGTCTTGGTACTTTCTGCTGTACTCTCTACTAAATCGCAAAGCACAAGGAAACCAAAAGAACAAATCTACCTCCTTCGCAATCCAACAATGTGCCATCAAATTTACACCTTCAAAAGCGTAAGCCCCCAAGCAACCGCCACTACCACAACCATTAACCACCAAACGATAAAATAGTGCCGCCACATCGACATCTCAGACGACACCACGTCCTTCCCACCCTGTCCCTGCCCCAAAGTCCGCGCATCCCATCGCCTCCCCCGCCCCTGCAACGCCTGCATCCGCTTCTCCCACCCTCGTTTCCGCAAACACCACAAAAGAATGATCGAGATGCAAATTACCCGGTTTCGCGGACTCAAACTTAGTCTGAGTGAGATTGATAAGTTGGTACCACAGTGGAAGATGGTGGTTGGGTTGGGGGTTAAGGTTGCTAGGGATTGGGCTGAGAGTAGTGATGATGGTGACGATGGCGATGTTGATAATGATGGCAATGATGGTGGTGAGGGTGAAGCAACCGTGATTAAAACTTGATGATATTCCATGCATCTCGCTTGATTTCGATCCAACGCTAGAATATTCCACTTCTACCAATTGAAATAATAAGATTGATTGTCATGTCAATTTTTCATAATCGCTTCAATATACATACACACATATACCGCACATAAAGTCAGTAGGGATGTCGAGTTAATCAACTTCCAGTCTCAAAGCATCATACTGAAGATACACCGTCCCCGGTAATATGGCCGTCTCGACATCGGTAGCATTGTACGGCAACGACAAGACAAATGTGTTCCGTCCAACCTTCAACATATCCGCCCCAAACACGAACTTATGCGCTGTGTTGTAACACCTAACCGCCGACCTAACAGCACACGACGAAGATTGGTTATACCTATTTTTACGAAAAATTAGCAAACCAAAGTTCATTCCTCGCCATGCCTATCCAAATGAGGAACTGAGAGGGGGTAGTGATAACTCACGGTATAATCCAAGGCTCCAAATCCTTCCCGTTCACATTCACCGTATATGGCAAATTAGACCACGGCTGCCCCGTAACATCCGTATTCCCCGCCGCAGTCTTAACCCCAGCAACCTGCACCGTAAACGTAGCCGTCTTCTTCCTCTTCAACTGCTCCTGAGTGACATCAAACCCCACCGTCCAATTATTAACATTATCATAAACCGGCACCGTCCTCAACGAATTGGCATACCCGCCAAAGGAACTCCAATGCACGTAATTCCAATCGACACTGTAGTCGCTCTCCCCGACGACATAATTCACCCCATTGGGGAAATCGGTGGGGAAATCGTGGAGGGGCCAGTATAGCCTGTGTTCCGGCGGGTGTAGCGGTTTGCTTTGGTCGCGGATATACCCGTGGCGGTACTCGCCGGATGATTTATCGGGGATTCCGATACGGAAGATCTCATCACCCGCTGATTCTTCTTTAAGGGTGACGTGGGAATGTGCGGTGTGACCCGCGGTGATTACGATGCCGTCTTTGATGTAGTCTCCGAATATACCGTCCGCGTAGACGGTGAGACGGTATGTTCCTTCGACTATACTATCGATCTCGACCTCGCCGGTCACGGGGTCAACTTCGGCCCAGTATTGGTAGGATTGGTAGTTTAGGTTGTTATCTTGCGGGTCAACACCGGGAGCGGAGAGGATAGCGATGGTGTTTGATGCGCCGGCTGGGATGGAGACTTTGGCGTGCCATTGGCCGCGGTGCGGGGAGGAGATGTAGCCTGTTACGTGACGGGCGATTGTGTCGTAGAATTGTGTGTTCCAAAGGGGATCGTTGAATTTGAGTGCGTCGTTGCGAAGGGTGTGAATGTCGTCTGTTGGCCCTCCTTTGTTGAAATAGTAGTATTGCTACTCCCATCAGCTTCCCATCTCCAACAAAAAATCTGCAGGATGCATAATTATAAGCGTTTATGGCGTGATTGCAACTCACCGGTCCAAAAGTTCTCTCAAACCCACTACCCATAACCGGCGCCCCGTCACCGTGATGATTGCTAACCAAATAATTATACACAATCCCATCAACCGTCAAATCGCTATGAATAGGTCCGTTAAAGTAACTATCCCGCGTATTCAATACCAACCACGCCCCGTACGTATTCCCATCCACGCTCGTACTCCCGTTAGAATACATCCCCCACACCCCCTCACCTCTCCATTCCTCTGCAAACATGTACTTTGTGAAATAATCCGACATTTGCGAAACATACGCATCACCGGGGGTACGGTTGAACGACCAAGTCGCATCTTGCACTACGATTTGTTTTGATATCGCTTCCGCGCCTGGCAACGGCGCGTAAAAATCACCGCTGGAGAGGAGATGCGTCCATAATTTGTTATTCGGGCGGAATAATGTGCGGAATTCTTGCAGGATTTGGGTGGTGGATGGGTCGGCTGGGTTGTACGATATCCTGCTGAACGCGTGGAGTCCTGTTTCTCCATCTCGGAGGAACCAGTATTGTGAGAGGATTTCGCCGGTGTTTTGGTAATTGTGGCTCATGCGGACTCCGGCGTAGGGCACTTGGAGTTTATCGCTGCCGGTGTAGAGTTCGAATGTTGCGCCCGAGCCGCCGGGTGTCCATGCTCCTGAGGAAATGCAGTAGCAATCGAGGTAGAGACCTTGGCCCGTTCCTAGTAGCTCTTGAGAGCCCAGGTAGAGCTTGGTGATGTAGCCTTTACTTTTGTCGAGGTAGAGACTGAGAAGGCCATTGGAGATTGTGATGTTTGTGGCGGTCTCAGCGGCTGTGATCGCGCAGTATGCGATTTGGAAACAGCCGAGCAGTGCTGTCAAGGTGACTGCGAACCTGCCGGTCCTTGATAGAGACGACATGGTGATAATTATCCCTGTGAAACTTTTGATTTCTCAAAGTTTGGGGAATGGTCGAGGATTTGAAGCTTGAGGGGACAGAAATCCCAGCTTATATAGCTCTTGGGTGCTCGTATATCTAGCAGATACTCCAAGCATCCCCGGATTTTCAGGTTTACCCCATATCCCCGCACAATTGACCTCCTCAATCCTAGTAGTGGGCAATCGCAATGCGACGATTTTCCGCGAAATATACTCTTGTATATTGAATATTCCGGACCTCGCATCGTCATCACCACTTCGTGTCGAAAAATAGTGGATCCAAGCCATCGCATGCAGGCTATTTCGTCTCGTCGGCCCAAAATAAACAATTTCCAAATTATGCTCAAGTCTAAGTTCAAGCAAGATCCCCAGAATATGCAGGGGAATATCGGTCTTGAGTGTCTGTCGCTGCGGGGAGCAATGCTTGAAGGTAGAGCTTATATTCCGAATTTCTAGGCGCCAAGGAAATAAAGCTGGGGTTGACAGCCGAAGGGATATAATTTCCCCGTCTTGGTTTCCTTCAAAGTCGCAAAACGCTGATATCGGATCATTGCAACAGTCGGTTGGGAATGACGGCAGCCACCCGTAGATCTATTTCCTGGAGAATTCGTCTCGAGGGTATAGCTGGGTAAATTTGAATTATGCGCACCGGTTTCGCATCGAAGAAGTTACCAATATTGAGGTGAAGTGAAGATGGATTGAACCGTGGTACCGATGCGAACCTGGATTCTACTATGAGGCCTGCGGGGAATCGCGCGAACCCAATAAAACCCGTTTGAAAGACCAGACATACGAAATTGAATCTAGTCATTTCGGTCTCAATCCAAAGTTATCCTCTTTAGGATGAAGGCAAGGCATCAGGCAGAGCCGTTTACCGCTTGGCCGGGCGCTTCAGGAGAATCACAACATGATCAACGGACCGCATCCGGCGTCGGAAATCACTGCCGGACGACCGAGAAATCTGTTGTTGTACCCTAATTCGATGCGATCCGAAGAAGGATAGAATATATCCTGAGGCAGCGAAACCAATATCACGGGAAAATGAGATCCAAGAATCATATTATATCATGACGCCGAGTCGACACGAAGCGGATGAAAGCGGACTTCGCGTCGAGCACCGGAAAAGGATGTGCCAAGAAAACGGTCAAAGCTGCAGGTCCACAAAAAAAAAAAAACTTTTCGCGAAAACCGGGTTGAGAAAGAAACTGATCGCGACAGCAGGTGCAAAGAAAACAGCCATTGCCATCTCCCTCGCAGTATTCCTTCGCATCTGTAGACTCCATCATCTAAAACAGCCCATTGAGCCCCAAAATGTGACGTAAAATCTGCAAAAAAGTAATCCTACGCCAGTGGAGCAAAAAGGCAAAAGATTGATCTACAACAATCAGAATTCGCATCTGGTCACCCACGATACTACTACTTGATCGATACGAGGCTTATGTAAGGCAGAGCGGACGGGATACCCAGTGTTCCTCGTTCTATGGTCGTAGATAACATTTATTCAATGTGACTGCTCTTTATACCCGTTTTTTCTTCCATTTCGGGAAGCGATTTTTTTGTGTGTGGATCTTTACCCGTAACCGAATCGGGTAACTTGTGTTCAAAAATGCGTTGAGCCTTTTGTTTGGTCTGGCTGAACACCTGAACTCCAGCGTCATATTATAAGACAGAGGTCTACTGGCGGTTGAATTGACGGTTCATTACTTGCTCTATTCGATAGGAAGCCACATACATGCAACCTTGAAGGATAGATACACCTAAAGCAAGAGAAGTGCAGCGCAAACACAAAACCTGAACCCGAAGGTTCTAAATAAATCCAACGAAAATCATGACAAGAGCATAAATCTGTAAGAATCAGAGCTGAACGCCGGAACATAACCAAGGCAATATCAGACTAGACTCAGAAAACGAATCACTAAACCGTCTCTCGTAGTAAAGAGTGGAAGAGGAATCAAAGAAGCCCATCCCCCCCTTCAGCAGCTTTGATCTCCCCCAAAATCTTTGCAAACTCCGGAAAGTACATCTCCACAACCAACTTGACATACCCGCGCAAAACCTTACTCTTAAGCACAATATCCTTGCAAAACGGATTACTTTCCGTCCCGAGGATATTGATCAGCATGGCACTCAGCACGGCATCGATATCAGATGGAGTGGGAGTATTGTGAAACCATGGAACAGCGGTGGTAGATGTAGCGGTTGGGGTGAGACGGACTTCTAGGGCTTCGAGAGCTTCGCGGAGGATAAGGTCGACTTCTGCATCGGTGTGGCGGCCGATACCTTGCATGTTAAGTTGCTTAGCGAAGTTGCGGCGGAACCACCAACGGAGGGGGATACGAAACAAGACTGGGATGTCACCGAAGACCTATACATTTTGGTTACAATTAGCACAAAATACATTCGAGATTGTTCGGCTGGATCCAGGAAAGCATTGTGGAAGGTGGATAGAATATAATTGGGGAATATACTTCATGAGCGATAATGGGCTCGTTCTGTTTGGAGAACCAGCGGCTCCTGACGACGGCGGGGTAGATTCCCTCCTCCCAAAGCCCACGGAACGCCAAACTCTCAGCAATCTGAGTTGGCGTCAACCCAACAGTCTTATCGAGATCAGCGATCCCGTGTTGTTTGAGATGACGGATGATAAACTGACTGTCCGGGACGACAACTCCATCGATGGAAGCGTAGGGTAACTTTTTCTTGGGAGCTCCGAAAGGAAGCGCATCGGCTTGGTTGTACGGGACACCGGCAAATCGAAAGTAATTTTCGATCTTCTGACAGTAACCGGAGGCAGATGGGGTGTTGGCATGCTTTTCGAAAGCATACAGGATAACAGTGGTGGTTCCAGACTTGGCTGTTGCAGATTCGGGTGGTGTTGGAACAGCGGCGGTTGTAGAGGCCATTTTTAGAGCTCTGGACACTTCGACGGCAGCCAGGTAACAGGTATTGGGTTTCTAAATTATGATAATGTGGTGGAAGGATGGGGTGAGTTTGTGTTGGATGCTGTTGGAAATGTCGGATTAGGAGTGTTTAACGAGGTCTCACAGGAGATATACTTACGAATTCGGTCCAAAGAAACAGATCCAATGAGCCGGACTGACTCGAGTTTGGATTCAAGATAAAAGAAGAAATGTGGATAATTCGCAACGAGCCGATGGGAATAAGGATTGATGATGAAGGAAGAAAGAAAAGAAGAAGGGGGAAGAAGAAGAGGACGAGCTTGTTATATATTCTTATCTGTCTGATGAACGCCCCATCGTACCGCATTTATCATATTCCTTCTTGAAATTCGCCAGCAGTGTAACCAAAGTTTATATCGCACAGCAGGCGCATGCTATTATTTGCCCCGAAACGTCCCAAACATGCCAACTAGAAGGAAGAAAAAGCTCGGTCTCGAAGCCAGAAAACCGACCGACAATGGTTGGATGAATCAGCTCGTTTTGCCATGTTATGGTCGTCGGATCATACAATGTGGTCTTGCAGTATGTTTTTTCCGCACATATACGCAAAAAGGACCCAGCAAACGGATATACGTAATAAATTGATTTCTTTGAAGTTGACAACTTTGACATTTTTGCTTGGCTTTCATAAGTTATAAGTTATCAGGCTTGGAACGAGAAGTTATACCATAGTAAACGTTATGAATATCACACTAGCACGAGAAGTGGTATGTTTTATTCCTTGTATCATCCCATGGATTACGTCCTCGAGTTGTTTACACTCAAAGAAATATAAGCTTTACTAATTCTCATGGGACGTGTGACCCCACAGAGATAGATACATGAAGAGAAACCACGTCCTGCATTATTCCAGCCTGCACGGACAGACCAAGCTTCTCGGCCTTCCAGTCGGCAGAACTTTGTGTATCTTGTTTGCTAGCTCCCAAGCCAATACCAAGCCCGCACCACGTACGCATTCTTATTTCTATCGCCCATCGCCCTCTGCGAATTGAGGATGTATAACGTTACCATGACGGGCAGCAGACCCTCATGGTCCTCATCTCCTCTTAAACATCACTCTAGAATACGGAATAAATAAGAACCACCCCAGGAGACTCGAAGAATAAAACTTCCCGGCCGGCTGGATATTCAGCCCGATTTGCAACTTTCATCCCGATCCCCACAATATCTCAACGCAACACCGCAGGCCGGGTCGACCTCCTGTGCAACACATTTTCAAAACACCATCTTACCAGGCACCCTTGTTTGAATCGCCCACTTGGGTCCCCAGCCGGACGAGATCTTTAAGACCATAGCTGAAGCAAAACCAGCTCCACTCGAGCGCTCGTCTATCGTATCTCAGATATTAAAAGACAATGTCTTTCTTTAGCGGTACGGTTCAGATCTCAATTTTCTTTCGTCTCCAAACCCGATCCGTTCAAGCCCCATGCGATACGTCGTCAGAGGCGTCGGGATGAGTTCAAAAGTCGGCTAGCATCTGAGCTCGAGAGCTCGGTTGCGCATTAGCAGCTACCATTTCAGGGCTTGCCCCGGACCAGCCACCGGCGCCTCCATCTAGATCAAATCGCGACCTTGCAGTTCGCAGACTTTTTTCTTGTTCCTTTCCGTTTTCTTTCTCTCATGCATATTTCCTGCGAAAACTCGAACCTCGGTCTCTTTTATTTGTTGGACCTGCTCCTTGGGGTAACATTAAGCGTAACCACCACCCCTTTTTCTACCTACGTTCCAATTCCAACAGTTATGTCATGGAAACCGTTTTCGATCCAAAGGAGAAGTCCACAAGGCTTCGTATTTTCTATAAAAGGATGATCTAGTTATCAATGAGGATGTAGTTCGTATTCCCGCTTCGGTCGATCACCTATCGCAACCATGGTTCGGTTCGTTTCATATTCAACTTTGCTCCAGCTGGTGCTGACGGCCTCTGTAGCTTTCAGCTCTCCGCTCCACAAACGTGTCGAGCTCACCGGCTACGAATATGTCGTCGTAGGCTCTGGCGGTGGCGGCGGCCCCGTTGCGGCCCGTCTCGCCAGATACGGCCACAAGGTCCTCCTGATTGAAGCTGGTGACGACCAAGGCTTGAATGTTAACGAGCAGGTCCCAGCGTTCCACGGCCTCTCAACCCAAGATCCGGCTATGCGATGGGACTACTTCGTCAGTCACTATTCTGATCCCACTAGACAGGCCAAGGATACCAAAGCTGTCTACGATACTCAAAATGGTGGAACCTATATTGGTCTTAACCCACCCGCCGGTGCAAATCTCAAGGGTATCTTGTACCCCCGTGCTGGAACTCTTGGAGGATGCAGTGCCCATAATGCTCTCATCACTGTCTACCCTCACGATAGCGACTGGAACAATATCGCACAAATCACCGGTGACAGCTCGTGGAGCGCTGCCAACATGAAGCAATACTTTGTCCGTCTCGAGCACGTCAATTACACCCCCAACAGCGGTGTCGGTCACGGCACCAAGGGCTGGCTATGGACTGAGCGGGTCGACGTCTCCCTCGCACTTCAAGACACCAAGATTATTTCACAATTGCTCAGTGCCGCCGCAGCAATGGGGCAAGGCCTCCTCAGCACCATTTTGACCAGCATTTCGAATCTCGAATCCGTCCTTCTAGCAGATATGAATTCTGGTCTCCCTGGCCGAGACACTAGAGAAGGACTTTTCCAAATCCCGCTCGCCCGTCGCGACAAGCATCGTAGTGGAACCCGCGAATTCGTCCTCGACACCCTCAATGCCAAAAACTCGGACGGTAGCAAGAAATATCAACTCGACGTCCGCACAAACTGCCTCGTCACAAAGATCATCTGGGATACCTCCTCCAGCACCCCCAAAGCCATCGGCCTGGAGTTCAAGGACGGTCAATCTCTCTACCGCGCCGACCCTCGTTCCGGTTCCGCCAGCTCAGGCACCGCCGGCCGCGTCACTGTCAGCCGCGAAGTCATCCTCTCCGCCGGCGCATTCAACACCCCACAACTCCTTAAGCTTAGCGGCGTCGGTCCCGCAGCCGAACTCGCATCCTTCCAAATTCCACTCATTAAGGATCTCCCCGGTGTGGGCACAAACCTCCAAGATCGTTACGAAATCGGCGTGACCTCCACCGTCCCCACAGACTTTACACTTCTCTCAGGCTGCACGTTCAACCAAGGAACCGACCCATGCCTGCAAAAGTGGCAATCAGGTCAGATGAGTCCCTACCAATCCAACGGATTCGCGGAGGCAATCATCAAAAAATCAGACTACGCTGCCACCGATGATCCGGATCTCTTCATGTTTGCCGGACCGTTGAACTTTAAGGGATATTACCCCGGATATGCCACCGATGCGGTATCCGATCATAAACACTGGACTTGGGCCATCCTCAAAGCTCACACCGGAAATAAAGCGGGTACTGTCAAACTCCGCTCTACCGATCCCCGTGATACGCCAGTTATCAACTTCAACTACTTTGACACCGGTACAAGCTCAGCATGGAACGACGATCTCAACGCCATGGTTGACGCCATCGCCCTAGCTAGAAAGATCGATAACAACCTCCCACCACTATCAGAAACATTCACGGAAGAATCACCGGGTGTGGATGTAAACACCACAGATGAGATTCGCAACCACATTTTGAATAACGCGTGGGGACATCACGCGAGTTGCACGTGTCCCATCGGCGCTGATGGGGATCCGAACGCGGTGTTGGATTCGCAGTTTAGAGTTAGGGGTGTCAGTGGGTTGAGGGTTGTTGATGCTAGCGTGTTCCCCAAGATTCCGGGGTTGTTTGTTGCGGTGCCGATTTATATGATTGCTGAGAAGGCGGCGGATGTAATTCATGCGAGTGCGTCGAGCTAGTGCGGGTGATGTTGTTGAGAAGGGAGAATTGTAATATATAATGTTGAAGTGGAAGGGAGGTGCTTTATGTATATATCCTATGAGAATAGTCAAATAAAACAATTAAAATTTTGATGCCAAATAAGAGATTTGATAAAACCAAGTGTGATTTATTGCTATAATATCTCGACTGGGCGGGAAAGCCTAACCAATCCGTGGAAACATTCATCCTTCATTGATTTGAATCGTTGTACAGACATCAGACCATCACGGATTGGGATCGGCCCCTAGCAAACCATTTACTACCAACAGTAGAAATAGATTCTCTTCTATGTTAGATGAAGGTGCCTAATTCCCAGTTAAAAAAGAAAATATACAAGGTTGCAATATATAACTATAACATTTTATGACATCTATATATACACTCTGGCGACGAGGCTAATATACACTCTAATAGTGATATCGGAACGAAATTCGTAAGAAAACCTTCTTGTGCATGCAACTCGCTCGAGCGATGCGCAGAGGCATGGAATGGGGTTACGGAAAGCAGTCGTAAGCTTCGTCGGCCACGCTCCATCGAAGATAACATTGTCGACTAGTTTTCGAAGCCAGGTAGCTATAGCCTACTGCCTTTCGATCTTCTGATGGCCATTGGCTAGGAGTGACGCCGCTACTGATAATCGGCACGCCACCGCGACTTCTAATAACCGAGTTCTTCTTGAGAAGTGAAATTGCGTCTTTGATGGCGGTTTTGGAACCAAGGCTTCGAGAAAGATAGTTTGCCAACATGCCTGAGACCGTTGCCGTTGCTATTGCACACATTCAGTAATCGGTAACATCGTCGTGACAAGAAGTGGACTGTAACATTATTAGGTAGCCAATTAGGGAGTATTACCTACGGAGGTTGCTCCCTCACGTCCAAACTGGTACCAGTCTCCTAGAAACTCATCAGGAGCATTCCTAGGATCATATGGTTTGACAGTTGTGATCTTTTTACCACGTGCCCACACAAAATTCTTGTAGGTAGTATCAACCTGGAACTGGTTTTCAAGGGTGTCGGTGGCTGCTCCGACTAGAACAAAATTATCCAAATCTTTACCAAAGATTTGTGGGGCATCTATAATAGGTGTACCCTATTCATGTTGTGATGGTATAAATCAAATTGTCAGCTTGAACCTTTCCTCTAAGAATTGAACTATAAAATTTTACGATAGGTTTCATTTCCAGCCAGCCTTCTTTCGAGCAAAAGTGGCCGGATGAAACTGACACCACGCTTGAGAGTTTGGGGAGCTTGACGAACTGAGGGTTCATTTCCGGCGGATGCTACCATTACAACGTTGGGGAGCGCTGATAGTGCCAATACGATGTCTCGATAGGTCTCCTCATAGAGTGGATGTTGGGTAGTATAGCCGGTTTCGCCGTATGACATATTGATGATGCAAGGCGACTTGGAATTGACTGCCTTGATATGATCGTAAACCTTAAGCAAAGCGCTCATCGGTGCGTGCTCGGACCACGACTTCGCCCCGTCCAGGTATGGAAGATGAACAATTTCGGCCTGTGGTGCTATTCCAAGGCTGAGACCCGCTATCTTGGCTACTATCTCATTCCCGTGATAATTCCCGCAAGGGTATAGTTCATAATTACCTAAATCCGCGGGAAAACTCCAAGGAGCAAGAAGAGCTTGCAGGTTTATGTTTTCGACCTCCTGAAACCTTGGATTAGCTATATCATCTAGGTATCTCGAACGGAAGTCAACCGTGGCTTGGGATAAAGTTTGTGGTATATCTTACAGGGTGAGAAAGATCAAGTGCACCGTCTATTACATATACGATGGTTCCTTTCCCTAACGTATTGTTATAGCGGTAATAAGTTGAATTTGCCGGTGCTTTAACAAAGTTATTTTGTCTTGGCCAGGATAGCATTGCTAGCTCTGGTAGAGCGTTTCTAAATATTTCAATTTGATCTTTCTTTTTCTGAAATGGGTTTCGGCTTTTTCGCAGTTCTGGGAGGCTCTCTAAGCCGACAACATGTTCCCTACGAAAGCGTGTTTTTGAGGTATCGTACCAGCGTTTGCTTGGAGTTTCATAGATTCCGGCATTGAACGCGTTATCATACTTGCTACAGTCGGAAAACTTCAGAGCACACAAAATTAATAGCTGGCAGACTAAAATAGTAATCTCAACGCTGAATCCTCATGACCCAGATGATGCGACCACAGCAAGACCAAGTTTCCTTTTCTAGAACCCTTTCGTTTGTGCAAATTCTGGGTTACCCGGAAGCAAAAGTCTGGACTGTTGGAGGTATCTAGAGTGTCCCTTTTTGGTTGGAGTTTATTGTATCATGGAATATAAGTTAAACTTACAGGGAATTCATCACCAATGCGCGCATAAACATCTAGAAGCTCGTCGCCGATTTCTATGGGAGTTGTTTTGACCCCTATCGTCAGGGCGTAACCAAAGACCCCGAGATTTTCACTCTCAATCTTGTAAACGCTATACTTTTTTGGAGGACGAAGCAGATGCGATAAGCCTGCTGATCCGGACTCGGTAGAAAATAGTGAATCCAAAGTTTTGATTGTGTCTTTGTGGAACCGGAAATCTTTCTTTAGGAAACATGCCACAAAATTATAAATCTCTGGTATGTAATCATTATTAAATACGCCTACTCTTCCCTGTTTAAGTTCTCCCACGGCATATACAGCCCCTTTAAAATTTAGGGCCAAAAATATCATTAAAAATATTTTCGTTGTAACAACGCGGGTACTAGAGGTCGAAATATGTTTAAAAACAAGCATCCGGATGGACTAGCTACCACGTTGGACTCGACTATAAAATTTCCTGATAACTAAGCCGTAGTAAATTGATAAAGATTGGTTAGATATCTCCATCTTCGCGGTTGAAACACCAAAACTGCTAAAATGGCTTATTTACTTACTGTATCGTTCAGTGGGTTGAATATGAGGATTTGGCCGGACGATTACGTAGTACGCGGGAGAATGCAGCCATGCATTTTCATATTAGATATTAAACTTAGCTTTCTTTACGCTGTAGGCTAAAGGGAGACTGTGTAAGGGTTTATACTTACGAGTAATCGATACTGTGTCAATTTTGGCCAGCATCAGTTGGTTATGCAATCTATAAAAAAACAATGAAAGTGAATTTGAGTACTATTGACAGGATGGGTTCTCAGAGCTGACCCAATGCCACATAATAAACATCACTTTTGGTGTCCAACGTCCTTTTTTTGGCGTTTCGTTTCCGTTGTTTGCATTTAAAATGGTACTCTTCTGAGCGAAGCCTCAGTTTCAAATTTATTCCATGTGGGTCCAACAACTCCACGTGCACACTGAAAATCATGTCCAACGGCACGGTCCTAGCAAGATCGGACGTGGCAACCTTTAAGTATAAACCTCATAAACGCTTTAGTATCGATAAGTTATACCGGCGGTAAAAATTTAACACGGTTTCAAGTTGACAGGAGAGCGATAGACTAGGGACTTCACCAAGCTTTGCTGCATCCTAAGCTATGCTGTCTTGTCATTATTATCGTAAGATGGAGATGGTATGTGGCTACAAAATTGAAGTGGCATGTCGTATGGGAGTTTCGTATAACAACCGCGAGTAGAGGCTCTCGGATGGTCTCCGGGTGAGCAAGACTATCCTCGCAACATTTTATTCATCTCGAGACCCTCAGTTTTAGAAACTTTGCATCTAACTCTTCGTGCTCCGTGCCTACTTTATAGAAAATCTAGCTGTTACCAAGAAGTCAAACTTTATACAAGGTTATTCAGATTCTAAGAGCTGGATACTCTGTGTGTCGAGTAATTGCTCATATATTTTGATAGAGGTGAAATTTTTCAATAAAATAGAAGGTACAAAGGCTCTGTATGAAGAACAGCAGTGGCAGTTTCATTTTATTTGATACTATACAATTTTCATCGAAAGACTTCGCCAGTTTGAACTCTCTCATGCTAAATATTTGAAAAGCATACCCTAATCCACAATGGACTAGATCATAGAAATGCCTCGTCCACGGTGCGACTTGTTTGCAGCTGAGTTATCATTAAATCCACCAGCGTCTAGGGATTGCAGTTGTAACGAAGATCTGTATTACTCCATGCAAGGAAACACTGGGGCTTGCTCTTTGCAAAACGGCTGTACCCAACTACCTTCTGGTCCTCTGCTGGCCACTGGTCAGGCGTTACACCATTTGTGATTATTGGCACGCCGCTACGAGCTCTCTTAACCGCGGAGCTCTTAAGTAGTGCGATTGCATCTTCCATTCGGGTTTTTGAGCCAAGATTGCGTGAAATATATGTCGCTAACATACCTGAGACTGTCGCGGCCGCTATTAAGATTTGATTAGTGAGATCCCTTCTACAGATCTGACATATTGATATAAGTAATTTGTTTCTGTGGGGAATTGTTATATTACCGACGGAGGTTGAGCCGAGCCATCCGGAGACATAGTAATCGGCAAGGTAGTCGTTCCAAAAAAGCTTTGATTTGATATCTTTTCGAACGTCGAATGGCTGAACTGTCGTAATATTGGCGGCTGGAGCCCAGACAAAATTCAGGTAGCTGAGATCAAACTGAAATAAATTTTCGAAGTTTTCGTCCGTTGCTCCTACTGTAACGAAATTCTTCAAACTTTTGCCGCAAACCTCGGGGTAGCCTGTGAGTCCTGGGCCCTAGTGGGAATTTCAAATATGTTACCTTAGGCGACTAATATCTCTCGAGATTGCTGGGATTTAAGTCTACACCTAATGAGAATGGAGAACTTGTGGCGTCTCGTCGGCTTGCCGGCATCGTCATGAAAATGCGAAGATACAGCGGGAATTTTCGGTGGTAAAATCATTGGAATTCATACCTTATAAGAATTTCCGGCCGATGCTACTATTATAACATTTGCCAATCCTGATAATTGAGATATAACTTCTTGATAAGCGTTATAGAGAAACTGAGTTGGACTTTTGTCGTCTATTAGAGTTTTGTCGTGGCCGACTGAAAAATTGATAATGCAAGGGGAATTTGGATTCACTGTTTTAATATGATCAAAAGCCTTAAGTGAAGCTGTCAATATCGTAGCATGCGGCCACGAAAAAGTGCCGTCTAATACGGGAAGAAAAACAATCTTGGCCTTTGGGGCTATGCCAGTTCTTTTGCCGACTATCTTTGCCGCAACATTACTGCCATGGTAATTCGCGGACCTAATTATTTGGTATGTACTCTTATCGTAGGGGAAACCAGAGGTATCAATCCAGTCTTGAAGATTTATATTTTCAAATTCCTAAAGTTCCATTAGTGACTCTATTGCCATTCTGACGCAATCAATCCTTGACATTGAATATGTAAAAAAAAACCTCATCTGCCTTAAATCAACTAGAAGAAGACGCTAAGAATGAAGAAAAAGAATATTACGCTAGTTTTGAGTAATTTCAAGGCATATCAAAAAGACTGAAAAAAGTCCCAACCCCTGAAATTTAGAGAAATTACTGACTTGTGAATGTTAACATAGAAAACGAATGATATTTGCAAAGCTGAATTTTGTTGCCGCGCCAGAATACCGAGGCATTTACATCGTTCTTATATACTACTCCTTTAGAATACATCTGAAGAAACCTCGTGCGATGAGGCTGCTTCGCGAGAAAGGCTCCATCCCATAACAGCTGTGTGACCTCAATTCTCGTAATACACTAGATAGTTTAATAGATATCAAGCTTACCGGGTGAGATAGATCTAAATCATTGTCTATGAGATAAATAACCGTTGATTCTCCCTGTGTGTTTTGGTATCGGTAATAAGAGGTAGTAACTGGCTCCTTTACTAGGCTATTATCCTTTGGCCACGATAAAATTGATAGCTCTGGCAGAGCCGGCCGAATCACTTCGACTTGATTTTTGGCTCTGTGGAAGGGATTCCTATTTTTTCGTGATATCGCGGGGTTCAAAAGGCCCGGAGGAATAGGTTCCGTACTCGATCTAATTGGCAAATCATACCAACGATAGATGTATTCGGGCCCTCCACTACGAAAAGTATAGGTTGCATCTAGACATGGATCAAACTTTTGTTTGTTCAGATAGTTAGTATATTAAATTTATAGGACAAACGGGCAAAAATTCGTAAGACCAGCAAGACGAAAATCGTATCGTCGTTTAGTTTTAAACCTGATAATATCTCCTGGAATCTCCTACAGTAACTGTTAAGAGATGAGAGAGCTCAACGTGGAGTCAGTGAAGTTATCTGATTTGTGATATCAAAATCCTTCTTTTCCCATTCGTGAAGTTATGCCCCCAATGATCGAATACCACATACTAGTAGGAGTGAATGGTTAGACTTACGGGGTAGCTAAGAAATGTAAGGGATTTACTAAAAACCCCATAAAGCTCGTTGTCTACATCCACTGAGTCCCCAAAGAAGCCAAGCGTCAGGGTATAAGCCCAGACTCCAAGGAATTTACTTTCTGTTTTGTAAACACTGTATTTTCTAGGAGCTCGGAGGAGATGCGACAAAGCTCCTAGAGGTGAAAATGCTTCGTCTAAAAGTGTGATTAAATCTTGTCTTTGTCTGTACTGTGGCTTGACGAAGCACATAACGTCGCGAACTTGAGGTACATCGTCATTAAACGCGCCTATTCTTCCTAATATGGGCGGCTTCGCGGCATATGCTGGTCCTAGGCGTGATATAAAAAATAGGACCTGAAATCCTTTCGCAATTAGAAATTTAAGACTAGGAACCGAGTTTCTATCGAAGAAGAACATTATTCCGCTCTGAGCGATACTAAAAAATATTTTGATAGATTTTCCGCTTTCTTAAGCCGATCAAAAGCTAGCTTTGGGAGGTCGCGCTTCGTTCTGCTGATTAAAGGGTGATGGGGTGTTTACCTGGTATATTCGAAGAAAATGTGAAATAGGATTGTGGTAATAGCGGATAGATCCGCCGCGGTCGTGTCAGAAACATCAAGCTATCAAAACGGGTTTATTCGACCTTAAGATCGCGTAGCATACAAATATCCAACATACTCGACGACTACGTGGCGGGGACTAAATGTTTGTGCAACGAGATGTTGAAACATAGGTAACCATAGTTGGAGTTGCAAAACTAGTTTTTTTTTTTTTTTTTTCGTTTTTTTTAAAAAAACAAAATTGGACGTTGGACTTAAGGAATTCCTTCTCATTTCCTTGATGCCAACGAAATTTGCCCCAACGGCGCTGTGATGCTACAAAATATTAAGGCAACGTGGTTAAAATTTTCATATCTAACTTCAGCGCGTCTAATAAATCCGATTCCGTTGTTATAAGATATAGAACTCCTTGTTAGTACGTACAAGAACACATGAAGGGCCTATATTCTTACTTAGCCCGCTTCCGTGGTGTCATGGTCACTCCACCACAATCGTGTGGGCGAACTTTTATTCTCAGTACCTTCAGTTCATAGTCGGGCTATCCGATAATCCTCATGAAAATTGAAAGCAACACGCAACAAAACATTCACAGAAAAAGCTAGGCGCCAGGTGCAGCGAGAGCTATACTTACTAGACATTCTAGCGGGCTGGATTTAAACTGGCTACCGTAAGCCAGGATGCGAAAAATAAACGTTTTGCATTTAATCCGTGAGGATTTCACCACTAGTACGGCATTTGGAACTACGCTGAAGCTATGCTTCTGGATCATCAACACATCTTTATCTTGAAGACGAGTAACTTTATAATATGGAATGGGTTAGCGATACGACATATTTTTATCTCACCGTAGCAAACTATAATGAGTATTACTTACGTATTTCTCTTAAGATAGTATATACTCTCGAGGACTTTTGTAATATTCTAGAGATTTCTTGAACGATTGTCATCGATCTTGCATTTCAAATGCCCAATTCATACACACCACAAGCACATATAGTATAAAAGTTAATAATATTAAAAAAAAAATAATTTCGGATAAAGAATATTTTGTATTTGAAGATGCTAGAGGCCCGCTGGCAAATTTTATATTCTTACTCGCCAAAAGATAACCATTATTGTACAGGCGAGGTCAACAGATCCCTAGCGTGATTCCTACGAAGGATCCTCAAAGCGGTATATGCATCAATAGCCACCTGAACTCTCACATGGACTCTAGCCCTATCTGCTATGATCAAGTCTCTCGCTGCAGCCTGCGGGCAGGCAGTAACTAGAGCATTTGCGAAAATCTTGTTTTTTCTTCACGTTAGCTTATATCTCTTTGTCAAATACTCAGATAGTGTACACTGGTAACACTGCAGCTGCACACTGCTCGTCGAGGATAATAGACTTACGCCAACCTGTAGTCTGAGACTGGCAAGCGCCACGGCGGTCGGTCCACAAGCCAATAGCCTAGTTCCGAGATCTCCCGCTTTAGTGATCAGGGTTTCAATCATCACAATTTGTTCGTCCACAAACTTTTTTTTAGAGTTTTATATATTAGCACGAGCCTTATTAAATGTCTTTCTAATAAAACTGTTCTCAAAAACACTTACATCGTGGAACGCGTTAGCAACGGCAACTGCTTCTGCTTCAACAGTATATGGCGCTTGAGTGGCCAATTGCACGGCGTTTGAGACGGCGCCGTCGACAGTACGACCCACACAACTAATGATTGCCTACAGGTTGTAAGTATTGGTTAGAGTCGTAATATTCGGGTAGGGATATCCAAGGGGAATTCGTACAGGGAATGGACCTAGTCCAACAGCGTAAAGAAGACTATTCGCAAGGGTGATTTGCACAGCTGACGATTGGGCAACCCTGACATTTGCGGTCATGCCTTCCAAATTTTGGCATAATTTATTTGAGGTAATAGCGGCGAGAGAAGGAATGGCTGAGAAGCTGAGGGTAGCCAAGACTGCAGTTTTGAAGAAATGCATGATGCTCGAATTGGTGATTGGAAGTTTGTAGAGTAAAGACTAAAAGATGATATATCAAAAGATAATACTTTTTAATTTAGAGTGTAAAGCAATGTGTTTATTGATGCTGATAGAGATATACCATCTGAGGAAGGGAGAATTTACGGTATTTATATCCCATTCGGCGCGATAAATCGCAACATGGCTCGTGTCCATTATCAGAGAATCCCTTGATACTTCATCGTATACCAAGGGATAGCTATCGCTCACTTTTCTTAGATGTGAGAAAGTTATGAATTTGCCTTCCCGCAAACGATATCTTGCATCACCCTGCATTCAAAAATTGTGGCTTTTCCTGGAAACGGTGCCGCATCGAGAAATCCTTCGTGATATGTGAAACTCAGTCGCGGTATCTTGTGCGCGATTACCTGCAGACATGGCTTCCGCCACTTTGCAATAATCAGAAGGCCAAGCAGCCAAGGTATCGTGCATATTGCAGATTCTAGTATAAAACACTCATCCACGCATAGCTGAACAGGAGGCTCCTCGACGAACACGGTCGACTTCGCTTAACAACCCACCAAGTGTGTGGCGTCGGCAGATTTTGCAAAATCACACGGACACCTAGCCGTCATATAAAAATTTATATCATTTTTATCTCCTTCGTATCAGATGTACAGTTATGTTCTGTTTTCGGTATTTGTTGTTGAAGGGGTGTCCGGATACGGGCAGCGGCTGAGAGAACCTGGTTCCTGTCATTGAGGGCTGAAATAGCCGAAACCCGTTACCCGATATCTCATAATAAGTAATGTCGCTTCCATTTTATGCTTATATTAGTCTTTTGTTATCTGATCCGTTGTAAGGGCAAATCAGACCATCCATTCTAAGAATTTCTACTCAAAAAGGGTGATCAGCTGTCACACGGCTGCTGTGAGGTTGAGCAAATTGGGAATGGCCATGATATTGGTTAGTAGAATGGAATGCTGAAAACATGAGACTTGGATTCCCTTTAAGTTTACCACACCCTACCCTCCGAAATAGGTCAGTCAACGAGAGTAAATGAAGAGGCTGGTAATTGCAAAATCCATGTACCTGCGCGAAGAGAGCGTCCGAAGCCGTTGAAAACGACTTTTTCATGGGCTGAGATATTCAGGCCTCTCAACATTCCATTGACGCAATGTAGGATTTCGGTATGCCCATCGGCAACTGACAACCGTTGAAATTTCGAAAACGCCTATCCCCTGAGATCACGAGGAAACATGGATCGGCGCCCAGGATTTTGATATAATGTGCTGTTCTTCCGTCGATTTTAGTCAGGTAAGGCTCTATTTTGTTTAGAGATCAAGCTATGGTCTCATTATTGCCGAATATTAATTGCTCAATACCTAATATCTCCATTGCTTTCAATAGTCTCTCGCAGCTCGTTCCCTTAGCTGCTCAGACTGATTGCGCGAACTGTTAATGCTAAGATAAAAAACTTTCGCTGTGCAAATTGATAGCTCTCATTAGCTGCCCCGATTCAAATAACCCAAAAACCCTAGAACAAAGGAAAGCCAAATAAAATAGCAGAATCCAAAAGAAACCATATCAATGAAGAAAAAAAAAACAATCAAGACTCCTCGTAGACGATGTCGTCTACGAATATCCGCACATTTCGAGTGCTAGCGTAAGTGGCATGAAACTCCAAAAGGTCAACATTCCTGAAATTTTTTGGAAACGTAGTTGTGGTCCAGTTCTTCCAAGTGCTCACATCAAGATCTGTAGCATGCTGAGCCGGTTCATCCTTAAAGGTCATTTTATAACCGACGACGGTGAAGTGACATTCAAATGCATTGTTGAGCATTTTAAGTCTGTCACGATCCTCTTGAGTCAGTATGGCCGGATAACAACCTGATTTCATCGACTTTGGTGTGAAAGCTTTCAACCCTGAGCCCGGGGCAACTGTGATTCTCGCTGTCGAGTCGTTCCAATTAGACGACCCTTGAGATGCCCAAGATATCTCCGCATATGCAAAATTAGGACGAGTGATGTCAACCGGAGCAAAGGGCCACGTGATATTGTTGTAAACAACGTTGTTGGCAGGATTTCCTTCGGCGTCTTGAGAACGACCCTTCCATGCTGCTCCAAAGTCAAATGGCTTCGTGTAGTTAGATGTGAGTGGAAAGATTCCAGTAGCTGTGTCGACATTCGAGGGCGTGTTGAAGGTAAAGGTTATATTTCTCTTAGCTTTCCCGTCATTTCTACCGCTACCACGGATTCGAGAAACGAAAGATGGGTACTCATATTGCTGACTGGTATTGTTGCTTATAAAATTGCCCATAGGCCCTTGGATTATAGTTTCATTCACTATGGAAGCGCCGATGCGTTCTTGGTTCATCATATCATTCTGTGAAGTGATATCTCGCTCATGACCTTGACTGATAGCCTGCAAGATAGCATCGACTTTGGGAACACCGGGCGCTTTCGCTTGTCTGTTGCCGGTCTGAGGCCATCTACCGGCTCTCGTATAGTATGTCAAGTTGTCTAAGATTATCGCGGCTGATTGAGCTTTTGAGTCTCCAGATATGAGAACGAAGTAGACTTTTGTGACATGATCACCGTCAATAAGCTCTACATATTCAAAGCCAGTATCTTCAGGTGGAGCAGTATTCGGCTTGGCAATGCTGACTTCTTGGTAATGAACTTCTTGGGGCTTATCACCGTGCTTTTGAGTAACCAAACTTAGGATGCCGATAGTGCAAGGAGCACCACTATCCAATAGGCTGTTATCATCGACAAACTGTTCGCATCCGATGAAGAAGCTCTTTATTGACATATCTTTCTTCTTAGATCCGAAATAGTCAATGCCGATAGATGGAAAGACTGAAGCTGATGGGTCTGTGTAAGGCTTGACACCAGCGGCGTAGATATGGCCTGTAGAAGCATTGAACTCTTTTTGTGTGCAAGGCTCTTTATAATATCCAAGAAGGTGCTTCGAACGATAGAACCCATTGTAAAAGAGATCCTTGTATGGTAGTGGGAATGAATTAAAAGTAATATCACCGTCCAAGTCAAAGCAATCGGTAACGTGCTTGCCCCCGCGTTTTTGGTGAGACAGAGTTGGTACCGGGGAATCCCGCTGTGGGGCGGCAGTCATGCTCGTAACATAATTAACGCCATCCAAGACCAAGAAAATCGAATTACTCCAGTTGACGTCTGAGGGGACGGCGCTGTCCTTGCCTGGCTCTGATGTGAAGAGAACGGTAAACTTTTTAACCGAGAAACGAACTTCCTTGACCTTCGAAAACTGGTCGGAAAATTTGATGGATTGCAGAGCTGCCTTCCCAGCTTCGAGGCGACCATAAGAGTTCAAGTGAGCAAAGGGAGGAACAAACTTGGCGGTCTGGTTGGCTATAGCTTTCCCCGCTGCGTCAATAGCAAAGAAATCTACATCGCATTCGACAGGGATTCCGCTATTAAGCGCGCAACCGAACAACAAGGAGCGTAGACCGAAAGAATCGACAACAGAGTTGTTATAACGGGCTGATATGGAAGGATCAGAATCATGTATTATATTCTTTTGGGTATCCAAAGGAATGGAGGCAAAAGCGTCTTTCCCGCCTGAGTATTGGATGAAATGTTTATTGGCACCAACGCGGAAATTGCTCCATGACAGAGCTTGGTAAGGGTTAGGAAGTGGACGCCAGTCGAGATCACCTAAGCTATCAAATTCATCGGATTCGAAAGAAACGTTATAGGTCGAGGTGGTATCACGGATGACAGGATGCTGGTATGATTGAGACAAGCTGCCTGCGGGTGGGACAACAACAGTAGCAGCTCGCACCAAAGAGCCAACAAGGACAAGAGAGAAGCTCAACACCGCGAGAATGGGATTGAATGTCACCATCATGACGGTTCCACCGGCTCTTGATGCTTCTTCGTAAGAGTTTTGATAATATTAATAAGTAAAAGCAAAATCGGGGATAGGGAGAGGGATGTATAGCTAGAGCAATTTAGGTTTGAGGGAAGGATACTGAGATGAGGAGGTTGAAGAAAGGAAAGGGATGAAATTTTTCATTGGGAGGAAGACATCTCTCTTTTAACCACTGGCTAGAGCTCCATAGCCGAATGATACAATGTTAGAAATATTAGTGTTTATTGTTTCTGGCGAATTATCGGGGATAATCTTGGTCTCGGTCGTCGACGGCCTATCAAGGGGCGCTCCGCGTTGTCGAGCGTTGGATTGTGAAGATGTTACATTTTCTATAGCAACACATTTCGGACATCAAGCCGGCACAGTAGCCATACTTCAATACGACCTGGAAATCTCTCGACTAAAGACATGCTCGCAAATCTTACGTACTAAAGCTACTTCAGTCAAAGACTCATATCGCGAGCATAGATAGAAACGGGAATCCAAATTCAGGGGCAAAACATAACGCCGGAAGCCAATTGACTACCGTCACAATGTCCCAGTTGCCCGCCTTGATACGCGGACAGTGGGGGTGCACCTTAAGGTGGAGCTGCCACATATCGAACAGCTTCTTAGTGTTGAGTATATTTCTCGAATTTGCGAGTCCGCGGGCAGGTGGTTTAATCTCCAGCAATATGTAACACCAGTTCTCTTGCCAGCTACTAAGTAGCTACGGCCCGTCCGACGGGACGCAAAATACAAGGCGTCGTTCGCTTGAACCTCGAAGGGTGTATTAACGACTAATAGTCCGTGTTTGATAAGCGAGCAAGTTCCATTCGACAAACTTAATGTTTTAGAGCTTGCTATTTGGTGTATAGCAATGAAAATAATCATGTATCATATCATCAAATCTCTTAACTAGCTTAACACGGTGGTCTAGGCGTGGGGTATCTCTAAATATCCTCCATTTCACTAAAGAGGTTTAGAGCGCGGTGGAATGCTTTTATTACACAGCAATATTCAATACCGAGGGTCGCTTGAAATCGAGGCAGTTATATTCTAGTCTTTGTGTCGTTGTGAATGGCTATGGCCTGTCTCAGATAGTAACAGATTATGGGACGTAATTTCCCACCGCACTTTATCACGCCTCAATGACCAGCTCAGAGGAAGACGGAATTTCCAGAGTTTGAAAATTCTGACTGTGGAGCTGTCGGTTTGAAGCGGTTTCACCAACTCCAAGTACCTTTCTCTTTGTCTGTACTAGCAAAGCTCAGATTCAGAATACCTTTAAAAGATCTGAGGTTAGAGCTTATTTTGTAAGCTCTGATTCCTGTCCACCGTAGGAATAACTAAAGAGAACGCCTAGAGTCAGAATCATCAGGAATATCCTCCATCTCCTAGGTCTGTTTCATCCTGTTCGACTCTATTCCTTTCATTTAACCCTACGTTTCAAGAACTACGGCTCTCGTAATCTAGGCGAAACCTACCCGGATACCCATCCTCCCTCTATCTACCATGTGTTTCGACCTCCACCATTTCGAAGCAGTAAGTTACCCTTGCTTACTAACAAACCTGCTATATACCTATATCACATAAATAAGTTGAACGGTAACTAACATCTCCAACAGTGCAAACACACCGACGCAAAACCATCAAGATGCGGCTGCCGTCTACAAAGACTTCACTATAATTACGCGGACCGATTCGCGGATCGATACAGCTCGTACTACGCCGACCCACCCCCTAACTGCTACAACTTGCTATACAACATTTGCGAGTTGACGAAATGCGATGCATGTTACCGGTATGACGCCGGACAGGTGGATTATGCTACTCATCGAGCTATGCTTTGCGGAGCCAGGAGTAGAGTGAGGCGATTAACAGAGAATTATCAATCGTTGGGCATTTACCCATCTTGAGAGGGGATTCATAGATGGTTAAGTGATATTTTGTTGGGTCGCATTTGTTTCACGAAATACGGGCAGCTATTTATTCTTGGTGTGTCAGAGTTTATTGTGATGGTGCAAGTGATGAAGCAGAGTGGCTTAACGTCATTATATTCAGTTTGGGCTGCGAAATTACTTTGCGCTATATAAATTTAGCCTGACTGGTATTTGCATTCTGTTATGGTGAATTCGAACAAGAAACAATAGGACAAACTTAGAATATTGTTGTTTCATTGCTGAAAACATAGTAAGAATAATGATGTATTAGTTAGGTAAGGGCGCGAGCCATTCAATCTAAGTACTTGCCCAAAATGCCTGAGATAAAAACCAAATAAATATGCCGCGACGAAAATTCCTTCTGGTATGACATCTCAACCTTGCATAAAATTACTGGGCTGCCCGCTTGGCCCAGCGATGTCCTCGGCCTCAGCGACGTCCCCTAGATAGGAACCCGATTGCTCTTGCTCCTCGACCAACTTGGCTAGATCTGCCAACGACTCGCCTTTTCGAATTGCTTCTACTAAAGAGGAGACCATTTCGTCGTTCGGTGATCTCAAGCAGTTCAGCAAAGATTCAAAAGTTTTATGCTTTTTTACAATCGATTCCAAGGCAACTTCTGCGGACTCCTTCCGTCGCCCGTCTAGGGAAATCTCAAACACGCATTCTCGACCTTTACTGCTACAGTTTACGCATGGCGCCGGCGGCCCAGAACACTATTAATTGTCAGATGGATTGAATCTAAGTAAGTAATGTATTAAGGTTTTGAGAATATACCTTGCACTTTGCTTTCTTGCAGCTACCACAGGCGGTGCTGGATCGTTTCTTTGGCGATTTAGGTGTTGCCCCTAACATATGTATATTTGATTCTAAATATGGCAAAAGTCGGTTCTACTCGCGCATTTCGGGCCTCCTGTTGGTAGATATAAAAAGAAATCGGATCGGTGTAAAGTCTCTCCCGACTTCGGCAGGCAAAATGGTGGGTCCTGCGGGTCGACGATCGATCGGGATCTGGTAGGTGAGAGGGATCTGGAGCACAACAGATCTTAACATTAGATCTATTATCGAATTATAGATTCCGATCTCCCGGGACCCTATTCCATTCATACCTGTTGGTAGATCGAGATCGAGACGGATCTGGGCCGACAACAGTCGCGGGTGTTTGGCAGGTTCGAATCCCAGAGAAATGGGTGTATTGTTCGCAAACGAATTGTCGACCCCGTTCGCTGGACGCAGACCCGAAAGCATGGGACCCACATGTCCGCGCACTGACTGAGCCTTCTTCGGCTCCCATTGGTCGGAGAGTACAACCGTAGCTCCAACCCATGGAACCAGGGCCGTCCGGCTCGTGCAACGCAGACAACCCATTGGATCCACTTGATATGGGAGTGCGGTTTGTCCATAGCTGAGGGCATCGTGAAGCTTTGCCACCTCGATGCAGCTTTTTTGGACGGTGTGGTCCCGTGAATGGTCCTGCGCCAAGACCGTAGAGCAAGCTTCTCGTGAAGGGTTTCATGCCTAACAGCAGTCGCATTTTCAAAACCACCCCGCTCAAAGGGAGAGTTCTGAGAGTCAGCAAATGGTTTTGGTTACATTCTGTTAGGCAAAGCGGGTGGAGTAGAATGGGTGCTTGGTGACCCCCGTTTGCTCCGTTTTGGCTTCCAAAATGGCGCCGTTGTTTGGAGCTTTCCCGCCTCGGACAAATTAATCTCACTGGGAGGGAGGTCAACTGGCAAGGTGGTTCCCTTTGCTTTGTTCATATATCAGTCAGACCTGTGGACGGAAAGTTGATCCGTCTTAACTTTACCTACCTCTGTTTCGACTTTTCGAATTCTTTACCGAAGTTCCCTGATAAATAAAACGCCAATACCGATATACGGATTGAACTCGACGGTCGCAGCCTAGGCGGTAGATAACCATGTCTGGAAAAGGCAGTAGTTCGAAAACTCCGCTCCGAAAGCTGCGGCCAGCAGCAGCTTTCCAACCGCGGCCGGCGATGGTGGCGAAATCGACGAGAAAAGCCCGAGCTAGGAACGCTTGTATTCCATGCCAGCAATCGAAGAGAAAGGTACGTTTCGTCCGCATCGTCCGTACCTCAGCTGCTTCGTGCATGAAAACGGCGTTCGACGTCGACAACAACACAGCCTATTTTGGTTAGAGCCTAGGGGCGCGTTGAGCTTGGCCGATAGCATATATATGCCATCCAACCAGCCTCACTCGCGCCATTTTTCCTTTTTGATCAAGTTTTTTTTAGAAACACATGTTAATTTCCAAGGTGTCCACGACTGATTATATTACAGTGCAATGAAGAAACTCCCAAGTGTGGTGCTTGCATCGAGGCCGACGTTGAGTGTGTCTACAGCATTGAAGAAACAGCTCGATATAAGCGTAACATTATTCGAAATAAAATCAAAGAATACGAATCGGATATTGACAAATATGAAAGAATCTTCGAGCACATCAGGAACTCCAGTATATCTTCCCTGGAGCGTGTCCTGGATGTCATCAGGGGGCAGGCCTCACTCGAAGATATCGTCCTCTTCATACGGCACGACCACAGTCCGTTCCTACCTACCGAAGTTATCTCTCCTAAACCGGCGACGTCAGACCTCAGTTTGCTCATGAACGAACAATGGGCGACTCTCGATCCGTCTGGAGGTATCGATCTCAGTATCGTGGACGACCGTCCTATTCTTAATCTCAGCGCCCAACCATGGACGACGGTGACAAACGACGACGAACTGGTTTCTCACCTTATGTCACTGTACATGACCTGGGACCACCCGATCTGGCATCTCTTCGACTTTGACATCTTCATTGACGCCATGAAGAATAACGATACGACTTACTGCTCGCCCCTCCTCGTCAACGCGACGCTTGCGGAAGCATGTGTAAGTTCATTCTACACCATACGACCCGCAGAGTCGCAAATAAATATAAATACAATATAAAAAGTTTCTTCAGAAACACTAAACGAGCAGTCGAAGAAAGATATCATTCTTCAACGCTTCGCAAGTAAAAACAAAAATCTTTCATGTCTGTCCGCTTTTGCTTGATATCCAAAGGCCTGTGAACAAATGTACAGAAAATCACAAACCACCACTGCGGAAGACTTTTTATACATGTTCTCACGAGCTTTGCGGCCGCTGACTCCCCTATCATTATTTTGAAACCCTTTTCAGCATTATTCGAACAGAATATCCTCCCGTGCGGACCCGCACAACCCCAATTTTCTCGGCTATCGGTTCTTCCAGGAAGCAATGCGTCTGTGGAATGAAGAAACCAGTAAAGAGCCGAATCTACTGACAGTCCAAAGCGCGCTTTTGCTCGGAGTTACTTTGTCAGCAGATGGCATGGATCGACTCGGCGGGATGTTCTTGAACAATGGAATACGATTGTGTAAAGACCTGTTCATGCGGCCCGAAGATCTTGAGCCAACTGGCAAAGGCAAAGCTGCGGAAGGTCCCCCAAAAACAGCAGCGGAGGAAAAGTTCGAGTTCGCGAAACGAATTACAATATGGGCTTCTTTCTGTTTCCAGTGGTAAGCATTGGGATTCTGATCGAAGATGGCTATCATGGCAATGCTGAAATTAAAATCCAGCACTTACGACTATATCGTCCGATGCGCTCACACGATGCCCCTACCTACATTCCCGCTTCCATATCTTGAGTCCGTTACCCCCCGAGGTTACATCGCACCAACTGATGATCCACTTCCACCGCATCCCGTTCAACACGACCCAGAAAACGGCGCCTACCACGATGTGAAGCAAGCGTCCGAGTGGCGCCCATATCCTTACATACGCGAACCGGAGCCCAACCTCATCAGAACAAATTTTCAAGCGAGTTGCACCTTTCACATTATTCTGTACGAAGTTTCTGAGAAACAGTACGAGAGCCTCAATGGCGAGAAATCATTGACTATGGCTGAAAAGAAACGTTTTTACGAGTTATTTGATCAGTGGAAGGCTAGCCTTCCGGATGAACTCGAGGAGAAGAAGTATATGGCGTCTGGCCCGGCTTTCTTACAGTTAGTTAATCCGCACTCTCACACCTAACCCCATCGATAATAGATGTAACTCTAACGTGGCTAAATATAGTGCCCACTATCATGTTGCTATGTTAGATATCCATCAGAACAAAATCAGAGATGCAGCAGACGAGGACCCAGACGAGTTAGCAGCCTTCAAAACGGATTCCGAATCGCGCTTTGAGAGATCTAAAAGCGGCCTGTATAACCTACTAGAGGCTTACGCTAGCCGAAATAGCATGTACACCATGGCACAACCCCTCACGTATGCTATGTTAATCGCCTCGCAGAATGCCATGGGAAGTCTGGCCAAGCTCAAGGGATTAGAAACCCCAACACCTGTTCCTGCGGGACAGTCTCCCAAGACTGGAGAAGAGGCCGGTGACATGCCGATAATACCCCGAGGCCCGTACGATGAAGACCACGTGTTGAAAACATTCGAGAATACCATGAAATGGGCCTGCCATGCTAGCCAGAGCTTTGTCACACTCAAGATTTTTGTGAGGTTGATGCAACTCGAGGCTCAGAGGTTGAAGATCGAGCTCTCTGGAGAAACGGAAGAGGATCTGAGACGTGTCTTTCAATGGGAGAAGAAGGATAAGGGCAAGTGGATTGAAGACTTGGAGAAGACACAGACGAATCTTTTGTGGCGAAAAAAGAAGAAGGAATCGAATATTGTGGATATGGTAAAATCCTTGGAGGAGTTGACTGTAACTGAGGGTTGAGAATGTCAATCTCCTGAAGTAGCGCCAAGATAAAACTACATTGATATTCGATGCATCCGACCCGTCTTTTATCTTTCTTCTATTTATAGTCCCCAACAAAAAGTTTTCGAACAAAATGGAAGCGAGTAACACAACCCGACTACTGATGGTTATAGTGCATAATTTACAAAATTAAATAATATATAAAATAATTGTTATATTTATATGAAATTGATACCATTAAAAAGCGGAGATGTTGTAATTATAATAAAAACTATGTTTAGAATCATGTGTATCATCCTTTCATTGCAATAATGTCATAGCCACGGCTAAGACATGACAACACCTACCGCCAAAAACACGCTCTCATTCTCTCACATAATCATTTAAGTTATAATAATCAGCATGTTTGCTTATTTAATCAATTACTTTTGTTTTTATATGTCCTATATAATACATATATATTACATAATCAATATATTAATAAGACAACATACCAATATATTAACCTAATCAGTTACTATATTACCATATCAACTTATCACACACATTATATGAAGCATCATTGTATATATAATATTATCATTAAAATTAATAAATAATTTTTATTTTTCATCAATCAACTTAAATATAATATAAATTTATAATTTATTATAACCTTTATTGTTGTTACATATCTTACATATCATTTTTTAATATCATTATCATATATACTCTACAAATTCTAAAAACTTGGTATTTTAGAGTGAAAGATTAGTGTTTAATTAAACAAATTTAATTAAAATATAATATTTTAATTAATCTTATTTAGATCTGATAGAGAAGTATATATATATTAATAATTGAAATTGATTCTGAAGATTTTATCTTATCAGAATATAAGATAACAGATAATGAAAAAAATTGTACACTTTTTTATAATATATTTTTTTACCCAAATCAACTTATAACCAATCAAATTAATCAAATCAACAAATACTCCAAAAAACAATTAAGAGAAATATCACCCTTACCTAAATTAAAACTAATCATAAATCTACCAAACAAAAAAGATAATATATTTTAAAAAAATAATAAATTATATACTAATACTAATATTTAAATTAATAATAAACTAACTATATTAATAGAAAATTTAAAGATAAATTTATAAATATCATTTTTATAAATAATTCAAGATACTTAAAAAATCTAGAAATTGTAATATAAATATTAAAACAAATTATAATAGTTATTATTTATATTTAGATTGAAATATATATTAATGTATTAGAATTTATAAAAAAAGATTTTAGATTACCAAGACCAAATTAATTAAAACCACCATATAAAAGTAAGATATATTCCAAATTTGCTTTTAAAAACAAAGGCAAAAAACATTAACCACTATTATTTAAAGATTTTAACAAAGATTCTAGTGATAATGATTCTATTTCAAATAATAACAATGAATTTATTAATTATAAAAATAATTAATAAAACACTTTCTGAAATAATATCAAATTATTAAAGCCAATCAAATTTGAAAAATCCCTTATAAAACTTAATCAATTTTTTAAACAATTTAGTGATATTTTTTACTTCTGACCTAAAAATTATCCCAGTAACAAACACAAAGTCTGCTATACATCCCTCTTTTTTAAAAAAACTATTTTTAACACTTACAATATTTACCATAAGAAATATAAAAAAAATATTTTATACCAACAATAACACAAAATTTCTGATATTATTTTCATACTTATTAATTATACCACATTTACCAGATTCCTCAGATAGATTTATAAATATAAGAACAAATAAAAAAAAGTTTTTTGTAAATTCCATGAATTTTGATAAAAAGGATTAGTTAAAAGCTATTTCTAAGAATTTGATTAATACATTTTTTTTATTGATTACAATAATAACCAAATATTTCACTATGCAAAAGAAGGATTTAAACCCTAATAGAAATAAAAAGTTATATAATAAAAAACTATTAACAAGGAATTTACTTATAAGGAAATATAATTCCTTATCATTAAACTTGATGATGTTTTTTACAAAAACAATAAAGCTAATATTTCATAATTCTGAATTTTAAAATAATTTAACTTAAATTATTAATAACCCCATCAGAACAACTAATCTTATAATAAAACAAAAAATTAAAATAATTACAAATTTAATTAAAATTAATTAAGATTTAATAGTAAGTTTTAGAATTAATAACAATAAAATAATTAAAAATAAACCCCCAAAATTACTTATAGCCCAATTTTTATAAAATTAAAAATTATTCAAAATTAATATAAATTATAATATAATAAGTTCTTAAAATTTAATAAATTCATTTATTTCAAATATAATAAGGAAGGATATATAATTAGAAACTATAATTAGAACTAATTTTAAAAAAAATAATAATAAAAATAAATTTACATCATAAACCATAAAAAACCATATAAATAACATAAAACCTATAATAACTTTGAATATGAAGATGAATATCAGGAGTTTGAATTGGAACAAGAATTTGATAGAATTCTTAATATCACTATTAATTAAGTAATTATAAAAGAAAATTTTTTTGATATTATTTTTTAACATATTTATAACACCCTAACCAATATTTGAATTAATTAATAAACCCAAAATCAAATACACACCCTAGTAGTAGAATCTGATTTGTAAAAATAAATCCTTACTTTTTGAAAAGATATTCTAATTTTTTAAACAATCCAATTTTAAAAAATTATTATCAAATTTAAAAATATAGAATTACCTAGATGGATTTTTAATTCTAATATTTTAAATAAAAAATTTTTTACTAAATATTATCGATATAAGAATGTAATAACAAATCAATTTAACAAATTTTTTAAAAAAAATAAAATCAGATTATTTATGATATTATAAAATAAAAAAAATTATAGTAAATTAAAGTTATGTTTTTTAATTAAGATACTTTTAAAACATTTGATACAAAATAAAAATATATTATATTATTAAAACAATTTAATTTTTTAATAATTAAAAAATATTATTGGATTTGGAATAATCTTTCTTTAAAATGATATTTGTAATATATCCAAGACTTAATAAACAATTTAAAACAGGAATATCAATATTAAAACAAAATAAAAAGTTGATTTATTTTTAAAAATTTTAGGCTATATTAACCTAAAATCTACCTTAAAAAATAATTTTAAACCACTTACAACAAAAAAGAATAATAAAATATTTTAGATTATGATTTCTACAAAAAAACCTTTATTGAGGAAGATGAATTAGAATAATGTTTTAAAAAATTTTGTAATTAATACTTTTTATTATTAAATGATGATAGATTTTATAAATATTATAAATTTAAAATATAAATATTTAAAATATATTTTATGGAATATAGATATTGGAGATGTTATTTATATAAATTATATAAATTTTATAAAATAGAAAATGTTTATATTTTATGTATAAATAAAATATTTATAAAAAAATATTATTTTGTTAAATAATTTAGATAAAATCTTTATTAATTATATTAATATTTTATTTATTTTGTTATGATTGATAAATATGAAACTGAATTTGCTTAAGATTTTAATAATTATTGGATTGCAATTGAATGATAAAAAACATTTACCAAAGAATTTAAATATATGATTGTCTAGAGTAAACAATATAGTTATATTAGGAAATGTATGATGTATAGATAGAGGGCAGAATTTATTGTTTATGGAGAATATTTAGGCATGTGTGAATACTATGTATGAGAATGGATAACTTATACTAACAATTAATTATGGAATAAAATAATTTTTAAATAATGTTAAGAAGATGGATCCTATTGGACTATTAATATATTCTTTTGAAAACACTCCCCCTTAAAGGTTTTAGTTATTAGTTTAAAAATAAAATTATATTATTTAATTATTTGATTAATATTAAATTTATTAAAATATTGGTATATTATTTATAAAATTTTAATATAAAAAGAGATTTTGAGAAATGTTATTGATATCACCAACGAAGATTTAAATTAAAAAAATTTTAAATTTTAATATACTCTGAATAATCCAGCTTAAGTTTTGTTAAAAAAGGATTTGATAAAATATTTAATTGGATCACAAAGCAACATTTTAATATTTTCTACATAATTAACAGAAAATTTATTAAAGTTTTTGTTAATAGTAAAACAAAAATTATTTATATTTCAGAAAATTATGTTAAAAAACATATATTACCTATATTTCTTAAATTAATATATTATAATGTTATAGCATTTAAAAAAAGTTTTCTTGGAATAATTAGATACAAAATTATTATTACTTTTATCATTAATAATCATTTTAAAAAAAAAATAATTAATATTTTTAATTTTAAAAATAATAACTTTATTTTAAGATATGACTAGTTATAAAATTATAATTTAAAAATTAGTTTTCAATTATAAACCATTAAGTTTACTAGATGTAATTGTTAAATTTCTTAAAAATGCTTTAAACTTAAAATTTAAAAAAAAAAAGTATATCTATAATTAATAAAATATTTCTCTGACAAAAAAATTTATCATAAATCTAGGAATAAACCCAATATTTTTAAATATATATAAATTAAAACCAAAAATATTTATAAAATTGTTAAAGAAATTATTAAAAATATTATTACTAAAATTCCTAAATAGATCCTAAAATAGATTAAAATTTTTAAAAAATTATCTAACAAAAAAATTTTACCATAATTTAATAAATTTATTTATAAAATATTATTCAAAGAAGGTATTATATTTAAATTCATACCTATCTATACTTGCACGCAAAAAAAATTAAAGGCCTTTAGAGAATACATCAAAGAAAACTTACAAAAAGAATATATTAAACCCTTATAGTTTCTAGTAGGATACCTAATTTTATTTATTTCCAAAAAAAATGGAAAGCTATAAATTTATATAAATTATTAAAACCTCAACAATATTATTATTAAAAATTATATTAAATTATTTTTTATTTTGGAATTTTTTGATTAATTATAAAATATTACTATTTTTATTAAATTAAATATTATTATAGTTTATACTAATTTTAAAATAATATTAAATAATGTTTGGAAAATAATTTTTTAATGTAAATACAAATTATTTGAATATTTAATTATACCTTTTAAACTAATTAATATTTTGGTATCATTTCAAACTTTCATAAACCATATTTTTAAAAATTATATTGATAAAATATATATTGTTTACCTCAATAATATATTTATTTATAATAAGAATCCTGAAGAACATTGAAAACACATTATTTTAATTTTTAAAACACTTAATAAATACAACCTTAAGATTAAACTTAAAAAAACAAAATTTAAAATAATAGAAATAGAATTCTTAAAAATTATCATTACCACCAATAAAATAAAAATAAATTTAAAAAAAATTTAAGTAATTTAAAATTGGTTAAAATTTAAAATAATTAAAGATATCTAATCCTTTTTAAAATTATATAATTATTACTAACAATTTATTAAATAATACAGTTATATATTAATAATCTTAATTAAACTTATTAAAATAAAAATTAAATTTAATATGATCCTTAATTGAATTAATGTTTTTAATATATTAAAATAGTTATTTTTTCAGTATTTATATTTTAATTATATGATTTAAAATTATTTATCAAAATTGAAATTGATGTTTTAGATACTGCATTAAGTATATGCTTATACTAATTATACCCTAATAATAAATGGTATTTTATTGTATATTTATTTTATAAATTTGATGTTATAAAATTTAGATATTTAATTTATGATAAAGAATTAATAGTAATTATTTATGTTTACAAAATATGGAAAATATATTTACAAATAAAAAAACTTTTTATTATATATTCCAATTATAAAAATCTTATATTTTTTTTTATTATTAAAGAATTTAGTTAATAATAAATCTATTAATAGGAATTCTTTAGTAAATATGATATAAAAATTATACACTACAAAAACAAAAAAAATTTAGGAGTAGATACTATTAACAGAAAACTTAATTTAATAATAAAAATATAATTAGATAAAGAAGTAATTTTTAAAAAAAAATTATTTAAAAATATTATTATTAATTGAATTTTAAATATTATTTTTTATATAATTGATAATTAATTTACCAAGGAATTGAAAGAAAATTATAAATAATATTTTATAATTACACAAATTTTATTTAATAATTTTAATATCTCAGAATACTTTATTATTAAAAACAAAATCATTTTTTTCAGAGATTTTTATTATATTTTTATTAAAGATTTCTAATAAAAATTTATTAAATAATACTATAACATATTTGCCCACAAATATTTAAAAATTGAATGAATTTAAAAAATTTTAATTAAAAATTACTTTTAATTGCAAATGTGATAATATATTGAATAATATATTAAAACATATGATATATATTATAGAAATAAATTTAGTTGATATTTATTTTATGGAAAATTATAATTTTATGACATATTATTTGTATTTTTTTAAATTATTTTTTATGATTTTATTTAAGGAATGTTAAAATTCTGAGATTTATTTATTAATACTATTTATAACAAAGTATTAGTTATTGTTTACAAGTTTAACAAAATAACAATTTTAGAATCATGGAATTTTAAATAATTTACAAAAGAATTTGAATAAGTTTACAATAAATGGATATTTAACCAATATAGATTACAAACTAAATATATTTATAATAAAAATATCTTATTTTTTAGTAAATTCTGAAACTCAATTAGAAATCAGATTGGAATTAAAATTAATATTACTAGTAAAAAATATGTTTAAACAGATAAAACAATTAAACAAATTATTTAAATAATCAAAATGTGGTTACATAATTTTTTAAATATTGTATAAAACAATTAAATTAAACTATTTTTTAATTTTAAATTTATTTATAATATTTTTAAATATTTAATTACAAAATACATTTTTTTATGAAGTATTTAAAAAATGGAATTTGATAGTAATACTTTTATTTCTAATATTTAAAGAAATGGTATTATAAATAAATGAATATATTAAAAATATGAAGAATTTCTACAAAAATTTTTAAAAAAATTTTTAATTTATGATAGAATGAATGTTATATTATTATAATTAGAAAAAAATAGAAGTACCACCTTTAAAAAAAAAAAATAAAGTATATTTGCTTATTAAATATATTAAATGAAAAGGTTACCAAAGCAAAAAATTTGATTATTAGAAATATAGATTTTTTATAATTATTAAAAAATTTAGTAATAATATTTTTGAATTTGAAATCCTAGGATTTACATATATTTATTGATTATTTTATATTTTATTTTTAAAATTAATTCTCGAAAAACTAAGGGAAGATTTAAATAATAAAAAATTAAAATTTAAAAATTATATAGAGTATGAATTTGAAAGAATTTTAGATGGATTTAATAAAGAAAATAAGTATTTCATTAAATAATTATTATTTTATAAATTATAAAATAATTTTTGGATTTTAGAAGATAATATATTTTTAGAAATTATTTAAACTTATTTTAATTAAAATATTATATTATTAATTATAAAATAAAAGTATGGAAGATTAAAAAAAAATCTAATTTTAGATTAGGATTGTAAGAATTTTGAATAATTAAATTTAGAAAAATTTGAAACCAATTTTATAATTTTACAATTTAATTTTTTTATATTATAAATGGTTTGCTTAGTTTCTAATTTTTTTTGTTTAATATCCTTAACTGTTAATATTTTATTTTTATGGATAATAGTGTTAATATGTTTTAATTTAAGTTGTTTTAATTTTTTTCTTTTTTTAATAATTTTTAAAAATAGTTTTGCAATTTTTGTTTAAAATTTTAACTGTTTAATTTATAATTTTGCTTATTTTTTTTCAATATTTTTTAATTTTTTTTTTTGTAATTCAATTTGATGATTAATTTTGTTTACTAAAAGAAGTATTAACAAAAAGTAGTATAATAAAAGAATTATTATATTCACAAAAAACCGCTAAGTAATATAATTGGCTTTGTGCTATATAAGTAAAATAATGGATATATTCTGATATGATGATATATTTATAGCCATTATTAATACAAAATTTATAAAAGAATTATACTTTTTTTCTATTCTTTTTAATACTTTTAGATTATACCACACAATAAGGCTGAGAATTCGGTTCTTAACAATTATTATTTTTTTATTTTTGATATTCTGCTAATATTTGTATTTTTCAGATATGTGTTAATTAATTTCTTAAATATTTTTAAAATTAAATTTGATTTTATTTATAATGTAACCCCCAAAAATTTTTATATACTTATTTGATTATATAACTTCCTATATTCTATATAGGAATTCCTTACATAAAAAAAACACATATATAAAAATCCTATCCAATATAAAGAATTTTTTAGAAAAATTATACTTTATATTTAAATATTTTGTATAAAAAAATCCCCTAAAGGAAATTTTTATTATAAAAATTTATATATATAAAAAACATTTCTAAGAATTTTATTACCAAAAAAAATCCTTTTTTGAAAAAAAAAGATAATATTATAATTATGATTAAAATATAATAACATTTATTACCAAAAACATACTCTCATTCTCTCATATAATCATTTAAGTTATAATAATTAGTATATTTGCCTATTTGATCAATTATTTTTGTTTTTATATGTCTTATATAATATATACATATTATATAATTGATATATTAATAAAACAACATACTAATATATTGATTTAATCAATTACTATATTATTATATTAACTTATTATATATATTATATAAAACATTATTATATATATAATATTATTATTAAAATTAATAAATAATTCTTACTCTTCATCAGTTAATTTAAATATAATATAGATTTATAGTTTATTATAACTTTTATTATTGTTACATATCTTATATATCATTCTTTAATATCATTATTATATATACTCCATAAGTTCTGAGAACCTGGTATCTTAGAGTGAGAGATCAGTGTTTGGTCAGACGGACTTGATCGAAGTGTAACAAATAACAGTATTAATCTTGTTATTTATGCTTTTTACCAATTTGTGTAAGTAGTTTTTTGGGATTGCTGCCTATGTTTGTGCTACTACTGTCTAAATTTTAGTAATTGCTTGCTTCTTATTTGTTATTTTATGTAGTTTAGGGCATAACCTGTGTACCTAGTCTTTTAGTAACTATTATACGTACTTAATGGGATTCAAATCTGGTAAATAAGAATATTATGATAACAGCGAGGTCTCAGTATTAGTGAACTATTCTATAACAATTTTAGTAATATGGGGTTTCACATTATCATATATGAAGGTGGATTATTAATTTTCGGTCCAATTGGTATTAATTCTGTGATTGTTGTATATAAACTATAACAGATGTTTTTGTAGAATTTTTAGGTATTTGGTACTGTTAAAATTGTTTTTTACCATGTATAGAAGATTTTTTGTTTTATTAATAAATATTGTCCAAATTATAATTTTAGTATTTTTTTGCTTAATGTATGGTATTATAAGGTTATGGTATTATTTTTTATTAGTTGTTCTGAATATTTAAGTGGTTTTAAAATTTTTAGTATGCTGGATCTAATATTTGTCATTTTATATAATGTGTGCCCAGTCATTGTATTACTAGTGGTGTTATACTAGTACCCATTGCAGGTATTGTGTTACATATTTTAATAATAATTTTGGGTATTGTTTGGTATGTTATTTTTAAATATTTTGCTTCTGGAAGTATGATTTCAGTGTGTTGATGTGTAGTAATATTGCATAATTTTATACCAAATTTATTAATAACTTTTTTAATATATTATATAAACTGTTATATACTTTTTAGCAGATGATCTGGTCCATTCTCTCTATTAATGTTTTGGGGCATTTTGTGTATACTTTAAAAATAGTAGAACTAGTGGTTTTAATATGTTTAATAATATAATAAATTGTATTTTTTAAAAGTTTTATTATATATATTATTTTAATATAATTTTTAATAAATGTGTATATCATAATAATAGTGTTGTGTTATGTTTTAGAAAATTGGCAATTGGGAGCACTGGTATCAGGCAATTGGATCTCTATGGTGCTGGTACGCTGCTGCCGGTGGTGGTGGTGGTGGTGGTTGTTGAAGTGGTGTGGAGGTGGTGGGGTTCACGCGTAAATTGAAAATTTTTTGGTGTTGTTCGGAGACTTTTTGTCTAGTACTATAGATCAATTTTAAGAATAGCATTTAGTTCAAAAAGATACCGCTTTGTCCCCTTAAAAAGAATTTAATTTAAGACCTGCATACATTGTTCTAGCTCTTGACGGTGTCGCAACATCAGCACCACAACTATGAGACTAGTCACAACTACGATCAGCACTGCTCACCAAAACCTTCAAACCACCATGAGCCTATTTCGAGCCTCTGCAAGGATGACGCCAATCACTTCTCCTCACAGTTCGTCGTCGCTTCCTCGCTCTCCTTCTGCATTGTTCTCGCCTCCTTCAACTAATCTCTCACAGTTCATCCCCCGGGTTCGAAGACTGAAGTTGAACCAACGCCTTCCGCAACCACCTTATTCACAGCGACTAACACAGAAAGCATCCAAAAGCTATTCCACTCCGATGAATACCATATCTGGGCTGCCCGCACGAAATATATGTTCAAAACAAAAAGTCTTTGGATGTAATCAAAGATCCTGATGATATCGCTATTCAAACAAACAAGACACATGACGCATTCAAAGAGAGGAAGGTTTCATTCGATCTTAAACAGCAAAGCGCCTTTGAAACAATTCTCTCCATCATCGACGACGAGCAAGCCCAAGCTATCGTCGAATTTGAAACCGGTTCAGCAGCCTGGAACTAACTTTGCGCGATCCATGCACCGAGGGATCCCGTATCCAAGTTTCGGATTTATAAATTGCTTTTCAATCTTCATCAAAGTCCAGAAGGCGGAATTGATGATTTGCTTGGAGGTCTGAGATGGTTGAAGATGCACGCTATCAGTGCGGGGTGTAGTTTCTCCGATGGAATGCTTCTTTTTAGGCTTGCCACAGCATTACCTGAAGAGTTCGAGGACACTGTTGAGGCTTACTTTAATACGGTCCAGACCATCGACTTCAACCACTTTACGGACTTTCCATGCGCCGCTGAAAGCCGCATTAGCTTCAAGGATACACAGTCTTCTGCTGGTTGTGGTTTACACGAACCCGTTGTATCTACCCTCCTGACACATGATCACTCATCTTCTGTCTGTTCAAAAGGGCGATCCTGAAAATCTCCTCTTCTTGTCGAAGAACAGTAATAATCATGCGATCAACACCCGATCCGCCTATCGTTTTCAAATTGGCTTGATCCTTACAACTTGAATTTTATCGTATTCTTTGCGACATAACCTTTACGAAATTCAAAACTTCAACCGACTCCGATCTTTCACTATAATTGTATCAATCGTTCGAACCTCAGTCCTTCACTATGCCGTCCGTTCTCGACGAATACGTCCAAGATTACAGGCCGTTGAAACAATATCCCCCCATCATCCCGAATAACCCACAACGAGCATCCGGTCCGGCCCCGTTTTGTCGCAGAAGCTTACGAGAAAACGCTGATCTAAGTAATCTTGAACGAAATGATGGGTATAATGGCTGCTTTGCGAGGCTTCAGATTTCAGATGTCAGTTACCTCTTTGAGTTGCATTTGTGTTTAACTAGATGATTAAGGTATGTTTGTGTATAGAATGAATTGATGCCCGAAGCGCTAGATTTTGTACCGAAGGCCATAGACGAGTTTCTTGAAAACTGGTCACAGAAATGTGGGAAGGAAGATGCGCCGTGTTGGCTGGGCTGGTATCATGATATGATCGCTGGTAGATTATATATCAATTCAACTTATTGTTATAATGAAAACGCTAATTTACCTTGTCGCATAGATTTTCACGGTAACGAATATGAGAAATACGATCACCCTAGCTGCTGGCGATTCTCGGAGTTGGCTGCCGCTTTGGATCCAAAGTTTGATAGCTTACGGTGTACAAAGTTCGTATGGGTAAAACCTCCTGAGATGAAGATGATGGTTGAAGATTTGATGAAATTCCGCAAATAGTGAATTAAATCGCACTGAAAACTCAATTCATCGCACGAAGTTTGAGGATCAGAGTAAAGGTGCTTGAAGTGTAAACTTGAGAAATAGGAGACCCAGCTTTAATACGTTTTATCCAACTAGCCAATCACTATTTTGCCTAGATGTGAAACTTCTAGATACAAATCTCCTTCACAAACGCAATCGCAAATCTAGTCTCTGACGTTCGAACGTCTTTATGGTTGCAGGGAGCGGTTTGAGTACATTTATCAGTTTACGCCCCTCACCATACGAAAACATTCATATGAAAGTCATTCTCTGACCCTCAAATCTCGGATCTGCATCCATTGTCTGACTCCGACCGGGTGAAATCGCTCGCTCAACCCACGATGAACGCCCTAAAGGAACCGGGGCTAATAGCCGAATATCAACATCTCTCAAGTCGTTTGTGCCATGCCAACTTCTCAACCGCTCGATTACACCTGGACGTTTCTACCACGTGTTAGTGATGGAGCAACAATTTACTAATATTTTCTTTCACAATGCTAGCTACATACACTATGTGGTTTTCTAATCCGGTTGGTCTGGTCAGGTTTCGTTTGTACCATGTGACGCGTGGTGGCGCTCGGATTCGGTTGGAGAACATATGATGCTCGACGGATAGATGAGATACTCGTTCGAGGTCTTAAACCTTCTTCTTCCTCTGGAATCATGGAAAGTCTATGACGGGGTCGAAATGACTCATCATACTCAAAATTGTGATCTTGCTGCTGGTCTGGTTGCGGGAGCGAAAGGTATAAGTCCATCAACTGCTCTTCAATGATTGTTACTAGATCATCTGTTGTAGTGTTTTTGGCTGTGATTGAATCTAGCGAAGGCATATTGACTCTCTTTGAGATCCTATTACCTGTAATAGGCGAAAATCGAAAAATTAACGATAAAAGAGTGTAGTATTATAGTGGATGGAAAAATCAAAGTTTAAACCTTCGACGCTGATCGCGATTGAGAGGTTCAACTTTATCTCGACGATCTTTGAACGGAATTTCTCTGCCAAAATATTACCAGGGGGTTCTTATATAGCCCCCAAGGTTCGTAGGAATTGTATTCGTCGATTCGTTTCGTAATGTGAGTAAAGTTTCATCGTTACACGCGGTCGCCGGTAGGAAACGGAGTTGTTTCAGAACCGCGCGTTCAAGGGTCACGAAGCGTTGATATTAGCATTTTAAGAAGATAAGTAACCGTAATTACCTGGAGACATTGTATCGTAAGCCTCCATAAATTTATAGGAAATCAATATAGACGATGTAATATAGGCAATGAGTCCGCCTACGCGTTTTACAATTGCGAAAGTCGTTAGTAAACTGGAGTCCCAAATGGTTATTATACCGGAGCAGGGACTAAAATTTACCTCCAACTCTTTAAGTTATGCTGGAGAACTATCTTTACTTCATTGATTTGGAAAATAAATTTCTCTTCAGGACTTCATTGAATAGCTTTCGTATATATTGATGTTGTCACGCGAGATAGAGTCGTCGAAATTCGCGAAACGGTATGCGTTTACCAAACCAACACAAATTCCATAGATCTGGTCACGGGCCTCTAATCTAGATCTGGATACGATGCTCGTAGGCGGTTGTGTGGATGGATGGATCCGGACCAATTTGCATAGCTCTGCTAACGAATCCCGTTAAATTCTCTGCATAAAGACTTTATCTACACTTTGAGATAATGTAAAGTAGGATCCGAAACCTTCAACCTGGCCATGATGGCACGAAACATCCAGTTTTTTTCGTCGTCAAGTCCGCACTCTATCTCACAGAGTCTTTCTTCAACTTTCACCTGCAAATCTTCTAACGCATTGAGCGTATATTCCATGCTCTTCGACCTTGCTAGTGCGGCCATTATCATGGCCTTCTGTTCTGTGGACAAAGTTCCCTGCCGAGCTCTCATCTGGAGAATACTTTTCAACTGTCCAGCCTCCTTGCTGTTCAGAGCGTGTATAAGCATAAAAGAGTATTTTCCTTCATCCAAATCTGAAAAACTGCCTTTATCAGCAGCATACTAGATTGATTCTGTTAGCAATAGATCTTCATACTAACCGATACGCGTATTTATATATCCAGGTCGCTACTTGGTTGCCTACCTTTGTCGAACAAAGATTTTGGTAGTCATCTCTAATCTGGAAGAATCTGCCCATAAGTGTAAGCAAGTCTTCTATTTCAAAGTTTCTAAGATATAAGTTAGCATTTGGGAGTCAAAAGATATGGTTCGTATCCGTTCGTACTGATTCTTGGTGGCCTCAGCCCTCATAAGCCGACTCGCCATTCTGAACAATCCGCTTGTTTCTATGTACAATTTAGCGACTGAAGAGCAAAATTGAATCGAATCATTACGCATGGTTTCGTACTCCCGTCAATCATATTGATATATTCTTGCTCCGAAGGGCATTCTTGATGAAAGGTCCAATGAAGATCTAGCGCTTGGCCGACATGTAGGTTACGTAGCTCATCTAAACAGTCTGTTGGTCAAAATATCCTTTTTCAAACGCATAACAGAAAACTTGAAACACCTGGTGCCAAGAAAACTGACCTGAATAGATTGCAATAGCAGACGGCGATAGCTTTTGTATTTCGCTAAGGCATTTCACAAACAAATAATTTGCTGCGTTGATTGCCTGGGGAATGCCGTAGACCATGTGCGTAGACGGACTTCCACGACGTAGTGGAGAATTGTCCTCAATATCGTCGAGTCTAGTGTTTGATCAGTATTCTGTCTGAGAGACATCAGGATCTGTGACCCACGAAATCGAAAAGGCGTCTCTTGCCAATTACCAAGAATCCGCAAAGAAATTCTCTCTGCTGATACCAATAAAATGGTGTCTTCAAACACGGATCTTAACCCTAGAAATAATCGGAGGAATAAAAACTTACATGAGAGAAGAGCTGTGAAGCATATCTATTGCAGATATTATGATATTTAAAGAAGGCTCGGGGACCTGATACCAGATATCAAGCGCTTTGATCGCCACTTCACGTATTCGTTTAGAAGGCAGTGATGCGACGTATTTAAACGGCTCTAAAACGGTCTTTAGAAAGTTAGCTAATTTTGGCACCAAAAGTGGAAGAAATGGATAAATTTACCTCCTCTGGAAGCCTGGGGTAGCTCGAAAGCCACGGAGGCAGCCCTAGTTGAAGTTGAACACTATCAGGCGAGTTGCATTGCTCTTTATCTAAATAATCTTCTTTCGCAGTTCCTAAGTCCGTATTCGCTACGATCATAGACACTCGTAGGTGAGCCGCACTTACCACAGGCATTCTGGCTCTGCTGAGGTAAAATATCAAGTTTTGACCCAACCTTGCCAACATCAATTGAATTTGGGCCATGACTTGTTATGTCTCCAGTTGGAAGATTCCGTGGTAAATTGCCAATCAGATGCTCAGATTTTGGACATGAAGCGTCATCCAGATTGACTCTGTATCGCGGATTAATTGATATGCCACAGCAAATTTCCAGATATAAGAAGTTGAAGAGCTGAAACATATCTTTCGGCTTCTTTTTTCGTCTCTTCTAGGCCACCAAATCCCTCTAGATACTGTTGAGAAAGACTTAAAAAGCTCTGCTCAAGTTCAAGGCATTTTCTCTTCACGATTTCCTTCGCCTCACCAAAAGAGACATTCGACCAGCGCATTATAAGAAAGATCGCTGTAATTGGCGTGCCTGGCGCTCCGTGTGTTATATGCGTGATCCATTCCTTTTCAGCAGAAACAATATCGTTGACTAAATCACCGAGTTTATGTGCAATCTGAGCTAGAGGTTGAAAGTAATGAATCTGATCATCTGACAACGTGATATTGTAGCAGTATAAGATCATCATGATGCATGCCCTTTAGGACAAAATCATTAGTATAGTGTAAAGCTGAGCGCACGAGATGAAGGTTATAGGGCAAGATTGGGTAGGCACTTACTCGGAACCAGTCGTAACAAGCCTCTCATTCAAATACTCATCCAGATTCGTAAAGTTGAATTCTTTCAAATCCTTACAATTCTTTGTTTTCGAGATCCAATCGTCGTACGATTGCACATAAGTTATAGCACTTTCATCGCAACTTAACATATTAATGAACATCTTTGATTTCATTTGCCATATTGCGGTATCATGCAGTTTCATATCCTACATAGTATTTCTCGAAATCGTCAAACCCGTGAAGCATTGCGCCCTCATTGTTCTCTAGGAATTCGCTTACCGTGCTAATAACTGCCATCTCGCCATCCATCCAATCTAGTGACCCCGAGTTAGATTAATTCCAGGTGAATTATTCTTTATATATTGTTGTATACTCACCATCTTCTATAAATCCGAGCGCAGAAAGGGCAGTGGCATTTGCGATCTTTCTGGGGTAGCCTTCCGAGCACAGATTACTTAGGAAGCCTCCGGAGTCTGAGAGCGCACCGGCATTTGGTGTAGCGCCCCCTCTATCTAACCATTCTTGATGGACTTTCAAAATCCCGTCCCTCTCAGCGTATGCATCGCAGTTCAAACGGGGCTCTACTGTGAGGAAGTAGCCGTCAAGAAAGCGGGTGGGAACCGGCGTTGAGTACTTATATGGGGCCAAAGTAGCCTTTAAGACCTGTTTGGTACCATTTGGATATTGACTACTCATATAAGACATAATAGATATTTCTAACACGATGGAATTTTGGGGATAGAAATCGAGGGTGTGCTATTCTGTTACATCATACTAAAGTTTTTCTGGGAGATCTAGTCTTTATATTTATCTGTTAATGTGGGGGAGTACCTGTACAACCAGGAATATTTAAGCCATACGCTTTCAGAGTTGACTCCGCGGTTGCAGGAGGGTATTCGAGACCACGATTTATGTTGTTTCCATATAGAAAAATATTGGATTTGAGAAAACCAGGCCCAACCGAGAAAAGTAGGTACAACCCGGATCTGTGTTGCAGGAGATTCGTCATGTGCATGCAGATGGACGTACAAAGTCGCAAATCGTGAGCCCAGATCCCTTCCGAAATTTTCTCCGATCCCTTGATTTACGCAGCTTCGAAAGTATGTACGCATATTTCTCTAAACTCACATTCCTATAATCTTGGAATGTGTGAAACTTGGGGAACGTTTACAAAAGATCCGGACCAATAGTTTTGCTGTCCGGGTCTACGGAAACACGCTAGATATGCAACATGTCGATCCTAGAGAGCTCGCGAGATCTAGAGATTTAGAGATCGTACAGGTTTATTTCGGTCCGTTCGCGTATGCTTGAATTTAGCTTAGCAGCGGGGTTTGGCTACTATGAAGGTCTTCGGATGATCAACTGGCGATAATGCTTTTTTATAGATATAAAACACTTTTTGCACTCGAAAATCGAGGCTTTTATAGCTTGAGAACCTAGACTGAAGCATACGGCTCCGTTTCCTGGTCTTTTTCCCAGACTGTCGAGCGCTGGCCACGCCCTCTTTCCCATACAAAAGAAAACCCAATTCAGGCGTACGTGGACGAACTGAAAGAACCTTTTGGACCGAGCTCCTAAGCTGTCCCGATCTACAAATGCCTAACTGTAAAGGACTTAGGTATTGCATGCAGTAGATGCTAGGAATGGATATCTACAGCTAGCGAGTTCCAAGATTTTGCAAAGCTTCAGCTTCGGGTCGGGCGGGTCGGTACGACTATTCCTGGTAAATGATGACCAAACAAAGAAGGTTAATCTGCAAGTTTTGTATTCTTGGGTAGAATAAGCGAATACACAATACTTAGCCATTCGGAAATCGAAGCCTGCTGGGAACCCCAAGATGATTAATATGATTCTACATACCGCTGCTAAATTAACTGACGTCGAAAACTCCATAACCTCCAAAATATTATCATGGCTCAAATTCAGCAAATTTTTAGTATTAACACCGCCTTCGGGTGCATGATGATTTGGATTTTCGCAGTTTTGTTTCGATGGGTATATCGTCTGTCGCCCTTTCACCCTCTTGCGAAATACCCGTCCCCGAGCAAATTTGCATGCGTTTCCGAATGGTATCAATTTTATTGGAACGGGCTACAAAATGGTAGATACATTTTCAAAATTGAAGAGTGGCACAAATCGCACGGTGAGTACACATTCGTTCCGCTCCGTCAAACTGAAAGAATATGGAAAATCCCATAGGCACGATGGATATAAAAGGACGAAATATCAACCATCATCAGTCTTTATCTGCATATTCAATACTTTCCTTGCTCTTCTTATCCCTATACTTCTTATCAAAAGCCATCATAGTTCCCAACTAATACCAAGACCTTCTTATACACGATACAGGCCCGATAATCCGTATTGGCCCCAACGAGTTGCATATCAATGATCCTGAGTTTTATAGCACGTGCTACGCAACAAACTATAAACTTGCAGCCCATTCACCACACTACTATTTCTTGCATCCGGTCGGCATAACCACTGAATTTGCGTCAGACAGCCTCCACAGCCGTCGTAAAGCAATTTTAGGACCTCTTTTTACTAAGACCTGTGTTAATAATATGGACAGTAATTTAAAGGTGTATGTTGACATGCTTATGGAAAGAATTTCCACAGAAGGGAAAGGAGAAGACGGTGCATGCTTGACAAAACTATTTAGGTGTTTAACGTTGGACTTCATATCTGAGTATGTATTTGGACCTGAAAGTAGCCTGAATACACTCAAAGGAGATCTCGATGCTCCCTTTCTCCAATTTTTTCGAGGAGCAATTAAGTGGGTATGGTTTCTTAGCTTCTTTTGGCCAGTGGTCCGACTATTTTCCATGGTGCCTTACTCATTTATCATGATGATGGGGTCCAAATGTGGTGTGGTCGGGATGGGACAAGTATGATTCCTCGCTATCAAGTCTGTCTATCAGTAGCTAACTAGTAGCGCCCAGATATGCAACGACCGCCTCAATGAAGCCACCGCAGAGCCCACATCGAAAAAGGAAAACCAACCCTCCAGCACCGTTCTTCCTGTTATCATGAAAAATTACCGCCCCGGATTCTGGGCTACACAAAAAGATGTACTTGGCACTGTGGTGGGTTTGGTTGGTGGGGGGACGGAGACTTCAGCTAATACAATGGCTATGGCTGTCTATGAAGCATGCCTCAATCCCTCGATCCAGGACAAGCTCTACGATGAGCTTGTAGGGGTCTTTCCTGAAAGAAGAGCAGATATAACATTCGCCAGGGCCGAGAAATTGCCCTATCTTACTGCTTTTATTAAAGAAGCCTTTCGTACCTCCCCTGGTTTACCCGGAAGGTTACCAAGGGTCGTCAAAGAGGGTGGCTTAATTTTTAACGAGCAAATCATTGCAGAAGGAGTAAGCCTAAACTCAATGGAAGAACCTAAAATTCGTGTCTTCAATGCGCTCTTTTTCTAATATCGCTTTGAGAGGCGAAACTCAGACTATAGTCTCGATGTCGATCTATTTCATGCATCACGATCCGGTCGTGTATCCAAACCCTAAAACCTTCGATCCGGACAGATGGTTGAATACCCTACCGTCGTTTCCTCAAGAGAGATACCTGGTACCATTTGGTAAAGGTTCGAGATCCTGCACTGGAATGAAGTATGACCCAATCAATTCTTAAATGTGTTGAATTTGCAATTTGCAGCTAACCATCTTTCCAACTTTGCTTTTTATTTCTTTACAAAGTGTCGCTTTGGCAGAGCTCTATGTAACACTGGCGACGCTGTTTCGGGGATTTCGGTTTTCCTTGCATAAGGATAATACATTGACGCGCTCTTGGGTTGACAATTTCGCGAGGGATATTCAAGGAGACTTGTTCGTGTCGGTTGAGGAGCTAGAAAGTTAAGGCTATAAGTATCGATTCGCCTCCGATACCAGAACTATTCGAAATTTGACACTGAAAATAGATTTAACCGTGCAAAAATCAATAAACTCCTCTGGCGAGTCTGTTCCACAGATGTATATCTATAAACTGGTTTACTAGACAATTAGAGATTCTCGCTCCATGCAACTAGTCATTGATTTCTTCAGGATTACTATCAAAATTTTGCTCCTCCAAAGCACATATATTATAAATTCATCACAAGAGTCGGTTTAAAATGAGGCGTTTTAAGCATTGTAACTGTGAAATTTCTATATTATTGGACTACTATACTGGATCTTATTAAATTCAAATTGCGACATCTAGCATAGCTATATTCACGAATGCAAAAGCACAACGGTCCCATCGGGATGGCGGCCGAGCCCCATACAATCCTTTTCAGCACCCATCTTCTCCATCTGTTCGCTTGCCATATCCCTGTTAGCTGTCAGCTTGGAAGCGACAGTCAAGATATTCTTAGTATTTTCATCATCAGTTAAAGCGATTTGTGCGATCGCCTGCCACGCATCACCTATTCTCGACAGCTCGCATTCCGTGATAAATTTCCACAGCAAAGTGAATACAATCAGATGATGCACGACAATGATGGCGCAAACTATTGTAAAGAATATCGGATACCCCTTCGGACCCCAACCTGTTGCCACTAAATGCACCGCTGTGCTGTAAACGTTCGCGAAGCCGGGCTGGTCAAAGTTTGGTTGTTGTTTATAGTAGATACCCGCCGATAGCACGTGGATGACGCTTTGTAAGGCCTCAGCAGTGGTGTAATTTGCGAGCGCCTGATTAAAGAAGTCGAGCATCCACGGCTGGGATAACAATAGAGCCGCGTCTATGGAGGACGGTGCGGCTTCATCGATATCTACGCCCATTGCAACGGTTGAGTTTCCAAGTGCTGCTGTCCCGGAACCGCTAGTTGGATCATTTGAGATGAAAGGGCGTAGCTCTAGGGCGTTAGGAATGAATGGAAGTCTCAGGTATTCTCCTGTTGCATTTACCCATGTACCATCTTCCTCCAATGATTGCATTTGAAGCACCGAGCGCCTCTGAGATGATGGTTTACCGTTTGAACTGCTCGGTATTATCTGCTGGAAAACGTCATCAAAAATATATGTCCTATTCCGATTGTGCCAGGTTGGCTCCAACGAGTCGGCTCCAGTGTATCCGCCGGTGATATTACGTGACGCTGACACGTGTCTGGTACCAGTATCTAGAGCCGTGTAACAGAGAGTAGCATGAATCACCAGAGTTCCATCAAGATTATCGGTTATGACACCCGGCAACGGTATATTAACCCATTCCGGTCCCGGTGCCTTGTCGTTATCGACAATAGTTCTGAGCAAAATATAAGCCGCCCCAGTTGAGTCCAACGTCTTATTATCCTCTCGCAGCTCACTATGCAAAGATCCACCAAAAGCGCCTGTATATCCAACATACACGTCTGGGAGGCTGTTGGGTTCGCTAGCGATCTGATATAGAAAGTAGTGTGCTTTGGCGTTCGAATCGTCTCCGTCGTACCAAAAGCCATAATTAAGCGTAACCTCAGGTGGCGTATCCGGTAGGTGCATATTCGGGTACTCTTGTTTTGGCGTTACTGTTGCACTGAAATAGTAGCCATCGTTATTGATGGTGAAATTATGAAAGACGGGCTGTACACATATAACTCTTTGGTCCATAACCAGAGCATCTCCATCGAAATCAATGACTCCCTCTCGCTCGCTTTGCGTTCCCATCGGCAGAAATCCCCGCAAGGTCACCCCGGTATCGCTCGAATTTGGTAAAATTGACCCAGGAGCGGGCTCCTCATGATATTCGGCGAAAATTGGGTACACTGACGGGATATCGCCGACCCAAGTTATTTTAGGGCCGAGCGACGTTGGATAATCATAGGCACCCTCAAATTGGCCAGAGTACCTGTCTAGATTAGGCTTCCATGTGAATTCGATTGTCGTATTGAAGCTCGATCTATTTGACGGAATATACACTTCTGAGGTATCGAAGAGTAACGCCGTGGATATGAACTGAAGAAGTGTAGATGTGATGAGAATCCCTAGTAATTTCGAATGTTTCTTTATTTAGTAACCTATCTTGAACGGTTCGAGTGTGGGTAAGAGCGAGATAAAGAAAACGAAGGGGTCGTTCTCTAGAAATTTCAAATCCGAGCAGTTATCAACCACAGAACCACGGATCTCGCTTAATAGAGGTCTATTGGATGCGACTGACGGGGTTTAATCTTTAATAAATATAAGATGGTAGAAGAAATAAAATCCGACTAACCTAGTGTGAGGGATGCCAATGAGATTACCCTCCAATTTATAATCTTGCCCTTAAAAACTACCGGGTATAGGAAGTCCTTCAGGGTGCCTACAAGTCCTCCGCCGGATAGCCGCATTATCGAAACCGTTGGAGCATATGGGCGCGGAACTAAATAGCTTTCAAGTGCAATAGAAGCTGCCATGGACAGACATAATCCAACCTGTATCGCAATGCCAAACCTAATGACGGTAGAGAGCAAGGTAATGCATTGTTTGAGAAGGTTTTTTGCTATTATCTGCTGCCAAGTTGAATTGTTGCTGTTGCTAAACCATAGAAAGGCTAGGAAAATGATCGAGAAGGCGATAGCGACTATGCTACCAAAGAACAGAATGGCCGAAATGGTACCAAATCGGTTCACGAGAGATGGCCTGGTAGATATTTCTGCGCCTGAAACTTTTGGAACTTTAGGAGTCTCTGAAACCTTAGGACCGGGTTCCAAATCCTTTTCCGCCATGGTGAGGTGAAAGTATCAGTCTCTAGATTTCAAGACTAATAGCTACAGATACAATAAATATCTGCATCGGTAATGTGTTTAAGTGTACGAAAAAATTCCAGAGAATTTTCTCCAGAACAGATTGAGGGAGCTCGATGCTGATATACCCGTCCCCATATATATGATCTCCAGCCGATTCTCTGGATTTTTTTGAATTTTGAGGGGCTATTAATCTTGCTAAGCGGATGTAGCCGTTTGTGATTGGGACGCATTTTCCTGCACGCCAGATGCTCCTTGGGCAGCCCTGCATGCGCACTTTCCAAAGTTTGGGGCTGAACGATAAGTGGGGCCCAAATCACACGCTCAACAACAGCTCCCTCTTTTTGTAAACATAAAATATTTTTGCGTAGGAGCCAGAAATAATCTTAGAGCATTCCATATCTCTACCTAGGGCACAAGGACTAATGAGCGGCCTAGTCCTCCTCTGATTTTAGGATGAGCATTAGGAACATCTCGAAGGCTGGTTTGGTTTCGCGAAGGAAGCGCAGCGGAGTGTCACGATCTGGGCCGGCTGCATTTTCCCTCCCCATGCACGAAGCTAGCTGTAGTTCTGGCATGCAGTTGCAGAAATCGGCCAATCTCTCGAATGCGGCAGGGAACCAATTATCTGAACTTGGCAACGAGATCACAAAATCTGTTTAAAGAGCAATTGACAGCGACCAATCGTGGCTCCGAGGTTGTACGACCAACACAAACCACCACCTCATAGCGGATGGATCCTTCAACTCGGCTATTGTTGCTGTGTTTCAAGCAGCTATCCTTGCGCATAAGAAAATACGAAGCTATTGGCGGATGGTATATCTACCAGAAGGCTACCATATTATGAATTTGCAGCCAGTTGGAGACCAAGAGAGAAAACTTCAAGAACAGTCAGTAATGTATGTCTTGGGCTCTTGCCTCGTAGACCAAGTCCACAATAGCCAGCCCCCCGTCTAGCTAGGAATTTCAATCCAACTCCAAAATCTCACGGTAGGAGTATGCATATATACTAGTTCCATCAACTCGGATCCGATCAGAAGATTTATCATGCTTATACGTATCCTGGTCTCCTAAAGATAAAGTTACAAGATGAATGCCCGAATAGTACACGTCGACCCTTCTAAGCCGGTACGCCGCTATAATAAGCTCAAAGATCTTGAACTTCACAAAGACTTCATTTTGGAAAGGCGCAACGCAGGTGATAGCCAGAAAGCCATACTCGCTCGATTGCAGGCACAAAGAGGTGTAAATTTGCAGTAAGATTTTAAAATTTACTACCTGAGTTTTCTATCAATTTTTTTCGTGTGAATGATTAAATTATACGTATTTTATGTAACTTCAATCGATGTCATCACCTACTAGCCTCGGACCAGGTCCCTTACTGACACCAACCTTTCCAGACTGCATGCCTTCAAGCGAATTCTCAACGGATGGAACGTCTCAAGTAAAAGTCTCACCCAAAAGAGAAAGCTATTCATCCGAAATGTCGTCCAAGAACGCCGTTCTCGAAACAAGTTTCGACACAAAGTAAAATTTTGGCGGTCAGGGAGAGAGCTTAGCGAACAAGAGGTCGGCGAAATTATAGCAGCCTCTCCAACACAATTTAGAAGTATACCGTCAGCAAAGAATGTGGTGTATAGTCATTTAAGTTTGGAGTTTGCTAAAGCATACGGATATCAATCTCTATCTAGATATCAAACCAAGTCCTGGAGATATTTGCTTTCTCACACCTGCACCAATGCAAGAAGATCAAGAAGATCTTCCAAACGAGGATATTGAGCCCTACAGTTTCGCTACATCTAATTGTCCTCCAGGAGAAAATGGCCGCCCAGTATCTGAAACCCTGGTTAACGAAAATCCTTGGTGTCACCCTATCAGCGATTTCAGTCAAAGTGCCTTGGAGTTCAGTTCCGCTGAAGCGCTTGAGTCACCTGGCTCTGAAAGCTTAGAAAAGCTAACAGAAGAAAGGTATGTCGGGGAGTGGCATCATAATTACATTTTCACAATATTCGAGCATTTCTTTTAACGAACCTTTGTCTCTACCTAGCCAAGCACTTTATTCTTGTCCACCCACGGACTTGCGATTTTTCTTGTCCTTGGACAAAGAAGAAACCAGCCGAAGTAATCCGGAAACGCAAGAAGAAGTTGAAGAGCTTGTGGGACTATTGTCAGAGAAGTTTAAAAGCCTCTCTGTTCCTGAACCCACAACCCTTTCAACTACAAATAACTCTTCGAACTCCCAAGGAACTTCAGTTGGATATTACTCTCCCAGAGATGGTTTTGAACCAGGACAAAGTAACGGCGAAGAAACAACAGAGAACATGCAGGCGTCTACCGAGTCCGTCGAGTCTACCAATTCGACCGGATCGCCAAAGTCTAATCCCCTTGTTGCAGATACTCCATTCAATAGATATGCCCAAAAACATGAGCATGAATTTCAAGAATATATTCGTTTATGGAAAGCAGAGGGAGAAAGGTTCATTAATCTCGCAAAAGAGGTGGCGGGAAGAAGGGAAATCTCTTTCATCGATGCTACAGATCTACTTGCGGCGCAGCTCTCGGAAGACGATCAGCATCGATTCCTTCCGTATCATGTCTACCTCCAGATATTGCATGAAAATAGAACACCAAATCAAGATGACCACGGAAGTTGCCCCGATATGCTGACAGTCCCCGAAATTTCCGCTATAATCGAAGGATGGTTCTGGGTTCTCAAGCGCCATTGCGATCAGATGCATGATAGCCTTTCGCACTACAGTCTCTGGCTCACAAGCTGGGTCGTTCACGTGCCACGAATCCTCAGAGAGTACGGGTCTAGTAGTTTTTCGCTGCCCATAGCTTATCTATGACACTCCTCACGATGACCCAACTTGGGATACACACTTATGGTGTCATGATTATGATCCAAGACTATACTATCAATATATTCAACAAGATCGGGATGAGTGGGCATAGCATGACACTTACACTTCTTGGCAGAACGGCCGACCACTCCGAGTTAAATACTTACATGGACGTAATAAACAATAAACATTGGCTGTGGTCAACAGTATTCGCGAATGATCCGTACGACGCAACCGTATGGTTAAGAGACTGGTCTATGATAGGTGAACTTGGTGCGAAGGTAAGGGTGGCTCTCGGTTCCAACGTCTTTAAGATGTTTGGGAAACTGGGATGGCAAACTATATACGTTTACTCCTACTTGGCGAGTCGGATGATATCTATTCCGGCTGAAAGGCGGGTAGGCGAACAAATCGCCTACGGGGTTATGATAACAATGGAGCGTTCAGGACGTTATTACTCCATGGCAGAGAATATCTGGCTTCGCCGAAGCATGACCACGCTAGGGCTGGCCGTACAAGCATGTGGAAGGTTTCGATTAGCGATCCGGCTCATGGAACTGTGTAAGCGGCTGGAAACCGATCCTGAATTTAGCTTACAAGATATTGACATCGCTATGGTTGCGGCTGAGTCCTACAAAGGGCTTCTGCAATATAAACCGGCTCTCGAGGAATTGTTTCATTGCTTCGAATTTAACAAAAATATGCAGGGTATTTATCACCCAAACACGGTTACTTCCATGAAAAAAATCATAGACATAATGGATCTACGGGGCCCTCAACTATACGATCGCATAGAAACTGTCCTTTTAAACATCTTCGATGCATTTGGAAGGAATAAGGAGACTACTTCCAAAGTGTACCATTTACTTTGGAAGGCCTGGGAACGTGGCGGAATTGATACCCGCGAACGCGAGCTGGAGGAAGAATATTCAAATGCGTTGGCACTCCGAGCCACGGATAGACCTACGACGCCGGATCTGCAAGACTTTTTCTACTTTCAGAATTTGGAGACTTGGGTGCACAATACGAAAGTTTCTCAATATCACATTTCAAGTGGTGGCGGTGGAGGTTGGGTGAGCGAACTTGATCACAGTGACGGTATCTCAGGTGCAGGTTTCGATTGGGTTTGAATGATACAACATTATCAAATGTAGTTTGATTAACAAAGCAACTCGAATGAATTCCACTTCATTGGCCAGCTATCTAGACAGAGACATGTCATGCCGTGTTTGCAGCCAGTCTTACATCTCACGAGTAGCGCATTCATTTGCAACTCGGAGATTTAGCACATTTATTTTAACATGGCTGGTTAAGAAGGACTAGGCTGGATGGCGAACAAGGGCCCACTGATCCTCTCCAGCTTTGGACCAAACAACGCAGGATCCTCCTTTGATCTGCCTGGTGTTATCGCGCATACATACGCAGATGTATCGCTAAAAGTTGATTTCAATTGACCATATATATCCCGATATTGCTTTTAGCGTTTGTACGAGACCTTGTTTTCGAAATAAACTACCACTTATTGTTCGAATCCACTGAATTTCATTGTTCAACACGTCAGCCATGTTTCTCATATATTCGATCATACCGCTATTTCTCATGGGAATGTCTCAATGCGCTCCGCAGTTCTCTGTGTCTCCGCAGACCGAAAAACGGCAGGAAAAAACCAAGAATCCAATAGCGGCTCTATATAAGGGAATTGATGATGCAGTAGATACAATGAACGACAGTACACTACTATTTCGAACAATTCCTCTCAACAGCTCTGCGGAAATCTATGCCAACTACGGTGAATATGAAGACGTATGAGAATTCTATCGTGGCGTCTCACGTTTATGTAGACACACTGAACGAGCTTTCACTTCTAATTACGATTTTCGGCTAGAGTTTTATCGCAATAATAGAGGTATCGACCAACTTCTTGAAGAACGTAACAGCTACGATGCGTCAAAATCGAATCGGTTTATCCGCTGTTTCGTCTGTTGTTATAACCAAGGACCAGCAGGTAGATCTAAGTACCGCCTGGTATAGGGTACGTACGCCAAGTCCACCCGTCCGCTGAGTTCTAAAATCAATAGAGATCCACAGATTTGCTACTTTAACTCGCCAAGAAACAAGATATGATTTTGGCTGCAACTTGGCTAATTTATACTTTTGTTCCCTCGCCAAGCTCGTCGAAGCACATTGCGATAGATTTTGCAACCCAATGACCAAACTAGCCAAATGGTTAAACGACAATCGATCTACATCGAGTTTCAGTAGTAAGAGCAAAGAGATTGTGATTGCCAGCGCCGGTGATCTAGATAGGACGCTGCTCGTATGTAAAAAACCCCTAGGTTTCTCCCTAACCATCTGATATGTGTTTTCGTACATATAGCAACAACTAAAGTTTTCTTCTACGATTCGCTAGCTATTTTCCAATGAGTTACGGTATTTAAATTTTAGGTACACAGCTGTACAATACGAACTGTTGGTGGGCAAGAGCGTGAAAACTTCTTTGGAATGCACAAGCGCTACAATAAATGCGTTTAAAAAAGTTTTTACGATTGGATAAGATTTCCAGTCAACGTAGCTAATATATATTATAATTTATCATCTGGTTCTACATATGTATTAACCAATTCATGCTATTTTTATCCATTCTATACGATTTTCGTTGAAGAACGATCTCGCCTGGTTAGTGAAGCGGCATACAGGGGAGTCCCAAAATTTGATAGCGCAACTCGAACGAGGGTTTTAAATCCTAGGCTCGATAAATAAACTAGGAGAGAGTCACAGAAAAATAATTATCCTAAACTGTTCCGCCAAGTCTTTTTTTCCATTCTTTAAGGCCCTGTTCTAGCAAGACCCCAAGATCATTTCTCTCCAAAGATTCCTCCACGTAGCTTACCCTGCCGGTCCACCACTCGATCCATCCTTCCTCTCTCAATCCACGATGTGTAAACAACCCAGCCGAAATATCTACGAAATTCCGCCTCGTCAATCCATCCCAAAATACATTAGCTCCACAACCTCCACAAAATCCTCGAAGAACGCCAGGGTCGCCAGGTGTTGATTTATACGTGGAAATGAGGTCTTTGTATTTTGACTCCCTCTGCAGTTGCTCTTTAGTAGGCCATGGTACTGCTTCGCCATTCGGCAAGATGACTTCGATACACACGATCGGAATGAACACCCAGCCCTGAACCTCTGCACCGGCAATTGTCCTGCAAGATTTGCAAGTACATAGCCCACCCAGGAATCTCTTACCCTTCCCTGGATCTTGGGCGTCGCGGATCCACCAAGGATTCTTCTCGTCGATGGGTGGTTGATCCTCCCTTGGCGTCCAGCATGGAATTACAGCGTCTGTGTTGTCGCTGAAAGTATGTGGGGGCAATTCCTCGGGCTTTCCGGTCTGTCTTGAAACCCTGAGTTTGATGCGACCGCAATGACATGCGCCTTCTAGCTTTTCGGTGTCGGTATACTGGCTCATAGCAGTGGCTTCAAGCGCATGGATGTCTTCATCTGTTAGTGGATCATCAAAGGTGGTTGTTATGTTCTTTCCGGGAGTCCAGCTTGCTAGTCCACCATCGAGGGCATCTTTGACATATCCGATAGTATCGATTCCAAGCTTTTCTCCGGGAGGTAGTTCGAGACACCCCGTTGCGAGGAAGAATCCTTGGTCTTCGTCCTTAGTGAGTTCGGGAGTTTCATATCGGAAGAAGAGCTGGGAAGAGCACGTGCTACAAAAGTAGCGGCAGGCTTTGGCGGAGGATTTATAACGGGTGAGTGTCTCTGGGGTTGATTCTGGGTCGAAGGGTGCGCTAGGAGATGGGATGAAGGTTCCCGCAAATGTACCGTTTTGGTAGCGACAGTCAGAGCAGAGGCAGACGTGTACGTTTTTATATTTCGAGTCAAGTGGGAGAGTGACTGGAAGTGAGAAAGAATTGCGGCCGCAATGGCACGTAATTGTGAGATTTGACATTTTGAATAGACTGACTTATAGTATAATATCCCCAAAAATCGGTATCTTGGAATGGGCTGGCGAGTCGATATCGGTCATTCGAAGTGGACCAAACGCTGGTATTTATAATACCGACTTGCGCATCCTGAAGAAAAAACACGACAGGGCTGATCGATAGACTCAGTGTCTGTTGGAAAATCTTTCCAATATCGGTAGCTTTAAACTTGTTGATGTCATTACCTGTGAAACGTAGAGCCTTTTCAGCAATGGAACCCGAGTTGGTCATCTAGTTCTTTTGTGGGGTGCAGATTCCAACGTTAAGCTGTGTTTCTTTTTGCGTTCCCAACATACTAAATTCGGAAGAACGTCGGAGCTGGGATAAGCTTTTGGAACCGACATGGATCGGGACGAGAACTTGAATTCGAGGATCCTGGAATCTCGCTACCTAATGAGTTTAGCCTTCGACCGAGTTGCTTACTAATCTGAAGAGTTGGAATCTGAAGCCCATGGCCATGCGATTTCGTTATAGGAACTTGTCGGCTGCAATTGACTGGCGAGAGGGCGTTCATGGGCTGGATATTGGTTTCCCCACCCAACATATACTAGATTGGATAATTTTCTCTGTGAAAAAGCGTATGCCAAGAGACATTGTAACCTGCACTGAACAGGTTACACACCGAAGGCTTACTGTCGGAGTGCTCTCGCTGAACCAGACCCTACCGAGTTCCGTTGCAACATGAGGCGGAAGGGCCTTTGCGGTCTCATTCGGGGAGAAAATGGAAGGAATGGAAGGGTTTGCCAAGAATGTTGCATTTTCGGCTGTGACAACACAATCCTAGCTATGGGGTTTGCAGACCTCCTCGTCGGCATGCTTACCGCGTCAGCTCCGCCCTGCTCCAGACCACGAATGCGAAAGTAACAAAATAAGGTTGGATGTTCAATCTTGCAAATTCATCTGTCAAAATTTGGAATTCAATTTCAAGTTATAAACACATCGCGCAGGTGAACACACTCGACAAAGGCATAGCGTACAGAGATGAGCTGCTAAGATGATGATCTCCGAGTTAACAGGAAAAAGAGTATCACTAGCAATCAGCGAATGAAACCGGCTGCAGAAATTTTGGGGCGAGAAACCTCGATTTCTCCACCTGCATCCCTATTATGTCGCATACCAAGACTCTACGTATGGCTTCTCCACCTCTGTCTTGATAGTACGAGTGAGCGAGAACTCCTTCAAAGCCCTCATCACCGCATCCTTGAAGCAGCGATCCGTCTTATCCCCCCATTCCACCATAATATCCACAAATGTGGCCGTATCGACTACCTGAAGAAACTCCCTGATGATTCTGCAAAGAAACTCATATCGAGGCATATCCAGATACTTGTCTGCAAACATAGTGTTCAACAAGCTAAAGTAATCCTCGGCTTTGTCTTTCAAGGCCGACTTGTCGGTAATCGACCACATCTGGCAATCCTCACATGTGCGTCCTGCATCATCAGGATAGAATTTCATATCTTTCAAACCGAAAACGATTTTTTTGGCAAGTGGGAAGACTCCGAGCTGGTTGGCCGTCTTGAAGATTCCTTCGAGGGTGCGGAAGCCGACGATGTAGGTGGGAACTGTGCGGTCGTACATCCACTCGATGATGTAACTGAAATATTTCGCTTCGAAGGAGGCGTCTAGGAATAGCCTTGCGAATCGGGATTCGGCCAAGACTGCGCGGAAGAAGTTGGACTCGGACGCCAGGATCAGGGAGTGGAGTGGGAATGTTTCGTAGGTGTGGTGGATAGCGGGCACCACGACTTCGATGTCTGGAAGCTGTTCTTTGAGCTTTCTATTTTTCTCGTGTTAGCTGTTGGTATTAACTCCGTGAAGATAATGTAGTGGACTTACTCCCTGACATCGGGTCTGCGAGCAAGCTCGATGCACTGGAGGACAAGGGGCTGTCGTTTATTCATTGACGATGGAATGCCACAAAGAGAGGGCTATGATATGGCGCTTATTGGAGCAAAACAGTCAGTAAAAACGCAGATCTCAATAGGGCATTTTCTAAATGAAATGAGTATGAACCGGTGGTTGATGGGTTGTTTGATTGTGATTTCCAAGTTGGATAGATGAAGAAAAATAGAGTGTGATTGAAATGCAATGGCTGTTTAAATCAAATGGCTTTGGTTTGACCACATTCACCCTCCAACTGAGCTCGTACAAGTCCACACTGTGTATTGCCAAGCCTGACTTTCCCGCAGCCTTGCAACGAAAGTGATGCTTGGCGCGCCCCTTGCCAGAAACAAAGTCCACACCGCCTCAAAATAAACGGCAGACCAATAGCAGAATGCCATTTTACTTCCGCGTTTACCGTTGCGATTTTGTACAGTAATGCTGGAGATCAATTTACTCGAAATCAAAAATTTTGACATATAATAGTAGTCAAAAGCTAAGTACGCATTAATACCAAGCCTCAACATAACGCTGAGGCTTAATAAACCAGATTGTAAAATGAAATTTCCATATGCCTCTATAGAACAGCTTCAGGCGTAATCATCGCCCCATCATCCTCCTCTACCCATATCCTCCTCTTCTCAACTACAACAGTCGTCAATGTAACTGGTACGGTAACAGTGATATCAGATTCATGCTCTTTCTGAGGGGCAGTAGTGGTGATATCATTCTCATCTTCCGTAATAGGGACATAATATACCTTCCCCATAGACGTGCTAAGCATATAACTATCGATGTTGCGTCCAGCTTTTCCATCTAGACCCGGGAAGGCTCGTTCGTCTAGTTGGATATGATCGCAGAAGGGGAATAGATCGTTGGTGGGTATAGTTGCTTTGTATGTTGCCGGGTCAAGGCGAGGGTGTATCGGGGTTTCTTCTATCTTGGTATCGGCATTGGTTAACCGTAGCATTATTGCCATTACGAGGAAGAAGACGACGGATTGAGCGTGTGGTTTCTTCATATTTAAAAGAAGTAAGATGAACGTATATTTTTCCTGTCTCGCTTTAGAACCGTATCAACGATTTTACTATAGCAGGGTGATTTATAAATTTAGCGAGATTTTGGTGTTTCTTTTCATAAACTAAGGGCTCAGGCTACTAGTCAATCAATATATGGGCCGCCAAAATTATTCGCAAATAACATATAAACATTCTCCATCTTACGAACGTATAAGTGAAATGCCATGCTCTATGATCCCAAACCGAGAGATTTGTATCATATCTTCACCATTGCAGTAATGAATAGGCGTCTAATTTGGAAGTTGTTGGAAAATCCGGCTCTTTTGTGTTGTGGTATGTACAGAGCGAAAGCGTCGAAATACTGATAGTCACGGAATAGTGAGACAGTTTATGGGTAATACATCGGAATAGAGATATTTAATGCCATTCCTTATATTAATACAGAAAAAAAACGACTTGTATCTCGACTAACTGGACATAAACTCTACGACTTGTTTCTTACGCGATATTAGCCCGGTTGCTCTATCTAAGAGCATGGCAGTCTACGATACTGAGCAGAAAACTGAGAGAAAAGTCCATCTCAATACAGAATCATAAAATCAAACAGAGTGGAACAGGGTAATAATGTTAAGGAAATCAGTTAATATACCGTAGCATTCATAAATCAGATCCTGAGATGTGTGTGCCCGAGCAACTCGATGAATCTGTTTTTGAAAGTGGGATCCATCCAAGAGTCATTTTCAAACATGGGCATCCACGAATGAAGAAAATCCATCACGTTATTCTCGCGAAGAGCGCGACGGACCAACCCATCCTCATTCCAGAAAAGATCCTTTTGACGAGTATTAGAATACTTCCAGATAACGTTGGCGACACGCATTGCTTCGTTCAAGGTGATATGGTTCTCGCGAACACGCAAGTTTACATCCTCGCGAAGCTCCATTTGAAGGTCGTCGAAACGCAATTGGATGGCGGCTTCGAGGAGGTTGATCATGGGTTCGATAGCGATATATTGGCGGAAAGGGTAGACCGGGCGGTATAAAAGCGAGATTAGGTAAAAGAATCCTTCTGGAGTAACCCCCGGGGCAACGATCTCATGGTACATGCCTGTGGGGAGTGGCTCGTGTCTCTCAAAGTTGATAGCAAACCATGGAGAGAATTCGGTAAGAATGTAGCGGTGAACGATGAACTGAGTCCTTTCTTGACCGACGATAACCACAGCGTCAAATCTTGAATCCATAAAGTTGAGATCAAGATTTGCACTGGCGCTTGGATCGAGAGCCGAGGCTCTGCAAAAAGCTTAGCAGTTTTTTTGACGAAATTTTGATAAAAACGTTTGGTACGTACTGGAGAACTCTAGCGTCGATAATATTGTTTGGAGGAGGCGTATAATTGTATCTGGCAGCCTCAACTTCAAGATGGCTGACGATGTTATCAATAATATTGACATCGCTAACGCGTCTTGGGACGACAGATCTAACATCATCGTTCTCTTTGTTGTCGTTATAGATTGGAACAAGATACTCAGGGATTCCCGGACTTTGCGAGATAGAAACTTGGGTGGTGCCGCGGACCAAGGTAGTAATTGACATATCCGTGACATCAAGCCCGGGCTCCGTTAATTGTTGAATAGCTTCATTGCCTTCGATTTGATGAACGTCCCTAGAGAGTGTTAAGTCTTAGGAGGTATTTAAGATGACTAATACGACGAAGCTTTACCTCAAAACAGGCGCGACTTGCTCCTGAGGTTGCAAAATCTGGACTGCTGCGATAGTGGCTGCTTTACTTTCAGCAGATTTTGGAGTTGAAGTGGGAGTTTTGCTCGTAACAGCTTTACCACCATTCCCTGAGATTGGAAGAGAGCGAACAGGTCTATAACGCCAATCAGCACGAATAACGACCAAGTCTCATAAATGACGACTGCAGCGGTTCCAAAAATTTTACTTGCCTGCGAGGGGTTGCAGGAGAGCTGGGGATAATCGATGCTCTTGCTCGCGAGGAAGAAGCAAAGGTCGGCTGCATAACCGTAGACATGCGAGTCATAGTTGGAGCAGACTGAGGGGTAGGCAAGCTGGATGAGGACCCCTTGTATTTCAAGCCAAGCCTAGGAGTCGTCAAACTGGACTTTGGCTCTATAGGACGCTTGATACGAGGAGTAGTTGTAATCTTGCCATCGCGCCGCGGGGTCTCGTTAGATGACATATTGGGAGGGCAGTCTAGAAGGTACGGGAATATCAGGGATTAAAAAGAATGAGTGGTAAAAAAAGGAAATGTTATAAATTTGGAAAGAAAACAACCGTGTCGGCGACAGTCAGTGGAGGTGATTTTGAAAGATTAAAGGGCAATATGAGATTGGTGTCCGTTGGGGTAATTAATTTATATGAGGATTGAGAGGAGGCTATGTCCAAGAATCACGGGTAGCAACGACTGCAGATGCCGAAAAACCCAAATGGGCAATAGTGAAAGGTACGGGTGGGGTTGGTCTCGGTCCTGCAATTATGCTGAAGAATATCGGCTCGAGACTCGACAAAAACGCGATTCTTGCAACTGAAGCGTGTATGGGCGCGAACCCTAATATAAATTAGCACCATATCCCGTATATAAGATTTTAATTTGACGCCGCATCTAACGACTGGGCTATGAGTATATGCTTTCATAGATTGATATCAAGACCTTTAGATAGCCGGGATCTTAGAAACGGAGGCCACGAGATCATTCGTGGCTTCAAGATCGATAGGTGCCTTGAGTTCACTCAAACTCGTTGTGTGAGACTAAAATTCGACATATTGTATCTATTCATATGCTTCTCCTCAAATTATACCTAACACAGAGGCTAGTTATTTAGATGTTGCCTTCGTTGCTACCATTTTAGGTTGAAGGTGGGTCTTAGATCTATAGAAGACAGGGGGTCGGAAATATGTTTCTGCTACAAATCATAACAAGGCTACCGTCTATGCTGCCGAGACTAGTCGTCCTATGTTCTCAACAGAGATGCCTTCTTCTCCTGCACGCCAGCATTATCGAAATCCCATCAAAACTTCATTCATCAATCCAGCAACGATGTAGTGCACCTCATTCTATATTTCATCAGAAACAGCAGTAGCCATCAAAAACGATCAATACCCACCAATAACCGTTAATAACGAGTCATGACTTTACACGACATGGAATTTTTTCTCTCTCCTATCACTGAGTAACTTCCTTTGCCCAGTTTTTCTAAATATTATTTAGAGTGGCAGCTTATGAATTTTCTTCTAAAGCAGACCTCAGAGGCTGGAGAAAAGGTCGAAAGAGCCCTTCGGCCCCCTTAACTTCGGAATTGGACTCAAATCAAGCACCGATCCCTGGATAAAGTGTTACGTCTATGGCATTAACAAAGAAGTTCTGATGGCAACATGCCCCAAAATCGAAGCAGAAATAGTTCGTCTGAAAGCCGAACTCAGGACCGAGATCACAGAGTACTACCTCGACCTCCCCGAATTGAAGAACCACCTCTTGAAATCAACCGTCTACTTTTTGAACTACGGAAAGATAGCTCTATCGCTTAAAACTAGAGGACCTCTGCACGACAAGTATCTCTTCCTCTATAATTTCGGGGAAACTATCGGATGCAGTGTCCTCAAAAACGGCATTATTCGGGAAATTGTCAGGGATATCACAGTAATGCAACACAGTATCGCAACCGCAATAAACAGCAAGAATACTGATTCTGACATGATGGATTGGATTAGCTGCTTCTACGAGTGTTCGAATGAGAGAGAAGTTCTAGACTTGAAACTCTGGCAGATGGTTGAGAAAGCCTTTGGAGGATACTTGGGCATCGAAGGACGCTTGCGTAAGTTGCACATTGACGAGAGTTGGGACCAAAAACTTCGCAACCAGATCAAGAAGAAATTGGATATGATGGAAGAATATAGGCTGCTGATTACAAAATGGGCCGAAAAGGAGGTTGAGATGGAGCTCAAAAAGATGTTAGAGAAGGATGAAGACTAAATAGTCGCATGATAGGACTTGTAACTAAACTGCGAGTTAGATATGCACAGTGCACCTCAGTGGCTCAAGCAGCTCTGCGAGACTATGTAGCTCTAGTCTCGCAGTGAAGTAACTCCGGTCTCGCAGAAATTCAAACTCCTTAATCTCATACTTAACAACACGAAACAATTTACCAGTGCACTAATTGATATCAATTGAAGCGTTTCATTTGTGAAGTATCTCAGTATCATATTGTCGGATCCCGCGAAAACTCGTACTCTTAGATGTAATGACCTTTCAGCTTATATATACACAGCCCACACCGCTCACAGGAGATTCCACTAAGGCAGTCCTAGACGTCTTCCTGATCACCACGTCCATCCAACGGCGCAGAATTCATACGCAACTCGGGAGACCAAAGTCCCGTTACCTTCTATAAAACAGCTGACTCCTAGAGACTGAACCTGTAAAACTTCATCTCCGGTATTCCTTTTATCAAACCCTCGGATCTCATTTTGCCATTCGATATCAGCCATTTAGTGCTTCACCAAGCTCAAGCTATTATATCATTTCTTCAATTTTCCACAACCTTTCTTCAAACGAGTGTTGTGAGAGCTATGGAGAGCAACCAAGTCACACGTGATCCTTCCGTCATGTCGGCTCAAGGGGTCAAGATTTCAGCTAGAGAAGAGTGTATCGAGCAGTCAGTCATTTTAAGAGTTATTATGTCATTGATGAAATAAATTGATGTTAACTGTTATCCTTACAGATGCTACGAAGTCGATGCTTTCTCCGACATAAAATTTGTAGTGGGTGACAAGCAGATTGGTCCCCAAAAGACCTACCACCTCCACCGTCTGGTTCTCGCCGGACAATCTCCTTTGCTTTATAAAGTTTGTCTTTCAGGCACCCCAGTTCCTCGAGAAGGTATCCCAATCACAGAGGTCCAACCGGAAGTCTTTGACCACGTAGTCAGATGGCTGTACAAAGGAGTATTGGTCGATCGAATCGAGGATGCCACCGTCTTAGCCAAGATTCATGAAGCTGCTGAGCAGCTTGAAATCAAGGAACTCGAAAATAAAGTCCTCCAGGCTTACACGACACTTCTAGACGATGAGGACAAGAAAGAGAATCGAGAGCAGCTTCGAACAGGGGTCTTTGGCGAGAACCGCGGCAAACAAGACGGCGGTGGAAAAGTGAAGAGGATGTTCAAGGGTGCAATGGAGAAGCTTTCTATTCGCCGTAAAGATGCCGGATACGGTAGTGCTGGTCCTTCTAGCGCTAGGTCATCAATTTTCAGCCTTCGTAAGAGTCAAACCTCGATCCACAGAAATAGGCTTCAAGGTGTCAAAATCTCGGGACCTATCGGACCTCCTCGACATATCATGACTATGGGTTCCGGAGGTCTGGGCTCTGGACCGCTCGCGCACTCTACGCCAATTTCTTCTGCTGTCGATCTTCGGATGTCGGCTGGTTTGAATCTCGCTAGGTCAATGAGTGCCTCTCAAGCTCAGATTCCAACTGCAAGAGCTCCTAGCTTGGCACCTAGAGTCGTTATTCCTGGCGCAGATACCTCTTCCTACGCAGACTCGGACCACCTCTCCGTTCCAAACGAAGGTACGACGGACAGCCCGCCTAATCTTCTTCCTCTTCCTTTAGATGGTGAGATCCCAACTACAACGTTTAATAATGTATCTGACCTTCATATATTCTAATCAGGCTTCTAGAAGCGACTGGTCTCTTTGGCCATATTCTATTCCTCACATTCCACGAGCGTCGCCGGACCTAATCCATGCGATTATTCGATGATTTTGCATGGGCAACTTTTAGCTGACCGGCGTATTTGTAATGCAAATTATCTGGCATGCATTATGGCCTTGTTAAGTGCATTGAAATTTCTTTCTGCTTTGTCTTTTCTTCAAACACCAAGCCTCATATAATCCATCTCTACCATACTATTTCCCCACAAGTGTATAATACTCCCCTTCTCAATATCTCGCTAGCATATTGTATTTTAATGCATTTGTATTTATTATGAACCTTCATCATGTGATTTTTTGTAGTAGAGGGCTAGCTCTACTATATTTTTGCATGTATGTAATGCTGGATTTAAACATCCGATCTTATCACATCGCCTACCAATGATGAGCACGTTTTAACCACCTCGCAAATCAACGCAGCATATAGTAAACACGATACTAGAAATAACTCTCTCACCATGCTTAGGGCACGAGATTGAATCGTATTAGTCCCCCTGTACTTTGAAATTCGATCCGGAATACCGAAACTATCGTTATAACGCTAAAATAGCAATCCGAACTTGTGGTCTCCTTCGAAGGCCCGCGTTGCCGCGGAAGAACTGCCATCATGAAAGTAATCCTGACGGCGAATGTATGGCTGTTGACATACTTCGCGATAGTTTCTTGTATGAAACTGCCTGGGCCGGGAGCGGAAAGTGGGGTTGATGGGATAACAGGGATTTCCTTTACAAATGTCACCATCATAGAAGGCAGGTTTGCAAGGCCCTTACCCGATATATTGAAGTTTTAATGTTGAAAAGATTACTAATTGCGGGCGTTGGAGGATACAGAGACGGTGCACCGGATACAAAAACGAGCTAATGATGGAGATAAAAAGAAGAAACCTGGCAATCCAGATACCAGCACTAACAATGGCGGCACCGGTAATCGAAACATACGCCGGCCTTTCAATACGAACACGAATAGACCGGCTCAGAACCAGCGACAACAGCAACCAGGATCGCAAGGCGCTCGACAACCGCAACTGCAGGGCAGTAGGCAAAATGTTGCAAATCAGCCCGTCGAACTTGAAGAAGAAGAAGAGGACCTTGAATTTCGTATTCCGAGGAAGAAGCCCAAACAGGAGAAGGATACGGCTCCAGCAGATCCTAATGGAAATCCACTCAACAATGCGATGGGCTCGAACTCTGGTACTTTTCCGCCAAACCAGTCGCAAAGATCTCAGAATCTAGCAAACCCCGGCGCATTACATTCTAGTCAACCGCAATCACGAGCGGGGCAAGTGGTTCCAAAATACCTGAGGGAACAAGACCTACCAAAATTGAATCTTGCAACTCCGAGGGTTACTGCTAGTGATCTTGCAAACCTCGCTATCAAAGCTCCCTATTTACGTGATACGTCAGCGGGACAGTATCCGGATTTTGAGAGCGTACCAAAATTGAAATCACTCGGGATATCTGTGTCCAAACCAATATCCCAGTCTGGGGCTGGTAACAACCTTCAACCTAAACCGAATACTGGGTCTCGACCTGGACTAAATGCCAATCCTCGCCCCGCACCAAATAACAACTCTCAACGGCAAAATAACGATGATGACGCTTTTGGTGGAATACTATCAAGTTTCATTAGCAGTAAAGCTGAACCAAAAGCCAGTGTTGGTTCGATTGGCGCATTATCAAATCTAATAAGAACCGGGCTTGTACCAACAGATAATCATGAAGGTCCAGGCACACAATCAAATATAATATCCAGTGGCCCCGGATTAGGAGAGTTGGGTAATATTAGACCGCCAACCCAAGTATCATCCCTCACTGCCTCCCGCCAACCAACTACTTTTCAACTCAGCTCAGGCGACGCAGGTATAATAAACACCGCCCGACAAAGCTGTCGCCGTTTACAAAATACCCCGCTACGCCCAGCCCGAGCCCAGCGATATACCGAATTCCTCGAGATGTGGGGATACCCAGCATTTTCGAAGCCTCTAGTACCCGAACATATCGTCGCAAATACCCTTCAAGACCGCAACGCGGATTGGTACGAAGTTGCGAGGCGTAGATTCCAAACAGAGGAGCTGAGAACGATCACGGAGCGGTACGAGGACGGTACAACCGCTGAGATAACAGAGATGAGGCCTGTTTGGGCCGATGGCTCCGAACGTTGGGGCTGCGACTGGGATGAGTGGGAGGTATCGCCCGGTAGATTCGAAGATATGTGCAGGCTCAAATACGTGTAAGTTTTTCATCCCACAAGCTTGAAAATCAGTAATCCAAACAATTCCGATGGATAGACGCTAACTGTTTACCGATTAAGTTCGAGGTTTGTAGCAGAGACCTATCCTCATCCTAGAGGTAGATGGATGTTCGCGGATGGTATTTATTATGAAGGCATGGACGCATTGGCGTATAAGGCGATAGACGCTATCTTATATTCAAGAGAAGCGCGACACAGCTTTCATTGGGTATATAGAGCCTGCGGAGTCAAAAAGCCAAGGTACAAGGGCTCAGTAGACAGCTACGATTATGTGGATGTCTACATTGATATTCGCATAGATGTAGCAGGGGTAGGGAAGGAAGAAACTTGGAGAGGCCACGCGGCCGTCCCCGTTCCGCACATGCAGTTCACCGTCTTCACACCCGTCAATGCTGCGTGGTATCATGATCAAAAGCCGACAAGGGGACCGTTTAAATGGATGGGCACCGAAGTGGGTGGAGCAACCCCTGTTCCGGGAGAGTGTTTGATGCAGATGCTTCGGTCAAAACACCTCCCTTGCGCGCAGCATTTTTATGATAGTCCTGATGGTATCAGGAGACATTCGGCATGGTGGGTTGAGCCCTGGTACTCACTTGGTCATAGGGATACAGATTTCTTACCCCCTTTCAATGAACTCGAGGTTGTACTTGGATGGGAACGGGAAGATGGTTCACCTGAAGACGAACGCAATGGATGGGTTAGGGGTGGAGGCGGTAACTACCGCGTGATTCCTAAACAACGTCTTCCATACAACGCGCCAGTTATATGATGGACGAAGAATGTAGATGATAAGATTACGGCAAATAACTTCTCACTAGTGCATAATATATTTGTGCGACGATAGATTTGCTGGGTCAGGACAGCATCAATCGCATCCGGCGTACCAGATATGGATACATCCTACATCCGAGATCATTAAAACATTCCTAGAGGAATTCTCACAATGGAATTTTAATCTATCTAAGAGGGCTAAGTAATTCTTATTCTCTATGAATATGCTGTCATGGCTTGCATAGAGACCATTAGAACTAGGTCACTTAAGTACAACTAGCCCAATAACTAGTATACATGCCATCGCATTATGAGCTAAAAAAAAATATAAATACCCTCACCGAGGAATCTTTAAAGCCCAAAAGTTTGCTCAAACAGTTGATATCGACAAAAGGCTGTTCCTCCTAAGCCTTGCAAACCAATCCAGTAACCTTGAGTTCCTCCAACAAAGCTGCCTCAAACATCTTATCCATCCAAGCAGACTGCTTACAAATCGCCATGACGACATCAACAGTCAAAGCCTGCAAAAGATTTTGAAGCATTTTCTTCAAGTCGGTGGCTCGTTCCGATTCTGTCGAATGGGCGTAAACCAGGTTGAAAAACCCAACGATGCGGCGGAGATCGATCGTCGTCCCTGTAGTGAAAGTCTGCTGATATTCAGGAGACGAAATGAGTCGAATGACATGTTTTTTGAGGATAGGAATTCCGAGGAACGAAGCCAGATCGTAGACAATGTAGAGCGGTTCAAGACCATCGGTGGGTTTGAAAATATCTTGACCTTGATAGAACCAAGCATAAATGCGGTCGAAATCCTTAGGTTCGACATCCTCGAGAAACACGCGATCAATGTGACTCCCTGGGGTCCAGCGAGTTTGTGAGACCTGCCCGGCAAAGTACTCGGATTGGAGGGCTACAATGACGCGGTGCATCTTGTAAATTTTGAAATCTTGGCCGGAGCCGACGTGGACCTCAAGGTCAGAAAACTTGACGTCGTCCTCCATGCTAGATGTGTATATATTTAGTTTAGATACTTGGTCTTGAATAAAGGAGATGTTGGGCATTTGAGGATACGCTTTTTTTAGGGCCGCGAACTCTTTGACGGCATCAGACATGATTTAGACGTAGCTCTGTTAGGAGTAGAGATAAATATCACTTTTGACAGGAAGAAGCTGCCACTGCGCTATATTTTGCGATGTAGGGATTTGTGGGATGAGTTTTCTTTTGATATCGGGCTTTATGCACTTTGGTTAATATTCGACGCGCATATTAATGCTTAAGAAATAGGGAAGTTGATAAAGTATAACTCACAAGAGGGAGAATCGATCTATGCGACTTTTGGGAATTAGGCTATAGGATGAGTTCGTGTATATAAGAGCGTATTGTGAGTTTTGTTAGAGGAGCCAGAATTTGCTTCTGAGATCGGTTGCTTGAGAACAGAGTGTGGTGTAATTATGGTTGTTGTTTTTTTCGGACCTAATTCTTGGTGAAGTGGAAGTTTTAGTTTATATTTTAAAACAGCTGTCATTTTGAGGGGAAAAGATTATGTGACAGTTCAAGAATCTTCGAATCGGTAGAGCAAAAAGTCGAGCATTCGTCTGCCCCGTCTACAAATTTTTACATCAAAACTTCAATATTATTATAGACATTAATTGTTATAAATGCGATATGGTAGGGCTTACTATCAACAAAACCACTAAACCCAGGCGCTCCGCGTAATGCAACCCCCCAACATCGCTATTCCAGAGTGTAGCGTAGTTATTCTAAAGTTACCTTAAGAGAACCGTCTTCCTGTATGCTGTCCGCTAGGTGGTATCGGTTCGATTTCAAATTCCAATCTACATAGCCTGTTATGGTATATCGACACCACTTGACGAGGGTATCAATATGCTTTTCATGAGTAACAGCTTTTTTATCTGAGATTTTGCCAATCCTTTTCTGATCTGCAAGCCTTGTTTCTTGGCTCAGTTTCATAACAGCAGCGTCGAATTCGATCTTTTTGGCCCTCAATAATTCCATCAGTGAATCAACGACCTCCTCCGCGGACTGAGGAGTTTCCCTGTCTCCGTCGAAAAAGGATGATACAACCATATTGAACTGCGATTTTGCGGCCTTTAAGAAAATATTAGCAATAATATTTCGTACATATGCTTACGTAGGAATGTGGGGCTATGTTGTACTTACCACGTCCGTCCTGACAGAGTAGATGTCACGAATTATAAGCGCTATTTCTGCAAGATTCTTCGTCATCATGTTTACGTATTTAATATATTTCGATTTTCTCATATGCGACGGCTTCGGGTATTGGTTGTCCTTGTAAATTAGATAGCTACGCTAAACTTTAGCCATGAACTATTGTCCTTATATCTCGGCAATTTCTTACTCGTAGAGTTCCAATTGAGGATATATCTCAACCGTGGGTAGAGCGGCTTTCATATAACTTGACACGTTCGGAACGCCAGGAAGCGCCATCATTTCCATGCGTGTTTGAACGGAGCGGATATATTCGCATACCACCCGAGAAAAGGATGATCGCGCCGGTAAGCCTATATCATTCAATGACACCCCTAATTTGCCGAATAAAGTCATATTGTCCGGCACAAGTGTGTCTCTTTGTAATCCGCGAGATCTCTCCACTAAATCCTCTGGTATTATCCTAAATGATAGCATAGCGAAATCCATGCAATCTACGAGATAGTCGTTGATAGCATCAATATTTTTAGGGGGATTTGTTGCAATTTTGTTGATGTAATGGCTCCATAAGAAAAGCCACATTGTGTACCGACAAACAATATCAATACTGCGATCAAAGGTTACGGCTGGGTAACATCTTCATGTCGTCGTGAGTTAAGTTAGAGTTGGAAGCTAAGATCAAACAATGATATAGAGGGAGCAAAAAAGTTAAGAGGATATCACCGAAACTTACTTTGCTACGAAAGAAGGTATATCGGAATTGAGGAGAAGTCGCTGCTTGGGTTTGGCAAGCCGGTTTTTCTCCGTGGTCCGAACCTTAATATTTTTCGTGATATCCTCGATATGTGGATTTTCAGCGCAAGGCCAATCTTTGAATACTTCCCTCAAGTTCGGAAAGTGTAGTGTTTTTCCTTCAATCATAGACCTCCATGGTATTGGTGGCGGCGTCCTCGATTCCTTGCGGTCGCGTTTCTGAGTTTTGCCTTCTTCAATAGAAACATCCTCATCGCTAGCTGGTAGCCCTTTTTCTTGGATGACCCTACGCACAAGATTTCGTGGCTTCGTATGATCTACTGGAGGCTCTGATGGTGCATCTGTAGATATTTGACGATGGCATAGTTGGTTCTGCTGCCGCCGCAAAGCATATGCGTCCGTCAAGGACAAAGAACGGGAACATATTCGGCCCGCATGTTGAGAAAACTGAGCCGAGCACAGATAGTACCTTGGAACAGTTGTTCGTGTAATTCTACAATACAAGGATCCGATTCGCATTGCGAAGGACGACCGCAGGTCATCACGTGTTTCGAGGGTGATCGATATCGAAATTCGAATGGTGTTGGCGCAGTCTCCAATCCAGCGAAAACCTCTGCTGCTCCGAATTGATCTAACCGCTTTGGGACATCATGACCAAAATAACACGCAACACAAAGTTTATGCGGTACTCAAATCCAGTTGAACTTGGGGTGGCTTTAGGCACCGTCAGCTAGTGTGCCCATATGGATAAGACATTGGGATCTTCCTTTATGTTACAGAAACTGTCTTATTGAACTTGGTCGATATTTTGAAATTGAATCCATGAGTGCTTATCTGAAAGGTACAGATTCAGCAAATGTTCACATTACATCGTAACAGTAGCTGACAGCACAAATAACGGACCTAAAATCGAAATTCAATAATTTAGATAGACTAAATGCGTGATGGTAGTTCAGGGAAGCTCCACTGCAGACTAAAATAACTTTGAAGCAAGAAATCCATTGTATAGATAATTAGATGGGGAATGCGAGCCCTCTCCACGATACATGCTGCTGCTTTTCTAGAATGATCCAAGTTGTCATAAGAAAGATAGATTGCTGGAAAACCAGCAAAGATAAGTCAGAGACCCTCCCAGCCCTTTAACGTAAAAGCTTCTTGTAAATGCATTTGGAACGTATTTTAGAGTGATTCGAGATTAGGTCACCAGGCTATCCTTTACGAGCTTTATACGGTGATCGTTTAAGTAACGACGCGCACATCTGCCGTAAAAAATCGATATCTGGATCCTCTAACTCCGAAATAGCGTCTGAAACTTCTTTGCCTCTGCCCGCAGACTCGACGCGATGTAAGTATTGATCAACGTAAGAATCTTGAATATGTCCGCCATAATGGTAAAGCTTATCTAAAAATCGAATGGTGGTATTTTCGCGTCCCACTAAGGGAAGCTTTACTGAAAGTTGCCGTCCAATCTGATCTATCAACTCCTCTTTAATATCTTTGAGTTGGAGATAGTCCAGCGCTCGTAGAGCTTCGGCTATAAGATCAAAATCACTTTCTGTGCGGATACGACTCTGTAGCTCGACAGGTTGCTTGTACATCCATGCTAAAACTAAGTTCATAGTCGCCGCATTGAACTCGGGTAGTGAAAATTCTCGAGTGATGCCTTCTTTGAAATTCTCGTTCGCTAGACCGGCTTTGAAGACTGGCGACTGTATACAGAGGATGTTACGGTGGGTTTCATATCTAACGGGGTTTTCAGGGTCCCCTGCGACTACAACACAGTCCGAAAAGTCGATTGAGTATAAAGGCCTGTTACAGGATATATTGGTCAAGTGTCGCGTGAGAAAGTAGCCGCCTCTTCGAATACGGAAAAACTATCATGAGATAATTGGAGCCTTACGCGATAATCGGCATTATGAGAGTTGGTGGTGCGAATAAACCCACGGATGGCTTCTTCCTTGATTGCGACCCGAGTTTCTTGTCCGTAGTCTGGTATTTGTTGTCGCTTTTGCGAATCTAGCAGGAACGGCTAGTGAGTTGGTGTGGATAAGTTGCTCTCATCAAGCATCGAATGCCGAGTGTTTGCCAACTGCGAACTCACCTTGACCATATAGCGATTAGAATGCGAAAGAATATATTGTAACAAGTATACTAAGATGAAGACCTGAGCAGACGATAGGTCCTCTATCACCGAATCACCAAATGCCGTCGCTGATAGATGACGAGGTCGCCAAAGGAGACTCTATAATGGCGCTGATGAATAATGAGGGGAAGGAGGGGAGGCAACGAATCAATATATCGAGCCTCGTTCCTCGCCGCAGTTATGCCAACTGTTGTGTTGATTGGTGTGTGGAAATGTACCAGAAAAAGCAAAACTTCCCTGCTGGGTTTCTGTCGAGCGCGAGCTATGCAATGCATGCGCACGACAGATTAAAGCTATCTCGACGGATTAGCTTCGTCGTTACCCCGCGTCAAAGTTCATAATTTAAACTCTGAGTAGGATCCTTCCAGTATCTCGATGTTAGCGCCAATTCCAAAACCCCCCTCCGAAAATTCCGAGGCAATGCATCTTGATCTTGTGTTTACGAGTTACGACACATTCCCAGATTATCGACAATTTCTACTTAAATTTTTCTTTCCAGCCAGCGTTACTGAATTAGAATCCCCAAGATGGAACACCTACTAGCACACTCCGATGCGCCTGAGATACCCATACCCTATCTCAATGGCGACCTCTTCGAATTCTACATCTCGCCAACTCTCAACCCAAACCAACCAGGCATCTGTGTGGAACTATATACCTTCAAAGAATACTTCCAAACCCGCGGTTTCCAATTCAACTCCCTAGGCTCCATCCTCCCGACCACCCTTACCGCCAGAGAAATCCTAAAAATTACCCAATCCACACTTTACTTCGGATGTCTCCTAACCGTATTCCGCAGTGTCGGAATGGCATTGCAAACACAATACTTTCTCAAAGACGACGGGAAGGGTAACAAGCTTGTGTCCACGAAGAATTTGACAAATCTAATAGCGACGTGGAAGATGAATGAGGATAAGTTTACTTGGGCGGGTGCATATCCTGATGTCAATAATCCGAAATCGCAAAGGTGTAGTCACATCCTCGAAACGTTGGCTTGGACGAATAATTTTTCCCAAGAGCTGTTTAAAGAAGCTAGAACCAAGCCGGATGTGGGGGATACACCGATCGATGCTATCGAACTATCCATCATGGCGATCGGGGAGAGTTTATCACTCGCTGCAGAGAGGATATACGGTGCACCCGCTGAGAGAAAGGTCGCATGGGGACCGAGTAGCATACTAACCGAGAGATTACGTTTAAACGGATGGTGTATCAGTGACTCGCCATTTTTTCCGGAAGCAGAATCTTCGGGGTCGATTTGTGCGGATTATTATTTTGGGAGTTACCGATGTCCGCGACAGAGGGGAGATCATGCGAAATGTACAAAGAATATATGTGCCGCGTATCAGGAGATCGTGGATCCGGCGACGTATAGACCGGTGCATACTGCTGATTGCCAGCAAGATACTTGTGAGAGGATTACCGCGCCGGATGAGGTTGTTGGGATTGTGGATGGGGACGATACTCCAATCATATCATGGGACGGGAAAGATATCAAGGTTTCGTCCTTTGCTGCCAGTCCTAAATATGTTGCAATATCGCATGTGTAAGTGGATCGCATCTCATACCCGAAAATACTAATTTTGAGGATACTAAATGGGAACGATAGATGGTCAGATGGCTTAGGAAACGACAACGTAACAAATTGGATGCATAGATGTCAAATAACACGCATCCAAGGACTCGTCGATAAATTATACAACCCTAGTGCCAAATCCCTAGAAGGAACCGTTGGATTTTGGATGGACACCCTCTGCATCCCAGTCGGCGACCACAACAAGCAGACCCGAAAAAGAGCGATAGGTCATATGGCGAATATCTACCGAAGATCAGATAAAGTCTTAGTTTTAGACAGTTCAATCCTCCCATTATCAACTGCAGCGTCTATCACAGAAAAATACATTGCGATTCACCTATCAAACTGGCACCATAGATTATGGACCCTACAAGAAGGACAGCTTGGTAAATCGCTATATTTCCAACTCAAAGAAGGACCTCAATCTTTTACCGACATGAAGTCAAACATACCAGGTGCGTATAGAACCGACCTGGAACTACAAGCCATTTCCTCCCCGATGGATCGATTGGCATCCACAGAACTAGAACGATTCTACCGGCATTTTGAAAACCTAGCAGCAAACGCTGGCGTCGATATCTCCCAACGACTTCTCACCTGCGCTAGATATCTTCGAAGCCGCGAAACAAGCCGAAAAGAAGACGAACCTGTATGCGTATCCACAATTTTAGGGTTAGATCCGAAACTTGTACTCAGAAAATCCACCCTCGAGGATCGCATGGTTGAGTTTTACAACGCAATTCAACGTTTCGACAAGAGGATAATCTTCCACGAGCACGAGAGAATCCAGCAGCATGGGTACCGCTGGGCTCCCCGGTCCTTACTTCAAGGCGGACGCGACCTTCTCCAATTCGAATACACCTGGGGCGAACGATTTCCGGTCACGCTTTCCCCAACCGGTGGACTCTTGGTACGATATTCAGGAATGGTGCTAGATTATACGGGTCCGAATACTCCTAACCGTTCCATCGCATTTACGTCCGACCCGAGATTCGTTCACCCAACGTGTTTGCAGAGATTTGATGCCGCACCGATCGAATATAAACAGCAGTGGGCTGCCAGAAAACCGCCAAGCCCGTGGTGGTTTTCTCATTTGAAAATCGAGATGAAACCAAACTCGCAGGTGCCGAATCCGACTTGGGAGCCGGGTACCAAGTACGCCATTATCAGCTATGCAGATCCAGTGGTAAATCAAACAAAATTGCCAGCAATCATAGGGATAGTGGAGTCGCTCGAGGAGGGTGATTTCCCAATGGAGATAGAACTTGCGAGGGAAATAGAACAGTCGCTCTACTTTCCACAAGCTACGATGTGGCGACCGACGTATTGTATCGCACAGATTATCTGCATACGGTATCTTTGTAACGCAGAAATCAGTGCTTTACCGACCTTCGGTTGGCCGGGAGAATCTACATCGGGATTCTCAAGTATCGCGAATTGGTTCCGGTCTTCGCCCCCGTCAAATCCCACTCCACCAAACGCAGATGTAAAGGTTCAGGGTGTAATGTACTCGGAAGCCCAAAAATGGTGCATTCGATAACGAGCAGTCTTGGAGAAAGAGCCCGTTCTAGGGTTAAGGTATTACTTCATATCCACCGTAGCATATAATGCAACCATAATATCCTCAAAAAGCGCATGATGACAATCCTCAATCGCCGAAACCATATCCATAAACATCCCTAACTTATGCCTCCGCTTCAACCGTCGTAGATATCTATTAATCACCGCACCGTCAATTTTGACACCGCATTCGTAAATCCTACACATCAAATCCACCTTTCTCTGTTCCTCTTCTTTTGCTAGCTCACGGTCTTCACTCCACTTGCTACAATGTTTAAGATAGCCCGCTGTCGCATCCCTGAGAATCACAATCACCCGTTCAATCTCTAGAAAGTCCGCTGCATTGACTAGGTTTATCATTACAGGATATCCTTCATCTGAGATTATATCGTCGGGGAGGTCGAGAGGTTCTTGGTAGAACCAACGAAGGAGGCGATGGGCCGTATCGACATCTACTTCAGGAAGTTTGACAATCTGTTCTCTGCCTTCCTTGAAATTGGGGTTGTTGCATATGACTTTGAAGAATTTTGAGTTTACGGTTACGATGTGGCGATGTATTTTGAATTCTTTGATAGAGGGGTCAGTGCCGACGAGGAGGGTTAGGTCGGCGTAGTCGGGCGTGTACAGGGGACTGAACGCATGGCAGTTAGCATCGTCCAAAGTATCTGCGTTCCCGTCGGGACTAAGGAACTTACGCGTCGACCGACATGGCGGACTTGAGGTCGGCATGTCTTGGAGGTCCACGGCCCATGAACGGCGCTCCACCAGTCGCTAGATAGATCAACCGAAGCGCGACGACAGATCGCGGATGCCAAGCCGTATACTCACGTGATACTGACCCTCTTCGATTTTGCAACATTTTCAACACTTCGAGCCGGAACAGCCTCTGCCGCAATCATGATACTGCAGATGAATCTGCTATAATGTTGCTCGCTAGAAAAAAGGATTTTATTCAAATTCAAACCTCAGAAAAAAAATATTTTAAATACATTTTCACAGAAGTGTGTGGACATGCATTGTGATTGGAAGATGGAACCACTAACATTTCAGCTCGTCTCATGAAAAGTGCGTTAGCTAGCAATTGTCCTTAGACGAAAGAAAAACTAGCTCGAAAATTATAGGGAAAAAAATATTATAAGAATTTGGCTCAGTCCTAGCTCTTAAAGAAATAGACTCCGATTGTTGATAAAGTTTTTAAAGTGGTGATCCATACCGGCTTTAGTGCTCAAAAGCCCTTTGGCTTCGGCTTCAGGCCCTGTTCTTCATCATGATACTCCTCATCGCTCCAGTCTCTCTCCCAATACTTCTCACAATAGCATTTCCATGAGTCTTCATTGTGAAGGCATTCCACACAATAGAACTCTCCTTCATCTTCACCGCCGTGATATCCTTCCTCTTCGTCGTCCTCTTGATCAGCACTATCACCCAGCTTGTTCTCAACATTTTCATCAACGCTAGCAGAATCGTAAAAGCGACCGTGCAGAACCTTAAGGAATCCACCCTTATCTTTAAACACATCCACCTTTTTAGTATCGCAATAATGATCTGCCAAAATCCTCGCAATATAAGTCTTCCCACAATTCCTGACCACAATATCGGCAAACGACAAGAGCGTCCCCCCAGCAAACTTCTCGACTCCGAAAAGAGCACAAAGAAACTTGATAGGAAACTTGCCGAAATATGAAACACCATATCCGATACTCTCCATATCCTCCTTCACAGCCTCGAGAATCCTAGCCTTCATAGACGGGATTCCCAAAAGATGTGCGGCTTTATAATCCGCGAGAACCTTAGCAGTGATGGTTTTAAATTCATAAGTGCAGCGCGCTTCGTCTTCATGACCGTCGATTTCAAAACCCCAGATGTCGTATTTGTCGGTGTAGAGGAAGCGAACAACAGTGCGCATTGTGTTTTCTTTGATTTGGGGGATGTGGAGGTTGGTTTTGTTGTTTGGGTGAGAGCATTCGTATTTGAGAAGGTAGGACTTGGGGCAGACAATGGCGCGGTGGAGGCGGAAGGTGCCAATGTCATCTTTATGGCAAGAACTGGTGGTGATGGTGAGGTCGGCGAAGGAAGGACTGAGGTCGTAGGTACGCTTCTTTTCTCCTTTCCCTAGCCACAACAGTTAGCATCAAGCAAAGGTATAATGATAAGAATAAAATATCGAAACTCAAAGGGAGCCTACAGAGGAGGCGAGGTGGGGAGGCTTGATTCTTGTTTCTCTTCAGGTATATTTGGTCATCGGGGTGTACGCAATCTTGAGTCACGGACCAAAATCGTGCCAATCTTGCGGCGGGAGTCCACTCCTCAGAATCGAAAAAATAGTTTGTTTCTTGGTCTTGAGACTGAGTATTTTCCATCTTGAAGAGAGATGAAGGACCTGAATCCACCAAAGAAGTGTGTGATATCTTTCAATATGCGCCTCCAAAAGTGCTGAGAGATTCGGAAGATAGTTAGTCGGGATGCAAAAACTTGATATGATATTCATGTAACTGATACTAATGATGTCGAAGATGAGCTTGATTAAAGCGAAGAGAATAAAATTCATTGTGCTGAGATTTCTGTCTCGGTGTGGGGTTTATATAAGCGTTGAAGCTGAGACGCGGGGAAAATCAAGATCGAGTTGTCTTCACAATGTTGCCCAACCGAAGTTCTCAAGCTGATATCTCTCTCATCGCATTCTGACTTTTGTTTCATCCTCTCTTATTATCTTTAGACATCCCCATTTACCAGTATCAAGGTATTATTAACTCTCACTTACTAGGCTTCATTAATTTTGGTTCTCAGAGAAGAGAGGAAGGACAGATATGGATCCGAATATAGATCTGCTCATGGTGGAGCACTCCGATTCATCTAGTGGGTCGGATGGCTCCGAACAAGGTTCTGATAGTAGCGAAGAGTTTATGAACTTGGACACCCACCTCGAGTACGTTAATCAACCATAATATCATTACCCCTGCTAACAGTTGCAAATAGTCTCCCCGAGCATATCCAAGAAAACCCACAATTCGTAATCATCACCGGTGACGCCCAAATCGTTTCCATCTGCGAACGTGAACTCCGCAACTTATCCCCCAAAGTCGAACACAACTTTGAAGAAGAATGCTGGAACTCTCCCGACGTTCATTTCGTACCGTGGCTCTCTCTTCCATCTGCTGAGATGTTGAAAAAGTACATTCATACTCGCGACTTCAAGTTGAAAGGAACTCCAAAAAAGGGTAAAACTGCGCAGGAATGTCTGCGAGCTGCGAAATGGCTCGGTTTGGATTGTCTCACGCAAATAATTTTCGATACCGTGCTGGAAGATAGGAAGAAGGAGAAACCAAAGATTTTCAAGAGCACTTTTCACGCGGCGCTCAGTTTATCAAGGTTCTCTATCGAGGAGACTGAGACTCAATTTCTCGAGCTGAAAGACTTGGCGGTGAATGAGACTAATTTGGTTTCCGCAAAGTGGGTTACTAGCGAGGAAGGGCTGGACAAGTCTCGTTCGGAGGAGTATGGTCACCCGATGGTTCAGGCTACTCTGTGGGAGGTTACCGCGAGAGCTTTGGCGAAATACCAAAGTGATGGATCTGCTGCTGACAAAGAGAAAGAGAATTGATATTCGGTTTGACTATTATGATCGATAATACACCAGGTATCGATTTACTGAGATCTTGTATTCAGCTGCAACTTCCCATTTAGAAATTATCATTAGATCTCGTTCGAGATCTCATTTGAAGTCTATAAGCCAGTAATTATGCTTCAGAATTAATTAAATAATAACTAAGATCATATCACTGCCGAGTTCTAGCCCCAATAGCCCTTCATACATTGAAATTCAATCAAAACCCGTCTGAGAACGGGGATACACAGGTAAAATATCATCCTTAACCAGATGAGTTCCCATATAATCTTGTGGCATACCTAGACCGTGAGTCGGTCTTCCTATGCCTTCCATACCACCCACGCCTCCTGATACATACGTGGCAGTAATGTTATTCGACCGCGGCCTCTGAGCCAACCTTGCCAGAACCATAACTAAAACCACGAGTAGGACCAGCAGCGGTAACCCGATGCCCAAGCCTATACCTAGCGCAATCTTATCTGTATTCGACAATCCCTTAGAGTCTGATATCGGTACCGGAGTCCCGGATGTGCCGGTGTATACTGTTACCACCGGAGTTTGCTCTACGATTTGACTAGTGACTGTTTTTGTGGTACCGTCGGCGCTTGCTACCGTTAGAACTGTAGTTATAGTTGTAGGAGTATCTAATAAAGTAAGTCCAATATTTATTCGTCAATAAGGTCGATCATAAAATATTGGGTGATGCCGATACATTGGGATGATTATATACGTACTGGGTAAAACTACTGTAGAAGACACGGCAGTATTAGAAAGAGTCGTAGATGAAGTAGATGTGGTAGATAATGGAGATGGAGAAGACGAACTAGATGAAGCGGCCGGAGTTGCTGCCCCGCCCTGCGGCGCAGTTGCACTCCACTCCTCCTTCGCAGCCTGTAAATCGAACCCCCCACCACACTGCGGCAGCGCCCTCCCCCAGCCAGGCGTATAATCCGCCGCAACCTCACCTCCATAATACGGGGTACTCCCAAACCCGTAAACCCAAATGCAAAATGCCCCCATGAGCGCTTCATTTCCAATCTGACTCAATGCGAAACACATACACACGCCATTACTATCACCGCTTAATACCGCACCCCCACTCTCTTGGCGGATGCCAGTGGAATCGTAATACGCTACCAAATCGGTGATGTTACGGAACGATTCCATTGCAGGTGTGCAGGTCGGTTGACGTTGGTATGTGTTTTGGTAGTATCCGTCCGTGCCGAGGTTGCCGCAGAGGGGTTCATAGCGAATTGATTGGTATGCTATGCTCCAGCCGGCGAATGAGCCGGCACCTTCTTTTGCCAGTTGGTAATCCGCATTTGTGGCATTTGATAGCAAAAACAGTAGAAGCACTGTGAAGAATCGCATTTTCGGTGTCTTGTGGATTTAGCGAACTCAGGAGCGATTCGACCCTATAAAGCGCTGTTTACAAACTTTGCGGTTCACGAAAATTTGAAAAAGAAGCTCGAAAGCAGCAACGACGTCACGGAGGCTTGACGTCTAAATAGGCTCCCATATTTTGAAACAAGGCTATCTATTTTGCTATTTCCCCGCAGCTCGATTGTAATTGTTAGGTTGGTGTTATTCGAAATGCCAATATCCGCCAAGAAAAGGCGGTTGGATTTGGTGTTTTCGAAGGATTTTAGTTTTCAGCCCCAGCGCCACCTGCATGAAAGCATGCGAATTTATCAATATTTTCTTCGCTTCTTGATGGGATGAGCCGAGAATTCGACGGTGGTTGGTGGGTCCTGGCTAGCACTTGCTAAAATAATGGCTAGCGGTTTACTAAGTTCTTAGTGTTGCGAAGCTGCATATTTTATACAGATATACATACTTTGGCCACGAAAATTACGTACATTGCATGATTTACGCTTCTTTAGACATCATAAATCCAACTTTTCGATGTTTTTTCTGATTATAAATGTTCCTGGTATAAGGTAAACAGATCACTTGCTGGTCTAGACAATTAAACCCACAAAAAATACCGGCAACCCTACGCAACGCCGTTACTTTTAGGAAGTAGCCTCCGCATCTGTGCTTGCATTTGCATCTGTACTTGCATTCGTATCTTCATCCCTATATTTTCTCATTCCGATATTAAAAATCAAAGTTATAGCTATAGGTCAGGAAAAACGCACCATGTAATCTGAAACCGTGTAACTCTCGGTTTAGTACTAATATCCCGCTGAAGTTCGCTAACTGCAATCTGCTCCAGCGGATTTTCGTTCATTGTTGGATCGCTATATGCTGTATTTTGGTAAAACCCCACCCGGACGAACTCCTGCTTGTTATACGAGCCCACAAAGTTGAGCGCGGCGACGGCTAGCACAGAAAATGAGGGAATGAGGTCTAAGTCTGGCGCCGCTGCTTGGATTTCAAAAGAGCTAGTGCCAACAGGGATGGGTCCAGCCAAGAGTTCATCGAGCTCCTGGTCGAGAGCACTGTTCGTGGGGTCACAGATGTAGATAAATTTCCATAAAATGTCTAATATTATAAGACGGTGCGTTGGTAAGCTTTATGTCTTTATTTTATTTTGAAAAATTTAGAATCTGAATTTTACCATCTTTTAGGGCAACTGTGCTATCGAAGGTGATTTTGATTTGATAGGCATCGGTGAAGCGTGCTGGATTGTTAAGGAACTCCACTCCCTATATAAACCAGTTAGTTATAATTGGAAAGGGCGAAATTACAACTTTTAGTGGGACGCGTTCTCCGTACTTTTAGGGTTACCGGTGAAAACATCTTGATATATGCGAGTTAAGAGAGGCGTATTCCACGATGTAGAGGTTAGTGGGTTCACGACTTCAACTTTTCTGTTACGGTAGGGGTCCGTTATTGTCGATTTGGATTTAGGGCGGGGCAATGCTCTTTTATATACGCGTTAACAACGGCTTATGGATACCCGGTCGCCCCTTACCACCGATGTGCTAGATTGCTTTCGCAAATTTTGGCCAGCTGGTTTCGCCTCCACACGCCACGGCGCATTTTGGCGCACACAGGAACGCCATTCGTGATGTTCCACCCCAATCACACACCACGGATGATACCAAAGACAGTGTTTCTTCCGAATATAGCGTGTCTTCCCTGAGCCCTTTCCGCCCCTGCTAGAATACCGAAAATACAAACCTCCGATGACCAACTCAGCTTAGCTTCCTTCGAACTGCAAATGTGTTTTGTGTTGCAGCTTTGGACATCGGCGTGGTGTTGTTATAGCACGCTTTTGAACGTCACGGCCCTGGTACGTCTGCACTGATGGGTGTGCATTTATCACCAAAACAGGGTATCTTCAAGATGTAAATTTGGTTCGATTAGCTAGCATTCTAGTCATGATCGATAAAGTATGCTTTTGGCACAGCTATGAAAGATAGCCCTAGACTATTTGATACCCTAAAAGACCCTGTACGCATCTAAGCTCTCAGGTTTTCTTCCCTCCCTCTCCCTCCGAATCACAATGACAGCACATGCGATCTAAAATCATCCTAGTCGATACTATATTCCTACACTCCTTGCAAATAGTACACTCCAACGCCTTCTGATAACTCACTGCCAACGCCATCCAAAATCTCGTATCCCCTTCTTTCCCCGTACCCAGCCTTGCTAACTCCTCTTCAATAATACTCTTCGGAATATTCTCGCCTAACGCCAGCTCATCTGTACATTTTCTCAAACTCGTGAAAGATGTGGTAGAGGATGGGGTATATTCAAACATCCCCCTAACAATCTCAAACCCATCAAAATCAACCGCTCTCCCAAGCTTTCTTTTCCTCTTGAGCATCTTTGACACTTGTTTAGCGATCGTGATTTGCATACCTTGGAGTTGCAGAAAGTTTGCAGCACGGTAGAGTGATAGTATGAGCGGTTGGTGGACTTCCAGGACTAGCATGTCGCCGTAGATCCATTCTAAGAGGATGTCGAATATCGGGGGTAAGATATCTGGAAGTTGGATCTGTGGGTGTCGACTGCCGGATTGAATATGATATTGGATTGCTAGTTCGAAATATTTGGATTTGGTGCAGACTATGTTGCGATGGAGGTTGTAGATTCGGAGAGTGGGGCCGGTGCCCACCACTATGGTGATATCGGAGTACTCGTGTGATCTTAGTAGCCTGTTTAAATATATGCTGAAGTTAGAAACGAGGGTATTATAGGTAGGAGGGTTAGCAAAGAGGGTATACTTAAGAAGGGAATCGGATGGGATGGCTGTTTTCTTGGGAGTAGGAGCGGCAGGCTTTGGTGGGGATGGTTGCTTCGGGCTCATTTTGGATGCAGGAGTATGACTAGCTGAATATCCTCTATTTGCTTGTCGCCCTTCGTGTGGTGATAAAAGGGGTATCCCAGAGTCGTCCATGATGATCTCGTGTCGTCGAGTGATGGTAAGATCTTTTCCGTTGAGAAATCGATAAGGTGCTAAGGAGACTGAGAAGGCACGAGTTGTGGTTTTGGTCGAGTCGTGGGATTCTACACAATTGTTCTTTGAGTGGTAGTGGACATAGACCTCACTATCTCTTCCACTAAATTTATAAATTAATCTAGCTGCCGAATTTATCCTCACAAGCAACAGTATGAGTAAACTTTGATAGCATCTCAGCATCTTAATCTCAACGACTGGAATAAATAATCGCATGATGCCTTCCGAGGAATCTTCAGAGGTACATATCCTACCTTCACCCCCAAGAATACGAATCAAGCTCACAAATTAGGATGACCAGAAGCAGCAGCAAATATCAAACCAATCACGAACTGCTCTCCTTCAGTGAGTACTACATACTCCAGTAAAATCACAATGTTTATTTTTACCCTGACAATCACATAGAATGCTCGAAAACAAATCCTTCTCAGACATCACAATATTCGTCGGTCCCACCAGGGTCCCCTTTCACCTGCACAAAGTCATAATCTGCGCCTCCTCTCCCTTCTTCCAAGCCGCTTTGAAGCCTCGAACTTTCAAAGAGAGTATCGCGTCTGAGCTTAGGCTCCCAGAGATTGACCCCACTGTATTCTGGAACGTAGTGTGGTGGATGTACGGTGGCACGGAGGCGGGAACTTCGTCCATCAACCGTCGCGACGACGATATAACCAAAACGTACGCGGCGGCAGAATTTTTATTGATGAAGGAATATCGTCGCGATATTCTCCTCCGTGCCACTCAACTCTTCTCCGAGCCGCTGGCATTAGAAACCACCGACCCTGAAGAGAGTAAGAAAAAAGACCATCCGGTGAAGGTCGTAAGGGAAATCTGTGCAATCGCGACAACAGAGGACTGGGATATTCTAATGCCAGTCGTGGATGCTGTCATCTCGTGCTACAAGTTGAATGCAAAAGTGACGTTCGCAAAGAGGTCTCAGCCGGAACTCATGTCGGCATTGGTAATGGAGTTGGTGGGGAAAAAGTTAAACGTGACAATGTGCAAGCCCTGCCAGAAGACTATAATTACGTGGGTGAAGGGCAAAGAACAAGCTTACTGCAATCTTTGTGACAGGCTTATCTAAAAATCGTTGATTTTACTTATGGTTATCTGTCATATCGATTCAGTATGGAGCATATTGAACGAAATTTGAGCAAGGCTATTCATAAGTAATTTTGCCCCAAGAAATCTGGTTTTCTCCTACCGTTTCTACAATATACATAAAGTCAAAGACTATAGAAAGTACTTGAGAAATAGGAGAGGTATTCGCACTCTTGAATTTTAATTATCAGATAAAGTACTTGAGCCATACAGGGATAAAAGCATTATCGTATAATTTAAAGCTAGCCGCATATTAATAAAAAAGTATTAAAATTGAAACAAGCAAGTCCACTAATCGCAACTATTCTCTCAGTTATACTACAACAGCAGAGACTCACATGCCGATATACTTCATGCCGATACACTTGACCTTCAGACTATCAGTAATTATTCATCCCTTGCACGTAATCCCAATTAATCACCCCATGACCACCAACATCGAATCCAAATTCGTACTCATCTCCCAAACCAAGCCCGTTCTGAAAGACGTTCTGATCTACATAAGGAACTCCAGCCCCGAGATCAAACTCGTCAGGTAACACCTCTGGTGCAGCGACTGATGCAGCGACTGACTCCTCAGCCAAGACCGGGCCCTCCTTCTCCACTGCAGTCGGCGTACAAACGTAACACCTACCCTCCCCCTTATCGATATATAACTTCTCAATACACTGATCACACATCCTACTGACCATTTTCTCCCTAGCCATAATCCACGCATTTTTCAACACAAGTGGCATACTGTCATGTTCGCCCGTAATAGTATCAGCCGAGATTTTAAGATAAGGAGACAAATGCCAAACGAGGTCATTGACATAAGTATGCGGGGCCGCATATCGATCACTGTAAATCTCCCAAAGGAATGTGAAGAATCCATGTGCGATATCGAATTTCCGATTCTTATCCTCCTCTAGTTGAACAATCAACGCCATTTCATCAAACCAATCTTTTCCGAGTTTTGGCATGTTTAGTTCGATAATGACGCTGAAGTAACGTTTTAGATGGTCGTGGTCCATGTGATCTTTGGAGAGCGGAATGCGTCCGGCATACATCCAGTTGACTAGGTCTTCGAACGCATCAGGGTCGACCCTAGAACGGCTGATGACCTTAGACTTTGCACAGCTAAGACGGGCGGCGAATTCCCGTTTGATGGAGAGAGAGTGGTCGCAGATGACTGAGCTGTGGAGGCAGAATTTTCTTTGTTCTTCACCGACGAGGATCGTAATGTCGGATCCTTTGAGGACATAGTTACTAGAATATACGTCAGTTTAGAAAAACATGGTCTATGCGAGCTTGTGTATGCGACGGACTTTGGATTGGAGGGGTTTCCTCGAGGGACGCCACGAGCTTTGGGTGGTGCTTTTTCAAGAGGCAGCAGAGGGGTCGCAGATTCAACTTTAGCATTGGAAGAAACTGCTGATAGGAGGCGCAATGCTTTGAGTCTTTTAGGAGTCAATGCTGGTGATAGAGAGCCGTTGCAAGAAAAATTTCTCTTCCTCTTCCTCTCTCTTGGTGTGGAGCCGTCTTTTGGCATCTTAAAGCTTTAGGAGGGCTACCCGTCGTCCCCGTTAGCTACAATCTAAGGACAGTCCAACGATATCAGTATGCAGGATGTACCTTGAGGTCTGAAAAGATGATGTTCGATGTAGAGGTAAGATACTGTTTGATTTTGCAATGTTATCGAATGAGTTTAAAACTCTCAGATGGAATAAAAAGTAGAAATAGTTGAATTTTGGTTCCCCACAAAGATAAATCCGATTCATGATGAATAATGCTATTATTATAGCCCTACCTTTGCCCACAATCTAATATAAATTGAATCTGCTCTTTGAGGCGTGTAGTCTTCCAATCTCACATCCAAATTACCACATACCGCCACCGTTCTACGCTTCATCGTCTTCTTTTTCCAATCAGCTGGTATCACAAGCGTTGAAAAGCTACCTTATTACCAAATTACTGTTAAAAACTCTCGTTTAGCAGCTTGTTTGTGATTTTGCCTTTGTGCAAGTCGGCTGCTGATATTTGGCCCTGTTGAGCTATCGCGTCGCAGTATCGTAACAATACGTAAGTGCTGCAATGGACTGCACTGGTGGCACCCGCTCTTTTATCAAGTTAGTTACCAACAATACTCTAGTATCGTAGCATTAAATTCATCAGTAGATTTTAACAAGATGTGTATGACTAGACTTCTTGAAACAGGCAAGAAGGCTGATATCACCGTCTTCGTTGGAACTGAGAAGAAAGCATTCAATTTACATCAATTGATTATTACGACGCAGTCCAAATTCTTTGAAGCAGCACGTTCCGGAAATTTTGCTGAATCCAAAACTAAAGAAACTCATCTTCCGGACATTGATATAGAGGCCTTTAACGTTCTTTCTCGTTGGATGTACGGGGATCAATGTGTCTTGGACACTTTGAAAGATACCAAGTCAATTGTATCTCTGTATAGTGCGGCCGATTATCTCATTGTTCCGGCAATGAAGCGCAGCATCCTGGCCGCTGTCAATACAGCCATTGATATCTCTGAGTCTTGGATTTGTGCTAAATTGGACTTCGATTCTTTCAAAGAATTTTTATGCCATCTTACCATGTACTCTCAGGCTGAAGATATCAGCTATTTGAAGCCATTGTTCGAGTATCTAGTATCTTTGACTCACGAGACTATTGGGCAAGATCCGAAATCTGAGATAGTCCAATACCCAGAAATCTTCGCTGCCCTTTTTATCGAGGCACTGGACGAGAAAGTAGTCGAACAGAGCCAGGAGCTCGCTCAAAATACTAGGAAGTTGGATGAACAAGCCAATAAAATAGCTGAGCAGGGCTTTACCATTGCAGCTTTGAAGCTCAAAATTCAAGAACAGCTTGCTGTCATCCGGGAACAGGAATCACGGATCAATGCTCTTACTAGATTGATCGGATCGATTCAACAGCAGCGATCCTCCAATGATTTCAGAGGAATGGCGGGAGTCATAGGAAGATAGCATGTTTTAACCAAGCTCATGATTATGGAATAGCATTAAACCTAGTCTTAAAAAAAAAAAAAAATTCAGACTCAGCAAACCTTATTTGTTTTTGATATTCCACAATCAATTTTTTCAACTTTATCTATGTTTAAATTGTATTTTCGGTCGCAAACGCCGTCGGATCAAAAGTTATTCTAGTTAGAATTCATAGCGATTATTCGATACAGAAAATTTCTCCCTATATTAGCAATTGTTGACTATGTCTGTCAATAAATTGTATTGAATATATATATGGAAACAATGTGCAAATTTTTTCTCATTTCCGAGCGCGTGCCGTCTAGTACACTTAAGGGATATACTGATTTTTAGCAAGTTAAAGAAGTATGTAGTAATATCACATCGCAATCACTACATATTAGACATTTAAATATAAAATAAATATAAAGAAAGAAACTGCCGTGGTTCCTGCCAAAAGGACGAAATAAGGGGGCGTTTGAAAAATTTAGCCCTACTTTAATTTTATTTTTTTCAGCCTATCTTCAATGCTAGTATGTTGTATATGTAATATTCGTTGCTGGACGCACTCCTTCCACGCATTCGCCGAGCCGATGTTCATTTGTATTTTAGAAAACAAGTACCAAGACTGATCAATCTATTCACGGGCTTCTACATCAATTCCGAATCAACGAAGGCCACTACGTTGAAGGTCCCTACCCAACCATCTTGATCTGCATAAACATCCAGTGCCGAGCTTCCCCCATTAGAATTATCAAAGAGAAGACTCTAGAATGAATTGTACTGGCGGTACTAGACATCTGAAGAGCTCAGATGCTCAACCGCTGTTTATATACTCAACACAATCTCGACGTCTTGCGCCTAGCGCTCGGCGACAGCTCTCATGAAAAGACCTTTCAGAGTGAGAACGTCCCATCCAAGCTTGTATTTATTAGTCTGAATAGCCAACCCCTTTGTCACTCTCATACCTCAATCCGATTTTGTAACGTCGCACCAATCTAAAATCAACAACCAGCATATAGCATCCCAACCATCCGCAACCGTCACTCCTTTCAAGCACAGATCCTAACTATCAGTATAAAAGCACACCTTGGCATAATTCAGTAACCTTATCTTTCTTTTTTCATTCGAAGAAGATCCGATATCTTTAAAGTGGCCGACAGATTGATTTGGAGCTCTTCAACCTCAATATTGTTACTGCAACGTTGAAAAATCACTCTTTTAAATCCATACCACTAAACTACGCGATATCAAAGTCAAGTAAAGGGTCAGGAAATGGATTCTCTCGATTTTTATAGCAGTGATAGATCACTTGTCAAGTAAGTTACCATTTTGCTCACAAGAGGTTACCTAATATCACGCAGAATTCTTTGCAAGATCAAGAATTTAACCAGTACGTAACAGGCTGTTAGAGACGGCCGACAAGTCAGATATCATAGTGTTACTGGGCGCCGAAAAAAAAGTGTTCAAGTTGCACGAACTGATCATCACCGCCCACTCTGGATTCTTCAAGGCTGCCTGTTCCGGGAATTTCAACAATTCATGTGGGGATATCAACACCATCTCTTTACCAGAAATCGATTCCAATATATGCTACACAATTGTCCATTGGATGTATGGACAACATTTGATTCTTGATTACATGGATGTTAATAATTCTTACGCTTCCACATACAAAGCGGCAGATTATCTCGATATTTCAGCCTTAAAAACCGATATTTTATCTAAGCTTCAGAAATCGATGCGCGATCCTTCTTCCATTCATCGCAAATCACCATGTTTTGAAGACTTAAAGGGAATGATCCATGAAATTTGCTCATTCTCGCAAAAGAAAGATATTCATAAGCTCAAGCCGTTGTTCAAAATCTTGGTGGTTAGCGTTGGAATTCTTGAAAGAAAGGGGATAGCGGGCTGGGAGCCTCCTGAGAATGCTGAAGAGCAATCTGAGGACAATCAAGATTCATCTATTTTCACGTCCTTATTCATTCAAGCGTTAAAAAAAAAATTATTCGAGCAAGCTTGGGAGATCGAAAACTTGAAAATAGAATTGAACCCCTATAGGCCGATCAGGACACATAAGCAATCGAAAAAAAGAAAGGTTGTTACTTATTGGGGATCTGATGTTGACATGTCTGAAGCAAAAAACGAGGTGGATAGCGATAGCTCTGACTAGAGCTCCCCAACTCTCTAGTGTAAGACGAATCTTAAAACTATCCCAATGTCACATTTAAAAGGTTAACGGTTGTTAACGGGTCTCTTAGCTTTAAAATATTTTTACCTCGAATAACCCTGTGGAGAGCCCTTCTTTTTATAGCTTGAGACTCTCAACCATTTCTTTTCACTTTTAGATTGATAATTTCCCCTGTTATATGCAATCCACTATGTTGTTTATTTTACTATTATAGCCCCGTCAACTATTAATATGGTCGAAAATAACGGTGTGCATGTAATAAAACTCGTGAATACGATTCAGTGATCATATTGAGACCGCCATACTAGGGTGAAACTGCTTTGAGATTTCGGCATTGACTAGTGGTAGAAATACACTATTTAATCCCCGTAGGCTCCCAAAGTTTTCTTTCCCTTCCCTGCCCAAAGCATCGACCTCTTTCTTTCACCAACTTGTCACTCTACCAATCCGTTGCAAAAATTGAAAACTTCGTCCTACCATCAGAGGATTCACTCACGCAGTAGGTTTAGCTATACTCTGTATTACTATTTCTGGCGGCTCATAATCCTAGTTTGTCATACCAGCTCAAAATGAATCCATACCCATTTGTTCCATACTCACCCGTTCCATATCAGCCTCCACAACAATGGCAGCAGAATCAACAATGGCAGACTCAACAATGGCAAGCTCCAGTCCAACAGGTCACTGTCCAACCTCAACCATATGCCATGGAACAGACAGTCCAATATCAGGCACACACCCGTACCGTTGCGCTTCCTGCTCCTCATAATCCTACCCCTCCTCCAGCCAACTCGTAAGTCACACAATCACACTATCATAATAACTGTTTGTACATCAATACTAAAAGCCTAGCTTCGAACAACAGTAAGTCTGCAATGATTGACATCTATGCTGGCCCCAACCGCAACAAGATCAGCGTCCACGAAAAGGTCCTCATGCGATACAAATACTTTTCTGACGGCATCAACCGTATGCGTTCCATCTCAAACGGCAAAGGCAAGATGGAATTCGAGTTCGCCAACCTCGATTTCCAAGGTGTCTCCGATGTCGCTTTGAAATGGATGTACAATAAACCCCTCGCTCTCTTCGTCTCAGAGTCCGGGCACATCAAATCCTCCTTGATCACTGAGATCTGGAAGGTTTCTGAGACCTGGAACATCCCCAAGATCCGCAAGGATATCATGGATACGTTGAGTAACGAGATCAAGCGCGAAGGTGTCGTCTCGACCGAGGATCTGATTGGGATTATGAAGGCGTTGTTCGCTCGATCTACGCTTGAAGATCAGAACATGATTTGTGATGTTTTGAGAATGGCCATCGGTAGGCTCGCACCATTGCAATGGTACGCTGCCATCAAGGCTGACAAGAATCCACATCCGGTTTTCTACCAACGCCTTGCTGGGTTGGTTTTCTTGAGTGTTACCTTGTGTCTCTGTGGTCATCCAGATTGCAGACTTGGTAGGATGGACAAGCGCCATTGTGCTGTTTGTTCTAAGAAAATCAACAAGACTGAGAATTTCTGATCTTATTGTATTATGCATGCATATGCTGGCATTTGATGCTAGCCCTGCTTCATTTTTATTTTATTCTTCTTAGAATTGACCTTGGCAATGTTCTCTTTTGCTCGGCTTATGGCTTTGGATGAGCCCGGTTGTAATTTTATTACTATATTTTGTTTTGAACGTCCGCTTTCCATGTCCTCATGACTGCACTACCAATTTGAACCGTGTACCAAGTGTATCTGGATGAGTATCTTTCCCATTCGAGGTATTCGCTCATTCCTGTATCTAGTCACACGCAGAACAAGGATATTTTCATTGTTGTTAGCTTCTCCCCTCAATAGCTACACTTAATAGATTTACTTGGTATGTTCAGAACTGCGTCTTCGTAGTTCATATATATCAATGAAGCTTCGCCGTTCAGTCATTACATGTGATATTAGATATAGATTCAATTATTTAATATACATAAGGGCAAAGTAGACGCCTAGAGACTTGTCTCTAAATGAGAATTTACATGCAAAATCGAGTAGCAGATAGGGCTAGAGTAGTCTGAGATTACGCTAGAAGCATTCTCTTCTGTAGATACAAATCAAGAGGCCAAGAATATAGAGAAAGCTATCGGACAGGGAAGAGCTTCAAAAGGTAAATCTGGTACATAAAAGAAATTTCCAAAAGCTTTTACAGAGAAATTCAATAAGGTAACCAAAGTTCTATACATGATACCGTGAATAAACGTGAAAAGTACTCGACGATAAATCAGATCACACGACTTCGTGCTCGATCTTTAACCCAGCTTCTCTCTATTTCCTTTTCAACTCTATTACCTTTAGTAAACTCAACTGCTGCAGGACTTTGTTTCTCCTCCGACGTGCCACTTTCGGCCCACGGATCTCTCCCCATCCTCGACGTGTGACGGAGACCACGATCTGGAGTTCGATCAAGACTAGCACGCCCCTGCTGTATCTGTTGGTTCGGTTTGTTCTGCTGTCCGGCAATCTGAGCGGTTAAAATGTTCCTCATCTGCGCAGAAATCTCAGTCGTAGCATCAACCACGCTCCTGATATCCTTCGCCAAGGAAGGCTCTCGAATCTCCGATTCTTTCAACTTCTTTTCCGCTTCTCCTTTCTCTTCTTTCAAATGGTCTCGCTTTCCTTTTTGCAAAATGATAGTCTGGAACAAGATAACCAGCCCTGGTCGATCAGTTGATAACTTGGAGATAACACGACAAATCTCGATAAACGGAAACCGCGCGAGCGCTTTATCAACGAGTCCGTCCAGCTCGCGACGATCTTTGGGTTCAATTTTGTTCACCGCAGCGTACATTCTCGCCAATACCTCGAAAAACTGCGAACAGTCAAACTTGCCGACACCTTTGACAGCCAACGACGCAGCGAGATCAACCTTCATCCGCTTCCACAAGTCGAATAGCTGCAAGCTCGCAACCACATTGACAAAGTCAAACATCGGGTTGTTTATGGCGCGGGTATCAAGGTCCGTATATTGGAATTGCGCATACGCGAGCCATTGAACTAGACGGGTGGAGACGAAGGTGTTGTAGTGCGACAGATCGAGAGGGTGGCCGTATGGTAGCTTTGAGATCATTTCATCCAGCACACGGGAACGGCCGATGATGTCGGTTCGTTTGATTTTGAGTGGCTCCTGGGTGATATCTACAGTGATTTTAATATCATCTGGGGTGAAGGTAGGAATCGGGACGATATGTTTGTGCATATGCGTCCGGCAGACGATTTCTGCGGTATTAGGAGGATGTGGTGTATCTAGTGGGACTATTGGAAATGGTCTGTTACATGTTAGCATAATGAACCTCTTGAACATAGCACTTTAGCAGGGATGGGCGTTACAAGTTATGATGATCACATCGATACGACCCTTGAGGGATACCGGGGATGCCTTCAGTATTGACATTTGGGACTTCTAACGTCGCCATAGACTTCTTCATTTCAGCAGCTTTTGCATCGGCGAGAGCCTTCTCGATGAGGTTAGGATGAGAGGCCTCAGGTATAACAGTCATCTTGTTTCGCTTGGTGAAAGATGAGGTATCTCCTTGAGCAGTCAAAGGACGCTGAGGAGGTTCAAAGCTTCGTCGAGGCTCTGCTTCTGGATTGGCAGAGGCGGCTCGAGGAGGAGAAACGAAAAACTCCTCCGATTTAAGAGCTTGCGGGCTGGAGATGACTTGTTCATGAGAGAGGGTGGACTTGTTGCCGGAGAAGATGCTGAGGATGCTGCTGCTCTTCGCGGATTGGGTTGATTGAGAGTTTCTTCTTCCGCGGCCGAGACCAAAGAGGTTCTTTTTACTATCCTTTTTTTCGGACATAATTCTCAATGAAGGTATAAGGTGAGTGTAGTCAATTATATTTGAAGGCGGAACCAGTCTGATCGCTGGGATTAAAGATCGTGGGGTCTCATTCAAAGGAATGAAAGTGAGGTAGGGAAGTGACTGAAACGGAAAAAAGAGAGGGTGATAGGGGGTGGTTTTGAGCGAGACTACAGTCCGTGAGTGATATCAAATTTATATCGGCAGTCGCAACTCTGTGTTACCGAAGCATCGATATATGACTATACACAATTGGGCGATAGCGAATTTGGGCATATGGAGCTATTCTGATAGCCACTATATTGAGATGTGCTAAACACGCTCTACACATACTCTTACAGTTACTACTTGCTTATGGTGCCTCCATCTCATTAAGTATCGGTTAGATGACTGTTGATTGAGGCCAGATTTTTATTTTTATAGGAACAACCTTTTATTTCCTATTATCTCTATTGGGGAAGACGCGAGAAAGTCGGGTTAACCCCGTTTCATTTATATCGCATTATCTATTTCCAATTAACTTTCATAACATATAGCAAACTATAAACCGAAATGAACATAAGGAATCCAACGCAAACTCCCATGTTTAGGAAGCTTAATTACTTTCCCATTCCTATCGCTTCGTATCAATGACTCAAGATACTCAGTGCCACATCGATGTTCTCTTTCGTATTTCTCAAACTTACTGGAAAGAATCGAAGATACGAACTCTTCCGGCTCTTGGTTAACTGTTGGATCAAATCCTCCGCCTCCCATAGCAATTATCGCAACGGATTCATCACGAAGAGACCTCATTGCTCGATGCAAGCCCAGCGATACCGCGTGGTCGGTTATACCCCCATCTCTAAGGGTTTCGTAAAATATTTTCGCGATTTCGACACTGGAGGAGTCTTGAACCTCCCACAATGTCCCCACCACATGACGAAACCCAGCCAAGTAGCATGCATTCACCAAGTTAACCCCTTCATCCAGAAGGCCGTCTGAAGATGTATATACGTCATTCAAACCTGTCGAGCAAGCTGAGAGGTATGCGAGGAAGGGAGCATTGGCCTGGAGTTTCTCTTCCCATAGAGCTTTCACTGTCAGAGGATTGGTTTTCCAGTCATCCAATAACAGCTGGCTCTCAGAAGGATCTGTCTGATGCGTACGACCATGGCCCGCGAAGTGGAAGATTTTGCAGTTCCTAAGGTTTTTTATTACTGTATCCCGATCCACTGGCGAGGTTGGCCTTATTGGGTTCAAACCCATAGAACTACACAATTTTTCGAGCATGTCGATCTCAGTTTGCGCGCATGGAAGTGCACAGAACCCTTGTGTCTTGGCCATTGAAACTATAAGAGCGTTATCTGCATTTCCAGTATATGAATCCGAAATTTGGTAGTTCCAAACCAAGGACTTTACGCTTAACCCGTATGATGATACAACCCTGTCAAGTGCGGATTCGCCAGAAACTTTGAAATGTCTTCCCGCTGCATGAAGGGGAAGATTAGAGAGTGGTCCGGTGGGAACCCACCAGATATGGGGTATTTCACCATCAGATAGGCTAGGAGCACCCGTGATCCCGAGCGTTTCTAAAATAGGGCTAACTGTGGTATCCCATAGCCAACTCAGGATCTTCCAGACTGTTGATTCATCTGCTGTCTTTATTTCGCTGGCGAAAAATTCGACGAGAGCGAGACTAACTTTAGGTAGGTAAACACTGGTAATAGAGTCTTTGGTGATCAAGAAAGCATCACATCGGTAGCTACTAATATTAACTACGACAATAGTACCGCGGCCAGCAGCAGCCATCATCTCACTTTGAGTAGGTTGCATGAGAAATGTACGAAACCCGGGCTTACTTCTGATTTCTTCCAGGATTTCTGTGTAGGATTCTCCCATTTGGCGCCTTCTTCTTTTATTTTCGTCTACGCCCTTTCGAGAAAAAATATGGTCGTCAGCGTTGGCGCGCTCAATTGGGGTATCAAGACATTCCCGCACTGAAATGAATCTCTTCGCTAGTTTTGGATACTCCTGTTCAAGCTTTGTGATATCAGTCCGCATCCCCAACATAAGTCCAGTTACGATGCCACGGCCGGTTTCCAAGAGCTCCAATGATCGATATGCGCTCCCACCCAACTGTAATGCGATAGCAGCTGCATCCGGTCCAGCTGCAGAGCCCGACTTTAGCTGTTGATACCTATCAGCATTTTGTAAAATCAGTAAGTTAAGTTCTCCGAGACAATTCAACGCTCGTTTTATATATATATAAGCTTCCCCCAGTCGCCCAAAATCTGCCATACACCGAGCCAGCCTCTGAGCTACGCTAAGTCGAGCTAATGGGTTTGCATCTTGATGTTCCCATGCTCTCGCGAAATAATATAACGAACGAAAGTAGTCCCTAGCATCATGTGATACCACCTGCCATTTAATATAATAGTTTACTGCTTGACTAAAGAGAACATCGCCATACGAATCGGTATCTTTTCTTTCTCGTCTAAGAGCCTCGTGTTGCTCAACAATAGACTGCTCCAAGTTGTAAGGATCGTTCTCGAGTAGAAACAGTTCCAAGAATAGACGACTCATTTCCCGCATGAGACCGTCATCAGAATCATGTGAATAAATTGCAGACTTTGCAAGCTTCATATACTCGATTGCTGTGTGCAGCTCCTTGATATTTCCTGTGCTTCTGAACTTCAGACGATAACTGCGGCCGAGTAATCTAAAATGCATGACCTTTACCGTTCTCAATTTTTCGATCTCGTGAATATCCCCGCGAGACTCAGAGGAGAACGGTAAAAATTCTTTTTTTGCAAGTCGCTCTTCCGTCTTGTCTAGCGTTTCGAACGAGTAATCTAAATAATTGATATCTCCGGTTCGTTCAAACTGACATTGGAGCGCCATGACAAGCGTAAGACGGCTCCACTGATGGTGGTTTTCAAGGCTTTCTCTCTCAGGAAGTTTCTCAATTGCATAGTTGAGAACTCTGATAGCGTCACCAATATCATCCAGAGCATTAAAGAGATTTGATCGATATAGGAGAAAGGTCCCTAGACTTCTAGCCATCCGCCCTAGCATCTCGTCTGCTGCTTCCCCTAGATTTTTGAACTTTGTAACTGACAAATCGCCTAGTCGAAGTGACAGCGCGATTACCTTGTCTAGATCTTTGATTTCGTAATGCTCGTTAAATCGAGATTGGTATAAGAGGAGCAGAATATATCTTATTAGTGCGGTATATTCAATCCTAATGGGCGCCGAAAGTCCAAGTAGTGTCTCAAGAGTGTTGATTCCTACTTCCAACTCCTTTAAATTTCCGGTCTTCTTGTACTCCCCGTGGTAGGCAAGAGCCAACTCGCTCGGTGATTTCGCTTGCTGTCGCAAATCCGTTGCAGATGTTTCGAGTAGTAGAGTTCTAAGCCACTCTGCGTGGTAGCGATCGTCTTGAGATTGGCGAATATCGTAACGATGTTGAAGCAAATTAATAAAGTGGCCGACGTTAATTATGAAGTCCTCTCTAGATGATTTTTCGGTCGCAAAAATGGTGACCCGAGCAGCCTCAACACACAGGTCTAGGTCGTGTAGCGTTCCGGTAACTCTATTTTGGGGCTCCCACTCAACCATTTTGATAGTCATACCCATGAACCTGGACGTATCGGAGACAGGGTCGAAAAAGGAAAAAACGTCATTAAAAGCCAATCTAAGAAACTCTACCCCCACCGAGCTAGCCCCCAAAATCGCGGGCTTTTGGCACCGATCCACTAGCGGGAAGGCAGTTCTCGTATCCAGATCGCTGCACAGAGCAATACATAGTATTAGAATGGGTTCACCGTGCAATATGCCCAGCTCCCTATCAGATTTTGGATCAGACGCTTCTTGAACCCAAAACCTAACAGTTATAAATCCTTGTGGTATCTCTGGTGCGTGTAGGTATTTTTCTCTGTAGATTGTCCAACAATGATAGATGAAGTCTTCACATTTATCATCAATGTCTAGTTGGTTCCCGTTTCCAGATTTTAGATACTCACAAAATCCTTCAACAGATTCCACCACCTCTTCATCTGAAGCTGAAGTGATAAAAGTAGCTATTGGGGGACTAACTTCCCAGCCAATAGTGGTCATTTTGAATTTTCGAAGATTTCTCTTAATTCCAATCTCGAAGCTATGTTCGAGATCAATCAAGACTAAAGAAAGACGAGATAATAGCCTCAAAATCTGATGTTATAGAAATAGATTGGGTTGGGTTGAATTGGAGGATATTGCATCAGTTGTAAGGCTTTAAATGTCGAGAGGATCCAGCAACTTGCTTCAAAAACCCTTATTATGAAGATTTCAAGTTTTATTTTTGAGCGGTTAATGTCCAGACTGATGTATCTGAAATACGTGTTGTGCATGTATGCCAAATGGCGCGCATCACAATCTTGATAATGAATTTCTCCAGCCTCAAGACGACGCAAATAGGGAATTCTTCGGATTTCGAGGCTCCGAGGCTCGAATTCTTCGAGGATCCCTTCTTATCAAATTTAGAAGGAATCATCAACCAAAAATGAAAAACGCAAAAATATTTATTGGACTTGGATTCAGAAACTCACTTGCGCTCCCTGTGTAGCAAATTCTTGATTCCTGCTGGCACATTGCGCGGAGGCAGATAAGACCGCCTATATTGTTCTATTAATAGATTTTTAATTATATTTTAGAGATCTAGTATAGATCCAAAAGCACACACCCTTTCACAAGCCAAAGTCTCCCTCTGAATGCGCATTTGGACCATAAGCTGATTCTCTAACAAAAGCGATTCCTCAATCCTTCACCTGAAACCCCTGTACATGTATTCCCTTTTAGCCGCCAGTCAAACTCCGCTCAAATCGATTAAATCAGTAGCTCCGCTTAATTCTATTATTTCTATCATTGACCAACTGCTGAATCCTCGACTGAAGCTGCGTAATCATGTCTTTCTAAGCTTGAATAGTAGTCTGCAAATTCGCTTCTTGCGCTATATTTACAAATCACTAAGCCAGCGTCTTACAATACATCCATATACTACCAGTACACCGCAGCTTTTTAAGGCAATGATGAAAGGAACATACCTTTATACGCGTTGATATTCTTATCCAAGACTGCCTGCGATTGCGTTATATAGTTTTGGAAGTTGTTTTTGCATTGTCGAACAGAGCTGTTATAGATTGAAGGTGTGATTAGCGTATTATTCTTGGGGCAAATGGGTTGCGAGATATGAAACTTACATTTTAGATTGGGGCGATCGACCCAATTCCAATTAGCGGGGGAGGCCGTAGAGACGGAAAGAGCGGCAGCGGCGAAAAAAGATGGTAAACTTCATTTTAAGATGAGTGATTGGATTATAATAGATCTCGAACTGTAGGGCGAGTAGGGTGTAGTCGAAGGACCGTATTATTTGGAATTTCTAAGGAAAGTGATGGTACACCTGAGAGGTGGAATGATATATTGAATTGTGCAGACCCTCAGGATCAATCCATCCATTCCATATACGCGGTCTCGGAAATTTCAAGGTCCTCTTGATCACAGCTCCCAATTCTGAAAAGTTCATGTTTATAGGCGCTCGATTCGAAAAGTAGAGTTGTAAGCGAAGGGTTGGCTACAACAAATTGAAGTTTCGAACAAGTTGATTAAGCGTATTATAGCGGTTCTTATATTGCGACTGGTTGTTGCACGTGGATATGCATGAGCGCTGTGTATGAAAATTATTAAACTAGATTCAAACAATTTGGGAGTTCGTAAGCGCAAGAGAGTATATCAGAGGTGGTTTCAAAACAATAACTAAGGACAATATGGAGATCAACAAACGAAAATTTAGGTACAAAATAGCATTTTCAAGTTTAGCAAAGCTGGGTTATTGAGAATCGAGGGAAGTAAATCTGCGATCAAGGTGACATTAAATCTTCGATCCAAGTATAGAGGGTGCCACTTATAGATTCCTATTCGAAATGTAGATGCTGTTTTGACGGATCGAATTACTAGTAGAGGCCTTTGCCAACTTTAACGGCTACGGACAACCTTTACTGGCAATATATTAGATGATTTAAGGTTTCAAATTCCAGATTTTTGGAGAGAAAATAAGCATTTGCAGTGATGGAGGTTCTTGGGTTCACCGTCGCTAATATGTCTAGCGTATGGGATTACTCGTTGGCTTGATTCCACGGAACAACGCAACCTTTATCAGAATACTAGAAGATATGGAAAGCTTATGCAAGAGATACCGATTTCGTAATTTTAAACGTTTGTAAATGCATTGCCTTGCCATAAGAACGGTTTATCTTTATTGTAAGGCTGCCCGTTAACGGGGCGGCAAGGATACTCGATATCCTTAGCCATTATGCCTCTCTTTTTCGCGACAGGGAAGCTCAAACCAATTTAGCTCTCAGATCCGCCTAGAATCTTGGAATCTTGGAATTTGCTGTTGTGCGATATTAAAGTTACTCACGAGCAACAAGGGTCTCCTTACGTCGCGTCTATTTCATGAGACAAATCCAGGGAGATATTCTTGTGACGCGGCTTCTGAAGGCAGAAACGGAGAGCGTATAGAACTTTGCTGGGTTGCTGAATTGATTGTGACAAGTACAATGCTGATCCTACATTTTGTTGAACTTATTTACTTCGGTTCCAGTGTTCACCTACTGCATGCAGCTAGCTATTCTGTTAGACGAATCGAAGAGGTGACGACACAGCGGGTAAGATGCCGGGCCGTCGAATTGTGACGTAGTTATTCAAAATTCTTCAGTTATGGCATTTTATTTCTATTTGTCTCAAAAATCCGATATTGCTCTTTTGCTTCTTGGATCAAAAGGTTCTAGAACTCTTCCTCTTCGAGGTGGATATATATCCCTGCTCGTGATGGTCTCAGAAGATGGGCTTGGTGATCCCTGATGATTGATTGTTCGTCTTTGTGTGACCCATTGAACGACAAGTCTTGGCGAGCGGCTGTGTTGTGTCAAACACCCTCATCGCAACACGTGGGGCTGAGTCACAATATACTTTATCCGATTGGTGGCGCCAGGGAAGACCCCTTTTCGTCTTCTGGTTAGGATCATGCATGAACTATCGAATTGGCGACTTCTGATCGAAGAGAGGGATGAGCGCATGAGAGCCATCGCGGCGAGAGAGGGGCACGGACAAGAGGCGAACCGAAAGGAGGGGTGTGTGTGGCCCGTTTTCCTTTTTCTACAATCTTAATTGGCCTTTTAACGCTTTTGTATTTTGGGATGCGCCTGGGCAGAGTCCACGGCGTCCTTCACATTATTATTAGGCTCTCATGATGACGGGAATGATGACGATGATTCTGAATATTCTGAGAGATCGGTATTAAAACATTCATCTGTCTGTCACCATCGTTTAAGCTACTCTTCTCTATCCATCCTATTCCTTCCTTTCCAGATCCAGATATCTAGAAATTAAATCTAGCAGTATCAGAAAAAATGGCGGATTGGTTCGACAAGATACCCTACCTCAACACCTATCCCCTCGAGACTTCATTCCCCTATCTTACCCCGGACTTTTCATCCCAGCGCTCTCGGAATACCACTCTCGCGTGCACTCGAATCGCCATTCTCGGTTCCCTCAAAGCCAGTCGCCTCCAGGGTGTCGGCAGTCTCCAGAGCACTCCAGCCCGCTCCTACTCTTCTCAATTTCTCTCCACAACCAACTCTCGGTCGGTTCTCAAGCCGTACCGACAACAACAACCTCCACCACCGCCACCTCTGAGCCAAGCAGAGTCCAACCTCGTCTACCTCTTCACAAACTACATCACCCAATCTATCCTCCTCCAACATCTCACAACCTATGATCTTATCGCACTCCGCCAAACTTCGCCCTCTCTCCGTCGCATCCTAGACCGTGAACATACACTATGGCGTACCGTCAACATCTCCAATCCTCGCTTGTCAATCCCGAAAACCACCCCCAAGCGCTGCCATCGCACCGATATAACCTGCAATCCGACTACCTTGTTACGCTATCTTACCAAAATCGCGAATAATCACCTCGCGAATACACCCATTTCACCATACCATCACATCAGAGTATTAATACTGGATAATTTCAATTTTCACTATTCCTACCAACACCATATAATAGATATGCTAAACCTCCTCTTCGAAAATCCATGTCTCGCAGAACACTTAAAAATGCTATCCATCCGTGGATTCTGGGACCTCGATATCGCACATATCACAAATTTCCTTCGAGACCGAGAAATCGGTATTCGCGGTGAATTCAGAAATTTAGGTTGGAAATACACTGATTCTGACAATGGTGAAGAAGGAGTCACAGTCACCGACCGGGCTGGGAAAGTGGTGCCGACGGAAACGTGGAAGAAGAAGAGAGGCTGGAATTTAGAAGTTTTCAGGTTTGCTGGACCCGGGTTGTTCGCCGGAAAAGAGACACCCTACCCGACAAATACGGTTGCACTTCCTGTCAATGTACCCAGTTTTTTGCATATACCGGTGGATAAAATCGAAGAGGACGGTGAAGGGAACGGAGGTTATTATGGGGGTTATAAAGAGGTGTTTCTCACCGCGCCGGTTCATTCTTGGGACGACTATAATGGCGGGAAATTGGTTAGAGCTATGAAATCAGCGGAAAGGTTGGGAGTGAAGATTGATGTTGGATTTTGCAAGAACGAAGAAGCGCATGTGAGTCTCGATTCTTGGAGTGGTAGACGACTATGGGGTGTCTGCGAGAAACGATGGGAGAGGTGCGTGTTGCCTGGATGTAGATGGGCTGGGTGGACCCAAACATGTGGCAATTGTCGGTGGCGTGGGGGAAACTGCTGCCGCGGCTGTTATGGGTGGATTTGCGAAGGTTGTAAGAATATGGGAAAGGGTACCTTTGGCCCCGGCGATTTCTGGTGTGGTAGCAAGAGCCGGGAGTGTGCTGCTGTTGGCCCTGAGATATGCCTTGACCTTTAGGGTGTGATTTATATTTGTTTGGATTGGCGTGGATCTGATGGGGATCAGCTGGAGTTTCTGGATCATATTTCATATTTTTAGGGGCGTTCTTTCGGCTACCTTCTTTGTATATATTTCGATCTTCCTCTGAGTGTATATATTTTCTGAGTGGGTGGTGCCTTTTTTATTCGAGACGAGCTTTGTATGCTTCAAATGCTATGTTAAAATGCAACAATTTCAACACGATATGAATTGGGAGCCATTTATAGAGGCGAGGCACATTTATGTCATTCTCGAGCCATTTGAATTATCGAAGATCATATATATATCAATTGGAACGTCTCATAGAGTGTACCTATATTTGCTCCTTCCCGGAGAAGCTCAATAGAGTTTATATACAAATTTATATAAATTATCGGTGGCAACCTCACGAGAGCACGAGGATAAGCAAGCCACCGCGATTATCATTGTCGCTACGACTATATCCATGAACAACGGAACTGCCATGCATATCAATCAGAAATATATTCAAACTGCGTATAAAAAAAGTCTTTCCACCTGCCTCTATAAATACTTTAGTACTTACAAAAAGTCTGTAGAACCTAGGCATTCGTATTTCTACACATATTTGTTGATATCTTAGTAAATCATTGATTTTCACACACACACAGTTTGTATATTTGGAATATATCGTAATACCTACACCACATACTCATCTATAATACGTATATATACCAAATATGGCGGACAATCAAAGAAACTCAGGTATCATTCCCCCACCTCCATCAGTCCAGTCTTCACCAGACATCGAGATGGAGATAACAACCAATCAGAATCCGGGACGACCTAGCCAGCTCTCTGTGCAAGTTCTAGATATCAATGATACCCAAGTACAACCTGTCGCTCAAATACAATCTATCACTCAACCACAACAAGACCCTGTCACTGAAGTATGGCCTACGATTCAAGCTCCACAAACTTCCGCTCCACCATCTTCGAGAGCGAACAGACGGGTGAGATTTGAAGACGGTGGTATCCCTGGCCAATCTCAGTCTCCCCACGTTCCAACAGTCACTATCCCTTCAAACGAAAACGAAGTAACCACACAAGATATCGAGCCTGAGGCGCACGTATCATCTGCTTCCGGTGACCATATCGAGAGCGAAGAACAGCACCAACAGCAACAGTCAAACATCGCCCCGATAAATCCAGAGCCTTTAGCCTCGGTCCTTACCGACCCTCTCGCTTTTTTTCTGCAAGACAGAGTCGATTCGAAAACCCACGAAGAAATACAAGATATGGCGGCATATTATTTCAATTATCGCCGGGAACGCTGCACCACTCATGATTCATTCCTTAGTCCCTCTCCTCCTCCGGTTGTGAACCCATCACCACAGCCATATACCACCCGTTTTTCAGGTAATAACCCAGTATGGCGACCCCCAATCACCAACCGGCCTCCTCCAACCTGCGCGGCAAGATTACAGCCCAACAGACTATTCAATTTTGACTTTTTCGCCCCAACATGGCACACCCAACATACCACAATAAATATCACCCCACTACGCCCACCCCCCTTCCCATACGGTCAATCTAACCAATCCGATGAACTATACTTCATAAATGGTAACGGTAATGTAGCGCCATTACCGCGAGAAGCATACCCGAATGTTCCACCAGACCCTAGAAGAGAACAGTTAACAGCTGTAACGGAAAACCCCTTCATCAGAGCATGGTTTTTCAACCCTCGCATGCCTGATCCGCCGCGAGAACCCGACCCGCGAGATGGGGAGATACAAGCGGCCGTGAACGCGAGGTATGGTGTTGCTCCTCGGCAGCCTGCAGTTCAGCCTGTTGTCCCTACTGGTCAGGTCCCGGAGTTGAGTATTGGTAGTCCCGTGCTTGCTCTTACCGTGCCCCCTGGGGCGCCCGATATTCCTCCTCTCCATGATGATGTGGATGAGAACCCGAGCATAATATTGGCGGGGTGGGAGGTTACGCTTGAAGATGTTAGGAATGCTCCGCTTATTGAGGAACGGGAAGAGTTTAGTGGGGATGAGAGTGTTGATATTGAGAGTTATGAGAGGTTGGAACTTATAAATGAGGATGGTGAGTGTGATGAGATTGTAGCGGGGGAAGAAGCTGAGGGGGATGATGAAGTTAAAGATCGGGGCGAGACTTATTCTTCATCGAGGGCGAAGAGAAAGCTTGAAACGGATGGGGATGGCAATAATGAGAATGGGGATGAGAGACCGGGTGCTTGTAAGATGCCTCGATTGATGTAAGAATACATTTGAGGGCTTTGAGTGTCTGATTGGTAACTCGATTTGTGCTGCTATGGTTTTGATATCGCTCCAGTAGTGCAGTTTTTAGGATAAAGCGTCGAGTATTACATGCCTTAGCTCTATTTGTTCTTGATTGTGGCGTATAGTGTAGTGCGGATGGGGTATAGTTTAAAATAGAAAATAGACTCGCTGGATTACAATAAAAACGAAGCATTTGTTAGTTTTCAATAGTTAGAAAACTGACCTCCTCTAGGCAAAGCGTGTTGATGTACGTCGCCGATTTAGCCCAGTGGTTTTCTCATCTTGCAAAGCAGGCATGACGAAGAGATGCTAGATGGCCTGGCCATATTTGAATGTAATTTGTGGCATTACCCACTTGGCTATGATAAAACACTTATGGGTAAATGATTTTCTCTTCCCTTTAGCCGAATTCAGGCAGTAAAAAGTCAACAAAATTATAAAATTGATGGTCATCTATTGGGGGAAGACCTCAGCATTAGAAGGAAAACCCGAGCTCTAGTACGATTACTAGATCGCAACGCCATAGTACCATATTGAATTAGAATACGTACGTACTAGAACTCGGCCATACGAGCATATACGTTGTAAAGATAAGTTTTCAAGACTACAATATGTGTCAATAATTTGCGCTACCAATCGGCTAGTTAAATACCAGCCAAGATATAGTTAGCAGCCAAAATTAGCTACCTGGACAACAAAAGTATTGGCCTTGATCTTAACTGCTCTACCGTAGATACACTAGTATACCAGGTTTATTGTAGCGATTATGGAATGGTGTCTTTAGCTAATCGTTGGCTGATTTACTGGCTGGGTATATGAGATACTAACCCAACCAAAATCAACTTTCAGGTAACTCCTCACTTCTTATATAGCAACTAGAATAACAAGAGTTTAGTTCTGGTAGGAAGTAACAGAGAAGTCGTGGAAAGAATGTCGGTCCGTGATGCATAACGTAAAAGTAATTCGAACATTATCTCGCCTAATGACTACATATTCGCAGGTTCGGAATCTATATCGTCAATAAGCTGTGAATACGCATCGAAAAGCTCAGAACCCTCTCTAGATATGGAATTTTTGTCTCTTTCTTTGAATTTTTCTGCACCTAAACAACTAATTTTACCCACCATTTTGGCGGCGGGGCTGCTTTAATCAAAATTTTCTAGCGGAACTCTTGTTACCAAGGATGTAAAATTTCGGAGAACGAATTGATAATGGGAATTAGGAGCTACGCTAAGTTTCAGGTCAGGGTGGGCCAAGGTTTTATTGTGCATATAGCGAAGACCAAAAACAAGTTGGAAGCAGATGTCTTTGACCTTTTTTTCCGGAAGTTTTCGCTCGCTCATCAGGTACTGCCCCAAGTCTCCGAGCTTAAGATATTCCTGTGTCACAAGGACACTGGTGTCATCTTGAAACCACCCAAATGACTTAACGAAGTATTCTTCACACTGCCCTCAACATTTAAGCCTTGTTACTTCTGCCACAGGATGAGAATAGGATATGGACATACTGTATGGCGAGAGCACAACATAAGAACCTCCAATTCTCGAATGCGATCATTTTGATGCCTCAAAGGGGCGCCCGGTTGGGTTGAGGTTCGGTCGCAATTTTGACACCTCAGTCCTTGTGACTAAGCTCCCTTAGGAGAGGCTTTGATGCTGAAAGCTAGGCGATTGCGACAATTTATAGCGGGCACGATCGAGCTCTTTTTCGGTCTGATGTGGCCCACTAATTGAGTAGCAATTAGTGGATTTAGACCCAGGACTCTTTTGGTCCTGTTAGATAAACAATAAGAGTTTGCGGTGATATTTTATAAAATCCATCAGTATATAAATTTATACAAAGGGTTTTAGATGTTATGAGTTTATGAATGGACTGTGATTCGACTCAAGCCTTATTGCGGGGCCACTACAGCCTATGCACGCTCAGAGCGTATATCATATCGCTATCGCTCGAGTCATTCTTAGGGACATTCTACTTTTTTAATTGAATGCAAATTCTGCGAACCGCCAACTTGTGCCCTTCACGCTCACTTCACGCTACAGACATATTGCATAAACGACAGCAGCAAATGCGAACGCGGGGTCGAATAATATGGGTTGATTGTAGGGCGACTGTTGTGTTGGGGTGGCTGGGTGGGTTGCTGTCAGCGCCACATGCACTGAAATGGCAACGCAGGACCATAACGCCTATCTCTCCGTTTCCAAAACTTCATCTGATATCACCAACTTCTTATATCGCCCACAACCATCATGGATCCGCCTAGCGGAGAGTGCCTTATTCAATCTCTGCCTGCGGAGCTACTCCATCGTATCTTTATCGCCATCGATGACCCGCAAACCCTCTGTCGCGCCGAACGAAGCTGTCACCGCTGGCGCTCCATCATCAACAACAGCCAATCACTGTGGCGCAACCTTGCCATTAAACTCTCAAGCTCCAGAATCCTTCCAGAGAAGCTAAACCAACTCGGCAAGGGGAGTTTGATCGTTGGCAGATTCATTCCAGATGAAAATGGTGACTATGGGCGATGGGATTATCTTTATAAAGACCTGGTTCGAAACATTCATTCGTTCAACAGGATCCCCGGCGCCAATTATAGTGAATTTTGCTTTCAAAATTCAAGGGAAACTGCTGCATATCTTCTTTTGGAGAAGGGACCTGAAATTATTGATGTCATTTCTTCTATGCCTGAACTTTCTGCGCTTCCGGAAGAATACGTCGATCACGCTGGAGCTTACGTTGTTCGAAAAATCGATTTCACATCCTCTGCCATTGAGGGCATGAGGCTCCAAAATCGGCCGCTTCAGATCTCAAAAACGCCATCATTTACAGATTCGTTATGTATTGGCGCCAAAGAGGTGGAGGAGACTTCGTGGCTATATTTTGCAGATCAAGTCACCTTTTGGTCCCGGATGCTTCCGGGTACAGAATTTCAAACCCAATCCCCCAGTCAGAGTCAGATTACGATTCAAAAAGGTGTAATAAGGGCTGGAAGTGATGGTATTTTTCCCGAAGGGTATTGGCGCTTTCCTGAACAGCTGTTCCAGAAAGCTGTCAAAGACGAGGCCCCATCAGATGATATTATCAACACAGAACCACGGGATGCAGAAGGATGCCCATCAGATCTCTTAGGAGATGAACGGCAATCTAGTCCCCAGAAACGAACTTGGAAGGTATTTACCACAAGGGCAAAGTCAAGCGCATCCTCGAGCTTGTTCTTACCGCTTCATACTCCAGATACAAGCGGTGGACTCATTGCTAATGATTTTCTCAAGACGGAGGGTGAGCCTGATGAAATGAGTCAGGATCCTGAGCTCGCAAAATCCGTGTTAGAAACCGCTAGTCCTCCCACTGACGCCGCTGCCGGTGACAAAAACCTTCACCATTCACTAAAATGGATGGCGCCGATCGATTCAATGAATACTCTCCCACATTCACGTCGATGGGATGATAAACACACTATCTATGATTCATTTACAAGAATTTTCGGCTTGACCCCGAAGGATATTGCGGCTTATGAGAGTTCTCCCGCTTCTGCTATCGTTCTTACGAATACTCTATACGGCGAGATGCAGAATCAAGCACACTCGGACGCAAATCTGCGAATAGTCTATGACCGACGGAAAGGTAAGTTCCCTACAGCCGTCGCAGCTCGAGTAGACCGCCTCGCACTGCCTTCAGGCAAACACGTACAACGAGATTTCGTCCGTCCTAGAGAGCCAGTGCCCACCGTCAATCAAAGTTGGAACCTCTTCGGAGGGGCGAAATGGAGTCTAAACTCCGTCAAATTCTACAAAGAGAACGAGGCTGCCGAGGCCGAGGGACGAGACCCGTATAGTGGTAGTGGAGGTTCTTCTAGCTCTGAGCCATGGTGGTTCCATGAAACCTTTTATAGACTTGGTGTGGAAGAAGAAGATGATTGGGAAACAGCGCATAAATGGGAATATCACAGCTGCGGCGACTACCTCATCCTCTCGGATGACGTTGGCATGTCCGGCCCCTGTACGATCAGTTGCTTCAAAGCCGGCTTCCATCTTGAGAAATCCAAAGTCGATCCCAAGCAGTATCTCCGCGGCGCTGCATTGAGAAACTATCGAGCAGCTGGTTCTTCATCTGATTTGGTATGGCAGCGATCACTCAAATGCTCGGGATATATCTTCGATCGTGCTAGCGGCTCCGCTGTGTACTCTCTCAACGACCCTCAGAACCCTGATAGCCGCCCTGGTTACTTTCTCGACAATGATGGCCTGTCGCTCAACTCCAAAGTGGTAGTCTATGCCACTCGCAAAAAAGTATTCTACTCTCTCGACTCGGATTCTGCTATTGTCGAAGAAACTGGGCGATCTCTTTCCTGTATGGAATTCCATGTTCTCTCTCTCGAAAATGGTCAAACTATAAACATTCTAGATTTGGAGTACGAGAAGAGAGTTATCGGAAGCACGGAGTCATGGTACGGGTGGGTCAGTTTTGTTGTGAGCGACACCCATCTTATGGCCACGGTTGGTGGTAATGTTCATTCATCCCAGGGTGCCGAGAACGAGAGTGATGTTTTGGCGCGGACCTGGGGTGAAAATAACCGGTACGGCCGGGAGGAAATATTTGTCTGGCCGCTTGATGTGCCCGATCAGAATCTTACTTTAGCACCCGACGAGCGCAAGATCTTCCCGACAGGACGGTTAGGGATTGGGTTTAACCAACATCGTTGGTGGCGACGGACTCGCTTTCTAGCACTCAGTCGTGATGGACAGTTTTTGACAGCTTCCTCAAAGTACGATTTGATCGTGTGGGATCTGTGGAATGTGAAAACCCCACCAATACATTATAATTTTGATAAAACCGGTAAGCCATCGCCATCGAAGCTCAAATGTTAGTAGTGAATACTAATAAATACACAGAAGGAGGTTTGAAGATTGCGCCTGACGGTTATCCTCTCCCCACCACGGATGATGTTGCATACAACGGTCTTTGGCTTCAATTTCGCGATGTAGTGGTCGACCCCTCCTGCCAATCTCTCCCAAACTCCAATCTCACCCACGAACGCGAACTCCTACGAAAAGTGATATTTGTACCAAGCTCCGAGCTTAGATTGCATTTAGACGGAGTGGATTATGACTTCCAACGTACCGAAATTGGTAGAGGGGCGGCGGATGATTTGGATAGACGTGCGTTGCGACGGTATCATAATGGATTTCTCGGCGATAGCAGCAGCGAGAGCGACGATTGGGAAACCGAGGATAGCGAAGACGATGATGATGACATCGATGACGATGATGATTGGGACCTTGAGGGTGGAGGACCGTTCTCAGGGTATGCTGACGATGACGATTATGAGTATGACGAAGATTACGGGGATGGTACGGATGAAGACGATGACGATGACGACGACGATGAGCATGGGTCACCAAGAGAAGGTTTTTCCAATCTCTCGACTCAGATGAGGAGGATGGATTTGGATGACGGATATGGGGAACCAAGTGGGAGTGGCGATAATACAGCCGGGAATACTGGAGGAACAACTGCTTCTGCAACATGGCAGAGTACTACGGAGAAGACAGATGAACTCCCATCTGACTGGTCTTCTAAGCCCCATGATCCAGATAATGAGTGGTGACAACATTTCTACTTTCTTCTATTCGGTTGTTTTATGGAGGAATCTAAACATGAGCAATTCGAGCGCGCACCGTTATTCGGATTTACTTCCTTTTCGAAATTTATGGAATAGAAGAGTGCTTCAGTATCATACAGATATTATATTTAATCCACCTGATGGTCACGTTGTTACTAGAGCACTTAAGAAATATATTTTTTATTGAAAATGATATTGCATATTTACGAGACAGCCCTTCGGTAGGATATATATACTTATACTTTTGTTTCCTAGATACAAGCCGCCACGCGCTCAGAGGCACAAAAGCGTTCACCTACCTACTTACGTTCGATGCTTTCCCCGATTACCCCATTAATAAGAAAGGGAAGAAAGAAAACAACGACAGACAAGTGATCAATGCTAGGAACATAATATGAAATATAAACCAAAGACCACTATTTCTTATAATCTTATGAACATATTCCATCTCCTTGATTGATGCAAGTATGCATATACACTTACTTGACAAATAGAGCTAGCTCTTGTTATCTTTTAGATTTTTCGCTTGAAATAAAAAAAACATTTTGGGTAATTATACCTCCTCATCCTCCTCCTCCACTACTAACCTTTTCCCGGCTTCGTATGTTGGAGACCATATTCATTTGAAAATGACAAAATAAAAATGAGTAGCATTAACCAAACTTCTGCTTACCAGTATGCTGGCCTCAAACCCGCTAGTCCGCTCATGTCGTCTGAGTGTTCGTCCTTTTTGCGTTGGCCGGTGATCTAGTAGTCGATAAGCGTTGTGAGATATAGGCCATATCGTAATCGCTACGGGGTAACAATTGAGCAGCGCACCGGGTCAAAAACAGGTAATTATATTTCAAACAGCAAATATGCTAGTCTGCGAATAAAACAGATGGCAATAGCATGCAGATAACAGGCTCTGAAAGGAAAAGGGTAACATGCATGATGAGAAGACACAAAATGGTAGCCTCATTTTCTCGATTTAGAAAAGAGCAAATCCTCCCTTCTCAGCTTCGATCTGTCTAGCACTTACCTCAAGTTGTACGTTCCGATGCACACCAACCAACCAATCAACGTAACTCTGGGCTTCATTATTCCGATCTTCAACCAACAGACCCGCAAACTCAAACTCACTACCATCCAACCCCTGCCGCGCCATCGTAACCGTGATCTGTCTACCCGTACGCTTCTCCTCCAGCCATCGTACTAGATTCCGGGTCTGGGCGTTCAAGTGCGTCTCAAGCAGAGGTATCACATCTGGCGCGAACGGATCCAGCGCCTGCAAGGACTCCTTACCTTCCCCGAACAGGTCCTCGATGAGGTTCGGCGAGACGTGAGCGTGAAGCCATAGTAAGCATGTTTGGCCATTATCAACGAGGTACGCCCCGCCTTCTTCTATGCGGGAGAATGATGCACGAATTTGTGGTGGGATAGAAAGGAGTCCGGTGTTGGCGTCTGCGAAGCCTTGCCCGGGTTCGAGGGAGTGGAGGGGGAGGATGCGAGGGTATAGGTAGGATAGAAGCTCGGAAGGTGGCATCTGCTTGATTAGGCGCATGGCATGGGTACGCATATCGCTTGATATTGGGCCGGCTAGAAGCTCGTTTTAGCTCCGTGCCTCGTCAGTATGCTTGAATAGAGAATGACTTACCTCTAAATGCGCGGCATTTTACCAGTGAGAGCATGTACATAGCGAATTCCTTCATGTTTTCGGGTAAGACCAGCTGTCCGGGTGGTGTTTGTGTTGAAAAGTGTTTTCGATAATTCGCTAGAATCTCGATGCACTTTTCGGTGATGTTTTGTCGGATATCCTTTAGATTTCTGTCAACCATCTTGTTTGCAGCTATTAAATCATGTTAGCGAATATTCTGCGACTATATGACGAGCATTCGGAATTACCCTCTTTTGCGATAATCGATACTACCGCCTCTTGGTCTACAAATCTTAACACCTCTCTTCCAGCTTCAGTCACCGCCGCTACGATATTCTGCACTCTTACTCTCCTTTCACCCGATGCAGTAGTGTAGAGCAGCGCACTCTGGAAATGTGCATCCAACTTAGGATCCAGCTTGCCATCATAACTAAACATGACAGCAATACTCTTATCCGCATCAACTGCACCCATCTCCAAGTCTCCGCCAAACGTCTTTTGCAAGAAGTTTCCATGATACGCATTGACTTGCAATCCATTCGAACAACGCACTTTCATGAGAGCTTGGAATCCTCCTTCTCTGGTTATCGCGTGAGCGATCTCTTTGCTAACTTTCGGTCCGTCCCGGGTTCCTACAAAGTTCGGGAAGAAAAATGTGTCACCGCCTGATGTCGCGGCTAGGTGACCTAGTGTGGCAACATCAATATACGTCGAAGGTCCAAGCATCATGTCGATTCCGATACCAGCGTCGACAAGCTTCTTGGCCAAAGCAACATATGTAGGGTTTTCGGTTTTGAAAAGAAGCCGCTCCTTCTCGCCAGCGTGCGAGTTCGGGTCGTCTCGCATTACGAGATTGCCGGTGACCTTGAGGGTAGGTAACGTAGTCATGCAGCATAGTATACGGCCACCTGTCGCTTCCAAGGCAGATATAGCAGTTGTCAAAACAGGTAAAATTGCGGTTTCTGGTACTCTCGTATGTTGGTGGAGGGAAGGTAATAAGTCTAGAAGACCCTCGATTTGTGCTCTGTGCCATGTTAGTCAGGCGGCCAATATAAAAATTTGTGCGAAGGAGGCGTACCTTGATTCATAAGGGTCAACAAAGAGGCCTTCTTGTAGAGGAACAAATGGCTCTTCTAGATCCGTCATCATCATCATCTGAGCGGAATCTAGCTTCGGCTAAAACACAATTAACTCCATGTTCTCGAAGCATTCAATTGAAAGCACCTACGCTCAAGTTATAGAACCCAATGTCCTTATCAAAGCTCACGATACCAATCTTACAACCCTTTGGCAGCTTTCTATTCTTGATCTCCGTTGTCGCCTCCCCGTTCTCGTCAGGCTCTCCTTCAACTTCTTCCACATCGTCATACAAAGCCGATTTGATAGCCTTCGCCACGACATCAGTCCAACCCTTATCCACAGCCTCCCTACCTGTCTCGATCAAGAACAGCCATCGTAAGGGCGTCGGCGGTTTAGCCCAGTACTCCTTCGGCACCAAGAACTCCACCGTACCCCTCGACAGCTCCGGCCTCGAATCGCGATCTATTCTCCTCCCTTGGTTGTCTATCGGCTGGAAATATTCCGGTGAGACTTCGTTGTTCGGGAATAAACACATGTTGCAAACAAACTTGCTCCCAGAAGAAGTGAACTGCATGAACGGATTGATGTAAGTTCTACATCTTCGACAACGTGGGGGACCAACATCGCCAAAATCTAGAACCGGCACGGGGCCCTCTTCTGGTTTCTGTGCGGCGAGAGGGGTGAGGATGAGGGACAAGGGTAGACCGGTCTGGGCAAGAAGTTCAGCCGTCGCTGGGATATTGTTGAGCGTCATGCGAGCGAATTTCGGAGAGGAATTTCCTTGGTCGTGGGCTATAAAGTCCGCAGTCGAAGGAGGAGGGAGGTGACGTTCAAGTGTGGGATATATTTGTGTATCGGCTTGCTTCTGCGCGAGTTCTCGTGATTCAGGAACTGAAGGTATCTCGTCCGGATCAACTCTATTCTGCGAACCAGGTCCCGCGCCAGAAGCTGGTTTTATCGCAGCGCTATACTCTGCTAACTGACCAGGTGCGCCCATACCAGGTGCCGCCGGAGCCTGAAAGCCACCAGGTTGGCCATATGGCGATGGTGCTGGGGCTCCGAAGAGTGGCTGTCCAAAAGGCGTCGGTGCTTGTAACCCCGGTGTAACGAATCCAGAAGCCGCATCATGTGGGACCATTGGATGAGGGTCTGAAAATGCAGGAGCCGGAGCGACATCCATAACACCCATTGCTGCGCCAGAGTCAACAGTGTGATAAGCTCTAGCTTTCTTCTTCCTGGCTCCACCATGGCTTGCTACCTGCTGCTCTGGCCCACCCAAGCTCATTCCAGACATGCCTGTTGCCAAACCTCCAACATCATGACCACCTGGTGTGCCTGAGCCGTAGAGTAAGCCGGGTGTATCCGGTGGATTCATAGGAGGACTCTGCTGGCCGTAGGGTTGCTGTTGCTGCGCACCATACGCCCACTGCTGCTGCGGGGCACCATAGGGCGGCGAGACTGGCTGTTGCTGCTGCTGGTACTGTCCGCCAGGCGGAGGCGGCATTGGAGGTCTGTTCGCGGCATTGGGATCGTTCGGGCTCTGTGGATTAGAGTAGTTGTAGTTTTGATACATGGCGAGGGACGGAAACAGGTTGCCCTAACGCGGGGCCAATATAAAATGCCTTAGTCTGTGGTGTTCCAGTTAGCGGACGGAGCGAGTTAGTTGCGAATGCACGCCACGACACGAAAAGAATGCCGGAACCTACCAAAGTCTATATGATATGAAACACGAATATATGCAAAAGAGAAGAACGGGCGATGCGAATTGCTAACTTTTTTGGTGCAGACGGGAACGAAGAAGGCCGCCAGATGGCAACAAGGCAAGTGTGATATCAATTAGTTCACTAAAATTTGGGCCACCGTAGCTCCACACAACTCGCCGTTGGCATCCCAAACGATGTCGTCTCGACACCAGCCACATTATCTGCGCCTCATCAAGCCACGCACCGCCTCAATGGGGGCTTAACTACCACAATTTCAACACCTTTCTTTGTCAAGGATTATTAGATATATGAACACACATCACAATATCAAGGAATCTTTTAGGACTATATGTATAAATAAACTACGAGATATGTACAAGTTTTGTAAACTAAGATACAATATAGGTCCCCTTAAATCTTATAAAGGTATGGTATACATAAATCATTTCCCCCAACTCATCTTCTTTCCCTTGAGCACCAAATACGCCACGATCCTATACGATACCGTCACAACCGCCAAATATATCAAATTCCTCTCGCTATTATAATGATACCCATAAAGATTCAATACATCCTCGCCAGTCTCTACAGGACACCTACCATCCGGCAACCTCTGATAATCTTGACAAGTAAAATGCTGTCCTTCCATCGAGTACGGTAACAGATTCCCAATCGAGTACTTCAACGGACTGAGATGGTTCCACGCTGCCAAAAATCCCGGTACACTATACGACATCAACCCGCCCATGAACATTCCCAAGGACAGTATCGTACTGCACACGTTGATCGCGAATCCAGTAGATGCATCGAAAAAAGTGTTGAATATTATACCCAGTGATTCACCTGCGTTGACAATGCAGAATACATTGTATGATACGGCAAAATACATCTTCGCCGTTCTGTTCAACCCTACCGCCATAACCGCAAAAGCGGAGAATAGAAGGGTGCTGGCAATTTCAAATGGGACTTCGTTGATTGTGTAGCTCAGGATAAACGCTTCGAGGGAGTATGCTCGATCGGCGAATTCTCGATAGAATACATCGCGCTCAGACGGGTAGATTGCCGCGTTTTGCAGGAGTCCCACGAAATACACCGGAAGAATTTCGTTAATGTACCCCAAACGTGTTTGAACAGAAGTGTAGTCATTCTTGAGGGGTGCGAAGAAGAGAGCGAGGATTATACCCAACCCAACGACTTGCATTATACGAGCAAATATGATATCTTGTTGTCGCAAAACATTGATAAGAGATCGTTCGACTAGAACCGGAAGAGATATGATGAGAGGGGCTGGTTCGCGTTGGAGACGGCCGAGTTCCGCAGGAAGAGTGATGACGCGATGTTCGTGGTATAGAGTTGAAGTTCGTTTGAATGATTCGATTAAAGAGGTGACCTTTTCTCGATCTCGTTTCTCCCGCACTTCGTGCTGTAAATTGACGGTCACAAGATCGAGAGCGAAATCAGCCGGGTTGGTGTGAGACGGGCAGGTATACCCCAAATCTTGGAAATAAAATAGCATATCGGCCGAAGGTCCTGAATAAATGACATTACCACCTCGTGCTAAAAGGAGCACGTTTCCAAAATGTTGGAATAGGTCGGAGCGACTTTGGTGAATAGTGCAAATTACGGTTCTTCCCTCGTTCGCCAACCCTTGGAGTACCTCCAATATGCTAGCTGCTGTAAACGCGTCAAGCCCAGAAGTGGGTTCATCGAGCCTAGATGTCAAGTCAGTTACATCCATGCGATATCTTGAAACAGCATTCGCAAACTTACAAAAGAACTCTGGGCTCTGTCAAAACTTGAACTGCGATTGATACTCTTCTCTTCTCTCCACCACTGATGCCCTTCACGAACTCGCTCCCAATGACAGTATCAGCACAGTCTTTCAATCCCATTTTGAGTAATATATCCTCAGCGCGCCTTTTCTTCTCTTTCTTACTCATTGACTTTGGCAGCCTTAGTCCAGCAGCAAAGTGTAGCGTTTCGCGAACCGTTAAGGAAGGCAGCAGTGCGTCATCGTCCTGCGTAACATAAGAACACAGAGATCTAACGACGTTGTCCGACACGCTGGATCCATTGAAAAGCATATCCCCAGACTGCCTGTACCGCGTCGTAAGCGAGTTACGGAGACGTTGAGCCATAGAATTCAGTAACGACGATTTGCCTGAGCCGCTCGGTCCCATAATAATATTCAGCGTCCCAGCCTGGAACTTAGCTGTAACGCCTTTCAAAATCTCCAAGTCGAGCTTCGTTGCGCCATAAAAGTTCTTCTTACGAAGTCCAAGTCTGTAATCATTCAAGACCACATCTATCTTAGTAACATCCTTCGACGGTCCAATTTCCATTCTTTCTTTTCCTGCTGAAACGTCTTCCTTTGAGTTTCGTCGTCGCGAAACATTAATTTCGACTTTGAGGACCATGAGGGTGATTCCGGCGACTGTATAAAAGAAGAAGACATATGTTAACGATGCTAATATCGCTTTCCATTTCCAGCCGTTCTGCGGTAAGTCAAAACTTTCGAGGACGAAATTGCCGAGATATTCAATACAAGAAGGGTCGTCACGTCCACCGGTAGGACAATCGTAAAAGTTGTCTTTCAGTTCGTTATTTGTCATGGCGACGAACATGTAATACTGTTGAAATCGTCAGTTTGACACATCCAATGCCTAGATTTGCACGCGTAGCTTTACATACCACGTAGCTAATCCACTTTGTCCATCTGACGTACACCGGCATCTGAGAAGCTTGCAGGAAGTAACCGCATGCTAAACTTTGTAGAGTAAAGTTGAAGTTTGCGATTAATGACGCCTGAGCAAAGTTTCTAGAAATTGCAACCGCTAGTGTCGCAAATGTAACGGCGATAAATTGACCAATAAGTATAACAGAGAAGAAAACGAAGAACCGTCCAGCATCTGGTTCAAGTCCGACCCTGAGTGCGTACAATTAGATGTCATTCACTTCAAACTAGGCAACCAAGAACACTCACAGAAAGTAGTAGATAGCGCTAAATAGCAACGGTACCGGCAAATCCTCCAATAAAAACTTCGCACATCTTCGTCCCAAGAGAAATGTCGTGATTGTAGCCACGCCCTCGGCTTTCTCCCGGTCAAAAACGTTGATGTCCACCACAGACAACCGCCATGTTTCGTACAACATGACCAGATACCCTTGTAATGCGGCTGCTGAGTATATTGACCCAACCCGACTGCGAATACCAACAAGCGAACCATCGGGTTTATAGTAGATCCAACCTGCCACTATCGACAGCGCAATGGCTTCAAACAGACTGCCAGCCATACCATACGGATCTCGCAATGTCGTGACCCAACATCTAGATGTCTGAACTGCTAGTTTTTGCATAAACGAAGCTGTTTCCGTTGGTCCATGCTCCTCGTCAACTATTCGGTCGGCTTTGTCGATCTTTTCTTCATTTGATATAAAGTAGGACGTCGACAACTCCTTCCACGAAGCGACCAACCCACTGACTCTCTGTAAAGACAATGTCTCCGCTTCGGGCGTCCTGGAGTCGATTGCAGACGTATCAATGAGATAGTCGGCCGGGTTAAAATGCTCCGGAAGTTCATAACCCAGTGATGAAAAGTACGGTACAGCATTCGCTTGAGTTCCAGAGTATACCGGCTGACCGCGACTCAGAAGTATAACCCGATCGAAGAGGTTCCATATTTCAGATCTCGGTTGGTGGACTTGTCAATTATTATTAGCTTCACGTATTAAAGAACTTGATACTAGTTCAGGAACATACTTGTGGTTATAATTGTCCTGCCCTTCTTTGCGAGGTTCTTCAACGTAAGCATAATTTGATGCGCTGTCGCAGCATCAAGCCCAGTCGTCGGCTCGTCGAGATACAGAACTGAAGGATTCGCCAAAAGTTGAACTCCAATGCTAGTCCGCCGCCTTTCTCCGCCAGAACAGCCCTTGTGTTCATTATCACCAATTCGAGTATTTGCACAATCCTTAAGCCCCAGTTCGAGTATAATGCTCTCCACGATGTCGTCTCTCTCCTGGTTAGACACGCTAGATGGAAGTCGAAGTTGGGCGGCGTATCGCAACGTTTCGCGAACCGTTAAAGTCGGTATGAGAATATCCTGCTGTATAACATAGGCAGTTGTTATTCTGTTATTCCCAGACTTCCCGTTAAAGGTAATTGATCCGGATTTAGTCATGGAAGACCCGGCCATCCGGTTCGATATCACGTTGAGCATTGAAGTCTAAAGCGTTACACAAGATTGACAGAACGTGTTAGCCGAGTTCAATTCCAGGTATTGGGAAGTTACACAGGTACGGCATCCGGAATGCCACACTGATGAATCGTCAAAATGGAAATTTAATTTACCTTTCCTGAACCGCTGGCACCAATGAGCGCTGTCAATTGTCCGCTGGGCATGTCAGCGTCGATTCCATCCAGAATCTTAACAATCTTGGCCTCGTCCGAACGTCGAAATATCCCACTAAGCCCCCCACGAAGCGCAACAGAGAGATTCAGATTCCGCACTTTAACATCCACTCTCTCCACGGGCCGAAAAGAAAGATCGCGCTCGTATTCCCCCGCATCCTCAGTGACCTTTCGCTGCAGTTCATCACTTTGTTCGTGCTCGAGCTTGCGGAATGATGTCGCGGTCAGAGTGGACCTTATCGGTGCTAGTTTCGAAATTTCAAGATCTGATGTCGAAGAATCATCGCCATGATTTTTAGCCACCTCCAAACCAGCCATCCCCAAATCGCCCTTCTCGTCGAGCAGAGTCTCGACCTTCTTCTCCTCCTCTTCGAGTGGGTCCATGGCGTAATAAATGTGTTGTGTGGCAACCGCCTGGCTTCAATACGCACCACGCGCACGATCTCAGAGATGGCTACCTGTTGAACATCTGGACATTTGAATCATCAAAATGGGCTGGAAAAAGAAGTTTAAAGTCTCGACCAAGACGGCTGAGGGATGGAAATAACAGTCTTCGTATTTGAGATTCCTAAAAAGTGCGCCCAGCTATTCTTTGTATTGGCCACGGCTTGACGGAGAATCTCAACCTCAAGTCAACTAAGCACCTAATTAGCATGTGGCGCCCCGTAGCTCGGAACAACGTTACAACGGCCCATCTCGATTTCAAGGTCTGCCAGGGCTTGCTATCGATCGAACCGTTTGCTTACTTAGGTTCACTGTTAGGACGGTAACATCATTGGCCCTTTCGTATTCAGACGATCAATATGGAGTGTCGCCGCTGCACCAAGATCTATGATGGGCTGCCTTTTTGCCGAAACCCAGTCCAATGGGACCCACTTGCTCCATTCAGCCTCCGCCGACAAGAACATTTCATGCTCATCCGCAAAAATCCTGGAGCCTCTCGGAGCTGAGACCATCCGAACAGAATGTCGCACTTGAAGAGGAGAAACCGCGGTTCGCGTTATATACGTTATCTACCAACCAGGCAGATAAATATGCAATAATCGGTCGATGCCAACAAAACGGCTCGTATTGAGGTGTCAATATAAGTGCAATGCAGCATTAACACACAGATTTTAAGCGAGTGTGACATTTCCGTGGCTAACTTTCAAAACGGGCGAGGACAAGGGTGTCACAATTTAAATTTCCTGGTACAAAGGCGAGGTTGCCCCAAGGGACACTGCTACAAGGGTTCAAAACTTTGAGCCGGCACTTCAATATAAACGGTGTAATTTGGCTCGTCTCCTGGATTCGTATAACTACACATGCTCGAGTATCTTCGTATATTGTATACCTTTAAGGACAAAGTAATATAATCTTTTGTGCGTCCTGGCTCTATCAATCACTGGACAACTATAACACCTCTTCGCTGATACCCCGATATATCGATAGATGTTATTACATAACCAATCACCCCGAAAAAATCCAATCGTCAGCTATCAAATATATCCCTAGTTAACAACACGCTCCAGCGCTGTTTGTAGGTTGGATATTCGAGATTTGCCCATCCCCACCAACCTGCGCTTCAAACCCGCCGCCCTGGTGATGAGAGGTTGCGGTCGCGCTTGTCAACACCGATTTATTGATCTCTTGTCTACATTAACGGTCTCAGTTAGCTCGTTCAATCAAATCAATTCCTCTTGATATAAACAATAAGACATCACACTTACGTTGAAGGGGGCAGATCCAGAGCGGGGTTTTTGTCGAAAAAGTTCACCGGCTTTAAATGAACTCTCATAGTCTCCACCGGCATAACGGGGCTAACAAATTTTGTCAACATGGTCCCAATAGATGGCCATAAATCGAAAGAAAGGATCAATCTTACAAGTCTTCGATTCTCGGAATATGATTTATCCCAAACTGGACCCAGACGACAACATCATCACCTTCCTCGGTATCGAACTTGGATCCCCTCTTACACCATTCCCTCACACCGTGGCCACCTCTGCTTTGATTCGTATACTTTCCGGCAGCGAAGTACTCCCAGTCATTGTACTTTGTCACATATACCGCCTTATCCGCAAACTCTGCACGCTTGAAGTGATAACTGCTCTCCGCGGCGAGAATTTTCTGGAAAGGTGGTGCCTGGATCTTATACCCCACAGGCTTGTTATTGACCGGATTCCGGTGCTTTGGGTTTTGTATCTTGAAGATACGGTTGTTTTCCGGGGCTTCGAGGAATCCGCCCTCTGTGTCAACTGCCGTTTCGGTGATATAATAACCAGTGCCGAACGGGTTGAACGGATCCTTCGGGTCCATCGCTTTCGCTTCCTCGTAGATGACTTTATTCCCAAACCCATCGATCGCTGGATCGATTCTCAGCGAGAAGATATGTTGGTGATGCTGGGCGAGAACTCCAGGGTGCACGATTGTCCCAAAGTTTGGTGAATCCTTGATGCTTTGGTCGATAGGGGCGGTGGATAGGATACCCGTCGCTCGTATCTCGTACGAAAGCTCACCCGCGGTATTAAAGATGAAAGCGAAGATGTATTCATAGTTGGCTACCGTGATGATGCTCTGCAGGACGAGTTCACGCATGCGAGATAACACCGAGTGACCGGTTCTATAGTTCATATGTTTGAACTGAATACCTGCGTCTTGTTCGTGAACACAGACACAGTTCTCCATTACCATTGGCTCGCCTTTGTCATCGGCTACGGGGAAGCTTAGATACGCAATCGTTCCTAGACAGTCGCAGCCGAGTTTGAGGTTATTGGCCATAACTCTACCACGTTGCACCGCATCAACAAAGTGGTTCCAACATTTGATCATCTTGAGAGTTGACAAAAAGAGCTTACCCTGCACCAGCGTCGCCTAAATCGAAAGCCTGCTTCCGATGATACGGCTTCCGTGGGTCGGCGTACGGGATTGCCATGTCCGACAGAGAAATCCTGTAGAAAAGATCCCTTCCATCATAAGACACGTTGTAAAGAACCATACCCTCACGGTAGTTGAACCCGACACGGAATTTCCACTTCTGCCATTCGATTTCCTCCCCATTGTCCGAAAATCTGAATGAGACACCCTCCGGTTGGACGATATTTATCGGTTTCAAATCCGTGCGCAGCTTCTGGGCCTCAGGCAGATACTCGTTCAAAGTTGGGACGAAAGGCTTATGGTGTTCGATTTTATCGTCCACACCGAGCGGCAAGCGGTCAATCCTCACCACCTTCATGGTGACAACATCGACCACCGGCGAAATCGGGAGAGGCGATGCATAGTGGTTACTATCAGCGTTGTCTTTGGGGCGGGTGTAAAGGTAGCATTGCCATTGCTTTCGCTCGTCGCTGACTCCATCGGAACCTACCACAAATGTGAGTCAAAGTTAAAATGTTACCAGCGGCTATATGCAAGCCGAGAATTTAGCAACAAGAGGTACCGCTTACCGTATATCCAGGGATCAGACCTGCGTTAAGCCATCGGGATTGTCAGTAAGCCGTCTGGTAGATACCTGAATATCGAATTTGCGATTCAAGAATGTGATACGCGCACATGGCTCATGCACGAATTTGCATAATTTTGCAATTCCAGTGAACGACTTACAGTACTACAGTGCCTTCTGGTAGCTGCAACTTTGCAATTTCAGCCTTGACGCCTTCGTCTTCGAGACAGACTCTTTCAATCTGCAATATCTCTTCCCCGTCTGCGCATGAATGGAAGCCGTCGAGCTTGGTCTTGAATTCAATCGTCTCGGTTTCCAAATTGACTACGGATTCAAAAAGGTCGGGCTGCGAAATTTTGTCATGCAGAGGTGAGCAGGAGTAACGTTATGGTGGAATTGGAACTCTCAAATAGACTTACTGTATTTCTAATATAAAAAATAATAAATGCCTTTCGATCAATCTTCAGCTTTGATCCCTCCTCTTCATTAAGCCATTTCTTCATCAACTCTTTCTCGGGTTCTCGCAGTGTAACGCATTTGAAATGTATATCGGCTTCCGGATGCTCCTTACGAAGCAGTGCTGCCGCATCCTTGATTTCCTGCTGGGTCAAAGGAGAGAATGGGTGCAAAACACGCTCAGCTTTGATGTTAAACACCTTTTCGACCTTGGCGGGAAGTGTGTTAAAACGAGGCATGGTAGCAGATCGAAAACAAGCTAGCTGATTGTGCCGCAAATTACTTCCTGTAGGTGATAGAGAAAAATGCAAAGAGCTGTGGTTGTGATAGCGCGTGCGTGAGTGTGGAGAACGACCCGTCCCTTTCAACGACTGATATTAGAAACTCGGGCAACAGATCGCGGAATAACGATGTTCCAGGAGGGTCTGGGATCAAAGATATCGATGCTAAATGTCCCGGGGTTTTTGACCTTTAAGTCCTGCTTGACCGAGAAGATTCAAAAAACAAAAAGGCTTAATACTTGAAGACGAGATCAAGTCAAGCCCAAAGCCAGGATCCTTCCGAGATCATATGCCTTCAGATGAAAAAAATTATTTGAAGACGGCTCTGTAGCTGGGTCGACTTCCCCAAACGAGGAAGGCGAAAAGCTTTGATGATCCACCCGAGCCCAGCCGCTTTAACCCAACTGGTCATAGCGGCTTTTCCAAGCCCCGAGCTAGCGCTCCACATTGCGATACCCAACATCTCTCGCCTATCGGTTTCCAAAGCCCATTCCTTCTCGGCTTGACCTACTCCAAAGAGCTAGCACCAGGAACAGCGGTGACTTTCGCATATCGGCTATTGAGCTTATCGAGTACTTTCCTGTCCCCTCCAACCGTGTGCAGGTTGCAGATGGGAAGTGAGAAATGCTGCATTTCTTTCCCGCACAGAGGTTGACAACTGACAGACCAAGGGGGGTTACCGAGAGATGTTTCGAAGAGCTCGGCTCCGGCTAGCGGTTGTGCTTCCCCGCACTAATCCCAGAGTCCCTTCCGTATCATCCACCATCGAAGGGGAAAAGAAGGAGTGCTAAAACGGGCTGAGCCTTATTTTTCTCGTTACGTCAATGTAGATAACTGGCGAATTTTCTAGACGTAATGTGAAACTCATATCGGATAACGCCATTATGGCAAGACTTCCCGACTGGGGACCCTGTGAACAAAACAACGCTGCACTGGGATTCGATTGAGGGCCTCCCAGCCGTCAGGAATGTTGGCTAGTGAAGCACCCTGGCCTGGCTGGTCGAGGAAATGCATCCACGCAGTATCCGACTGGTGTAGTGGGGTGTCGCGAGAATATTAATAGTGATCGGGGTTCACATTCAGACTGTGGTTGGACGGGCAAAGCATCCAGAGTGGTTGGTTGGTGGGGCAGGTGTGATCGAAAAGGCAAACCGGATACCGTATACCTCGTAAAAAGTTCAAGTTCAATACCAATACGGGTCAGCACAGCACAGTCAATTGACTGATCAAGGGATGCAGGCTAGGACGACCCTCGTATCCTTTCGATTCATTTGATCCACCTCTTCTTGGAACAAGCTTAGATTGCTCCTCACCCGAAATGCCTCGTTTACGCCCCACGCAATCATGAGAGATCGAAGTCACATACGCGAACATGCGGCTCGGACCCACGGCCTACAGAAAAGAAACCCTACTAGCTACCTTACAAATGTAAAAAGTTTTTAGGACCTGGAGACGGGGTTTAAAATTCACTGTGACATCACAGAAAATGGGGGGTTTCATGCATGCGCAGCTAATTACTGCAGTGCGGAGAACTTGTTCGAGGTCAACAGTTTCGGTTTGGTGTGTTCACGCACATTTTGTGCTACCACATTAAATATTCACCATATCTCAATATATTTAAATCTCGATTGATCGATCCAATCCAAATTTACAATAACTGTACCTCACTCCAAAGCTTTTCTATGCCAAAAATAAACATCCCTACATACTATATAATGATACATTTGTATATATACAAGTCAACCGCTTTTCCAAATGCAAATTTGTTCTCGACGAATCGAAAACGCTTAAACATATTCAGCCACCAGATATGCCAAATCAACACAACTCTAATATACAATCAGACCATACTTGTGATCTGTAGCTTCGAGCAAATTTTCTATCGCTTTTTCTTTTGTTTGCTTTTTTCCCTTTCCTTTTGCAGCCAAATTTAATCAATCAGCAATTGCGATATAGTTCGTACCTCAGATATGCAAGTTGTCAAAGTGAACCTGCGTTGCCAGCTGTTGGTTGATCATGAACGCTGGTCGCGCTGATCGTTTCAAAGGCATGCCTGCTCACTAGCTATCATAATCATGATAGCGTCAGGCTTTTATGATCAATGCCACAGCACCTTACGACTAAGTGATATGATACTCGCGGGCTGGCTGGTTCGAGGTATTGATTCAATTCAACATGGGTGCTTTTCGTTCCAAAAGGTAACCAAACTCGAGTGCAAGAACGAAACTGACGCGATAAGTTGTAACACCAATGACCTCAAAAACGACATTGAATAATTAAAACGCATGTAATGTACGTACCCTAAAAGAAAATTCGTGTCCAAGTGGCAGCGCCTTCCTCAGAGTTGTATTTTTATGCAGGAAAAGGAAAAACGAAAATGCTGCTGTATTCTTCTTGCTAACTCGCTGGTATGATATATGATATGATTGATGTGCTCTGACAGTAATATTCGTATGCTCCAAACCACCAACTCCGATTTTTGGTTTCGACATTGCGTTGCAAATGATAGACGATGAAGTAAGGAAAGATAAAAAAAGGAGGTTTCGTGATGTAATAATAATAACACAAACATAGCTAGAGAGAAGTGCGGGAGGGACACGTACTGGGTGGGAATGATATAGCATGCGTGCCGGTCGCGACTGTGACCAACAGCGAAAAATAAAATAAAGATGCACAGACGGTCATAGGAAAGTAAGAAAATTAAGCAAAAATAATGAATTAAAAGAAACGCAAAAGGCTGGGACAAATTGTTATAAAACGTCGTTATAAAAAATAAATAAGGAAAGGTATATAATAAATGAAAATTCGTAACGATGGTATACTAATGTGTCATAACGGCCTCAAACGCCCCCCTTTGTTTTGTTCGGTTAGGTTTTCGGGGATGGTAATGCTAAAATAGATGGACAAGGTAACTAAATGGGATATGCGCACAAGAAATGGTACATCTGGAATCGAAAACGCACTAGTTTCGCACTTTGTGAGAGTTCGTGGTTGAAGTATAAGGGAACAACTTATACTTGATCATGTCAAGACCGGTCCTCAGAATTGGAAGGTACGACTAGGAGAGAAGGAAGTCGTAACCGAAATCTTGAATTATCTTTTCCCAATCCCAGCTTGTTTCATCTTCTTCATCCATCAGCTCCCAGATTTTTGTGACGACAGTATGAGCATGGATGGAGTTGTGCAGTCCGGAAGCTTTCATTTCCTCCAGCTTTCTGTCAATCTCAGGTCGTTGCTCTACGTCAAAGGCAGCACAACCCAAAAGAAAAACAGGCATCAATAAAACGCTAGAGCTGTACACACCCGGAGGGAGCTCAGCGAGACATTTTAAACCGATATCGACGGCGTTGCGTATCTTGGGATCTGGAACGGAGCGTTGAACGGTTCTGAAAAGATATATCCACGTGACTTGTTTATATAGCATGCAATAGTCGTATGTATGAGAGGGTGTTCTGCTCGGCTCCCAGCTGCGGACTTGTTCGTCGATCTCCACCGCTTTGCCAAGCATAACTTCATCGATGGTGGGATAAATTCCCTCGGCTTTCCGCCTCCGTATAAGGTCGCGAAGGGTCGTAATGCGAGAGATGTTTGTGAACAAACTGTCCAGGGTGCCAATGAGAGTACCTCCTTCGATCGTGTCCTCGGCCTCTTGGGTGATAACCTGGGTGTTAGCTACCGGCATGAACGGAGCCGGGTTAGGTCCACGGCCGAGGGAGCCGAGATCAAGGGTTGGCCGACGTCCCATATTGGTGACCCCGTCGAGTATGATGTGATACCGGAAAAATTCGATGAAGAATTTGGCAAACTTCATCTCGTGCGGCTCGCCAATGTCCCTAGCCCTTGTTCGCTCATCCATCTTTTGAGCCACCGTATTAAGGGCGTGCATGTGGTGACTGTGCATACCAGTGTTGTCTCCTTCACAAATGGCTTCGAGACAAAGCACTATGGTCGTCGCCACAGTAGAGTCGTCAATAACTGAGCCCTCCTGCAGGGTAAGGTTGTTGATTCCCTGCTTCAAGATTTTTATAGCGAGATCTTTGTGGTGATATTGGGCCTGCTTGACGGAAGGGTCGCTTTTGGCTAGATGCGAGGCGGCTAGGCAAAGCATTGAGTGCATAAGGCCGCTATTGTCGATCGCGAGTGGCAAGAGTAGCTCCTTGAAAGGGTTCTTTTCATCTCCAAACTGCGAGAACACGGAGCTCACGGTGACGACGAAGTGGTTGAGTAGCTTTCGATCGAGATCGGATTCGACACCTTCGATAAGAGCGGGAAGGGTTGGTTGGAAAGCTGGAAACCGATGATTCGAATCTAGTTGGCATGAATGAAAGAGAATCAGAACATCACGTCCGTAGTTATATTGATAGATTTGCTCATAATACACACCTCTTCCAGACCTCCAATACATCTTCGGACTGTATCCTTCACACACGTAGCCATTCTTCCCACAATTGTTACCTAACAATATTTAATAAGTATGTAGTGCCGTTAGCAATGCAAATATTTGAAATGCTTACACTCTGGTTTCCCTTCGTCACATTTCTTCTTGCGCTTCCTACAGGTCAAACAGCCTGTCTTTGATCTGCCTTTAGCAACCTTGGATTTGGGTTCGGGAGGGTTTGGAGGATTCTTTCGTGGTCGTCCACGAGGTCGTTTCGCCGGCTGTTGCGGCGCGAGTGAGGTTGTCGGCGTAATAGAGTCCTCCGTTTTGAGTTCCACCTTTGTCCCCACACCAGGCTCCTCCTTGATTTCATTCTGGGGAGGAGAGGCCTCGGTATCGGCCGTGTCCCCGGTATCTTCATTCTCATCGCTGGATACAAGAAAACTCGGCGTGATAGGTTCGTCCTTCACGGAGCCGGCATGAGAGGCCGCATACCCGGAGCTGTGGGCGTATGCGGACGATGAATAGTTGGAAAATGGTAGATTAACGTTCAGCGATGATGTTGGCGATATGGAAAAGGTGGTAGCGGACGAAGGTGTCACCGATCCAGCAGAGTATTCTCCATTCGAGGAACATGTTGTCGAGCAAATGGATATCCTCAATCCGCGGCCCGGCTTGGGAGTCCGCGGTGACATCTCCCGTGACGACCCTATAGATATCCTCTTATTTCCCTGATATAAAGAATATTGAGCTCGTCAATAACGAATCATGAAGGGTTGTTTTGTGAAAAGACGACCAACCGCCGCGCCAGCAAGTCGCTTTTCCCGGGGTTCACCTTTGGGCTAGCAGGAAGGATTGGATGTAAGGGCGGCTAGAGTATAGCGATGCAGCTATCCAAAAGGGAAGGGTTGGAAGGGCAGGTCAGAAAAATTGGGATACAATTACAACTTTGAAGGGATTTAGGACCGAAGTCTAGGTTTTTTGGTTCCGGAGTATAAATTAAGATTTGGTCTCGTCGGATCGTAATTGCTTGTGTGTTGGTATGTAGATATATAGATACAAATATACTCAATTGTGATGAAGTATATATATATGGATATATGCTAAATTGGCCTGGCCGGGTGGGTATTGTTGTGGAAAATACGTATATATGATAGATATCTCAAGGAGATTGGATCTGGATGGAGTAGCCGGTTTGCCTTTCTATATCTAGATGGAGTATAAAAACATGGCCGAGATTAGCGGGGTCCTTTATATGTTTTATACCTAAGTAGTAAATATAGAGTAGTATATACTACGAAGTCGACCCAATTGGTATCACGTAGTGTGCACTCAAGTCAATCGATAACAATATAACCGCCTTACATTTGAGCAGAGCTTCCAATCGGGATAATATACGTCCCCAACGGGTACTACAACTACGGCTCTAGAGTTTTGGATGTGTTGTTTGATCGAATGTGATATAATGATGTTTAAAAGATATTGCTCAGTTGTGAGGAACCCGAAAGGCGACGCTTGTTTCCTTTTTTCACTTGTTAATTATGACCTCTATGCAGAGGCCCCTGGGCTAGTTGCTATTGTGCTTCTTCAACTGAAGCTGCGAACTCTTGGTTGTGTCGTCTTCCTGCATAACGGATGAAAGTTGCCGGAAGGCTCTTGGACGCTGGGTTTATTGAGGATCCTCCTGCGCAAAGAAGACCCCAAAAAAAAAAGAAAGAAAAAGAAAGAAAAGAGGGAGAAGGAATTTATATGAAGAAAAAAGAAATTAAAGAGGGAAGAAAAGATGGGCAAAAAAAAATTAGACAGCGGGATGCTCGAAATGGGTAAGACCTTCAGCGGAAGTCGCAGAGGGAACAAAAGACTCTCCGACCAGTGAAATGTAACATTCACGCAAGCTCGAAAGATGCGGGTAAAATGGGAAGCTAACTAGGGCGAAGGACTAGAGGTACGAATGGAAGTTGAGAGTTAAGTAGATAGATCGTCGCAGTGTGGGTGGAAGAGAGCTCAAGTCAAGGCTTGGGAAGGAGAAAATTTCGATCGATGATAGACCATAATAAGAATAAGATAATCTGTGGGGTTTTGGGAAGAGGAGATCGTATAAACGTGGTGGGCGACGGGAGGGACATAATATAGGTTCTTTCTTCTTCCTCTTAATACACTATTCCACTTCTTCCAGTCGGAGCGTTGGTGTTCAAGGCTAGTGTTCAATTAATTGCTGGCCGGTCGGGCGCTGGCTGGGAAGAAGGGGAAAGACCCCAAAAGCTAAGTTCCATCAAAAACTAGCATGCGTGTTTCCTGCTGCTTCAACTTCTTCCAGTCGGGCAGGTTTTGAAAAAAGAGCTAGCTACGAGCCGGGCCGCCCTCATTCTCTTTTCAGGCGTGGCCTTGGTGTGCTTTTCCGGGGTGGGCAAGCTAGGTGTTCTGGTAATTAATTTAAGAATGTCGAGATATAGTCTTGATCCTCCTGGACACGACCCAGACTAGTCCACTTTCTGTCATCGCGGAATAGTAAGTAAGAGAAAAAAAAAAAAACATCGTGGGAACTGGACTGGTTGATCACAGGCAGAAAAGAGTGTCCAGCCATGCATACCTCCAGCAAGACATTACAGTGAGACTTGTTGGGCTGAAGAAAGAATCGAAAGTTCTTTGCCTTGTGCTCCGTGCTCATTCGCTTTCCCTCACCCTCTTTTCCTCTCTACGTTTGATTTTGATTTTTTGATTTATTATTATTATCTTTTTTTTTTTTTTTTTTTTTCTTGTCATCTTACTGTTCGTCGGCCGTCATGCAAGGACAGCCGGTCAGCCAGCCTGGCAAAAGGAGGCGGAGAGGAGCCAGAAGAAAAAAAAAAAAATGTGACTTCAACCACATCCTGACTCGAGAAACAAAGGGTATGGTACCTTGTACATAAATCGCGGTACCTCCTGTTATCGCAATCGTTAGCTCCCGCCCGGACGGGCCAGAACTGGGAAAGAGTCGAGAGACGAAGAACAACAACAGGAAGAAGCATGAGAAAAGCCCCTGCCTTCCATGGCCACTGGTCTCAACATTTCGTCAATTCGATTCGGTGCGAAAGCAGCTAGTGTTGTTGCTCGGCGGGTTGACTGGTTGATCCAACAGGGTGTGACAAGGGCCACCCCTGAGACGAGCCCATTGGCTACTTTTGGTGCCCCGTTCTACCAGGTCCACAATCGATTGAAATTTCCTTTGTTATCAAAACCATCTTTGATCCATGAGGATGGATAGAAGGTTGGTGTCTACCCACAGTATGGCTTTTCATCGGGATTTCTGTCGACGAAGCGGCAAGTACGAGGTACATACCTCCTTCGAACCGGAGCCATTCCGGTTGCATTCCCGGTCAATTTTTGATATGCGCGGTGTGGGCTCGTCTGCACCTGCTTGCTTGGAACGTAACCAGACCGCCGGGGCGATTGCAAGCAACACGGCAATCCTATCTGTATAAAAAGGATCTAGCTCGTGCGGACTACCTCTCTCTGTAGGGACCTAGTAATATACCTTCTGCTTGGCAATCCGTGACTTCTTTTGTCCGAGTGCCGTGGTATCGCTAGTAGTTGATAGCAAGTGTATTCGCTGTTCGTCGGAAATGGGTACCACAACCTGCCCCGGATTTTCCATCTGGATCACTCAGTTTAGCGATCCAATGGCACCTGAGGCAGGGCCATTTCCAGGCACTTAAGTTTCCCCAAGCGACCCATTCGGAATTGCCGGCGACTTTCCTGTGCTGCCGCGAAAACCAACTGATGGGTGTCTGCTACGAGGCTTTTTCACAGTCAAAGCTCAAGTCCAATCCAAGACCACTTTTCGCCATTTTGCTAACGACAAAACCCAGACCCACTCTTAGGAATCTCCGTGAAGCAGAGGAGGGCCCAAATTCCGTGTGCATCTACCAAAAAAGTATGTTTTTATCACCTTGGAATAAATCGAACTTTTCTCGAAGCAATAGCCTTTATAAACCTTATCCTTGGCTGTCGCTTTTGCGTCATGGTCTTGAAACAGTTCATGGCTATTGCAGAACTGCATTCAATGCAAAAGGCCGCTTGAAAGGATTCAATATTTCAGCTATTATAGCCTTTCTTAACAGATCCAGATTAAGAAGACCATGCTTTGGCTGAAACGCTCAGATGTTTGGCTTGGGAGGTGGAAGGACGTACAGCATTCGAATTCTCCTCCGGGACTGCCACATAATGATCTTCGCAGATTTGACGCGAAGCTAACGGTGTCTGAGCTTAGTTCTTGGGAGATGTCCTGTCCCCGTACCTTGCACGGGCTCTTGTACCTGCGCAACACCTGTGAGTGGACTGAGGCTTGCGCAAAGTCCTGGTCAAGGGGGAGTGGAAAGGTCAAGATGAGGGAGAGCTCAAGGGAAAGACATGAAAACAAGAGCTGGAGGTGTAAGAAGATGCCTTGTTGGCCACCTCTCTAGCGTCGATTGCCAAAGGCAGACCCGCAACGGCGCCCCCCACTAATCTTTGGCTCTCTCGCAGGCGCTTAAAGGAGCGGACGGATAGAGACGAGAGAGATCACCTGTTAGTTCCGGTTAATTTGCTTGTTCTAAGATTAGAGCCAACAGATACCAAAAAAGTGACTGGATTTTTCATCTGATCATTGGGAATAAAGAATGAGGGAATGAGCCTTCTACTATACTATAAATTGCACTGGCCTCGCAGGACGCTAGCTCCCACGGGGCGCGGATGTCAGCGAGCCAATTCGAGCGAATCACGATTTGGAAAAGCCAGTATTAGTGCAGATAATCCCTGAGCTTAAGCCGTCAAGAGCCATGATATGCAGAATGGATGGGCGATTGGGTCAAACATCTTGATTGCACCTCCAGGAAGCCGACCTCGTGGAACATGGAGACTGTGGGGAACAACACCCAAGACGTTCGAGAACTCGTGGACCTGAGCCCGATCTGTAGCCTACGTGTTTTCTGCATCGCGATCTCTCATATTCCCTTAATCGCCCTTTTCTTCTGGAATGGTGGCTGCTTTTGTTCCTTCTGTTATTGGCCAAGCCTAGACCTTAATACTTCACGCGTATTACATCAGCATCAGCGTTCCTTTCCGGTGACACAAGCGAGTGAGGAATCTCGCGCACGACTTGATGGATGAACATTCTCCTTAATTCCGTTCGCCCTATCCTATCCAAGATCTGGAATATCGAAATTCAAGGTGTGTTTCCCACCAGCGCGTTAGCTTAACACCTCTGCACAAACCTGCCCGGTTCAAGCACACATCCGGGCCGGATTCTGGGAAGGGTGGAGGGTCTTCGCCCCAGCAGGAATTCGAAAAGTGTGACATGACACTCGCTTTCAACCTGCAACTATCGGATTGCGTGGTTAGAGGCTGGATAGAGAAGCCACCAATTGCTTTCGATGCTATACCTTCGCAGAGATATATCCCGCTTCCTGCCGGCAGGCTGTCCGTCACAAAAAGACATTCTGAGATGCCGAATATCGCCCCAAGGACGTCGAGGTAAGGTTAGGTCCATGTCTCTCCCATGAAACATGGCCCTTTTGTTTTTCTGGTTCGTTGACAGGCATTCTGATTACCGACACGGCTCCACACTTGATATCGATCCGTGTTCCCCGAGCATGCGAAGGGAATTCCATCCGTGAAGTGATTGGCCTGTCACAAAACTAGATCCCCCCACAGAGAGCTTTGAGCTTTCAGCAAATCACACGACAGAGTTGCCCTGCGCGGCTTAATCTGTGGGAAAGCACACCCGTTCGAGCATTGGCCAAGGATATCATATCGAGGGATCGAAAGCTTTTCATCGGCCGTGTTGTCGGGCTGGTGTGCATACCACTGTGGAGCATTGCAGGTCAGCAAAGACGAAGGTCCCCTTCTCCAAAAATTACCTGTCGTATAAGCGGCTAGCTATAGCATAATTCTAGCGGTAATCAATATGGAGGAGCTAATTAATATTTCCGCGATTCGAAAACGATGCCCTAACCCGTAAAACGACCGGTCTATTCGGAGAATTTGATAACCAGCTACACTTCAAGCCATTAAGCCGATCCGAAACTCTAACTTAGGGCGATGAGCATTTTGAATTGCCGGAGAATAGGTGTGAGGTGTTCATGCAATGCATGCGTGTATTCAAAGCAATGATACCACAGCGTATAGATTACCTTCTAAGGATTTCGAATTTAAAATTGATATCACAATTAATCCTCCCTTGATCTTTGGACGAACGGTTCGGTTTAAATCCTACGGTACCCGGGTTGCCTCCCTATTTAAGAGTCGAAATGTATAGAGGAGTGTGATTTTCGTATGCGCTGATCCATATTAGTATTGTTGACGTAAAACACCCGTCTTAAACAGCAATTTGTGACTTTCAAAAGCAAAGCCCTCAAGCGCATATACTCGAAGTCGGCCAATAACCAATACCTCGGGACGCAATGCTGGGTTATGGTCAGGCAAGGAAAAGCCAGTAACGGGAATACGAGGCACCTCGTCTCCACCCGGACAAGATGGCAGAAGAAGAAAAAAGATTTTGGGCTGTTGCTACAAAACTCATTGGCCAAGCATCGCAATCCCTTGCTGGAGGGTTTGCATTGCATTGGCGATGAGATTAACAGGAATTAGTAGCTAGAGAGGGTTGAAAAAACGAAACGCACGGCCCTTTCAATGCCCATCGCATCTAAGGAGTCGCAAAGCTACTCGAACAGAGAAAAAAATTGGTACCACCAGCAGACTTTTCGAACAATGCAGTGCAGCTGGAGGGTTCGAAAGTCTAGCCCCTCCCAACCTGGCACAACCTCGATACAAGCGAGCCAGTCAGTCTTACCAGCGACCTGCGGCTGAGCTAACGAAATCCGGGGTACCAATGACCAAGATCCCGATCAATCTATGATTTGACGGTATCAAATGTGCAACTTCAACGCAGTATTCATGGGAGGTCTTCAAATTCTCGCGATACTGCCAATGGTGACCTGTGCCAAGGGACGTGATTGAAATATCGATCATTGTTTTCATATTATCAAAAATACGTTTGTCCAAGCTGCAGACGGCAGAATATTAATATCAAATAAGTCGGTTGAGGCCTCTTAACATTCCACCCTGCCGAAACTACATTTTCTTAACTGCATGATATGCCCCGGCCTGATATTTTTGACAAGGGCCTCGCCTTACGCTCAATGCAAGCAAAGTGGGGAAAACTCAACGCTGCCACTCATCACGTACCGATACTGTGTACTTACTGGCCAACTGGACTGTGGATCGGGAATTTAGGTGGCATCTCTCAAGTTTTTCTAATTTTAAGCTCTTGGAAGTCCAGTACTTGAGCAACCCGCGTCCAGCACCACACCATCCATATATTTTATCGTTCGTGCGAGTATTTGCTGTTGCAGTGCATGTTCTAATCCTCTCACCCCAACCCTTTCAAACGCTTTGGGGATTGAGGCTGAATTTAATTAACAGTGGGAGCTATTGCATTCGACAGATCATCAGCCGAGAATTTGCTTGCCAGATTCAGATATGAGGCGTGTAACGCTCCCACTCCACAGTCTCGCACTAGTACCACATACTAGAATCTAAGTGCCACAAATACATACGCTTCATGGCAGACTTCGGGACGGACACTTAAGCAGCCGGGACTATGATAGTTTGCATACGGAATCTACATAGGCGAGCCAAGGCATTATGTCTACCATTATTATCATTGAAAAAAGGTTCTGAATATTTGTACAGTTTTTAATAACATAGATCGATAGATCTTGGGTACAATTTCTCGGCTCCCTTTTGAGCGAGATCGCTTGAGATATCAACACTTATGTTATATCAGAGGTACTGTTACAAGTTGAATACTTATCCTCGAGATATACTTTCGCACTTGTGATCGTCCGGTTGATGAATCGAAACAATTTGTATCTATCATCGGATGCGTGTGGCAGACATTGAAATCGTCGTCTGGGGTTGAATTCCAAGAATTGGCCCCACCTCAGCCAAGCACAAATCGATCTGATATTCTCGTCAAATTGATCCACAGTCTGTTTTTCTTTATTTGTTCCTTTGGTTCTCTGCTTCCTAATTTTTTGATGTCACATTAATCAAATCGATTTCAGACGCATCGACCTATCAGATCTTTTTAAGACCCCTCAGCAGATTGTCAGATAGAAAAGGTGGCAAGCTATGTTGGACCAAGAAAATAATCTTCTCGTACGATATGGCGCGATGCGAATGGCAATTTTCGAGGTCTCCGAACTGGGTTAAACGCTGAACTTTACATATATTCGACATCAATTCGACGGGCTCCATTGCGCTCCACTCATCATCCCGCGGCGAACGAGGTTCCGAATATCACAAAATACAATCCTGCTTGGTTTTTCCCGTCGCTTAAATTTGCACACACCTCCTTTATCAATCCTAACCAACAGGAATTGCAGAACTCAGAATCCATTGCCTTGTAGATATTCACTATTTTTCGAAACGCAACAAGGGGTGCGAATTCATCACTTTGAAAGGAAGTAAAAAACCCTAATCGCACTTGGCGTGCATGAAGCGTGAAAACTTGAACTCTGTGTCCGGAGTTAGCCATCAGATACGAGATCTCTAAGGCCTTCGTCGGATCTAAGTTGAGCCCACGCACCCTTGCTCATTCATTCAGACGCTTTGCGAAAATGATTTTCGACCGCCTATAAAATTGGTAGAAAACATTGTGCCGTGTTTCACTTCGTGTAACCTCTTCGGTCACTCGGCATCAATGTACACGAAGTCATGCAACGAAAACATGACAAATCACCACTCCGTGGAGGAAGCCTATAATCTCTGGCCACATTGGACTTACTGTTAAAGAATTCTCCGTCGTGTGAAGGTTGCCGGGATCTGAATTGAAGTCTCGGATGAATTCTAGATTGATGTCTTGTATCTCGGGTTGCGATTGCCAATGGAGCGGACTCCCGGGATTCCTGACTTGATCCGGTCCCGGATTTGATCTCTTGGCCCGAGAAAAGATCGATCTGATTATGTATAGTTCCAAAAATATTAGATATTCCCAATAGTATTTGATGTTAGCAAATCTGCCTTGCTCTTGAAATTCAAATGAGATGCCAAGGTGGTTGACAGTTGCATGTTCCGTAAGCACATGCCAGAGTCAACATTCTTTTTGAATTTCATTGTTGCATTAGTCAGGGTAATGACGGTATCATGCGACTTTCCTCGGAGAAGCCCTCACTCTGTTAGCTTACGCATACTCTGGTCATCAGAAACACCATGCGAGGGGCCACCTACATCTGAGTGGATTCTGGCAGAAACATCTCGACGTGTACAGTGAGATTCCGCATTGTACATTGACCTATAACGCAAGGAAAGAACAGGATAGCAGTGGCGCCGGGATCCATACCGAGATCCGGTCTTAGTCTAGTCTGAGAAACGGTATCAATATTCTCGGCTGGGGTGGATGCGGTTACGAGGTCTATATTCATTGAACAATTGATTAACCTTCTTAGGCTCGGTTAAAACATTTGTGTAGAAACCACTGATTCACTTACAGTGATGTACATTGTTGTGGAGACATCTGGATACAGGGCTATCTAGGCAAATATTTATAGAGGCGAAAGTCACACATGTACATGCTGCCGTGTTGACGTTATATTATTGCACGGATCTGATGCACGAGCCTAGGACGGCTGTATTGCCCGACCAATAGGTAAGCAATTCTCATTAAGTTCCATGGAACACAAGAGCCTGGCGGCTTCGTGGATTCCAAAATTCGTGACAATTAATTTGATCGATTTTCACTGTCATGTCATGTCATATCCTGTCGAGTTCGATGGAGGCGCTCTTGGCGGCAGGGAAGCTTACATATTGTCGGTGTCATTCGGCATCTATTACCATAGTATAAGTAGTTGGAATCTTGATATCACATTTTGATGTTGAAATATTGCCGCCGGTTTGGTAGGTGCATTGCTGCAGAGAGAAATAGGTGGATCCGAGGAGCTCTGGAGATACACTTGCAGTACCAATGGGAATAGCAGGCTAACAACGGTCTCCGGTCCTGGCTGGCTAGCTGGGCTACCGTTACGCTTTTACATTATCAAAATCACGAGCTGAAGTTCAAAATATACATTTTCGTAGTTTCAGTGGTGGGGTTTCTTATATTTTTCGTAGAAGTGTGACTTAGAATTTGAAAGTCGCGACTAAGTGTCTGCGGGATGATAGTTCCGATAAGACACCAAAGATGAAACTTTGGCTTTGTAAGATATTATAACAATAATTTTGGTATCACAACCCTTAAAGGGTTGAAGTTCTGTCATATTTTTTCAACCATTGTTACACGAACCTTAAAGTAGGACTTGACAGTTTGGGTCCACTAACAGGCGTCACAAACTGTTTGATTCGATCGAAGGGCAAAATTCCCGATTATGCAAAAGTTAAATCCTTGTCTGTTGTCTCTAGGCTGGTTTGCCACCTTCTCGTCTTCATGAAGACTAATGGCCAGATCCCGTTATTATCTTTTTCAGTTGTGATATCGAAGTTTTGATTCGCTAGGAGCTATACTCCATTGAAGAAAGAAGAAGGGGGCTTTTTGACGGTCATGCCCGGTCGGTTAGCGGATATCTTAGCCTATATGATTGCTAACATTGGATGTAAGCCTACTGTTAATTAACTTAAAAAAAATCACGCCAACCTCTAAGAATAGTAGACTATTCTGCCGAGGTCCATGGGTTCCTTGCGTCTGGATTATATTGGTTACGTATACATACGTGCGAATTTGACATACTATCCTCTCATATCGTGCCTACGCGAGCTCTTGGCGAGCTCGAGCATTCAAGCCCCTGGAAGAATCGACATGAACAATTGGTACTATCGACACACGGATGGTCGAAGTCGTTGTATTCCAAAAAACGTGATTTGTATAGACATGGCCTTCTTGTCAAGGCATTCTTAAGCCCACACTGTGCTCAAATGCAGTAGATCAAGCGCTAGCAACCACCTCTAGATTTGGGACCCACGCATATTTCCCGGGGCAGCGGGAAGCTAGTTAGCCTAGAGACCCACAAACCTGTCTTTTCCTACCAAAGCAACCTTTGTCACAGTTTAGCTTAACTAGGTTTGAATTCTGCCAATAATATACCATCATAATAACCATCGAACCACCCCCACCACTTGCCAGGTTCAGTTGATCAAGCATTGCATTGCAGGGCAACGCAGGTTTCCCCACAACAAGGCGAATGCAAAACCAGAGTCCTTGAAAATCGTTCCCTTACGGAGAGAAACAGCAGTTGTAAACGAGGCTTACTACAATCCAATGTGAGCGCTTTGTTTGATTGCTTTCTTCAGGGTCTACCTTACTTGCATGTGCTCCTCAGACGAGTGCTTTATTCCGCAAACTTGGATTCGAATAAATTTCTGCTCTCACGCTCGGGACGCGGCTCTGAGCTGCCATCTGTTTAACCTCAAACCAATCCAACCCCACACACCTGCATCAAACTCGCTTGAACTGTTCAAATATGGCTAGATGATGGACGATCGATTTCATCGTACGACTTTTTTTTCTCCCTCTCTCTTGAACTTCCTACGAGTCATTCATCTCTTGGCTTCTATTGATACTTTCCCTTTGGCCTTAAACAAGTTGAGTTTTTATACGCATCGGATAACCGGATGTACCAACATATCCCTTTCTCGGCGTCGGCACATATGTACATCGTGTCACAGTTTTAAACACTTGGCAAAGTTATACGTCACTTCAATGTCTCATTTTTTCAGAGATGAGAATTTCTTCTCAGAATAGCATTTTGGTGTTGAATAAGTGTGAGTGGGTTGTATGTTCCTTTTTGTAGCCTTACCTCTATATGCATGTGCTCGATGATATCCTTGCGTTCCCCCCCAAAATTGCGAGGACTACCAGTGTTACGGAATAACTAGTGGCCGAGCGCATGCGAACGACGCTCGACCAATTCGCTCTTTTGGATGTTCTGCAGCTGCGAGTGTGTCACCTTCCTTGTTTCCACCCACGGTAAGACATCCAGCTTGGTATTTCGCTCAGATGGCTGTTTTGGTTGCAGCAAAAATATTAAAAAAATTGCAAACTGTTCAATTAGGGCTATATCCCGAAGCTTTTGCGATCCGAGATGCTAATGCCGGTTATTAGAAGCTTACACGCCCAATCTGTCAATTACATGCGACTTCGGATGTCTCGGCTGATGGCTTCTGGGTCCGCGAGACTAGTCCGAGCGACGTGTGCTCGCTACCGAGATCGGGTACCGCCGTTAATACAAACACGCATAGTGCATAGCGACGCAATTTCATAACGAATAATCTTATGTAAGGATTTCAAAACAGAAGTGAGAAACCCTCACGCTGACATGGCGGAGTATTATAATTCCGTCGATTGAATGTCTGAGCGAGCGCAAGGGTCAGAGATCGCTTGGATAGCAAAAAGATCGGATTGTTTCGCATGTTCGAATGAACTGGCAAACCCCCCACGCATGCGTTTCGCCACAGCGAATCTAAAATCTCACCAAGCACGGCACGAGATTTCGTGGTCAAAAGAGCCATTAATCCGAACCGAAAAGGACTAATAGGCTTCGCAACGGGATATACCGCTATATCAATCGATCGTGATCGCTAATGAGTTCGCTAGATTTGAAAACTTGATTTCAACCTTTAGTCATGGATTTGCGATATTTTTTTGTCGCAACATATATTGGCTAATTGTTCGATTATTTTGAACACTTTTGTGGTGCACGCGCCCCTTACAGAACTCGCGAATGAGGGCCCTTGCGCAAGATAGACCTCGACTCGGGGCAAGAAATGTTGTTACTCCTTTATCTCTCCACCTTGAACGAAAGACATTTGACAATTCTCGACACGGGAGCTCTGACACCGGATTGGCCTCTGATTCCGATTGGATCAAGCCTTCTTGTAAACAAAGATGCCCAACAAGGTTGTGTAGGTGCGATGTCTTTTTTTGTGTTGTTTATGTGATATTTTTCTTAGACAGCCTCCTTGGTCTGGATTGATTCTAGACTTCTAGAATGATGTTCTAGATTTTGGTACCAATAGAGACAATCTAGAATATTGTCTCGGGCTATATTAAGTTTCCCGCTCAGCTCGAATAGTGGATTCCGAATCAAAGTAAACCAACGATAACCCAGCTAGCCTGCGGATAATTGTAGGTTTAGCGCAAGCTAGCACGTTAGAGCATTAGCTTTGAACTAGTCTCTATAAGCCTGTCCTCCAACTACTCCAATTTTCTCCATCGCCATTTGATAATGCTACGACATCACGATTCTCCGACCGTGCCATGAAATAAGTTCCAAGTCATCTGCATAAATTATCTTCATTGGATCGTGTGCTTGAAATCACGAAAGAGGGGCCAAGATCACCGATGTACTAGATGGCATGGAAAGTTGGTAAAATCTCCATATTAATTAACGTTTGAAGGTTAAATCGGTATTATAAATAAATTTCAAATGTGTAAATTACTATAATTGATCCCTGAAGATTGTCATAAAGGTGTCTTAGTAATTACGCTCACCATGCAAACTGGATTCATTAACGGGAAACTTACTTAGAATTTGAAGAAAGAGCGTTCGTAATACTCGATGCTGAAGCATATAGAGTTATCTCGTAAACTAGATGATATAGACCATAACAAACGCCCAATATCACGGACCAGAATAAGACGATAAATGCTAGATAAGGCGCCACTATCAAAAGAAACAACAAACAGCAAAAAGCTACAATTCCTCTCAATGGGGTGTATAGCTCAAGGAAAGGCTTTAGTAACTGCCGCATCTCGACCTTATTCGGCTTTTCTGTCAACAATGTAGAGTTTAGACTACCAGGTTCGGTCTGATCGAGCTTCGATTCTTGTTTCCGGGATTTTGCCGAACGGTTCGATGCTTCATCTTCACCTTCATTTTCATGAAACGCCTGAACCCCCAGGCCACGTTTTGACGCAACCCTCACCCCAAAATCCCCATCAATAGCATCGAAAGCCTTCCACTGCCTTTCCAGGATCTGCTCATCTAAATCCCCGGACTCTCTCACCAAAGATTTATAAAACGCCGCTTCCATTCTATCTTCTTTTATCGCCATGATGATAGCCATGATAAAATAGCTCGTATTCCTACTCCTCTCCCCGCCCCTCTCCGCTATATCCCTCGCAATATCCAAGGCCCTCGTCGCCGCCTCTTCGGCGCTATCAATTTGTTCTAACCCTAGATACACGAGAGCTTTAACATGCCAATAACTCACGGCATGCTCTTTACTACTCGCAAGAAAACCCTCATTGACACGATCGAGTGCGTCCAGCGCTGTCTGCCATTTCCCCGATGCTTGTCTGTTAGCCGCTAGGGAAAGGTGCAGGGTGGATACCTTGTCCGCGTTGTCGTCGACTGTAGAGGTAACGGTGGAGGGCTGGATTTCTGCAAGTCTTATGAGACGGTTATATGCGATTTCAACGGCCTCTAGGTCGCCATTACGCCTGGCGAGAGGGATAGAATTGCGATAGAAATCTGCCCGTCGACGGCGAAAGTCGGATTCGGCGTTTGGTGTGCGTTCGGGGACGGCTGTTTCGTGGGTTGGTGCTGGTTTGCGCGAGAAGGAGGGCGAGGTTGGGGGAGTAGGCATGTTTTGTTGGTACGAGAGGGGTGTCGAAGCTGTAGCTTCTAATTCTGGATATTCTCGGTTTCGGCGGTCTGGTACCGGTGGAAGTTGACCGCGTCTTTGAAACTCAGTCATTTGGAGGTATAAAGACCGTAACTGCTGATTCGGATGGTTTGAATACTATTAAAAGGTTGAATTCTGTAGCTATGTTCGCTTGTAGCGATTGTAGGAGATCAGAAGCTTTCACGATTACCCGTCAAGAGTTAAATTTCGACTGCTATCCATAGCGGATGTCTTTTTGACACGAAGGCGCAGTAGCTAGTAGCCAATTGTGCGCGGCTGAGTATGTTCCAATTCACCTACAGTATTCCTCAAATAACACATACTCCTACGAGGCTGTTGGATTTCAGATCGCGGGTTGTTCTTGGCTGCATGGTGGTGAGAGCTTGGCTTTGCCAATGACTGGCTCTCTCGGCCTTTCGATTTTCGATAGCCTTCTCAGCTATAAACTTTGGCCGCGGATTATTTGGGTATCTTGATTGATTAAATTTGGCCTCTTCGAAAAAGCTTTCAATCCGCATTTCCCTGTATCGTATCTTCGCGTGTGAATCCGTGAAGTAAGGCATTTATTTCATTGTGACCTAAACCTGTTGATTTAGCTTTTCTAATAAGCCTGCTAACCAAAACGACAAGAATGATACGTATAACAACATTGTTACTAATTTTTGCATCGGTGATCCAACCGCGAGAGTGGAATCCCGTAGATTATTTTAGCTCGCAGGCATCATACCATAGCCAGCTACTAGTAGAGAAAGCCCATATTTAATGACGACCCACGTTAAACTTGAGATAGCGAAAGCCAATCCGAGAGTTCCCCAGATACGATAATCCTTATTCTGGACTTTTACTGGCTGCATTTCTCCTTCTGCCTTTGCCAAATCATCCTCCTGAGGCCGAATCTCATATCCCAAACTCGACCTCGCTATTTCATTAACCGCAATTCCCTCATCAAACTCCTTCCAATGCTTCAACAAAGCTCTCGTCCCACAATGTTTTGTAAACTCGGGACACCTCTGCAACACCCACAACTTGCAAAACTCGGCATCTTCGGTTTCCTTGCGCCAATAATGAATCGAAGCCATGGCGTAGAACGTATCATGGACGAGCTGAGAATACGGCTCGCCGTCGGCTAAGAAATTGTGAATCAAAAGCCCGCAGTGGTTTCGGGCGAGACTTAGGGCTTCGGTTTCGTGAAAGGGTCTGGTTAGAGCGAGGACGATGAGGATGTAGAGGATACTAGTACGTAGTTCGTGGACGGTAACGCTGTAGGATGGATGTGCTTGGGCTCTTTGGAGCGATTCATAGGCTTCTTTAGTGCGAGATCCCGCATAGTGCTCTTCGGCGAGGGCGATGTGATAGTTGGCATCATGGGGCGCGGTGACATCGGGCCTAGGTTCCCTACGTTGGCGGACACGTTGTCTTCCTGATGGAGACGAGGCGGTATTGACCATCTTGGTAATAGATACTTCAAAGCTGTGGCAGAGGTAAGTTGTCTTGTGTGAGATTGGAATAGTAGCTCTCTAAGACGAGGTTTTGCTGGAATATCAGTAAAACCGGGTATACACGGCTTCATCTAGCTGTAATATTGAGCGATTCACTAATTACGGTTGATTTTGCAGTGGTGAGAGCGATCAATGAATTAGGATCGAGGATTGGCTCGAGGCCTTGATCCATGAGAAAAATCATATGAAAATAAAAATACACTATTCAAAATGAAATATAGATAGAGGGGAGACCGATCTGAATACCCCTTCAATTTTGTAAACTCCGTAACACACTATCTCCAAACCGAACGCCGAAACTTTTGCATTTAACCCCATTCTGATTTACATTACCCTCTAAGGGTCATACCCTCAAGGTAATTCATTCTCCTCTTCAATTCCTCCAAATCCCTCCCTTCGATTTTATCCTTCTGATCCAAAATACCATGAATGGCTCTTATCCTCTCGCAAAGTTCGCGATAGTTAACATGTACCGTATCATGAACCTCATTCATCTCTCGCTTCAACTGCGCTACATCTCGCAATAAGACATCTTGCGCGGTCATCCCTTCCAAACCATCGATATCCCTTCCTCGCTCCGAAACCGCATGCGGTAAGGATACCTGCTGACCCTTGGATTCTATCGTAGCGGCAGTGTATCGGGTATTTGGTGCGCTTCTAACCATATCCTCGTGTTTCGACCATAAGCCTGGCGGTGCTTGCCATCCGGCCGGTATCCTCTCCTTCCAGAACCGCGCCTCCAGCTCGTCACCCTTGAGTGTATGATAAACTACCATGACGAAATACCCAACTTCGACCCACACCTTGCGCGCCGCCTCTTCCGATACCGAGATCGCCTCGATGATTCCGTTCTTTGCCATTTCCTCGACATTTTCGGTTCGATTTTGTTCGAGCGACGAGAGGGCTTTGTAGTACCAATACGCCACCCTATCCCCCTTTTCTTTGAGGTCTGGTAGTTCTTTATTATTCAAACCGGTGTTAATGCGGGATAAGGCCTCGAGCGCTGAGACTGGGTCACTGTGTTTCCGGAAGCATGATGCTAGTTGGAGGTGGAATAGGGAGGCGACGTCTTGTCCTGGGTTCAATTGCTCCAGGAGAGCTTTGGATTTGGTAACAGATATGGCTTCGGTTTTTTCGTCGCCGTAGGACTTTGAGAGAACGACGGATTCAATGTAGTAATTTAGGCGATGGCGGGATAAAACGAGATCAAAGGATTCGTGGGAGCTGTCGTCCGAGCCATCCGATTGTGTCGGGCTGGGCAGCTGGGAGGTTGTGACTGTTGTTGCATTTTTTGCGTTGTGGAGCAACATGAACTCGGATGTGTTGATGATGGACGCCATGACGTTTGGAGCCTCGTTGATCTCACGACGAAGTGAAAGTCGATGCTTGACAGGAATGAAAAAACGACAGCTGAGCGATGTATAATAAGGTTGATAATATTGCCGGACGAGCGGAGCCAGGCGACACTTTATATCTTAACTCATCTTCCTCTGAACGGTTTTCCTCTTCTTTAATTTATTCTAATTTCGTCGCATTACATTCCCCCCACGTAATCCAAGAGGGAGCTTTCCAGCTTCTCCGCATTTTATTTTTTCAACGATCGGCCCTTGGCCTTACCCACCGCCAGGGGTCGCATTTTTTTTCAAATTAACTACCCCTCTGCACGAAATAAGGAAAAAGTCGAATTGTGGAGTGCAGACCATGCACGTTTTTCCTTCAAACCATCCCGTGACAGTCTGAGGTTGGACAAGAATACCGCGAACAGCTGTTCGGATAGTCACGGGTTGTCCGTGCAGGAGGGAAGGGTTGGGGAGAGTTCAGAGTTCCCAATCCTTATTCGCCGAAGCCGAACCAAGAAAAAAAATAATCCTAGATGGCCATTATGCGAAAGGTATTTCTAAAGGGAGGCCGAAGCCCTTTGAAGCTTGGAGGAGAATTCTTTTGAGGTTTATTTTCCGTGCATGTCAGGGACTGGAGGGTGGTGTGGGAGTTTAGACGTGGGGTGACTCGGCGGGATCGAAGGCCAAAATTCGGCGAGGAGCCGTCCCGCAAAACGCGTCGCAGGCCGCCAAGATCTGGTTGACGGATCTAGGAAGTCGCCTGTCTGGAAATATCTTCTGGAATTCTTCGCCGCGATCGATTGTAAATTTCGGCGAAGGAATTCGTATTGATTCAGGAAGGTAGACTAATAAATTAATTAGGTTCTAGTAGTTGAGATATCTTGAATCTCAGCTTGAGTAGCTCGGAGGTCTGGGTATTCATTTCAACACTAAGTCTGGTCTCATAGAGTCTGATCTCGGTGGGCACTAGGAGATAGTTGCCACTCTACTATGTTGATGCAGCTATAAACTATACGAACCATTTGCATGGTTTCAACAACCTAGTGATGGATCGTTCATTGATACATATGGACGAGCCTCGTCCCGAAAAGACAAAATACCTTTTGCTTCTCTTTTCTCTTCTAGCTCGTTTGAGTCATAGATTGATAGAGATATTGGATCCTTCAATTGTTGCACTAGAACCGAATCCCTGTTGATGCCGTTGGTATTACCAACCATGAGGCACAGCAGATCACAGTGATCGCTGTCGCTCTTTCGCGAATACTCTTTCGCGAACTTGTCCTTCCTTCCCCCTCCAGCCCTCTTGAGCCCTCTAGGAAAATAATTCCAATTACAGCTCGGTGCAAGTATATCACCGGTTTCCTCAAACCTACCCCATAATTAGAATCATCCCGAAGAAATTGCTCAGAAATGTCCACTGGTATGCCACCCACCGATATCAAACCACTCCGTCGTCGCAATTACGCATCGAACGGGAGTACATAACGAACCACAATTAAATATCTTAATAAAAGCTGTAGACCTCCGGCCCATCGTAATCTGCGGCCCCTCAGGAGTCGGCAAAGGCACACTCTGCACAAAACTAAAATCCTCAAACCCAATCTTCAAACCCTCAATCTCGCACACAACCCGCGCTCCGCGCCCCGACGAAGTCAACGGTAAACACTATCACTTCACCACATCCTCCGCCTTCTCCACCCTACTCTCCCAAAACGCCTTCCTCGAAACAACGAATTACAATGGCGAAAACTACGGTACCTCCAAACAAACCATACTCGATCAAAGCGCCGATAATGCAATCGTAGTATTGGATATTGATATCGAAGGGGCGAAACAGTTGAAGAAGACGGATATCCAGGCGAGATATGTGTTTATCAAGCCGCCTAGTTTTGAGGCGTTGGAGGAACGGTTGAGGGGGAGGGGGAGTGAAAAGGAGGAGGATGTTAGGAGACGGTTGGAGAGGGCTGTTGTTGAGTTGGAGTATGCTGATGTTCCTGGGGCTTTTGACAAGGTTATTGTCAATGATGATTTGGAGGTTGCGTTTACGGAGTTAGTGGAATTTGTGGGTGTATACCAAACGGTTGATGCGGAGGGTGTACCCGTATCCCAGACTTCTTAATATCGGTTGCTGGAAGGAGCTTATGGGGGATGATGTATAAGTTAGAGATGCAACGCACTGCATTGTTGTATATTCTGTAGACATATATCGAAATAGCCCATCATTATTATAGAATAGAAAATTGGAGAGATTCAAATTTTTATGAGAATGCGTATTGATTGGATCTTTTGTTTGCAAATTCTATCTATCTATCTATATGCCATACATCTATCCAGTCGAGATAAAAGAATGTGGGTACTCCATCGCTAAACGCCTGTATATAAAAGAATCTGCAGTCGTGATCGAAAAGTGTAAAAAATTCAACAATACCCAAGCATGCTTTTTTCAAATTTTCGTAAAATCGTAAAACCCATTTCTCCCCTCTAACTCTTCTACTCCTCTCCAACGACCGCTTCACTACACTTCACCTCTCCGATAACTTTCCTCAACTCTATCCCTTAATTCTCTCATTCTTCTATGGCCTGATAATAGTTGTTAGTGTTGTTTGAAGTACGTGGTTATTGAAATTGTATACATACTTGATGCTTCTACATTTAAGCAGCAGCGGTAGAAGTAGCCTCGGCGGCAGCAGCAGTAGAGGTGTGGCTGTGGTGTCCCTTGTGTCCCTTGTGGTGACCGTGTCCGTGGTGTCCAGAGTGAGAGTGGTGTTCGAATCCACCCATGGAGTGGTGACCACCCTTGTGGTGTCCGTGTCCGTGGTGGCCTCCCTTGTGGTGTCCGTGAGACTCAGTAGCAGCTGGGGCAGCAGTTGTGGCAGCGGCAGCAGCGTCGGTGGTGGTGCCTTGTGGGAGGGCAGCGACGGCCACGACGGCGGTGAGAAGAGCGAGAAGCTTGGAGAATTGCATTTTGGCTGAATGAAAGATATTGTTTCAAAAAGAAAACTTTGAGTATTGTTGAAAGTTTTGAAAGGAGTGTGAGTGGATCTACTGCGTAATGAGCGTGATGAAGATCGAGTACCAGGGAGTGTATAGCAAAGATGCTTGCTTGGGTGGTGAGAAGAAAGAGAAGTATCGATTGAAGGGTGGACGGTGCATAATTTATAGACTAGAAAACTCTACTAACGTACCGTACAGCACGATATACACGGAAGTAAACAGCCGTGAAATTTCCAAAATGACGATAATCCAATCCACCAATTTTATCGTTACCCGTATTCACGCCATACTTGGTATCTATTACCTCCCATCTGGAGTACCTACGGCAAAAGCACCCCACATTAACCAGTCAACCCTTAGCCCGCCATCGAATTCGAGAACCTTTAAGCATAGTTTTGACAGGAACAGCCGCTAAAACAATGAGAAGAGTGAAATTGAATACCCACCCTGCCGTAACTACATGTTGAGTTTTCACAATTTAGTACGTTTTGATCCCGATATCTCGGATAACGTACACGTTTCGGTTGGTATAATACCCGAAGTGAAGATAATCAAATTGTACCTTTGGTTCGGTGCCGATTTACCCGTTCACGCTACAAATTTCGGCTGCATTTTACGATTGCTGTTTTATTTTATATCGATTCGTGTTATCTTGTTTTCGGATTCGAACTTCGTGTCGCCCGAGAATTGGGTTGTGACGTCATGTCTACAAATTTATACGAATAGAAGTTTCATAATCGAAGCACGGATGCATAGTCCTATCCTCGTTCAAATATCATGAATTTGGAACTCTTTGTGGAATTGTTAATAGATGTATGGACGTATTTCTTATTTACTAGGAAATACGTTAGTACAGTAATTATTCTACAGCTGATAGAACGAAGACCAAATAGTTCCAACTTTGTCAGTGGCTTCAGAAATAGAGAGGTTGAGTCTGTCGTGATTGAAGTTAATTCCTCCGTGGAGCATTATGATCAACAATGCATACGGGTCGGAGTTGAGACCCAACTTTATCGAGCAAGCTTACGTACGCCCTATCCTAAAATGTTAAGAACTACCTCCTACTAAGCAGCCAAGAAAGTATATTGGTCCATATGTATGTCTTAGCTCTCGGAGTAATCCATCTGAATTTTGCGGTATGCACTGAATTCGTGCACGATATCGATAAGAAAGGGTATATCAATACCCTGAGCGACTCCCAAATTCGATCAAAACAGACCCTGATGCTGTGGTATGTAATATGTATATTAGGTGGTTGATATACCCCCTTTGAATTTCATACATACATGGCATTTGCATTTATACCACGGAAACAAGCAAAGGTCCAAAAATCGAAAAACCACCAATTTGTTCTGTTCCGGATTATCGGCACACGGAAACATACCACGATTAAAGAAACCCCAAGAATCGCAGTCGCAATTCCAAGAAAAAAAAGTCGCACTCGCGACACAAATAAGTATCAACACGGAAGGGAAGGGGAAGGTTGTCGTACGTATGTGTCGTGCTCGCTATAAATGCTCCGTTCGGAAATGTAGGTGTTTTTTTGTAACAAAAATACGGTGTGGGGTGGGGGGATTTGGTCGGATTAAGGTAACTCGATTTTCGACATTTTCTTGGGGAGGTTCAAATTGGCATTTCTGGGCGGGGGTAACCGAGTATCCACAGACTAACGCAAGGACCAGAAAATCAGTTCTGGCCAAATCTGTGTCTGGGGGGATGGTTTCCGTGTCTACCTGGCCGTCCGGCTGCATGCACTCTGAAACCTTTGGATTCGGTCTTTGGCATTTTTCTTTCTAGTGAAATTTCGAAAGAAGGTGGGAGAAGCTAGTTCTCAAGTTTGGCGAGATAGTCGTTGCTGGTCTCGATATTGTTAGTTGGCGAGGTTCTCATGCTCATCTACGACCATATGCTTTCACCGCTGACACATTAATTGATATTACGACCTGGAAGTCATATTGCCTAGCCTGTTCAAACCTTCCAACAGCAAACCCGTTTATCATAAAAACTGGTGCTCACAAACACTGGCACTTCGTCTGCACTGCGAACTACGGCCGACGCATAATTCATACTCTCATGCTCCTCCATCCCCGCCACCACTGTAATCTTGACATCCTCACCCTCTCCCATCAAATCTATCTTCAAAACTCTACAACCAGCATGCATACAGCTCGCTAATATCCACACCGTCCCAGCAATCTCATCCTGCGAAAGTGCGCTCATGTGAATATGGTCAGATATGACCTCCAACCGCCAAACTCCACCGCCTAGATCCATCTCACCCACAAATCGTCTTGTAAGTGGTGAGTAAATACGGATATACTGATCGTAAGATCCGGTCAATATGAACTCCTTCTCGGAGATGGTAACGGGAAGGATTGCCGTGACGCCGGCCGTATGCGCACGACGGTTCCTCGAACACAAGACCATTTCAAAGGCTGTATCTGATTCCGTTGTATAAATCGGTGAAGCACTCCATGTTGCGAAACTAGCATCATCACCGCCAGAGTAGAGTGTGTTCCCGTCCAAGCTGAATGCTGAAATCCATGCTTCCAGTCCGTTTTGAGAGTTGAGTATCCTTGTAATGATTTGTACTGTTGTAAAGGATGAATCGGTGAACTTGAAGAGGATGATGGCACTGCTGTTTGTTGTAGCGGATAGGACGAGCGGATTAGTTGGGGAGATGGAGAGATTTAGGAGTAGAGTGGTGGGGTCTGTGATTTCGTGGGTTGAGATGTGGTGGAGTGTCGGGTTAGGGGATATATTTAAAGAGTAGACGATTATCTGACCGGTTGAAGTTGCGACTACGATGTGCGAGGCGGAGAGGAGACGGATATCCAAGACTGAGCCTGAAGTTATCGGAACAGTGTCGTGGAGATTTCTATAAAATGGGTGGTAATATTAGCGAAGTGGGATGAGATGAAGGGGTCATCTGCAGCCTTACGCAAATGATAACCATATAATAAACGCAACAGAAAAAAAGAATAAAAGAGACTAGACGGATAAAACAAGAATAAAAGGGATCATACGAACAAATTAAAGACGGGAGAGAAGAGGGCCTCGTGCAGCAAAAGAGAGCCGTGGCGGAGGGAGGTGTCCTTGTCGAGGGTGTAGGTGCCTGTCACGAGGAATGATCGGGTCATCGCAGCACCGGCACCTGATCCTCCATCGCCCTGATCTCCTCCACCTCCACCACCATTATTACTATTACCACTATGATCGCTTGAAACAAGAGGGATGGTATTTGGATTCCGTATGGCGAGAGGATCAGGGCTGGACTCAGAGAAGGGGATGGAAACGCAGGCGGCGGGCGGAGCGTCCAGAAAGCAGGTATATATGCTGGAAACCGCCCTTGTCATTTCTCTATTATCTTGTCAAGATTATTTTAGTCAACCGGACCTTGTATTTTTATATTTTTGTTTCAATAGAATGATAACTCTCGTACCTTTTCTCTGTCCGATATACTCGTAGATATTATATATAAAACATCGGTTTAACCTAATATAATATTTTTTGAAAGAGTTGAAAATGGCGGAGGCGGTGCTGCGGGTGTTGAAGTGGCGGTGGCTGGCCAAACGCGTCTTCTCGTCCTTCCAACAACCTCCTCCTCCTCAACCTTCTCAACCATCTCAACCATCGCCATCGACAGCTTTAACTTCATCGCCTCCATCCTCGTCCTACTGGCCATTCGGGAGGCTCTTCAGCTTCAAATATTTCAAGACATTACCGTCGTCGGGTCCAACCAAGTCGTCGTCGCCGTCGAGCAAGCAGGAAGAAGCTCCTCCACCTGAAGCTTCGTCATCACAAGAACCTCAACTTCACGATACACCCCCTCAAGCTACTCTGATAGAGGCGACTTCATCTCCATCCCCATCTCCGGTTTTAGCTATTCACAGTCCAGCTCCGTCTCACACAACTACTATCACTACCCCTGCTGCTCCGATACCAATCCAGCTGCCGACTCCTCCAGCTACCCCGGAACCAGCTCCATATTCACCACCACCAACAATCGCATCACAACCACCACCGCCTCCTGCACCACCCATCAATCGCCAACCCTACCTCTCCCACCTCCCACCCCTCCCTCCGATCAAAATGTCCGACATATCCACTCTCCACGCAAAACTAGTCTCCTCCTTCACCGCCCGAACTCACACCACAACCCTCCCCCTCCTCACCGCCGCCAAACTCTCCCTCCTAAAATCATCCGCCCTAATCCCCTCTCCCTCTACCCCCCCGCAGCTCCTCTCCCAAGCCCGCGATATTCTCGAAATCGGCGCCCTAACATCAATCTACCTCTCCGACACCGAGTCCTTCAACAGATACTACAACTACCTCCAACCCTTCTACAAAATCTCCTCCCTCCAGCCATCCCAGCAGGAAGCAAAAATATTAGGTCTCTACCTCCTCTTCCTCCTCTCCCAGGGCGACGCCGGCGGGTTCCACACTGCGTTGGAAGTATTGAACCAGGAAGGGAAGGGTGACAGCGAGAGCGGATGGCAGTGGGGCGAATATGTGCGGTATCCGGTTACTTTGGAGAGATGGTTGATGGAGGGTAGTTATGATAAAGTATGGGAAGCTACTCGGAAGAGTAAAACCCCAACGGAGGAATTTGACGTCTTTACAAAGGTATACCCATTCCTTCCCTACTTAGTATTTGCGTGATAAGATGCTAATTTGTGAAAGATTCTGGTAATGACACTACGTCAAGAAATCGCCACATCGGCGAGAAGGGCATACCCCTCACTTCCCATCTCCAACGCCAAAAATCTCCTCTTTTTGGATACTGAGAAGGAAGTCCTAGCTTTTGCCAAACAGGTAGCCATATCCTTTCCTTTTACCACCTCATATACAACAAATATTGACAATTCTGCGTGTGAACAGAGTAACTGGGAAATCCGCGACGGAAGAATATATTTCCCCCCAGAAGACGAATACGATACGGGAGATATACCAGATACCGCCTCCGTTGCTGCCGCGAAAAGTGCAGTACACAGCGGCACCATCATCGAGAATACAATCGGGTACGCGAACGAATTGGAGCAGATTGTCTAAATCTACACCATCTTCATAGAGTTATAAAGCAAGCGGGTTTTATATTGTTTATAGCGAGGGTTGGTTGCTTGATAGAACAGATCATCTTAGAAGCAATCTATACTACATTCTACACCATTTTATATTATCTCAAGACCGATGTGAATCAAATCGTGAATATACTTTGTGTATTGAATAAAAGCGAATCCCGGTACCTAACAATATGATAACACTAAGAAATACAAATACCCATCCCAGCAATATTAAAAAACCCAATTTACTATTTTTAACGATTTTAATCCCAGCTAACCAACATTTCCCCACTCCAATCTCCACGATTCAACTCCAAATCTTTGAAAATCCCATCATCGTCCCTCTTACCCCCGCTAATCTCTCCTATCCGTTTCTCATCCTCCTCTGCCAACTCCAGCAGCTCCTCTGGCGCCGCATCACCTTTATCTCCGATGAACAATAATTCAGCACCGGGATAATCTAAATGCTCCGGTCTTACTGCTAGCCATCTATAGTCCCCGAATTGGGATTTAATCCTATATATCAATATTAGCATCTCATCTCATAAATATATATCATAACCGAGGAACGGAGGCAATGGTGAGAACATACTCGTCAGAAAACCCAGGATCCTTCCCAATATTAACACCCTGCGGCGCACCAAACTTTGGATTCCGAACGTTAACCACAAACCCGCCCTTCTCCGCCAACCCAAACTCCTTCTGCACCTCGCTCAATTCCTCCCCCTCAGTTCTAACAGTAATGTAAGTGAAGTGGCTGGTATCCTGGCTCGGTGTGTTACCTGACGTTTGAGTTATGGCGTACACGGCTGTAGCAAGGGGAACAGCAGCTGGGTTCGTCCTTTCGCCCATCGTTTTAGTTTCGTATTTTTCTTCCGAAAGGACGGATTTTACGTCTGAGAGGGAAGCGTTGGATTTGGATATGAAGCTTAGCAATCTTCCTCCCTTTCCTAAAAATTTCTTTTTCGGGATATCGATCATTCTGAGATTATTGGCATCTTTGGCGATGGAGGAGGAGCTGTTGGAGATGTGGGAGGTGATTGGTTTGAGGACCATGTAACTTCGTTGCATATCGTCGAGACTTGTGGCTGGTCCCTCAAGGGTGACCTTTGGACGGGTGAAGAACCATGCTATGCCTTTTTCGAGGATTTGGTTTGAGGATGAGGAGGAGGAAGCTTCGGGCTGGATCTGGCGTTCTTCTGTTTTAGCACGTTTGGAAGGGGTTGGGTTCTTCGCAGAGAGATCACGTTCTTCAGTTCTTGCGCGCTTATTAGATGGTGTCGCCTTTGCTTTTGGGGTTGTGACTTTAGGGACGGTTTGTGGATGCTTGGCCGACTTTGGAGTTTGTGCTTTGGGAGTCTGTCTTGGAGTTTGTCTTGGGGTCCTCTTTGGAGTTTGTTTTGGGGTTTGAGGTTTTGGTGGAGGCGTGGATGGAGGTGCTGGACGGGATGTAGTAGGTGAAGATTGCTGTGGTTCTCCCATAATCTTCAATTGACGTGGTTCTTCGACTTCGAGGTCTTCTGTCGCCTTGCGCTTTCCAGTGATGGTTGATGTTTCGGTAGACTTTCTTGTAGATTTGGCAGGAGTTTTTGCGGGAGTTTTAGCTGTCGACGCTTTAGCTGCTGATTTGGCTGGTGTTTTAGCCGGGGGTTTTGCAGGAGTTTTTGTATCCTTCTTTGCTGGTGTCTTTGCTGGCTTGGGTGTCTCTACAGGTTCTGGTTCGGGCTCATCCACTTCCATTGGCTCGGGGACGGCTTCTTCCTCTTCCACGGGCTCTTCCTCAGCTACTTTGGCTTTTCTCTTCGGGGTAGCTTTAGGCGTAGCTTTCGGTGTGGTCTTTTTGGTCTCTGACTTTGGAGTTGCTTTGGCTCGCGGTGTTCGTTTTTCGCTCTGTGGTGGCTCTGGTTCAGGTTCCTCCTCTGCTGCCTTCGATTGACGTCTCCTGGATATCTTTGGTTGCGATTCCGGTTCCGGTTCCGGTTCTGGCTCTACAACTTCCTCCTTTTTACCTGCGCGCTTTCTAGGTGCTTTCTCCGCCTTAGCTGGTTCCGGCGCCGGTTCCTCCTTGCTTTCAACTGCCTTTGTCGCTCGCTTTCGAGTTGGTTTCTCGCTCGTGGGTTCTGGTGCTGCTTCCTCCACCTTCTCTTCTTCGACCGCCGCTGGTTTACGCCCTCGTTTACCGCGTGTGGGAGCCGCCTTGGACGACTCGGCTGGTGGTGGTGGTGGTGCTGGCGCTTCTTCAATTTTCTTTGGCTGTCTTCCTCTCTTTGCGGGAGCGGGTTTTTCTTTAGTATCCTTCTCTTCTTTCGCTGCTTCGATTGCATTTTCGATAATCTTACTATCCGTTGTAGCAGCGGCCTTGGCGCTCTTGGGTGGTCTTCCTCTTCGTTTCTCTCCGGTTGCTGGAGTTTTGGCTGCAGCAGCTTTAGGTTTCGCTACGGCTTTTGCCTTCCCTTTCGCTGCCGGTGCAGTCTTTGCTGTAGCGGTAGTAGCGGCATTGGGATCCTTCGGGGGACGTCCTCTGGGTCTACCCGTTCCACCGGCGGCGGGTTTAGATGGTGTAGCTTTCGGCTTTGGTTTAGTTTTCGAAACACCGTCTCCGGAGCCATCGGTAGTTTTGCGCTTTCGAATGTGAGCTGTGTAGTCTGGTTTTGGTTTGGAGCGAGTGCCGGTGCCCGTTGATCGCGTTTTCGCCATATTTATTTAGAGTTTTCGACACGCGACGAAGGATAGAGCTTTTGCTAATTAAGCTTGTCTGTTGAACGGAATTTAATGCGTCGTAGATATAAACTCGGAATGCAATGCTTAGTTTATCAACCGAAGGAACGAGCAATGGAATGATATTGTCAAGCTTCCTATCGTAATAAACGAGAGACACAAGCAAACACAATGATTCAAAAGAGCGAAATTCAACAGACGCCAGCGCCCCAGGAATATCAGAAGGATGTCGAAGTTATCTCTCGTAAATTGGTGCTTGGCGGAGGATGGTGAGTGATGATGTCGATGGAGGGGAGATGGAAAAGTAAGAAAAGAGAAGGAGGAGATGGAAGGCGGGATTTTCTGAATTCTGGGGAAAATGGGGAAAAAACAATAACAAGAAAATAAATGCGGGTGGCGCACGCTCTCACGTCTTTCTTCGACGTCACGCTCAACACGCCCTGCCTTTTATCCGATGGCCTGCGCTTGTGGTATCACTCGATTTATATCTCTGGATCCTTTTGATATATTTTTGAGATCCTGACGGTGCAGATATTTGAGAACCTTATTTTATCGGAAAGGCCACTAAACAGAGTGTATTGATCAATGTGTTATATGATCTATTTACATGGCTCCAGTTGATATCTCAGTGAAGGAGCTTAGCTATAAGACGACTCTACCCATATGACGACTGCAATATTATAAGCGGATATGCTAAAATACGAAGAGCAGAAACTGGCGCCTGAGGCACAACTCTAGAATTCAGAGTATTAATTATATTTCCCTGAACAACCATAGGGTATGTGGCATGCCTTGTTTCGCATGCTAGATGCTATGCTTCAAGATACAAGTCCCCTATTGTCCACCACCCCAAACCCTACCTTTGACACGCTGGGCTTCAACAACAGCAATTTGTCTCCCAGAATTCCTCAAGACCAGAAGTCTGCCCAATAGAATACCAACAGACGTCATCTTTCGCTACAATGTAAATGAAGCTTACGCCCGCATCGAACAGTCGAGGGAGGAATGTTGCATATAAGTTAACCGAAAATGATACTCAAACGCACAACCCACCATTCAGAGAGAACTGTAAAACAAGTCCAACTCCATCAAACCTCGGCGAGGAAGAAGCTCGTATATGAGTAAACGAACTGAAGGCCGCACGAATCTTGATATTTCCCACAATCCACCCTAAAATCTTGACCGATAAAGCCACATATCCTCCCCCACAAGCCCTCACCGTGAGAGGCTTGCCGCGAATGAATCGCGGGTTCGTCATGTGGAAGACCCGCCTTAGGGCTCTGTTGCCCGTTGTGAGGGTTTCCCCCTAACATAGCCTGTTCTTCAAACTTTTTGACCGGGTGATCGGGGATTGTAACCTCGTCCGACCACCCCGTCTGGCCTAGGTAAAAGGCCTACGAGTATAACACTCGATTTGGGCATATAAGTCCATAGCATGCCGGCGTTTCTAACGATTGCCTCAGCTGGTGGCTGTATCGGAGACAATTGTATCCGTTGTTGCAAGCGTCTATCTTCATGCATATAAGTTGCTGGAGACCGGGGAAGATCGTATTTGTAAGTGTAGAGGAAGCAGAAATCATATTCGTCCATATAGAGGAAACGGACGTCGTGTTTGTCCGTGGAAGAGGCGAATATGAGTAACTTTAAAGTTAATGCCTGCATTGTCCGGGTAGAGAAACTGAACGACGAGTGTGAGTGGTGACAATATAAGTGGTATTAATATAAGTAAGAATGCATCTCTTTGAAATAGGCCGTATACTCGCGATCACTAGCCGAGCAATCTGTCCACTGTATAGATGAGATTTCGGTTCATCGTATTTCGCGACCTGGTTTAGCTTTCGAGGTGTAACAGAGCGACCAGGTATATCAGTTTCGAAAGGTCGATTGAATTACTCATCGAATGATATCACAGGCGCGTTAATCAAGAATAGATAGATAATCCCGACTTTCCCTTTAGGATATAGAGAAATCTGCTGGAGCTTGCGGAGGTCGGTTTTCGATTGTGCAATCGGAGAGGTAGCCGAGCGCAAGTATAATATCAAGCCACATTCCTACCCACGTATCAACATCTGACAATACTAAAGAAACTCTTCAATCGGTTCGATGGAATAGCCGGCCGAATAATTCGACCATCTTTCGCAATTTTGCTAATTTGGATGTGTATCTCGTGGATACGAAATGTACAGGTCAAGGCTGCAATCCGCGGAATGTATATCCTGGGAGCGCCGCCACGAGGGAGGATCCTTCATGGGAGTTTGAAAAGACTCTCTGTGCGGGTACGACCGGTCTCAATATAGTTGCAAATCTACAACGATAATAGATGGTCTTTCATGCCTTGGTGAAGTCATTGAGGAGACACCAGTTGTCCGAATGGGTAAGGTTACGCCATCAAGGTCCCAATCAAGTTGATAGCCACCGTAAGTTCATAAGATATATGAGTGCGTATTTGTATAGTTTGAAGTATATGAGTTAATCCTTAGTTTAAAGGTTAGTACTAAGAGCCCGTAAAGGAAAGAGGTATCTGTCCGCTTACTGGGTTTGTGAATACTTATAGTTGTTTTGAATGTTTGGAACATACTCCGGACATGGAGGCGGACCGTATTGGTCGCCGTCCTTCGTTTGGGTGGGAAGGAAGCGGTTCTGGCGCTACCTTTATAGCGCCATTTTCGCCTTACGGCGCTCGATGCTTCATCTCAAAGTCAGCATGTTAGCAATTAATAAGAATTTAGTCTCAAGATCAGACAGGAATTAGACCATATATGCATACTATATAAGTTGAACCCCTTCCACCCAGGAACATCCTTTTCCGGGGGAAGAAAACCGCACTCTATCCTCTGCTGGTGAAGACTGAGTTCACAGAGGTTACGGAAGGTGTGAGCACCAGAGTATGATTGTGAGATCTGGATGATATCACAGACATATCCTGTTCGGCACCGTTCACAGTTTGTGCCTGGACGGCATATAAGTAAATTATATAAGTTTTGATTCCGTTCTTGAGAGAAGTTAATAACAACACCGCTATGGATAATATTTGAATCTTTGATGGTTTTATTCATACTTTCGTTCGTAAGGTGGAGCTGACCTAGAGGCCTTTTGACGACGAGGGCCATTCCGTAGGGATTGGATCCCATCAGTTATAAGCCTTTAGGCCCAGGGTCCGTGCCATAGAGATTGGATCTCATTGACAATAACAATCTAGCTCAAAAGCGTTTTTTGGCGTGTCTGGCGCCAACACTCTGGCATTGATTGAGGGGGCCGACGAAGTAGAGATATCTAGCTGGCCGGGAGACCTCGTATATTGAGGCTTTGGTGCTTTGCCCGTGCACCCTTTCGGCGCTGTTCAGCATGAGAGCTGTATATAAGTAATGCACATGAAAAATGCTAATTATCGCTGTCGCAGGACGAGCCCATCGTAAGATGCGAGTGCGATATGTAAGTCATAACAACGATGCGACTTGTCAACGCTAGCAGTCATGCATATATGGGTGGTGTGTGGGTAGACACACCATAATGCGTTTTCGTTGCAATGACTGGACCTAATGAAACCTGTAAGTTATAGAGTTCTTCAATTTATGTCTGGACTCACTATGAGATAGAAACGTACCATATGGTGAGCATTTCCGAAGATAAGTCTATAGGTTGTAGCTGTGATTTCAAATTCAACAACGTGCGGGCCTTGCCGATGAAACCTCCAAATCAAAGCGATGATGAGAATATGAGTGATGAAGGAAAGTATCAATAGTATTTATAGCAAAGGAAAGCCTTGATGACGTATATTAGTATTTTGACTTTTCCTTGCCTTCTGTAATGCTTCGAGGGTACAAATTACATACCTCAAACTTGAATACTCGCGCGATAGCCCAAAGCCATGAATATCAAATTTGTCGAAAGACTCTATTGAGATGATGAGTCCAGATCGTTGATGAAACATGTCAGTAGGGAATATAGATGCATAACGTGGATGTAGGGTTACGATATCTCGTATATCTAGGTATCTGTCTTTCGACTGCCTTAGAGGTAGAGAGACGGCAACGGATCTCCGTATTCCTTTTCTTTGATATCGCAGATTTGAGATATGGGTATAAAGGACAGGTTTAGAGAACCGTATACTTGTAATCGGACTATTTCTAGCCAAGATTTACAATTTGGCCATGGGCCGATAGGAAGAGGGTAGTAACTCGCTGCCGTCTCCATTGATAGCTAGGAGGGAATGAATGTGAGGAACGATAGAAGGTAAGATGAGGAGTGAGGAAATACGTTTCGATTTAGGTCAGCTCAGTTGCTGGATTCAAGGTCAAGATAAATATGAGTGAGAAGAAAGATCAGAAGATAATATGACTTAATACATGTTCCCGAGCATGACAGATAGATAATTGAATATTTCTTTGCCATCGTTGCCAGTAAGCATTTGATTTATGAGAGAAGTGAGAGGAGAAGAGAGGAGAAGAGAGGATGGTAGAGGGAGGTATATATAGGTTCTAGTGTTCTCTGCAAGGTCACTCGGGACTGGGCTCGCTGAACGAGGGGAAAAGCTACTCGGATTGTCATACTAGCCTGTGAGGGTTATTCTAGTGTCATATCTCAGGATACCAAATTATTCGATATTTGATTTTGGACCTAGACTCATATACTATTATTTACATATTTCCCGCAACGGATGAAGATTATCTTTGACGGATAAGTGTATTGCTGCTACATGATCGAGGACACATTGACATGGTTTCTATATAGAGAAATCTCGAGACATAGAGATCTGAGTTTAAGCCTTTTCGAATGCAATGACTGCATATTTGAAAGTTTTGTTACTGTAACCGCGTCTCATGGCCTGGAAGGCTCGCAAGAAGGAGATGATATCACGGCCAGCCGCGATAGCTAGCATCCATAGTGATGGGTTCTGAATTAAGGATAAGGAGATATCCCTATGCGTGATAATATTAGAGTCTCTATAATGTAATTCGTAGGTGTTTAGCAAACCTTACCATGTCTTTTTCACGTTGTCGCTAATATCGAAAGGTTCAGAGTAGACCTTAAAGCCCGCAGTTTTAGCGTGCTCGACGTACTCTGACATTGTGCAGAGAGGTGGTAACAACATTCCGTCTACAGACATTCGATATCGAATTAGATTATGCCTAAAATTTGCGTCATAGGATAATTAAGGCAGAGTTTCTTACCTTCAATTGGTTTGATGTCATCGTTCATCTCTTTTTCGCCCAGATTCTCCGCTTTGAACCAATCCGCCACGACCAATTTACCTCCACCACCGCTCTTCAATAGCTTGAATGCGTTATCAAAGAAGAGCTGCTTATGCGGCAAATGGCTCATAGCCTCGGATATCCAAACGGCGTCGTAGTTACCCTCTTTACCTGCCGTCCCGTCGAAGTAGTCGCCCATCTTCTCCGCATCAAGTTCAATAAACCGAACCTTGCCAGGAGAAAGCGAGATCCACCCTTCGGCCTTTTCCGATTCTTCCGATGAAGATTCTTTGCCAAGCTTTGCTGCTTCATCATTCGATAAACGCTTCGCGATTTCTACTTGCTTCCCACTGATAGTTACTCCAGTCACGCTGCATTTATGCTCATGCGCTAAATAGCGAGAAGTGCCACCGACGCCACATCCGACATCGAGAACGCGAGACTCGGATGGTAGCTCAGAGCGTTCAAGAAGCAGAGTGATAAGACGGCGTTGAGCAGCCTCTTTGGTATCCGATGGATCATCTGTAAAGTATCCATGGTGGATATGCTCACCCCTACGTCACCAGATGCCCCGCCAAAGATTTTGGGCGCAATTGGTTAGTCTTGAGAGAGAGAATATTTTTAGGACGTGATTTTACCATAAAGAGTAGTAATAGTCGGATAAAAGATCATAATGTGTCTTTATGCGGTCCTTGAGAGCTGCCCATGCTCCCGTATCTGAGCTACTACTGGATGTGTCGGCCGGTGTGGGTGTAATTGTCGCTGCAGTCGCCATTTTTGGGGAATTGAATTTATTCAAACACCAATATCGAAAGTACGTTCTTTTTAACAGTAATCGGTACGGACAAAACTCAATTGATGCAGTCCGAGTGGGAAGATGAACATGCGACTCTTGGCCCTCCGAGGCTAGTATATTCGCCGCAATTTATACGACGCGAGCATGTGCCCCGCGCAGCTCGAAGCAACAATCCCTGCACCGGAGTTGGTACGATTTTGTTGGGTGACGACACAAACCCAGGCACGCAAGACCAGATTGGCTCCACCATAAGCAACTTGCAGCTCCAGGATTGAAGGAATATGCCGTGCTTCAAGGGACCTTCCCGAATTGCCTTTAGTATCTCGATAAATCCAACCTTATCTTTGAACAATTTTCGACGTATTTCTTGAGTGGCTGTGTCCCAAGTTAGTAATTTAGAACGTCGGGCAACACAAAAGCCTTGTTGGAAAATTTCTGCGTACTGTTTTTGGTCAACTCTGATTTCTAAGCTAGTCGGGTGTATATGGGGGGAACTTGCGCGTCACCTCATGGTCATGATTCCCTCCCAACTCGGCACCGCTGAGGTCCACGAATAAGAGTTCGATAAATCCAACCTTGTATAAGGGATGACATCCAAGGACTCGGAGAGTGCCGATAGGCCATCGGAAACGACGGTTCTCCCGCAACCACCGGCACACAAAGGAACAATCACAAAATCTGGTATTATCTTAGGGCCGGATGGGAAACCGTAAGTCGCAGTCCACACGGGAAAAAGGCGCCGAAACACAAAATTTCACCAACTCGACTGACAATATAACACGATGTTATAGCTGCCGATCATGTAATTCGTACCGCGACATGGCCAACATGTCCGCGTTACTAACCGGTGGCAAGGCTAAATCAACGGCTCTATCAAAAGTTACATCCCCGCCACCTTCCGAGCGAACAGACTGCCCTCCAGATGTCGAACAATTAGGGCGATCTACATGGACGCTTCTGCATTCTCTATCGGCAACGTATCCGGAGTCACCAACACCGTCTCAAAAATCGGATATGAAATCATTTTTATCGATTTTGTCAAGAGTATATCCTTGCTGGGTCTGTGCTGAAGATTTCTCGTCTTGGATGAAACAACCCTCGAATTCGCCGCAATTAGATAACCAAGAGGATTTCGGGCGGTGGATGTGCAAGGCACATAATGAAGTGAATAAGAAACTAGGGAAGCCGGAGTTTGACTGTAACTTTTGGAAGGAGCGGTGGAAAGACGGATGGAAAGATGGAAGGTGTGATTAACACTCTCTCACTGGCTCGTCCTGCTACGCTGCTTAGATTACCGGGACGTCATGAAACCGGGTCTTTCTCGGAATCTTCTGCTCTCTTGATCTATGGTAGCCAATTTTTTGGTACCAATGTAAATATCCTCCAGGCCTCCGTCTGTACATAGCACAACTAATAGTAGAAACCCCTCTCAGAGAATTTCTTCTCCTTTTCTTTTTTGTGTTGTCTTAATTTCTTATAAGATACCTAGCTCTTCCTTGTGCTAGATAAACATTTTAATTCGCAAACTATCTAACCAAAGTATGATCTTGAGTTGATATATCTTGTATAGTTATCCTGCGACAGTAAAAAGGGAGATTATCATAACAGAAAGGATATAACCTTAACTATCTAAGCGTGATAATCTCTAATGTTACAAGTGGCAACATGGCCTTCTAGATTTATACATATCCAGGACCTATGAAGCTTCTCGCTACCCTGTTGGCTTGTGTCGGAGTCATGTTTGGAGATGTATTTGAAGACCAAAAATGCGAATTTGAATACGAGTTCCCTCATACATAGATACAAGGTTGATTTGACGAAGATTTTAAACATATGCAGTTGGAAAGCCAAGCGATCGACGAAGCTTATATTAAACTTTCGATAGAACCGCCTATTAATTGAATTCACGCTATCTACAAAGATCTTATCCTTATCGTCATATATGAAAAAAAATACCATTATATTAGAGCCATAAGGAATGTGTGTCACCACAATCTTACACAGACAATGTAGCTGGCGGGTCGTCATAAGCAGGCGGGGGATACTCCCGCCGTTTCTTTGATTTTTTACGACTAGCTAGAACGCAAAGTATTCCGATAATAAGAGCCAAGCCTAGAGGAATCCCTAACCCGATACCTAATCCCACTTGAGCAGAGTGGGATAGACGATTTCCAAGCGGCGATGCATTCGTTGCGGAGACTAAGATCTCAGTTAGAAATGTGGCTTAAGCTAGTCTACTTAGAAATGGCTCACCTTCATCGATGATGATCACTGTTACAGGATCGCTAGTAGAATCCCCTGTATTTTTTAAGTTTCTTGATTAGAACGATAATCATTGATCGAAAAAAGCTTTGCAAAATATCCTTACCACTACCGTCACAAGCAAATAAAACTCACCAGGCTGCGTAGGGCCAGCTGGTCCTGAACTGTTTGGCACAGTTCTAGTGCTATATATAGTCTGCGTGGGCCTGGAGGATGGAGTCGATGGCTGTGAGCTTAAGCTTTGTGAATTGGAAGCTGTATCGACCGTTGTGACCGTTACAACCAGAGTTTCTTCGGGCTGGCCTGAACTCGGCGTACTTTCTGGAGCAGCCGGTGTAGATGTAGTCTTAGGTACGGTAGAGGTTTCCGACGACTCCGGCTTGCTTTCGCTAAAGGTCTGGGTTGACGGAGGATATGCCGTTGAGCAATATGAGTGGTATATACTGATGGCGCTACCGAGGTCGAGTGCATTCGAATTGCAAGCTGTTTGCACACATTTCGATAAATATGTATCCGCACTGCCAGTAAGGTCCGGGCGACAGAAGCATTTATTTTGACCTCTTCCTGGTGCCCCTGGACAGCCAAACATTCCAGCAATAAGATCTAAGCCATTGGGAACACTGTAACACCCCTTTGCGCAACCTCGTTGGTTAAGCCATTCAGGGTCATCCCACAAACTCTGAGCAGCGGTTGCTTGGGCTAGGACGGAAGGCAAAAAGCCTAGCACAAAAAGGACGAAAAACATCTGGGAGATATCAGTAGCGAACGGTTTTAGATGCCGGTGCATGCCTGTGCTGATTATTATCAAGTTAGATTGGGTTACTACGCACATCTATGGATACAATTTCAGCTAACCATTCGTATTTACCTAAACTACCGCCCAAAACCGAACATTTAGAACATCAGGAAAAGGTACAAGAAATGCGAAATAGCTTAAAAACCTGGAACTACTTCCGATTTAAATAGGGAAGTGCTTTCACAGTTACGAGCTTTGGTTCAGCCGCAATGAGGCTGCCATGGCATTGCTTGGCCAACTCCGCGGATCTTGGCGTCTTTCGAGATAATGAAGCAAACAGGCTACTGAACGAATGGAACTGTAATCCCTCGATTGGTAGCCTTTCACGGGGGGACCAAATTTTCTGAAGACGATTGTTAGCTAATCTGTACATATGCGGGTCATGAGGACTGTCTGATCTGCTGAATTGGAAAACAGGGATTTTATTTTCAAACACTTGTATTTGAAGGAAGTAAAAGATGTAGTCGTCCTCTAGGACTGTTATGGTAACCTGTAGCTCTCCATTTCGTCGGTTTCGGGTTTCAGATCTTAAGATCTTGCGAACGATCCTGTTTCAGGCGGCTTGGTTCTCACAGAAACTCAGTCGCCAGCCGATGATCTTCAGTCCAACGAAAGGATAATTGAAAAGTGTTGTCTCCCGCATCAAAAACTTTGGATGTATTTTCACCTCCATGATTTGGAAATACAGTGTATTAACTACGATTCAACCGATCAACCCATCCGCGCTAGTATTCAACCGGCCATTGACATTTCGCTGACAAGATAGGCTCCGCTGGTGCACTACCCGAATCTCAATTCTTGCACCTTCCAGGAGGCTTGGTTTCTGATGTAGATTTGTGGAGAAAGCTTTGACAATTCTGGTTCACTCAAGGCATTCTACCACAATCTTCTGGTGAATTGTTTCAAGGCTTCCTCCAGGGATCTGCTGGCTACATAAGTTTTCGTTGCCCGTGTCGATGATGCTCGCCGTCCAGCAGTAATCGGTTCCTCAACCCAAAGAACATTGTAGGTGTCGATGCCTGGTACAACTGCTTTTCCGAATATTATTTCGGTAGCTAAGGAAGGACGATGGTAGTAGGAAGAAGAAGGAGGCGATGAAAGATAATTTTCCTGAGAAATGCATTGCTTATTTTTTATAGCTTCCTCGAGTGTTGAGTGCCGAAAACTTCGGTGAGATATACAAAGTGTTATGGAAGGGGAAAGCTGGTAGGCAATCCATCAATAAATCAAATAATTATGGTCGGAAACTATCGATTTTGTAAGACAAAGATCTCCGGGCAAATGTTAACGAGGCGCATGTAGAATGTAGCCCGACTAACATCTCACCGACTCTCGCTGCTATGCTGCTTATATCTTATTTGAACGGCCATGATACGACGTTTTTCTCCGGAAGAATCTACTCTCTTGATCTATGACCGCCAATATATTTGTATCAATGTAAATATCATACAGGCCTCCGTCGGTCACAGTACAACTATATAATGGCTACCCCTTTCACCTCAGGTCACCCCTGCGTCCTAGTCTCTCCTCACGCCGAAGAGAATTGTGATGGGTATAGGCCTCCTTCAAATATAATCTCCAGCCGGTGCACCCCATATATTCCCGCACCAAGAGTAACAAGTGACTCTTGGTCCCAAGGCAAAAATTGACTAACTTTAAAGCTCACCTCAACCCACACATCAAACTTTAATTGCTCTCAGGCTTTCAATTTTAATATATGTATACTCTGATCAAGAGTCACGAATCATCGGATTATTTTAGCAGTGGGGCTGAGAAGCAAGAAACCCCGATGATAGTATCGATCACATCTCAAAAGCTAGAGTCTCCAATTCAATATAATATTCGCGGATAATTCCAAGAAGCCTAACCTCTTGCCATTATGACGGAAAATGGAAGGACTAATCTTTACCAAAGAAACACATTCGTAAATTCAAAGTTTCGCTAGTCCCACCCAGTTTATTCTTCGAGTATAGTCAATAACTAGAGAGTCTATACCAGCGACGATAGCCGCGATTATTCTCTGTTTTAACTTCTGGTCTAACATCTGAAATCGGAAACCACTTCTATTAAAGTTAAAGTTCTTCAAACTGAAATCCTCGACTTCAAATTCAAATACTAATTTCTGAAATTTTAACTTGAGATTTACAGATTCCGCCTTCCAAAGCCTATACTCAAACAGTAGATTGATCCAAGTTTCAGGAATGATTGATAAGCTGCTGAGATGTTTCAGAAATTTCTCTGTAGATACTAACGTGTGAATTTGATCGCATTTAACTAGGTAAGTCTCTTTATAAGATTTTACGCTGTAGTGCCCGTAAACTCCGCAACAACAAAAGGCCGCCACTCTGCCCAAAAAACCTGAAGCTTTGGGTCTTCGACGCAAGTTTGTAACATTTGTATTCGAATATTCTTTGGAATCCTACTCGCCCCACTAGACAAATGCAACTCTCGGTGTACCGTAGGCAAGCCACGGATGTCGACCTCCAATTTCATCAAGTGGATTAATGCTCTCGAAACCCCCTCCTCTGGGAGATAGTATTCCTTGTCAGTCGGTGGATGTGATCTCTCATATTTCGACCATGGCTCGAATTTCGTTACATCTGTGGAGCATATGAACCGTCGCATGTCTACAAGGATGGTCGGCTCTATATCCAACTCCAGAATCCCTTCTAGAATCTTTATCGAATCTTCGATTTTTGTGCCATGAAACTGGATATTCTCCAAGATTATTGGTATAGCTCCTTGGAACAGTTTCCCTACGGGTATTCCTGAAAATTTCTCCCCAAGAGGTCTCAAAGCTTTGCAAATATTAAAAAGCTTTTTTCGTTTATTCTCGTCAATTTCCCCGAACAGAAGCAACAGTAACGAGACCGCTTCCGTCCGATCGAGATTATATTCAGGAAGTTTCGCCATTATTTGGACCGCGTTATTGGCACCCATAATGGAGGAAATAAATAGAGGCGATGTGTAACGGTATGGCCTCAAGCTAGGCTTGGAAACTAGTTCTTGGAAAAGAGGTTGCGAGGTCCATTTTCCTCTCAGGAAATGAAATATTTCATCTTCCTCTAGCAGAGCGGCTACTAAGTCGTACGGTATGTCCGTGGACGGCTCAGATGTAAATGTAGCAACATAATTTTCGACTAGGGGATTGTTTTGTGGAAGAGATTTTTCGAAGAATTCGTTAAGGCTTATGTTAATAATAAAATTACGATCCTTACGTGCAAAGGTATCACCGACGTCGTTGTCGAATTCATCGGATATGATATATTGTAATGTTTCCAGATTTGATCCTGCTATCGCCATTGCGAGAAGACGTCTGTTCAGACCCTCCAGTGCCAGGCATTTCGATATTAGCTGCAGTGTCTTTAAGATCGACCGACTTCCATAGTATGCAGCAAGCTCCGATAGTCTTTGAGGTACTAAATTCCCTTCAAATATTTGCATCAAAAAATTCCCGGGTGGCGCTGAGAATGAGACCTCCATCTTCCACCTACGTTTAAGTCTGTTTCGACCCTGAAACGGCGTGTACGCTAAATCTAGATGATGAGCCTCAGGAGTTGGGCAATACATATCTGATAATCTCTCAGCCCATTCAATGTCATTCGAAATCAGCGCGTCCTTCAGTGAACTTAAAAAAGTTTCTATTTTCTGGCCTAAAGTCGCCTTATCTTCTATTATAGAGGCAAACTTTATACTTGGTTCAGCGGCCTCAGCAGCTCTGGGTGAGTCTACTTTGTGATTCAGTGCCATGTGGTGTTTTAACTCTTTTTCGGTAACAAATCCGATTCCATGTGAGATACATGTCGTCTGTGGGCATTTGAAAGACCTCTGATGTTTTGCTTTATGTTTTTCAAGGTCACTAGAGCTAGGGAAACCTGCCCAGAAGTCTTTGCAAGTATGCTTGTGGCAACGATGTAAGTATCCGTAAGTCTTAAACAGTGAGTCGTCAGTAGTGATAGGCGAAATTTGTTCGCGTGCAATTGTGCCGAGCATTTTATTCAATGGAACCATGAGAGCCGAAGTCATTGCAAAAATAACTTTCGAGAAATCGTCGTTACCTTCTTTCCTTAGGCTTAGAAGGAGATCTTGAGAACTAATTTCTCTTCTCGACCCGATTTCATCGTCTCGGTTCCTCTTGAAGAATAATATCGCCGGCGCTGAGATAGATTCTACCTCTTCGTCGACAGTCTCTTGTAAGTGACTAAGCAACTGTCGGAGAATAACATTCATATTCTCGAATAACGTTTCCATCTCGCTATTTGCTCCTGGGGATTGAGTTTTAATGCCTTGTTTTAAATGCTCCAAATAATTCTCGCTGGCATATCCAAGGAAGGCAAACTCCCCAATTTCAACGAATCGCCGATAATCGACTATGTTCTTGGTATAAACGCTTTTGAGCGATAGATAGTTGAAACACAGATTTCCAACAAGCCAATGAGCTGCAACCGGATGAAAACCAATGATTCTATCTTGTTCGAGCAGATATCTGTTTCCTGTTAGAAGTGTGGAACTTAGGTTATAAAGGCTGGTTAAAGGGTACCTTTTGAGGGACGAGTGTACTAAAGTAACGATTCTGTCTTCGTTAACTTCAATAAGAGAGCCGCATAGTATGCCAAGAGACAGCCTTAGTTCCATTGTTGGAATGAACTTCTCAATAAAAGGCTCGGCCACCACCGCTTGCCTCAACTCTGCCTCTCGAAGAGGCCGCCGCGCCACTAAGAGGAACTGAAAAACAAATTTCGCTCTCAGCTGTGGAATTTTGCGGAGTTTGCTGATTCGCGTTATAGATCTTCGATATCTAGATGTATATCAATTAGGATTGGATTAAAGGCACAAAATGCAACGAAAAGATTGCTATCCTACGCTCCATCTAAGCCTTCTGGTAGCTCATTTATTAGATCATTTACTTCTTTACGATTTGATTGAAACTTAAGTTCCGCAAGTATCAGTTTAGCGTATAGGAACATTCCTAGAGTGAATTGAGGGTCATTTAATTTCAGCTGTCAAGTTTTGAGACAAATTTATTTTCATACTATCGAAAGTAGCCGAAATAAATTTGGGATCTTGGAATTTACCGTCAGATTTTAAACAAAGTGCGTCCAGATATGCTTTGGCCTCTGTTGCATTGAACTTATAATCCTTAATTAGAGTGTTCATATTGTCGCTGTGATGGACAAATTGAGATATATCGTGCCGCAACAGACTGCTAGTGGTTGATATGGCGAAATGATTCCACGTGGATATGATGGTTTTAATGGGCTCTTCCATTCGGCAGCTTAGTAGTATCCTAAGATTAGAGCACTGTTTAGTTAGATTTTCGAGAACTTCTAAAAAATTTTGGATCTCAGAATCCTCGTTGAACTCATCCAGCCCATCTATAAATAGAAAAGTAGGACCGTTTGAAACTATAATTCTGCACAAATTTTGCTCAATAATTTGCTCGCGCTTGAGTCTTTTAATTTGAATCTGATCTAGCGCATCTAGAATAGTTTCAATTTCCGCGATATCTTGTGATGCGAGCTCGTAAAGCAGGGAGTGCATCGCCCCAAGACAGTCGTTATTTTGGTTCGGCAAGCCGGTCAGGCGGAGATGGTGAGCCTTGTATCCGGCCTGTTTCAGTAAGTTATCGAATGCTATGTATGAGAGAATCGTTTTCCCTGCAGTGGAAATATTTCGGTTAAGGTCTTCGCTATCGGTGTTTGGGTTTCACAAATGGGGCATACCTGCTCCAGGTATACCATGCAGAACTAAAATTTGTGTCCCTGGAGTATTGATTTCCGCCCAAACAAGAAAATCAGTATGCTGGAGAAACCATTGCCCAGTCGCCGGGAATCTGGCCAATATCTTTCGCGTCTCATCAAGTCTGTCGTCTAAAAATAGAGTGGGATTAAGGCCTTGTTTGAGCAATTGGCGGGCAGCCACGACACGATGGGCAGCAGCAGCCTGTGTTTCCGCATCTGCTCTTCCGTAGAACTCGAAGGCGTGTTGAGCTTGAGTCATAGTAACTATTGCGAGAAGTATCCTTTCGTCTCGTTCGAGTTCAACTAGGATGGTGTCAAGCTTTTTGTCAAATGTAGGCGAAAGTGTCGCGAAAAACTGTTTAGCCGCTATGCAAATCCATATATTTATAGCGCATCAGTTCCAGATAATAAAAATTCAATTGCAAGTGTATTACCTGGCTGGCGAAAGATATGAAGAGCTTTCGCCAAGAACCGGAGAATATTAGAGTATACCCGAACTATGATAGCTTGGACACGAGGGTCATTTCCACACTCGTCAGGGCATCTTTCAAAAACAAGGAGTTTATCTCCAATTGCTTGAAGGGCGTCTAATAGCTTATCCAGTCCTTTTTGCCATTTAGAGGCTATCTATTGATAGAATTAGTAGCGAGATAAGAATTTCGAATACTTAGAAGCTAGCAAGTAAGCAGAACAGAGCCATCCGCATCCTCACCTGCAGTAGTAGTTTAATGGGCCCCTATACGTATAGGTTTAGCCAATGAAATAGAGTTACGAAGGGTTGTGATACTACACACCCATACAAAACACAAGATCTCACTAGTTTGAGCAAAAACTTCAATGACTCCTGCATAGCTGCTTAAGCCGTCAACGAATGGTTGCAGCCTGTTAATTGCTCGATATGACTTCCGTTGTTTCTGTTCAGCTTGTATTTTCCAAGCCGAAATCTCAACATTGGCTGCTGTTGTCGTTTGAAAGTCTTGTTTGTCTTGAGGTGATAATTTTGGGTCTGCTAAGAAGTCTGCTAAAGCTTGGGCAAATAGATTTGGGCCTGCTTTTGAAGAAAAGGAAATTTTGGTTTGGGTAGTCATGTTTCCTAGATACAAGCCAGCGGGTGCCAATGCTGTGACACTCGAGTCTCTAGCTTTGAGCCAACTTTGTTGTAATATGCAATACCAATGATCTGCTACCTAGTTAGAATCTCCTCTTGAAAGAAGTGTGGAGAAAGATGATGATTTACTTTCGACTTCGAAGTTGGCCCCCTTAATAAACAAAACTATTAAAATTCAACTCCCGCGTCATCTATATTTCTCACCTGACAAATCAAATGAGCCCCCGCGAATGCAAGGCTGCAGAATTTACAACTGAAATTTGAGGGCGCCAGCATTGTCACACGCACAAAACCGAGACGAGCGGGCAAAGATTGCTTTCGCCAAGACTTTGTGCATGCTTTGCCGCATTTGTGCATGAAGGAATCCGTGCGAACTTTCCTTATACCAGACTATGCAGTCGAGCAAGACTTCGCAAAAAGTCGTAACAGGGACAAGGCTGTGATCTTTGAAATCAAGAAATAATAAAACAATCACAGCGTCTCGGATTTAATGTTTTAATTCCTAGCGTGCGAGAATTTTCCCCTATTCAAAATTTTTTTATATCATTAGTCCTACATCCTTTTTCAATTTTTTCTTTTCATAGGCACATCAGCTGTCCATCTTCAGGATCTCAATTAACCCGGAGATCGAACGTTCCGACTCGATTCAAAAATCTCACACACACCAGCAGTGCCATGGCCATGGGAGGTTGGGAAACCCTGCAGATGTATGTCCAATTCAAGACCCCAAGTATCTTGTTCCGTAAACCAGCCGCACAGCACGAAATAAGCATGTTAGCGTCTCCATCGCTCTAGTTATAATCCTCCAGGTTACTTCCCCGCTTTGATTTTTCCTGAAGGTTCGCCTAAGGGCTTAAGTTCGAATGGATGCGATTCTCTGCCTGGAATCGATTTTGATTGACATGCTTGCATTCAATATTCCTATAATACTACAAAAATCCATTTGTTTAATGTAACGAGGCCGTTAGTTGGCACCGTAGTTTGGTTTTCTATAATTATTCGGAGACGTATAGTAGTACAAGAGCCCATAATTGATAGGTTTAACCAAAAATACAGACATAAACTCACACTTAATGAGTCCCCTCAATCCAGTGCGCCGACGCAGATCAGTGGTGGTACCCCGGCAGGTAAGGAAACTTCTTCTCAACTCAGTGATTCGGAGTACTCCGGAGTATTCACAGTATGAGCTCGATTAAACCATAGCGACGGAGTCAATCGGAATTCCACACGTAGAATCAACATATCTAGTCTGCATTGGATCGGTATTACACCTCAAATATGGTTTCTTCGCTAAATTAGAGCCTATGAAGTTATTCTAAGCAATTCCAAACCATAGGTTTACTTAGAGGCAGCGTCTTCGTCATTGAAAAACGGGAAAGTCTCTAAGAGGATAGCCATACAGCCAAATGGAAGCTCTCTCCATCTATACAGTTCTACGAAGACCTCAACATACGCAGGAAATCTAAAACAACCAGAGGCAGGTTGTCTACAGTCTCTTATACGCAAATACAAACTTGAAATCGATGCCTTCGTCCCCGAGTTGACAGCAATCCCAGAAGATCGGCGAAAGCCAGGGCTTCAGACATTACACATAGTTTTGGACATATTTTGTCCGCTGGATGATCGGAAAGATGTGGGACGTGCCTTAGGAACAAGAGCTATATTCCTCCAAGATCCCTTTAAAAATGCCCGAAAGCTCGATTACATGAACCCACATCTATTTGAACTTTCGGAAGCAGCCCGGGAGCTATTGGCCAAAGAAGGAACTGAAATAGCTCACAAAGAACAAAATTCTCAAAAACTGAACAGTAAACTCGGTGTAGAAGAGCTGACAAATCGTAACAATGAGATATCAGATATTTTCACACAGAGCTCTTATCTTCGAGAGGAAGGACTATTAGGTTCGAATCTATCAATAAGTTCCAAAATATTAACTCAACTAAAACCGTAAGTCTTAACCGTCCTCACAAGCTCTCCACCAGCGTCAAATATCGAGATTATATGTTGCTAACATATCGCTGACTAAAAATTAGTCACCAGATGTCTGGAGTTCGATGGATGTTTCAAAAAGAGAATGCGGCGACAACTTCTCGCACTAAAAGGCTCCTACGCGGAGGCATCTTGGCGGATGATATGGGCATGGGTAAAACTCTCACTACACTGGCTCTTATAGCGACATCGAACGAGAGGAATAAGTTCAATGCATCGGGTGGAACCTTACTCATATGTCCGAAGTCAGGTAATTTAAATCGTTAATCGCTTTTAAGTTATTAGCAAGTTACCAGTTGCCATGTGTATCAGTAGCGATCTAACCTCGCAAGGTTTTAGTCATCGCTAGTTGGACAGAACAGATTGAGCGACATACGCAGCTACTGGCAGTGGTAATTGATTCAACCAATCGAAAGACAATCCTAACCAACACCAGGAAGTACGATATTTTAATCACCACATATGGTGTCGTGACAAATAAAGTGTCGGATACCGCGGCTGCAATCAAAAATCACCACTGGAAAAGAATAGTCCTAGATGAGGGTAAGTCAGAAACTCACAATCTCATGCCATAGACTTTTCGAAGCTGCTACTGTTGTTGACATGTGCATTTGTGTCGCTATCAGCCCATGTTATTCGAGAAAGAAAGAATATCCAAGTAAAACGAATATTTGCTCTAGACGCCGACTACCGCTGGTGTATAACTGGCACACCAGTACAAAACAAGCTCGACGACTATGGATCGTTGCTCGAATTTTTGAAACATCCATACTACGGTACTAGGGAGAAATTCAATAATACGATCATCAAACCTTTACGTAGCCGTGGCCCACACGCACTCCAAATGCTTAAACATCTGATATCAGAAACAACAATTCGTAGGCTTAAGAGTGGCACTTCGCTAGATCTGCCGGAGCCTCAAAACGTTGATCAACGGCTTGCCTTCCAACCAGATGAAAAACAGTTATACGAGCTACTACAAGAATTTACAGCGAATCAGATAGAAAGAGCCCACTGCAACGGACTAGACGAAACGGGAATTTACTTAGCGCAACTAAGATTGAGGCTAAGACAGGTTTGCAATCATGGTATTGACCTATTACCGCTTCAGCTACAAAATGATCTCCGAAGTTTAAAAATTGAAGGGGACAGTAGATCTGTAATATCAGTCGCTTTGAGCCATGTGATATGTGAGCTGTGCAAGGAAAGCAAGAGCGAGAACGCTACTGATCTAACAACATTTACTGATTGCCAACACGTCGTTTGTGCCACTTGTAAAGTCGAAGACGGAGATTGTCCCATTTGTATCCAGGCTAACCAAGAAGAAGTCTCGACATCTATCCAACCCTCCACTAAGGTGTTGGCTCTTCTCCAAAATTTGAGATCGGAGAGACACCTGAAAAGGTGAGTTGCCATTCCTGCTGTATCAAAATATACCACTGACGAGTCCGCCTAAACTTGACATGCTGCCTCCATAGTATTATCTTCAGCTGCTGGACCAAGATGCTCGATCTCGTTGAGATAGCTTTGCGACGCGAAAATATTGAATTCATGAGAATAGACGGAACTCTAAGCTCATCTGACCGAAAAACTAGAATCAATGAGTTCCGGAGTAGTAGCTCGGGCATGACACTACTATTAACACTCGGTACTGGGAGTGTCGGGTAGGTTCTCTACATGAGCTCTAATGCCATCGCCGTTTCTAAGTGGAAAAACACAGGCTTGACTTGACAGTTGCCTCACGAATTCACCTTCTCGAACCACAATTCAACCCAATGCTCGAAGAGCAAGCACTCGCTCGCGTGCACAGAATCGGACAAACTCAACCGGTTAAGACCATCAGATATATTATCGACAATTCTTATGAAGAGGTTCGCTATTCTATAGCTTACATCATTAAGACCACGTCGGTATATAGTTGATTGCGGTTGGCTAACTCAATGACTAGGAAATTCTCAAGCGACAATTTCAGAAGCTCCAACTAGCCGAGATTTGTGTTGGTGGAAGCATTGGAAATAAGAAAATTACAGCAGAAGATCTGGAGGTAGATTGTGTTCCAGTCTTTTTGCCCTCTCGTGATGCCATTGATAATCAACTAACAACATTAACAGAATCTGAATCTTGTGATAAAATAACTCCTGAATCTCAACGATATTCTATATCATCTCAATTCATGAACTGAATATATCCTTTGATGGAAAACGGATCGCTTTATAGGATCCGCAGCTCTCTTGCAACCGAATGAATATATAGCTCCAGAATTACGGTAATTGTGCAATCACCGTCAATTCATCATGAAAACCAAATGTTTTAACCTCGAACATGTTATATATGGATAAAAAAGTATAACGTAGTAACGAATACTTTATTATTTTATGTGTCTATCCAGCAACCACAGTTGTATCATCATGCTGCTTCTCTCAAGACCGTGCCTAATCTCCCGCAAATCAGATCCCTCTCTCTCTCCCTTGTTAGGGGCCGATTATTCACATACTCCCAAGGAACAACACAACTGTATTCCCCCCAAACCCTCCCACGACCAGCCATATCCATAAACATCACCGATATCCCATCCATACTCTGTAACCGTTCCACATACTCGATTTTCTCCCTCACATCCTTCTGCCGCGAGAAATCAATAAACAGAGCCGCCACCGCGGCTGCTAGATATGTCGCATACGATGTTCCATCTCTTAGCTTCTCGCCCGGATACGCGCGAAGCGCTTCACCCAAGAATGCAAAATTAGGGCAAAGAATACGCCCTTGCGGGTTGAACTTGTTGTCAACTTTATTCTGACCGTTGCATGCAAATATACACATCACTTCGTTTTTCATATTGGCTGGGAAAGTGATGTGGTTCTCGTTGCCGTGGTTTGAAGCCGCGGCGAAGACGAGAACGCCTTTGGAAGTACATTCTCTGATTGCTTGTTTTAGGGCTGGATACTCGCCATCGGGCTCGAATCCGGAGGCTAGTGTTATGATGTCGACTCTCCAGTTTTCAATTGCATGTCGAATAGCCTATTAAAAATATTTAAAAATATTTGTTAGTTATTAGAAACAAGTATTGAAGTGTAGAGAAATGTCAAAACAAGGAATGTAGGGATGACTTGAAGATATGCTCACTTTTGCGACGAGATCTGCGGTTTCATTGGTGGCCTGTGATTTTTGAAAAACACGAGCAACATAAATTTCAGACTCTGGGGCAACTCTGGTGACCAAAGAGACACCAGCTGAACCGTGCGCTACCTCGTGTTCATCGATTCTTCCTGTGTTTCCTGGGTTGACAAAATCCTCAAAATCCTCCACCAGATCTTTCTGGGGGTGGTCCGGAACAATCCCGCTATCGATAATGGCGATCCTGACCCGTTTATAGTTTACCGGGCTGCTCGGATCTTGCTGCAAAACATACGAGAGCCTTTCTACATTCTTGAACCAAGATTCGGCAAGATCGGTCGGAGAACCTCTTTATATATACAGAATCAGTATGGTTTAGTGAGATATCCGCCAAAAGTTTATATGACATCTAGTTGATTTTGTACTTACTTTGACTGAGTACTCCCATGTTGGTAAAGCACCTCCCTCTCAGCTAATTTAGTTTCTTTGCCTAGTGCCATTCGTTGCATTCTCTCTTCGATCGAAGCAGGCGCATTGGTCATGATGTCAAGGATCAAATCCTTATCCTTGGATTTAGTGTATCCAGAATCATAGAACAGATCAAAAACCGACTGTCCGCTATTATTTTTCACCAGAGGTTGCGCTCCTGACCTGATAAGCAACTTCACATAATCAACGGGGATGGGAGTGAAGGCCATCGCATGGTGTAACGGCGTTTGACCGGTAACACCGTCTTGTATAGTAGGGTCCGCACCATACTCGATCAAGAGTCTTGCGATACGGAGAGCGAGAACGTCAGTACCCTTGACAGGGGCCGTCGAAGCCGGCGGCCTTTGGCCCTCGTAACATGCAGAAACAAGGAGCAGTGGTGTTAGGCATCCGTCCGCTTCGCTATTGGGATCAGAATTATTTTTGAGCAAAAGTTCAACCAACTCAACATATCCATATTGAACGGCAAAATGAAGGGGTATCGCCCCTTTATTCGTTTTAAGATTAGGATCAGCACCGTATTTGAGCAGAAGTTGTGCTACTTCGACCATGCCCTGCTCTGCCACTGCGTGAAGCGGGCTTTTGCCCATTGATGTGTTGGTGTTGTTTGGGTCGGCACCATCTTGCAGACACTGCCTTATCTTCGGCAGCCATATTTTTAGATCTGCTTGGTCAAAGGCAGCTCGTCGTACGAGTGTAAAAAGCGACATCTGATTTGCATTACCCGCCTGCATCTTTAAATGTGTCTCAATATATATAAGGAAAAATAAGTATTGAAAAAAAAAAAATCGAAATGAGAGTGGTTTTGGCGTAATGAGAAGATTCGAAGAGGGGAACCGCAAATCGAAGGTAACGGCGGGGCGGGTAACATATAAATTTATAAACTGGGCTAGTTTTAGCTGTATTCCGGTTGACCTTTGGATTGCTTTTTCGGCTGAATATCATTAATTTTCGTTCTGCACGCCAAACATAGTGCATGGTATTATATCTGGCCACAATGCATCACGGACGAACAAAGGTAAGCGTGATCCGCTCCGTCTATTCATCTTTCTGATTCACCGATTGGATAGCGAATTGCTTGGCCGTATATGGAAACTTTGGTAGGTTTCGAGAGTGCTTCCAGCGGCTCTTTCCTATCAACTTTAAATGATTTGAGTCGCCGCGCTAGTACTATTTGCAAGCTTTGTATCATTGCTCTCTATACAGTCTGGAGCGCTCCAGGGGACGAGACCGCACTCTCTGAGGACGGGAGCAACTCTATCTAATTTGGGTACCGAAGCGAAGCGGCTCTGTCCCGCTCCGTGTTAGATCCTGCGTGATTCGGAGCAAAATGTGTTGGGATTGTAGAATAGCGAAAACCGCCGCTCGTTTAAAACCCAGCTATTTAAACTCGACTCAAAGCTCATAGCTTCCCTGACGTAGCCTCCCTTCATCAAAACGTCCGTGGAATCTGGATCGAAATTTATAATCGAAAAAACCTCAAAATTTATCAATTTCGGTCCGAGATATCGATTCTTGCGTACCTGGTACTCCAAATCGCACAATAATCTTGATATTATTGAAAACATTAAACATTAAATCCAACAGCAATAAGAAATTTGAAGCGTTCGAAGCCCAAGATGCAGACAACAATGGTGCAAGTCCTGCCGGCAAAATGTATTACAAGCGTTGTCTTACAGCGTTTGAAAATCTTAACAAGCTGACAGAGAAAACCGCGTAAAAGAGAAAGAGGTTATAGAGCAGCAAATCCCTTCTCGAGCAGTACGCCTATTGCTATGCCTCACCACTTTACTGCATTGACAGCAATCCCATGGCCATCGTCGAAGGTGTAGGTCGCAATCACAGATTTCTAAAAATTGCAATCTCCTACGGCGAAGTTAGAACTATCCTTTCACTACTCGCGTTATTAGCCCATATATTCAGGCGAGGCTTTAGCTTTGAGAACCGTGCTACAGGGGTAGCAATTGTTTCGATTCTTTCCCTCTTAAGCCTTTCGGCTCTACTACCAGCAATATGCATACACACTCTATAGAGGCTTCGTACTTTGGAGGTGACAGTTTTACATTGAGAATGACTTTGATGGAGACCTGGGAGCTCCCGTTTTACTACGTCTAAATAGCGAGTGCGTAATAGAATAGTTAATTAAGAGGTTTAAAGGGAAGCATTGATTGACTATCATTAATAAGCTCTTGCAAATACACCTGTCCTCCAAGATAAGGCTCCCTCTAAATATTTCGGAACCAGAAGCACGCGTGCGTATATAAACCTCTAATTGCATCTTGAACAAAGGCCCCTTCAGAAATGTCATCACCCCCTTGCACTCATCGATTCATCAGATTTTATGAGATATCTATAATACTTAATCTCCTCCGCCACAAGCAGCGCCAATGACCAAACCCAAACAAGCGTTGGCACCGGCATAAATAAAACAACAAAACAGGGTGTTTCCCGAAAAAGCTCTTCTTTCTAGCTTCCGGTAACGGCAATCCATGTATTTTTCGCAGCAAATAGTCCCCTCGTTCTTCGCCCAGAAGATACACTGTAAGCTGCAACGACGAACATCCGAATGTCGAGATTGCTATGGCTAATCCAGGTAAGGGCAACGGGAACCCCAAACTTGGTAACTTATACTGATAGTAGGCAAACGCGAGGAAGATCGCGGAGAGAGTTGATGGGATGATTGCTAGGGTGAATATAGTGTTTACAGTGTATTTTAAATCGCGGGGTTCGTTGACGTGGAAGCATTGGAAGGGAGATATGGATGTCCTGTTGATATAAAAGCAAAATGTAAAATGTTAGCTTTTAGTTGCATAGTGTCGAGTTATAGTGGTTCTCGAAACAAGGTGAATACCGAGTGTCGCAGATTCCACTCACCGTCTAGACAGTCTTGGGAATTCGGACAAGTTGTGTTGGTAACCATCGGCTCAAATGGAGGAAGATCCGAAAGAAAAGTTTTTGAGTCAGTTACCAGCTGAGAGCTCTGACCTAGTTGAGCTTCTTTTCCCTCCATGATGGCGAAATCTTGAAATGAATGATGGTGGGGATTTATAGCTAGTGCGTAACTGCGATTGCGAGCTACGACCAGTGACAAACCGTATTTAAATTAAGAATTATAAAGAACACATATCCCTGCAGTTACTACAGTTCATAAGATGGTCGACCTGATCTACCGCTAACTTTCTGCAGATCTGACTACCAAGAATATCCAGGTACGACGTGCATGGTGTTGTATTTTGGCTCGATGGGCTCTTGCTGTGCCAGATTTTGACGTGTTGCGTTGTGTGTGGTCTGGCAACGGACCAGTTGATAGTTACAAGACTGGGCATATGGCACCTTTCGACCTCCACAAACCCACAACCACAATTTTGGGTATTCCAATCGCTATGGAATGTCAGTTACTTCTTGCTTAACGTCATACGCAAGACTCGGTTGATACTGCGGAGTAAGAATCGTATCATATAATGAGGATATGCGGGGTATATTCGCATAGATAAACCGCCTACAAAATGTCACCATCTATTCTTTTTATCAACTAACTGATTGAAAAATGATATCCCGTCAACAATCACAGCTTAATACCGAGAAAAAGTAATCTTCTGTACTTCATAAATATTCTTCTTACTTTTGAGTACCATGCAAACAGGAAAGAAAAAGAAAAAAGGAAATCGAATCCGCAGTAGCTTGACCCTACTTCTGCTTTCGTCTCACTACACAAATAGAAGAAAAAAAAAATAATTTTAATGTTAATGACGACGACCTCTCCCCGAACCTACTGCGTACATCGGAATGGAAGAGTCTACAAAGGTAGTAGTAGATATCACAGCGAGAAAAAGAAAAACGTTGCATGAAAAAAGTAAATTAAACAAGATGGCTCAATTATTCCGCCTTATCTTCCCAACTGTTCTACCCTTCCTAATTTTTCGATGAATATGGATTGTCGAGATAACAACAAACTAAGCAGCCAAAAGCCTTAACCCGCTAGCTGGTGCACCAATCTGACAAACCTCACATACTGCGCAGACTTTGCCTTTCCATGAACTCTGATACTTGCTTCCGTCGAATGGACATTGTTCCAGAGGTGCACCAGAGTAGATTGGGGTGAAAGAGCCGGCACAGATATCGAATTCAGCATATTGGTCATACTCGATTTCAAGAGCATCAGTAGGGTTTCGTTCGCTAGCAGCTTTGATCTTACGTGCCTGATGTTTTGAAGAGTTATATTAGCTTCCAATTCCTGGATTCAAGCTTAGAGAGGATTGAACTTACGTTGTCGAGCATTTTCGCGGGGGCGGAGAGTTCGAGCACCTGGTTCGCAAAGTGTCCAGCCAATGATAGGTTCTTCCTATTATAGGCGTTCTTCATGGCAGCTATCAATGCCAGTGCCTTATGCATGCCCTGCAATTGCGGCTTGGTAAAGTACGCTGCAAGTTCGAGATTGCGCACAGCATTCTCTGGAGTATCCGGAAGCTCTCTTCGTGCCAACTCTATCGACATGCCGGTGATATATTCGGTGGCGGTTTGAATCATTAGTTTGGCCTAAAGCATTTAATTGTGGTTAGATCCTATCAAGTGAGAGGTTTGCGAGGAGAATACTCACATCTTCGACTTCGTCTTTGGTAGAAACGGCAGTAACGAGTACTGAATGGAGAACGTTCTTAAAGGCAACAACACCTTCCGCAAGATTATTGGACTTCATCGCAGAAAAGCCCTTCTGTAGCTCACCAGCGCGGATAGCTTCAACATCCTTTGGAATGAATGGCAACACTTTTCTTCCATCTGTGACATCTGGATTTCTCCTGATATAGTTCACTAAAGGCTCGAGGCCTTCAGTGGCAGGCAAATATGTTCGGCTCGCTTGATAAATTTCCATGAATCTAGGCTTGAGAGGGGCGAAATTGACAGCACCGACTTGGCGATTGAGAAGCTGCATTGCTGTTTCGAAAGAGCCAGCTGCAACATGGTCAGCCGCGATGCCGCTGTTTCTAGCCCAGTTATCAGCTTCAGAAGCACCAACGCCGCTAGCGTCACCGCTCTGTACGTCAACAAAGCTTTCTGAGGCATCTTCAAGATTGATATCGTCTCCCATATCCCAACCAGCGGCATCGACTTCCTCGTCATCAACATCCATAAGGTTGCCATTTGCTCTTCTTGACTCGCCTTCAGCATCATCATCTTCGAATCCAAACCCATTCGCGGCTGGAGCAGGAGTTTCGTCGTCAATCTTGAGATCCTCAAGTTGTCCAAGGAGAGCTTTTTCGAAAAAGGAGAGAGATGTTGCCTTCAGAGGCCAGTTTGCCTTATAGGTGTCGCTAACGGCGCGCAAAGGAGCAAGGGCAGTACCAGAGCTTGGGAGTTTCACCTGATCTTCGGTCACGCCGGCGGCATCGAGAATTTCCTGTGCCTCCTCGGTACGACCAGCAGCTTTCGCAGCTACGTAGGCGAGAGGGTAAAGATCAATCTCTTTGAACAGCTCTATCCTCTCGTCGACATCGCCAAGGTATAAAGAGTTTTGGAAGCGCGACATGTAGTCTCCTCTGTGCGCAGCAATTTTGCCCATACGCTTGAGTTTCTCATAGTCACCAGTTATCAAATATAAGAAGCTCAGTTTGTCGAAGCTTCGCAGCTTCTGGTAAGTCATTTCGACGACCTGGTGATTTCCTTGATTTAGCGCCTCGGCTCCCAATCTCTGCCACAACTGTGGTCGGTCCAACTCTCTGCACATCTCCACGGCAACCTCAAGATTTCCACATTCAAGGGCGAGCTCGAATTTCGTTGCCGGGTCTTGCACGAATTGCAGCGCAATTTCGGGGTAACCTTTCTTCTGGAGATACGAAATAATTGCTTGTCCGACAAGGTTGGAGTTTCGGATAATGTGGAGCATCTCTTCGTAATTTCGCTTAACAAGGGCAAGCTTGAATCGGTACTCGGTAGGATCTATCGCGATTTGTCGAGGCTTCGCTGCTCTGTCCAAGCAGTAAACCGATTTGCCTTTTACTTTCACCAAGTAGACGGTTTGGTCCAGAGTTTTGATGATTCCGTTATCGCTACAGTCATATGTCAGTAGATTATACAATTATGTAGATGAATTTAAGCTTACCCATTCGGAAGGGTGTATTTGATGTGATTGAGAGTGGAGTAGAGAAGAACGCCAGAATCATCCCAAGCGGCGCTCTTGATTCTGATAGTTTCATGGAGTGTGCTGATCTGTTCCAAATTCTTATTGACGATAACAATGTTGTGTTTACTCAACAGAGCGATCTGTAGCGAGTCATTACTCCAAACAACATATTTGACGCCGCTAATAGGTAATTCATTTATCGTCTTCTTCTGTTGGATGTCGTACAGGATAACAGATGAAGCGGCGCACAGCAAGAGGTTTCCAGTACCACCAAAGTAGATGTCGTTGATTGGAACAGGAGGCTTGATGGTTTTAGTAGTACTATTGGATAAATCCTTGATATCAATTTGCTGGTTTTGGCTTGTGAAAACGGCAAATCTGTTCCTGGCAACAAAGACTGCGCTATTTCCCGTTCCCCGCTTGGAATCAGTAGGTTCGACGGCGCCTGTGGCATCTTTTGGTAGCGGAATCAACTCATAGGTACCACCATCAGCTGCCGAAATAACGAGAACAGCTCTTTCAGCTGGATTGTAGCTGAGCGTCCTTGGTGGGATCCATGGGCTACCGAGCTTCTTCAAGCTCACCATCGACAAACTCTCAACATTTTTAGTGAAGTCGAAGCTTCGAACATGCTTCTCCTTGTTGATAAAGAAAAGGTTATTTTGGTTGAGATTGTAAGCTGGCCGTTCGCGCTCCAGTTTGAAAACCATAACACCATTGTCATGACCGGCGGCAAATAGGTTGATTTCGGGATGGGCGGCAATAACCCAGTATCTATCGTTTTCTCGCTTAAAAGTTTGTACCATAGACCGCTTGTTGAGGTCCCAGACTCTAATTGTTTTATCTTCACCAACGGAAAGGATAAGATCTTGATGGGGGTGGAAAAGACAAGCAGAAGCGTTCTGGAAATGGCCTCTACATGTGTCAACTTCCCAAGCTTTCGTATCTTTAAGGAGAAGTAATGTTAGCGAGCAGCGCAAATCTTGATGCATATGCAAACATACCACTCATTCGCCATAGCTTGATCAGTCTGTCATCACCTGCGCTGACAATCAGCGGCAGGGTAGGATGGAAAGCAACCCAATTGACACCCCTGTCATGACCTTCTAAAACAAATTTGACCACGGCGTCGGTATTTCCAAACATATCAGCCTGTTGTTGCTGGTTCCTCGACATTTGATCTTCGAAACTCATGGTAGTTGGCGCAGAGTGCTTTTTTCGAAGGCCTGAGATGTCCCAAACTCTCACAGACTGATCCAAGGAAGCAGATACTATAAGGTCCTCCTTGGGGTGAAATTGGGCACACATGGTGTAATGGTTATGCCCGGTCATAGTGCAAACTAGGAGATGTCAGCATAATTCAACAAATCATAACGCGCTTTACAGCCTCAGTTTTGCACATACTTAAGCTCCTGTTCTGCCAATTCCATATTCTGATAGTTTGATCGTCGCTGCTGCTAACAATCCAAGGAAGTTCGTGATGGAAGAATACGGTACGAACGTAATCAAGATGTCCGTTCAAGGTGAACAAGCATCTTCTCGTTTGATAACTCCAGACTTTGATCTTGTAGTCATCGCCACCAGAAACAAAGAGAGGTTGTGTCTTGTGGAAATCGATGCCTCTGACAGGTCCATCGTGCTCTTCGAAGCGGTCGATAAGGGTTCCCATGCGGTAGTCCCACAGCTGAATCGTTGACGAATGAAGGGAAACGAGAATCCATGGTCTAATAAGGTATAACGTCAGCCTGATTGACTCTGAGATGACGAGAAAACCTCATTCGAGCTATCGACTAACCGCTTTGGATGGAAGGCGATGCCTTTCGCCCGCGAAGACTTGGACTCGAACTATATGGATGCGAAGAACACGTAGAAGACGCCTGTCAGCTAAGTCGACCACGGTGGGGCCATTGCGCGCAATTGAAGTTCTCCACAAACCTTGGTAAGTCTCTGCATGTTGTAGACGATGTATGCAGCGATTGGATTGCTGCTAGAAGGCGGGTATGGTAGATATGGTACAGCTCGCTCCCTTGGGAGACTCGGGTCGCAGTTGCAGCTCTATCCTCCTCCCGTACTATTCCCCACAGGCAAACACGATAACGGATGGAGCTCAATTAGAGACCAAGGGTAGGAAAGCGATGGAGTAGCGATGGAGATGGAATACGCGGTATCGTGAATGATGATTTGATGAAAGTCGAGGGCGCAGTTGTGACCAGCCGGACCTCCGTTGTCGTGGTTTAGTTGACGTCGCTGTCCCTCAGAAGCTCAGGCGTGCGTCCCAAGTTTCAGGAGGACACTTTGCAGCTTTCCCACACAAATTTGGCGGTTTTGACGTGGAGCTCTCGAACGTGTGTTGTGCGTTGTCCGTGATGTTGTTGAGTCGGTGTTTGTCAATTTTGATCGATCTGATAAGATAGCTCGTTGGGCGCCAAGAAACGATCGGTCTCAGATATGCGCTGATATGAGAGATGGTACGCACTTATCAGCACTGATAAATAGCCGGGCCTACCCGACTGGTGGGCGTCGACTTGGCCGTCGTCGGCGGCGAAATAGCGTCCGCGGACCACCAGACCGAGCCAAGATTGGGTACCAAGCCGCGCCGACTGGGGGTCGAAAGACCGCCGTGCAGCACGAGCAGCGTCTGTGATGCACCGGTTGGCAAAGATGCCAGATTGTCGAATCGAAACACGTCCCACCTCGAGCAATTATCTTGGTTGACGTCGTTGCTTGATGCGTGCCTATATACTCGAGGAGGTTCGCAGTCAAAGTAAGTTGGTTATCCGCATCATTTCACACAATTCAATTGTTTCTCTTCTTGTTTCTCTCATGTGCTAATATGATAGCAACGTTCAATTAGCTAGCTATCGATAACGAACGTGCTCGCTTGCACCTGTCTTCGGATATCGCGTATCTCTATCGGAGCTTTCAAGACACCCCGCGGCCAGAATGTGGTTCTCCACACTCTGGTCACAGCGACTCAGTCGCAGGGCACTGTTGACCAGCGTCCTCGCGCTATCATCCCTCCAATTAGCGTCTGCTCGAAGCCAACCTCATGATATCGAAGAACCGGGAACGGTTAAAAGATGGGATGGGCTAAACCTCAGCTTAAAAACATCATGGAAAGCGGGGCCTTACATTCTAGAGATGCTGTAAGAGCTTCATTCAAAGCTTATTAAAATCATATGTTTAAGGGAACGGTCAATTGATCAATTGTCTTTATCATTAGGGAATGCGCCGCTCTAGAGGATGAGGCACTTTACTTCAAGCTTCTAAAGCTCATTGGATCCGAAACCATTAAAATAGTCCATCCAGATCAAAAGATGTACGACACGTTAGTCAACTACATTGAAAAGAACGAATTATTGAAGAACCATTACGGCCCGACCTGGAAATTCTGCATATCACTACGTGAAACCTCTCCTCGAATCGAAGCCCAATACCAATACTATCTCAACAACATTGAGTTTCCAAAAGGCGAAAGCTGCCCAGTATGGTTTGACGATGGCGAGAAGCAGAGCTGCAATGCAGGTGATATTGCCAAGGTTAAGCCTCACTCAGCTTCTGCTAGTCGCAACAAAGAAATCGCCTTTGACAGATTGTCCACCGATGATCTTCGAAAAGGAATGGTAGTCTTCTACATCGATATTTTGCACAAGGATTTCCCGAAGGTCTATACCGAAATGGTTGAAGAAGCCGAGAAAGCTGGTGTCGCCTATAAAATACGATATCGTCCGTCTCCATCTCTGGAGAACCCCAAACCCGTCGCCTTAAGCGGATACGGGGTCAGTCTCGTCTTGAAGAAGACGGATTATATGGTGATCGACGATAGAGATGCTAAGGAAGGAGAACAGTCGGCAGAATCCTCTTCTACCTCTTCGTCTGCCTCTGCGACTCCCTCACCGAAATACAAGTTCAGAATCCCTCATGATCTCAAACCTAAAGAAAAGCGGTTTCCACTTTGGGATCTTGAAGATTTCGATGAGCCCGTCCGAGGTCTTCGAGATATTCTCCCATTGAGCCAAAAATATGTCAAGGACCTTGGCTTCAACACTGCGAATTTTGTTTCGAAAAGCGGCGTATTCCCTCCTGATATGCTAATGAAAATTTTGTCCGACTTTCCAAAATACGCACATTCTATCGGAACTATGGGAGGCTACTTGCCCGAGTTTATGGAGGAGCACCAAGAAAATCGAAATGCATGGCTTCCAGAAGGCTACAATGCGATGTTCCTCAACGGTATGATGTTAGATCCATCAGAAGTTACTGCCACCACTCTTCTCGAGATTATGAGACGCGAGCGAAAGTATACTATGCAAATACGAAATCTTGGCCTAAATCAAAAAGAATCTCTTGACCTCATCGCTCACGAGAATATCACACAATCAAGAATTTCAGAAGACAAACCGCGGTTCGATTGGCGCGAGCAAGAGAACGAGAAAGATGCTATCGTCTGGCTCAACGATTTCGAAAAAGAAGAACGTTATAAAGATTGGTCGGACTCAATCTTCGATGTTCTCATTCCAACATATGGAGGTCAACTCGCTAGCATCAGGAAAAACATCCACACTCTTATCATTCCATTGGATTTCTCAAACCGTGATGACCTTGTACTATTAAGTCAGAGACTTATAATGTTTGTTACTCGAGGACTGGCTATCCGCGTTGGTATCGTGCCGGTTGTTCGAAACAATCTCGGCTCTGCGAACGCTAAAATCTTTGCCGCGCTTCTGGAGGCTTACGACATTCAAACTGCCAATAGCTACCTTAAGGATGGCCTCGAGGCAGATAAATACAATGTCAGACACCCAGCACCAGAGTACATTCACCACACAATCAAAGGAAAAACACCTAAAGAGGGCAAAGAAGAACCCTCGCTTTCTATTGTAATGTCCTCAAAAGAATGGCACGCAAAACATGTAGCTTCAGGAATTTGGGAAGAGAGACTCGGAGTACACACTCGACCGTATCCTTTCTTTATCAATGGTGCTGGTCAACCATTTGGCGACGATTGGATCAACGTATTAACCAACTCCTTGCCGATTGATGTCAGACGCATGCAAAAATCAATTTCAGAAGAAGAACTCGACGATAGCACGGATATCACGGAATTTTTGTTGAACAAGCCGCTCCACCGAAGAAGCCCATTGATTTTCAAGGACGAAGCTCCGAATATCGTTAATCTCAATGACCTTTATGAAGCCGCTCCGGATACTTTTAACAATTTACCTTATTTCCCGGGTAAAGAAGTTGAAGGGGAAACTGAACTATCATCCGCCGACGTATGGGTTATTGGAGATTTTGATACCCCAAAGGGCTACAATCTCCTTTCAGAGGCTGCTAAAACCCAAAATTCGAAACCTGGTATCTCAATTACAGCCATTTCCAACCCTTCCTATAAAACTAAAGTTCAAACTCTCTCGGCTCTCCTTCATTCCCTTGCTGGCAATCTTCACGTTGTATCAAAGCCCGGCATTTTGCAACAGCTTATTGCAGAAGTAAAACCAGAGAAAGATTTTGTCGACATCAGCATAGAAGGAGTCGATCAAAAGGTTCTCGGTGAAGCAAAGACCGCAGGGTGGGCCATTCCAGATAAGATCATTGCTGAAAACTTTTGGCGAGAGACAGGGAGTCTTCTTGAGAGGAAGTTGAAAATTAAGCCAGGACAGCGTGCTGTTCTAGTGAATGGAAGACTTCTCGGCCCGTTCGATGACTCTATTCACTTCACGCAAGAGGATTTTGAAACATTGATTGCAGTCGAATTGAAAGCCAGAATCACGCCCGTCCTTACTGCCGTAAAGACCTTGGGAGCTCTCGATAGACTCAAAGCTGCAAATTACAAGGGAAGACTCACATCTGCTGTGAATCTTCTCTTGACACCTCAGAGTGCAGGTCTCATTGATCGTTCTTCTAATGTCAGAACCAACATGTACAGTCAATGGAAGAGAAAAAAGACATGTCTGACGGCTTCGGATCCTGCTTGGGCTACTTTCCGTTTCGTTGTGTCTATAGACCCTCTCACTGAAACCGCTCAGAAGTGGGCACCAATCCTACGAGTCCTCATGGCTATGGACGGAGTCGGTATCTGGACTTACTTAAACCCCTCACAAGGTCTCACCGAAGTTCCAATCAAGAGATATTATCGCCATGTCCTAGCTGCTCAACCAAAATTTGACGAGAATGGAGATATCCTCGAGCCAAAGGCACAGTTCATCGACCTACCAGACAAGACCTTGTACTCCCTTAGTATGGATGTACCACCGTCGTGGCTAGTAGCGCCTTCGGAAACCATTCACGATTTAGACAACATCAAACTTCAAACCTTCAAAGATCGATTCGGAACAGCCAATTTGAACGCCACATATACCCTACAAAACATCCTCATCGAAGGTCACTCTCGGGACACTTCGCTCAATGAACCCTCTTCTGGAGCACAATTGGAGCTTGGTTCTTCCAAGAACCCAGTTATGGAAGACACCATCATCATGCAAAACCTCGGGTACTTCCAATTCAAATCCAATCCCGGTCATTGGCAGATCCGTTTGAAGCCCGGTAGGTCGGGTGATATTTTCCACATCCAGAGCCTCGGCGCCGATGGATTCAGCCGCGCAGATACCTCTGAGGATGATGTGAAGGATGTCACATTGATGAGCTTCCGCGGTGTCACTCTATTCCCTAGACTGAAGCGCAACAAAGGATATATGGGTGTCGATGTTTTTGCGGCACATCCAGAAGATGAGGGAGATCCTCTCGAGAAGGCTGCAGGGTTTGCAGGTAATCTACTATCAAAGCTGGGACTCGGAAAGAAGAAGGAAGCAGGTGAAAAGGCGCCGGCCGAAATCAACATTTTCTCGGTGGCTAGTGGGCATTTGTACGAACGATTCTTGAACTTGATGATGCGCAGTGTTATGAAGCATACGAAACATACCGTCAAGTTCTGGTTTATCGAGAACTTCTTGTCGCCGGCTTTCAAGGTGAGCAATACCCGATCACGCGAACTGAAAGAAATATTATGCTAACGTGATTATAGGACTTTATTCCGTATATGGCTAAAGAGTACGGCTTTGAATACGAGCTTGTCACGTACAAATGGCCGCATTGGCTCCGCCAACAAAAAGAAAAGCAGAGAGAGATTTGGGGCTACAAGATTCTCTTCTTAGATGTCCTCTTTCCTCTCAACCTTGACAAGATTATTTTCGTCGACGCCGATCAGATTGTCAGGACTGACATGATAGAACTCGTCAATCTGGATCTGGAAGGTGCGCCGTACGGCTTCACCCCCATGTGCGACTCGAGAACCGAGATTGAAGGGTTCAGATTCTGGAAACAGGGGTACTGGAAGAACTTCTTAGGCGATCTTAAGTACCATATCAGGTGTGCCCATCCCTTTTATTACCCTGCTCGAAACATAAGCAATATTAACATGATACCTTCTCCAGCGCACTCTTCGTAGTAGATCTCAAGCTATTCCGTCAACTCGCCGGCGGCGACCGCCTCCGCCAACAATATCACCAGCTCTCCGCCGATCCCAACAGTCTCTCCAATCTCGACCAGGATCTGCCTAACAATATGCAACGCTTCCTTCCCATTTTCTCATTACCACAAGACTGGCTATGGTGCGAGACCTGGTGTAGCGATGAAAGTTTCAAGACCGCAAAGACCATCGATCTGTGCAATAACCCGATGACGAAGGAGCCCAAGCTCGACAGAGCCAGGCGGCAAATTCCGGAATGGACAGAGTATGATGATGAGATTGCGGCGCTGGCTAAGAGGGTCAAGGCCAAGGGTGTGGAGAATATGAGAGAGGCGTTAGTTCAGAAAGAGGCTCTCGGGGAGGAAGAGAAAGCCGGTAAAGGAGAAACCAAAGAGAAGGCGGAGAAGAGCGAGAAGGAGGCTGAGGGCGAGAAGCCTGTTCCGCCCAAGGATGAATTGTAATCCCCATATTTTGCGTGAATAGAGAAGAAAAACGTAATATATCCGGTGATGGTGAATCAGGGGTATGAATGTAGATAGATAACATTAATCAACTATATGGTAATGTTGGAATTTGATGAAGTTAGGTCAAAAGTTGTATATACTTGGTTTCATTGGCTAAATGTAAGCGCCTTACGATGCGGTTATGACTACTAGCATCCGGATCCTCCACGGGGTTTTTCTGCCACATCATGTAATAGCAAGCCTCGTAAGCCTCTACCAACGAAGATAATTGTCCAATTATATCCGGGTTTTATTCAAACGATACGAGGAGGTAAATGCAATATGCAATGGTAGTCCCGAGGGTTACGGCCCGGGCAGTGAGACCTGTCTCATTGACCAGAAAGCTCAACGCGACCGCTTTGAGTTGAAAATGTGGTAATATTTGCGTTGTTCCGATTCGCAACCCCATCAGTTGCAACTATCGCGTCCACGATCGAGGCGCCGATGCCCAGCACCCTTGTCGATTTCAACATTCGACTGCATCGCATCTCGTCTCATCTGAATCGTTTCTCCGCTCGGTCGCATCCTCTGTTCAATTATCTCGTAATAATCCGAGCTCTCTGCTATCAGCCCTTGCTTCCTGCAGCTGTGTTCCAACACCAACTTTGATCTTTTGTGCCTTGATTATATCAAGCGAGATGCCACCCAAAAAGCCAGCGGACAAAAAGGAAGCCCCCAAGGCAAAAGGCGATGAAGGTGTGTATTGAAGCATCGATGACCCTCCCATTTTCATTTGGATTACTCCTGGGTCCAATCATATCAATTGCATTCATTTCTTCTCAACGAGTCTTCCATATCAAACCCAAGTTAACTTGTTAACTTCCCTTCCGAACACCTCCCTGTTGTCACCCGCAATCGATAAATGCCTGACCTCGCTTGCCACCATCTGCAAGCATCCCTGTCTTGTTAAGTGCGGGGTTCGTGGCTGCAAAGCATCTGTACAATTGCATCTCAACTTCTGATTTGCTCTCTCGCACGGCACCTCTTACGGAGCGAGTTCTGCTGTTGCTATTTTTCTTCTGAAAATTCCGGCATCTCAGCGGTTGGTTCGCCTGCTCGCTCTGCCCGTATGATCCTTTCCCCCTGCAAGTTGGTTAGTCCTATCTGTTCACTATCAAGTATCAAAAATGTTGCGTCTCCATGCAATTTATGTGCGAAGGATACTTCTTGACCTGATCATGTTTTAATCGAGATGCATATGCATGTCCCTGTTTTGGGTTACTTTGCTATCTGCAAAGCATGGGCATGGGCTTGCATGCCAAATGACACACGAAGCGAGCAAAATCAACAAGGAAGGGAAAAAGGAAAATGCTCAAGTTTGATATATCACTTTTTTGGTCTCTTTGCTTTTATCTGGGCATCTTTTTTCTATCTGGGGTGGTCCCGCATGGTGGAATTAGGATGGTGGAAGATGCATCGGTAAGAATAATCTCCGAGCGTTGGAGACGAATGGGCTGCCTGCTTTTGCCTGCCCTGCCCTCCCGAGTGAAGGAGCTGAGGTGGAGAAGAAGGTTTTCTAGAGGGCTGAGAAGTTTCCCGGATTACCAGGCTTTTTTTTTTTTTTTTTTTTTTCTCCCTCTTGGTTTGTTGGCATATTAGGCTGTCCTATTGTGAACGAAGGGCGGTTAATTTTATGCAATAAGGACCTTGCTAATAAATGGGGTTGTTCTCCAAGCTGTCGAGTTAATTCTGGGCTACCTTCGAAAGCAAAATCGGCCGTATTCGGCCACGGACATTAGTGCCAATTTGCATAACGCGGTTACCAAGTTAAATGCGGCAAAGTTGCTCAAGGAGTTAAGTGACAGAGGGGATCTGGTGGTTTGCATCTCCGGTAGGCCTCTCTATTACGTTTGCCAAACCCTCCGCCTTCGATCGAAGAATATCCGACTCCTTTTTTTTTTTTTGCTAGTTGACAGTGAAGCCGGGGCCACTGAGCCATGCGGATGGGCCGAATACGCTCGGCCTGCAGCCCGAGGTGTCTTTGATGGCGTGTTTAACAACTGAGCTGACCTGAGGAACTGCGAGTTCGAAATGGATAGGCAAGCAAATGGTGTATCATATTCCACAGGTAAGTTAACCTTGGAAGAGCAGCATAATCCTGACGCTGAGCTCTCGTCTGGTCTGTGCATGTTGCAGATGCGTCGCCCAATGCGATACGTCTTGGGGAGCCAGGGCTTCCCATGGTTTTGATGATATCAAGGCTAGCTTGGTTATTTTGCCTGTCATGCTAAGTCATTACGATTGTACTTTGGACAAAGTACCTTTTCCAAAGGAGGGACATGTCAACATGTATCGACTCAAAATGGCAACGTCGACACACTCTCTCCACTGATTTGCCCTTCAGCTCCACTCCCCCCCGAGGAGGTTTCGTTCTCGGAATCCGGCTTTACCCCTTCTCTGCTTCTCCACAATCTTTCGCACTCCAGGACCCTCGGAAATTCCAGAATTCTATAATCAAGTTATCATAGATGGAGTTATTTCTTTTAAAAGTTTTAGCGTTTTCGGCTAACGGAATATCCTCATCATGATTTTTATAGGACCCTGATGATTTTGCGTCGCCGGGGCATATCGCGGATATGAATGCCACCGTCGACACTCTCAAAGAACGCTCATCTACGCTAAAATCTGAGCTAAAGACGCTTCAGGTGACACTTCAAACCCTTCGCTCCTTGCCGACGGCAGATGATCTTGGACTACAGGTGGGGAGCCTACACCAAGAAGTCACAGAACTACGCAACCATCTCGAGCCTCTGCGCAGTGGTGAGGTGAAACCAATATCAGCTGAGGAGAAGCAAAAGTTGCAGGTAGAGGTTAAGAAGATGCAAGGGTTATGGATGGCTCGCAAAAAATGGTTTATGGATTTATTTGACGCGGTGGCAGACGGGATGGGTGGTGATGCCAATCCCATAGATTTGAAGGTTAGTTGAACAACCCCTTACCCTCCTTCAGCGTGATCATATAAGCGATTTGCGTTCCTCACGAGCTTTGGATCGGTATTGCAAGGATCATCTTATTTCCTTCCCTTGACTAGAAGTGGGATGAGCATCGAGATTGGATGCAATCTTGGTGGCATTAATTGCCTAGAGTATGCATTTAGTATAGTGTGTGTGCAACCCGAAACACTTCGACTATCAAGTTTCCACCCTCTCTCAATATCTCAAGCCTTGTTTCCATTCATGCCCGCCACCGATTATTATATCGGTTATATTTACCACAAAATATTCCAGTAGATGGCACCACGGCCACGACCGCGTGTAGCTCCCGCCGAGCTGGTTATGCTGTGCTACCCGGAGCCCACCATCTTCCCAAGGCTCATTTTCACAAGTTTACAACAATCTAGAGGATCACCAATCACGACTCCCTCTCCCTTCCGTATCTTTTCGCTCTCTGCCCCTCGACTTCATCTTCTCCCTTCATTCCTGCAACTATATTCGTCAGCCTTTCTTAAAATCCCTCATTCCTTTTTCTTTTGCGACTCATCGCGAGTCTCATTCAGCGGGTCCGGACACCCAGCTCCTGTGGTGGAATGTTCACCAAATATGCAGCCTTCCGTTTTCTGTTGTGTTTCCCCAGTTTTCCGGGTGATATAACACGGGCCCCAAACAGGGATCCGGATAATGTCTATTAGATCATGATCTCGTCTCCCCAGAGAGAAGGATTCATGGTGTCTCTCACGGAATCATCTTCGCTTGTACATTCCCTTGTTATTTTTAATGTCGTACAAAAAACAAAAACACCATGGGCGTGAATTCACATTCCTCTTTCAGATTGTTTCTCATCTTACGTTCAGCCCAAGAATCATCCGCAAAATCCCACATTCCATTTCGAGTTGTCTTCAAAGACCAGCTGCTGACGACTCTTTATTTTTGTCTCGGCCTGTTTTGCTTTTTGGTTTAGGAAAAAATGGAACTTGACGATACTTCCGATATCGAACGAAGGATAGCTGCAGCTAGGAAACTTGCTCGCCTGGGATGAGGTTGCGTATATCGCCGTATACCAGGATAGACACCCCGTTTTCGATTTCAACAGTATTGAAAAGGTATTCCAGGTATAGTAAAAAAGACCTTTGGCCAGATTTTCTCCGCAGGAATACTTTACTGGGTAGCAGACCTTTTTCATTATATGCTTCTATCTTGTATCTGCTTTCATCCCGTCAAGACTGATCAATTGATGGTCTTGACGGTCTCTTCATTTTCACGATCCTTGAAATAAGGGACTGCCAGCGTGGTCAGCCGTTTCTTAGTTACTCTGTTAAAATCCAAGGATCAAGTTTCATTATCGTTGTTTACATTTCCGGGAATACCCCGTGAGAGCTAATAGACGCCAAAGTTGCTATTCAACATGAACTGGCAAGCTCCCGCGATTAGCTCCCATCTCCCTATCACAAGCAATTTGCTTTTACAACCCAGGGGATCCTTTCCCCGATTGTCTCAAATAGCATGAACTTCTCAATGACAACATCTACAAACGCATTCTCCCGGATTTTTCAGCTGAATCGCTGGATACCATCTTCCAATCCACTCGTTTTATGCAATCACATTTGATCGATCGATTGAAACAATATACACTTAAGCACCGACGATATCCGTTTTTAAGCTGCTTAATATCTCCCAATGGCCAATGCTTTCCAAGTGAAATATTCTCCTTTCTCTTATTTTTCTCGTGACAAGAACGCTAGCGCGATGAGGTGTAAGACATCCATGCATACTAAGACTATCGAATTGACGTGTCATAAACCATCAATAACCAAACCGAGCTCATCGATTCGAATATCTTGGGTATTTCCGTGCCAATTCGATAAATTTTAAATTTTGCATGTGAAAAATGAGTGTTATAAACTAGTGGTCTATATCCCGCTGTCTACACAAGTACAAAAGAGGTCCCAAAATTATTAAACCAGGCTAGTCATTACTTCAGATTATCGATATCGAGAATAATATACGTGTGGTACGAAGAAATAAAAATAAAAATTAAAAAAAGTCATATGACGAGAAATAGACTAAATCCTCGAGATGAAACGGAGCGTTTCCCTCGTATCGATTCGCACGATTTTCGATGCCACTAAAGCAAGCCCACGCGGCCCCCAAGCATCGCACTATACTAGCTCGAGTTGCTTCGACCCGATCCAACCGATGTCTGGAAGGGTTTGGGGTAGAATCTAGTCCCCTTTTCGAGGGGTGGGTTTTCGACTTTTCGAAGGGAGCTCGAGTCGAGTAAACCTTAAAAAAAAAATTGAAATAGAAAATATCGCACCACTAGTGTGTCGTCAATTGAATGCGGGTTTTCGTGGAAATGTACATGTTGCCAGACTGGATCGGTGATTTCACGGTGATCGATTGGTTGACGGATTGGTGGATTCAACGCTAGTCGGTCAAAGCTCAGGATATCACAATGCCTGCATTCGAGGGACATTATCTGATTGAAAATCTCGTCAAGAGGCTTGATACGCACTCGAGATCCACCAATTGCGTAGATGCGGGGTGTTCTTCCAAAATATGTATATTTAGTATACCTCGAGCCTCAGTGCCGTTCTGAGGATACTAGTTTGAAGCAACCGATCGAGCATTATATTCGCCGTTTCTCAATTGTTCAATCGAATTTGTAGTTACCCCGCCAAATGCAGTGTGCAAACCAAAAAAGTACCACCGTGCATGTTGTTCACCACTCACACGTGGAGATAAGCGCCTGAGCACGCCAAGTTTGAAGCGCCACAAATCGAAATCGGATTTAATATTTTCACTGTACTTAACAAAAAAAAAAAAAAAAAAAGGACGCAGAAGTCCCTGAAAAAAACCTGATCTGCAACTGCCGGAAAGGTATGAGTTTCTATTGGGAGAAAACATTCGATGTTGGAGATGGTGTTGTGAAGCTTTGACCCTTCGCGTTCGTATCCGGAGAACAGCGTGCAGGAGGCTTTCACAGACTCTTCCTTGATTTGACTGGAATATTCGGAATAACATGCCGGTAGACCGTTCGCGGCAGTCGAGGTGATCAATTGAGCCTATGCTTTTCAAAAAATTGCAAATAAATGAATGTAACCGCGGGGAATATATGGTATTTTGATCAGAATGTAGAAGTGAAATACGCACAGTAGCTCTAGTCTTGTCTCGAACACTCTGTGTGATATGTTGCTCTTGCGCGGCTCATAAAATCGTCCAGGATATTGATCTAGAAAGGTGTGTCGATTTTGGTGGCAAATCGCCCAGACCTGCAGCAATTAGAGATTTTGCGAATGGGAGTCAAGACCTGCTTATCGATAGCAGTGCCCCAGTCATAAGAGCCGAATTGAAGAATGCAAATTCAACAATATTATGCTAGGGCTTATGGCAATTTTACAAATTGCCAGTAGCTCAGCCAATTTAATCATGTGAAAAAAAGGCAGAAAATTTCTGCCTTGAATTCGAGGGCATCGATAGAAGAATTAGGCACTCGCCGGCAGTTCTCGAATCGAGTCGTTCCGCTAAAATTTGGTGCAAATAAGCACATGGCACATCATGCAGGATAACCCATGCCAGCTACTATCACTCGAGCCTCAATCATATGTAGTCTAAATTGGGAACCTGTCGATAGTCCTCTTTCCAATTCCAGGGAGCTAGAGTATCTGTCACCAGCGGGAGCTACTTTGACTTTGAATCAGCGCCCGAATTCGCGAAGGCTTGGCTCAAAGTTACTTCTGCAGCTAACCAGTGAACTCGTTGGATAACGGATGAACAGGAAGCAAAAAAAACTCGAGGTATATCCACGTGGTATTAATATCGGTTTCAAAAATATGGCTTATGACTTGTTCCTCTCGACACTTCAGACGAAGGAAAACAGAAAGTAGGCATCAGTGATATCATCGATACCACTGTTCGGAGTTCTCCTCCCGGTGAAATACCTCGAATCAGACGAGACTAGTCATTTTGATCGAGATCTTTCATGCAAACGCGTTGTCGTGTCCAGTCACCCCTGCCACGTCCAAATACCACGAGGCTGGTGATTGGTAGATCTTGGTCGGGTACCCCGCCTCTATTCGGCTTTGTCATTGGCGGGATAAGAATGCTTATAAACGGAGGCTGTTTGGAGTACTTTACGAACAGCTGCGGTTGCGTTCAAAGTTTTGTTTCTTTAATTTGTGGTTAGGATTAGATGGAAAACCGAGAAACGAGACGGACTAATTTGCAGGGGTGCTGCATAGCTCACCCCTTGCTGATGAGATTGACCCCAGACACTTGCTGCTGAATTCCTTATAGACGATGTGAAAATTCGATGTTCTAATTTTCTGCAGGCCACATGCCTTTCCCTCATGGATAATTAAATTTCAGTGATGTTATTGACTTTGAGGCTGCGTGGGGGAGAGAGGAATAAATCAAGTAATCAGGTGTAGAGCTCCTTGAAATTCAAAAATGCACAAGGGAATTCCAAAAAAGATGGCCCCAGTCCGTAGGATCGATATCGATGAATATGCAAGTGAGATTTTCCAAGAAAGTTAGCTAAGAGGCGGTATTTCTCTATATTGTCGTCTCTTTTCGAAGCGAAAAAAATATGATAGAGAGAATCCCGCCATGAGCCGTCGGAGAAATGGAAAAAACGATTGGTCGGTCGTAGTAGGTGCCTATCTGAATTCGCGCTACTAGTAGCAAATAAGTATTTCATGAGTCGTAACTTTCGCAAATTTCTTCTGGAAATTCGGGAACGGTAAAGAAAAAGTGATGAGATGAGATATTCTTATCCGTGGCAAAGCGAGTCTAGTGCAGTCATCTCATGTATGGTGCTTATGTGTGTCTCAATCTGATACTTTTTGATATTCCATGGTAATTGCAAGTAAAAAATGTAGTACCAGATCTATTCCTAGCTCGACAAGTGGATGTGTAAGCAGTTGGCGATTCGCAATTCGGATGGCAGGGCTAGAATAATTTCTCGAGCTGTCTATTCGACCCATTTCGGCCGGAATAACGATATATCGAACAAGGCCCTGTTGTACGACCATGAATTATATACATTTTTTTGAGCGTTTAAATGTTTTTCCATGGTGCACGAACGCGATCTCAAAAGCTGGAGATATCGTTCATTACATGAAGATATCTCTCGTACGACAGAAAAAAGCAGCTCGCCGTCTTCCGTACTGCAATACTTCTTGTCTTCATAATCCCAAGAAAATGGACGCGAAATTCAGTGAAAGGTGGAGAAGGTGTGGCACACTTGATGTGTGAAACATGCACACCGCTGAGTTCATCGAGCGCGAGAACGCGGTTCAGCCTTCAACTCTGGAATTTTCTCAATAAGTCTAAACAGAAGAAAAAGAAAAAAGAGGAGAAGGTGAGAGTAATCGACGATGTCGATGATCAGCCCTAGCTGGGCTGTGTGTCCACCGGGTGCTGCAGCCCTCGAAGCTCAGATGCACGGTTGGGGTCCAAGTTCGGTCGAGAGACCTGTGTGTTGAGGGGAGGTTGACTTTCCCTGCCAAACAGACGGCCGTCCCTTCACACCATGATCAATATCGATAACGTTACTTGATTTCTAACGCGTCTTGATTGAGACCTTGAAAATTTCTCGAAGAATCAAGTTTTTTCTTCTTTTTGTAAGGTTTTCCTTCCATTCGGCACCTGCGCCACTGAGAACGTGTGGCCGCGAGTGTCGACGACCCTTCCTCGTGAAGCAAAGTGGGCCGTTTGGAAATGGTGTTCTGTGCGAGAATCGCGTCATGTGGAACACTAACGATGGCCGCCTTCCAATCGACGGCTCCACTCTGATGGCGAAGCGATGCCGCCCCCATTGTCGGGAGACGGTGAATCAAGTTGGAAAAAATTGTTTATGATTCCGTGTCGAGTCCCAATATTAGACATTTTCTCCCCGTTGATGAGCTGGGTCTGAATCTTTCTTCCTCGCGATGTTCCGGGTTTCGACAGGAAAACGGCGCTGGGGTCCGTCGTTGTGGCCCTCGTCCCCTTGTACCAGCTACGAAACGTGAGAAAGATGGTGTGCGGGCACTAGGGGTCAAGAATTCATGTGACTTGGAAGGCGGAAGCTTGCGGGATTATAGAGTAAAACCCTTGCACTCAGATATTCAAGCAGCTTTAAAATTTTGCAATAGCATTGGCACGTATTATCTCTGCTAGGAGCTTGGATAGACTATCCTGGCGATATTGAGGATTGATAACACTTTGTGATAGCTTAGAACGGTAGTTTTAGAGACCCATGATGTAAAGGTCCAGCGGATACCCTGCGAGTCCTAGAATTGAATGCTGGCACCGCAAGTCATATAATTGCTAAGAAGATACGCAATTGATATATCACAAGAAAAAAAAAGTTGGGATGAATGGGCGATTTGGGACTAACCTTGTGCGGAGTGGCTTCCCTCTGAGGTTGATATCCGAGAGGTCCTTGTGATAACTAGCTGGTGTACTTGTATGCATAATAAAGCTGGTGCTATAGCTAGAAGCTTGAGGGGTGACCTAGCTGTCTCCCCGGACCCTTGCAATATCAATGTTCGGACGTCCACTCCACCTCTGGCTGGAACCGCACGGGAGATGGGCTCTGTCCGTCCAGTGCAAGGGAACGGGGCCAGGAATAGGAACCCTATCAATCTGATATGCTCACGGGTAGATATATAGATACTGATGGGGCAAAAGATGGGGTGCTCAATGCATTGAGAGCATGGCAAGTGCATTGCACACCGTGCTGCAGTATTATGTACTGCGGTTTGTAAGCGAAACCAAAACAAGCCTCATTGTATAATTTATGTTGCAGATGCTATGCTCCTGCTGCTAATGATGATGATGCAGAAAACTGGAGAACACGGAGGACATTTCGTTTAAAAAGCATCAATTTGCAGGAAAGCTTAAGGGCAAATGCGAATCAGCTTACTGTTGCATCCCCTCCGCCTCGAACGTATACTGGGATGCTTACCTGAGCATGAGCACGGATATACATCTACTTGTACCCGTCGGCTACGAGCAGCGAGCTGCCGGCTCGACTGATGCCCTGTAAATTGGAAGCAGGGAGGGACAAACGAAGCTCATTCGCATCGTTCGCGATCCTAGGAAACAGCTTGGCTAGCTTCAGTGTAAAAAGAGGGGCAAAGGTGATAACCTGTGACGCATATTTAAAGGGAATTAATTTCCTCTTTTGAAATATCGGATAGTCCCAGTGGCGATATTCATATTCATCCGTCATTCCCTTGCGGCTTGTTAAATTTAGAGAGGCCCGAATTCTCGGGAGCTCCACCGTAAAGTCATCGCCGTCGACGAGGTTAGAGGAGCGTGTGTTCTGGTTCTTGTGGGATATTGGCACCAGAGCAGATTGATATCAAAAAGGTAACCACCAACTTCCCGAGACCGGTCAACTTCATCGTCTGCATTCCCAACACCACCGCCCCTTCCAATATTGCGGTATTGCAATGACGCGGAAATCCCCTCCCCTTCAAAGGAGTGTCCATGTCTGCACGATGATCTAACTAGTCACGAAGCCCAAATCTTAGCCTCGATTTCGGAAACAGGTAAACCGGGCTGAAGGAGTAGACGGAAAGGAATAGTGCCCATTTTTGGCAGCGAAAAGAAAGGCTGGGCCGAACCGATCGAGGGCTCCAGCGTTCGCCATCGACTGTTGTTCTGGGCAGCTGGCGAGCTAACGAGTCGGCAGCTGTCACGGGTAGCAAAAGCAAAACGGCCCATTTGCTGCAGCAGGAATAACAAACTAACAGGCTAATAGGAGCTTTTTCTTCGCTCCCTTTCCCCAAACTGCTGGACATTTGATCGCACCACTGTTACGTACATTACATATGTTCGCTTGTTAGGACCCGCAGGTGCAGCAAAGTGATACGCGGGCGAAAGAGTAATAATACTGAATCTGGGGTTGCAAAGGGAACGATCAACCCCCCATTTCAGCAAAGAAGCTGAGACTTCGTCGCAGAGGAGGGCACCCTGTGCGAAAGAGCACTGTGGAAACGTTCGCAACAAGCAAAGGTACCCGGGCAAACAGTGCATAAACTGCCCCAACCTCACAGCTCCAAGCTGCAGCGTGTTCCGGAGAGCATCGTGACCGGAACAGCAGGTGCACCTTCGTCTGCCAGGCCAGATCCAACAATCCAACGTATCGACGATAACTAGCTTAGTCGCGGACTGAGGAGACCGCCGAAGTTTTACGTTGGTGTCTTTTATTTTTCTTCGGAGATACGTTTTCAGGCCGCTGAATTGACTAGCACTCCGTAATATAAAAAGATCGGGATACCGTGTCGCAGCGCCTTCAATCTCGCCTCGGTCCCTTGGGTTTATTTTCCTCATTCTCTTCTGCGGTAATTATCGATCCGAGATTTCCAGCGAGAAATCGAGCTAAGCTAAGCTCCGGCTCACTTATTTCCTTCTTTGTGCATTATCAATCTTTCTCTCGGTGAGAGAGAGGCAGGCCCCCCACTCTCGCTCGCCCTTTTAGCATACCAACTAACACTTCGCCAGACGAAATAAAATTATTTTTTTATTCTTGCTCGCAATTCCCCTCGGCAAGGCTAACAAAAAGCGATAAATTGTTAATTGCAAGGTCTCCTGCAAAGAGCTGCCGGGATATAGCTGCACGATCTTCACAACGCAGGACACACGAGACCAGGTCCGGTAGTAGTCAGCTAATGCTAGCGGCTAACGAAGCTGGGAATAAAATCTCCAAGAGTTGAACACACCACGGCCACCGGTCGTCTTAGGGAAAGACAAGACCTGTCTCAAAGCGACGAGTTCATTTCGTTTTGCTAATTTATCGTTCGACCCCTCTTTCAGTTGGGACGAGTGACTGATTAAACACCGGGCCGAACCTTCAGAGGCTTTTAAAACAAGCCTGTTCGTTCCTCCACGGAACCAATCTGTGGACGACTCTTTTTCTCAATTTTTGATATTGGAGAATTGTTTCGATTTCCAATCTTTCAACCGAACAAGCCGGCCCTTGAGAACTCTCGCGTATCATAACCAATCAATCACTACCATCATTTTGCGCAACATTCGCGAAATAGCTGCAAGTGCTATCACCCAAGGGAAAGCCTTGCTGTGCCAGATCTTGGCAAGTTTCGCTAGCTTCAATCCTCCAGTTGTCAGAAGACAGCAAGCCGCCAGCAGCAGCGAAGGAAAGAAAAGAAATAGGTGGAAAATCGGTCCCCTAAAGAAGGAGTGGGCAGACGCAGGGAATGCTTAAGGTGGTTGCATTAACAGGTGGAAAAGTACCCCGCTAGCTGCTAACTGCCACTCACGCACCTATCTGCAAGTGATCCTTCTTGCCCGTACCTTTCGCTCGCTCACCCGCGTTCTCGAGCTTCCTTCTTCTACGAACCGTGGAAAGAGGCAAAGTCTATCTGCACGATTTCAGCAAGAGCGGGAAGCTAGATCATTTGTTCCTTTTAATACCTATTGATTCTGGTCTCTTTGGACCAACCAAAACCCTTATTTACCTCTTGAATCTTTCCACAATCCCTATTTTCTGGCAGAGAGCTACCTGTCGAACGGGCCCAAGTCGCAGACTTCCACCCACTCGTTATTATATCGCATCCTTTGGGTACCAGCTGGAAACCTTAATTATTTAACAGCAAACGATACGTACGCATCAAAAGTAAATGATCCATACTTTCGAACAGCACTTGAAGGAACACTACATAGCAGCTACTCATTAGCTACATTCTTTCGAAGCTCTCTACTGTGAAACCTGGAGAGGCAAAAGCGATCGAATCTCGACCAAAAACTCTCCTGGCATTGTTAATTTCATTCCTTTATTTTCTGGGGTATTTAAGATCTTGGGAGCAAGGAAATCTCTCCCTCCGCCCAGGCTGCAGCCGGATAACCCAAAGCCCTTTTTCGTCCTGCCAAAAGAGAGCAATCCAGTCGAGCAGAGCCAGTTTTAGTCCAATCAGATCAAATCTTCCGGAATGGCTCACCTCCACCAACACCACAACTTTCACCACCACCACCTCATCCACCATCATTCTTCCCTCGAACTTCTCCATTCTCCTCCTTCCTCCGTCTCATCGTCCGCGATGGCGTCGACGACGACCCTCCCCCAGCAGTCCCATGCGCACCAATTGCACCAACAGTCGTCGAACCCTCATCTTCAACGTCAGGAGTCGGCATCTTCACTTCAGATGCCAATCGGCTCCCCTCCCGACCACCTGCAATATTCCGCTCAACAAAACGGTCGGCCGGCTGACCACAGACGTCTTTCCAGCGGCAACCAACATACTCTCAGCGGCCTATCCGCCTTGCAAAATGGCGAATCTAACGGTCTGCAAATAAATGGATCGAACAGTCAGAATTATGGTGCTCCGGGACAGATTTTCGATCCAGCGAGAAGCCCGCCGAACAAGAGTAGGATACCTCTCTCCCCTTCCTCCCCTTCCTGCGCCGTAACACGCACATGCCCAAAAATTTTTTGTCATGTTTCCGTCCAGTTTTGCGGGGAACCGACCCGCAGAGACAGAAAGAGACATATTCCCGTCCAGCTCGAAGGATGTTATTCCGATTTGGCAAGACTGAACATTGGTTAATTTGCAAAACTGCGTTGCCTCGTAGATCTCGCCCACGTTCCTTGCAAGTTCTTTCGGCAAAATCAGTGTCAAGCCGGCAGATCCTGTCCATTCTCCCATTCGATGGACCCGACGACGGAATCAGCGCCGTGCAAGTATTTCCAAAAGGTAAAGTGCATGCGAAGCGCCATTTTTCGGCGCGAAACGCACCCGTTGTTGACGTTCATGAGGGCTAACCAACATCGTCAAACTTTGTCGGGTTTGTTTTCTCCAGGGTAATTGTAAGTTCGGAGCCAAGTGCGCGAATGCACACATTCTACCCGACGGTCGACGGATAAACCGACCTAGTTTCAATAATGGGACTCTCCAGCTCGGAGGCAGGATTGTGCCAGAATACCCTACTCACACACGACCTTCTGCGCTCGCAAATTCTCTGAGCATGCTTCCCCAGCATCCTTACAGCGGCACCCAAGGCTATGGCCCGTATGACGGGGCTGTGGAACAACCAAACGGGTACGACGCATATGGTGTAACGTACGAACCCTCGTTTGGTTCGCCGCGCGAAGAAAACGGCCTACCTTTGTCGCCGTTGGCAACCTCACATAGAACGCTCGGACCACTGGATGCTGGGCTCCCAGCATCTCTGGACAGCAATGGCATTTCTTACTTCGCAAAGTACGGACCGATCGCGGCATCAGTCCCCTCAAAGTTCGGCATGGAGTCACCACCGGCCTCGCTTCCGCAAAATTCAGCACTCCAGTCTTTGCGCCGATCGGCATATGCGGATGATGCCGAGAGCACGGATTCCTTACGCTCTAGGCGATCGCCCCCTTTGCAACCAGACGAGACATCTTTCAGTCAAAGGATACTGCAGAACAGGCTTGGCCGTACCAAATTCCAAATGTCTTCCAGCCTTCCTCGCCCTATCGGTCACATGATATCTGATGAGAATCCATTCGATCACTCAGAGGGTGAGGATCTAGTGCCAACGTCCTTGCTTCAAGATGTGTATGGCGACCGTGGCAAGGAAATAAAAAGCCGAAGAATGTCAAGACCAGATCATGAGGATGCTCTTGTAGGATCCTGGCATCGTCGAAACACTGCGCCCAACACCCCTGGCGAGCCCACAAGCGCCGTTGGATCTCCGAGCTCTAGGTTCGGGCCGTTGTTCTCACGGCAAAGAAAGGAAGAGGAGTCAGCACTGTCTGCTCTTGGCCACGTAGGCTCCCCTCTTCGCAATTCTTATGCGCACAAGCAGAGCCCCCCACCTGCCCCGATCGGTCGTCCAGACCCCACGGATGGCGGATCCTTTATTGCTTCACCGACCCGTTTTGGCTCGAACCTATCACACAGCCGACTTGTCCCAAGAACCACCCCTGGTTCTAGCTCTACCCGCATGACTGTTGAGCGTGGATTCTCAAGCTCGTCGGCTAAGTTCACACCAATCGAAGAAGACCTCTTCCCAATTGATGATGTGAACGATTCATCCTCTAAGAAGAACAATGGTGGACCAAGTGGACTCGGACTTGAATTACAATCAGCTCGCAACCAAGGCTTGCTTATGAACGGCATGGATAATCTTTACATTTCGCGTTAAATATACCTTTTACAATAGAGGTTCGGTTGCGGGACTCGCAGCAAACGACAGACCGCCTCTGAACAGTATATTAATGGATTTTATGAAACATATATATACGGGATATCCACGAAATACCGAAACGACATTTCTTCAAAGCTATTTCAACTTGCTGCTTCTTCTCATTTTATAGTATTCACGAACCGCAAATTCTTTCTTCCTTTCGAGCACAAACGAACTGCAACAATTTATTTCGCTTTTTTCATCTTATTTATAACGAATACTCATGAATAAGGAAAGACAAAAGTTTTTGGCTTGTCTTCTTCACGGCTTTTTTCTTCCTTTTCGGAAACAAAAACAAAATTACCCGGTGTTATGTGGGCCCTCTTCAAGGAGGGCGGTCTATTCATTGTTCCCTTTATGCAACATACCCCCTTACAAAAGAATACATGCGCATTTTTTCGTTTTTGAATTTGTTTTAGTTTCCAAAATTGCACAGTGAGGAGCGATATCGTTGTCTTTTTCTCGATTATCTTATAGCTTACCCTTTCCGTATTTGCTGGCTGTTTTGACAATATATAGAATTTGTGCGTGTACTGTCCGAAGGTTGTATGATGAGAAGATGGTCTCTTATGTTACTTACCCCAACTGCCCCTCTACAGGAGATGTATATTGATGTGATCTAGAAGTACATTTTTGTGTTCCTTTCCATCATCTTTGCTATTTATTCTTTAGCTTGTTAATTTCTTCAAGACTCTTTCTTTCACATCATTTGGACCACCTCGGTTCATCTAAAAACCAAAAAATTAACGTATATCGATATTTTTCTTTAACGATTTATCCTTTCTTTCCTTTATCTCCTTTGTGACTCGTCACTCGATTTTTAGTCTCGGACCTAACCAGATCCATCCAATGAGGTACTACTTACTGATCATTAATGTTTTTTGTGTATTTTGACGACGACTGGCTGACAGATACTCCTCCGCTCCATTCTACTCTCGATCGAAGCTTTGACATATTTTTTTTTTTTTGATGCTTTTTAATACTTTGGTTGCAACGTTTAGTGGGTTTGCTTTTGGGGTTTACGATGCTTGTTTTTTGTGTAGACGTTGCTCGAGTTTAACCTTTTTCCGCAGATATATATGACGCGAAAAAAACAGATACAATAAGTAATGAGATAATGATATTAGCTTCTAATGAATATTGAATATACTCTATCAATTTTAACATATTCCTTGTACAGTCATTTAACCGCTATGTTTGCAGATGACCTCTTGATAATGGTGATACTGGTAGATCTTGATAAGACTTGGTAATTAATTACAGAAATATGCTACGTTGCAGCCCATTCTATCGGTGGCATCAAAAATCTTATCTTCAAGTTTAGCATGATTTTTGAAATGAAGAAGCAAGGAAGAGAGGGAGCTATGAATAGGAGGAAGAGAAGCAGGAAAGACAAAAGCTGTAGACGGACACAAGGTCAAGCTCTGATTCGAATAGAGATCTTCTAAAAATGTATGGAAGGAGGTTGTTGAAACCAGCAACCACACTGTTATGTAGAAATTCTACCAATTTAACTACAAGACCTATTTTTGATATTCTATACTTACAACTTTGTCCTAAAGAAGGGGGTGATGCATACACTACCCTTAAAGAATGAATATGGGTGAAAGGAAGATGTTTTGTTAATGACTCGAAAAAAAAGTGTGTGTGAAAGAATGGTAAAGCTCCAACTCGAACGGAGACCTCCTAGCTGGGATAGCGCGTCACGATTTCAGCCTACCACATCTAAGCTTCAGGAGAAGTTGACATGGCTCCCCCGTCCTTATAACTTCAAACTATCGCTGCTAGGCGTTCAACCTGTTAAAGCACAAGACCCTGCGTTATATTTAGTATTAATTTGATGAAATATAAAGATTTTAGAATTGCTTACCAGCTCAGATAGGTGGAGTGCCCCTCAAAAAGCATTGTACGCTCTTAACAAATGCTATTGCTATAGCATTTCGACCAGTAATACCTCACAGTCAAGCTAATCTTATAACAAAGCAGAGCCTAAACCGCCAGACCTATTAACCTCCTTATATAATCTACCTTGAAAACTGCCATCCCACAACCGTTAATCAAACACGGAGCAACAAAGAGCCTAATATATATGCATTGCAAGTTTCAAAAATAAATTTGGCCTCAGAATGATTCGAACAGACTTCTCCCGAGTTGACTAACTGGCCCGCGGCACACTGGCGCATTAGAACCAGCGGGCTGGTGCCATGAGAGTCTTCCCGGTTGTTTTACCGATTAAACTACAAGGCCTTATTTGAAATTATGAGCATCGTATAAAGTCTTAATACTTTGTTGGCTGATTTTTGGTGTTCGGGGATCGACTCTCCTATTCCTGGGATCCTAAGGTTCTCTATACATTAGCGTTAACGCAAATCAGCCATCTGAGTACAATTTGTCCACTGACATCTATGCTCATGGTCTTCGTTTGATATTTCGAATTCTATAGAGTGTAAGATTGCCCTTGTAAAAATCCCATATATACAAATATGCTGCTATGTAAGGCTTCGTTATCATAAATCACAGGCATGATGCGAGAACCTGTCAAAATCTTAAGGAAATAGTTGGTTCTCCCAGCCTAAGCCAGGAGAAAGAATATAATCAGTAAGTACAGTCTACAGGTTGGAATCGCCTCTCAGGTTAGTAATTGTAAATTTGATATGAGGTGAAAGTAAAAAGGGGACGAAAACAAAAAAGCTAGAAATGCATGGCCGAGGTCTGATTCGAACAGACACCTCCCAAGAGATCGTGCCAGCCCCGTGTATTATCGCTCCAAGAGCCTACTGATCACTGACACGTTCTCTAGGGCGTTCTACCAATTGAACTACAAGACCTTTAGTCTGCATGGAAAGAACTAGATAACGTAGATAACCAATAATACCTTGTTCGCTTAATGATATTCTCACACAGCATCTCGATTTTCCTTGTGCTTGGGATGGCAACTTTAGAAAGCATGAACTAAATCTGATATACATCTCTATAAGCGCCAGCCCCGACCTTTGCAAGGTTTCATCGCCAATCTTTGCATCATATATGGTCCTGGTAATGTATATGCGAATAAACTATCATAGATTGTTATTAGCTATCGATTTAAGAGGCGAAAAGTATTGTTTTAATTGAACAAGTCTAAGCTTCAAGTGAGGACTAGTCTGATTTGTTGTCATCAGGAGAGTCAGAACCATTTGTGACTTGCTCGCAGCACTACTTCAGAGTTATCAATATAGGAAGAATAATCAAATTATTACGCTTAAGCTTCAGAAGGGATAAAAAGTAAAAAAGAATTTCCTGAAGTAACCAAAGTCTGATCGGAACAGACATCGAATGCGGGTGTCCACTCACCAAGCTTGGGCTTGGGGGAGGGACAGTCGCTAGTTCTGCCACTAACTATCAAGGCCGATCTTTTAGGTGCTGAAGTCTCTCTGAAAAAATCCTATAGCTCTGAAGACGAATGGAAAATCATCATTCATATGCGCGTTCCCGCTAAAGTTTTTTCCTGCATCATGCAGATGACCGGTGAGGGCAATCAAACAAGGGAGGAGGTAACAATGATAAAACGGATTTCAAAATACAAGTCTCAAGCTCGTTGAAGTATGGGAGAAGAGATGCTGGGGATATAGAAACATAGCTTTGTATTAGCACCTTATAAAGCTTATGTACCGGATATAAACATTGGTAAACCCATGGGGCATAAGGTTTCATCAAAGCTATTGTCTCAAAAGAGCAAAGGTCGCGAAAAATGATGGTAACCTTGTACTCTCAATTCGACCCAGACCCCAAATAACTTGGGGTCAAGACTACACTCCGCAAATCCTGAGAAAAATAATAGGGAAACGTTGGCAACACTTTAATTATATCGCATCTTATTCAAAATGCAACACTCTAAAGTGTTGAGGCTCAGACGCTCGATGATAGACATCGATGCGCATAAAACAAGACTGGTATTTCGAAACCGCGATCGAAAAATAACAGAATAAACAATTACATGATCCTAGACTTATAAATGACCAATATTCACAAAGAGCCATGTTACTTTATTCTGATCTCAACATCATTCTCGGCCCTACATATGCTGCATTGGGCCTTTTCGCTTTCCTTGGTCTTACTCAATCCCATACCAAATATAACTATCTTATTGAGTTCCTAAGTTTATATAGCCACGGATAGGGCCTAAAGAAGAGAAATATGTGGCAGCAACGCCGTCCAACCCTTTACCCTCATCCTCTCACTCCAGTCCGCGAAGAGTCCATCTCATCCAAACACAAAAGTGGCGCCACCACCCCTCGCCGCGACAATTCCAATCCAGTAGAACGAGCAGATTCCGCCGCTGAATCCGGCGTGTCTTCAGATACATACCGCGTTCCACACGTCCACCCTCGTATCCCTAAGTCTGCTGACGCTTCGTCTACCTCTGCTGATGAGAGCACTTCTCAAAGCGCAACCACTGAACAAGTTGTCGGGGACACCAGCAATCTTAGCACCATCATGGCTGAGCCGGTTCTCGGTGACGAAAAGAAGTTGAATCTAGAGACACGAAGAAGTCTTTCGGATTGGGGTGTTATTTCTAGTAGTGTCGGATGTTCTGTTGAGGCATACGTATGTATCGGTCTATCCCGAATATACAAATATTCAGAGTACATTGCTTACAAAGGAGTACTAACTCATGAAGACCATTTTCCTTCCCGTTTTCCTCATCATTCTGTTTTCTTTCGTGCAGAATCGTTATGACGAGGATAATATGATGCAAATGCCATTGAGCGTTCCTATGCTTCTCAAACTATCTATCTTCATTGGTATGCCATTCGGAAGTATCTTTGCGACTATTCTTTCCCGTAGATTTCATGAAAACAATGTCCTCTGCGGCTTTCTCTGTCTTGTCTTTATCGCACAGTTGGGGATGACATTGACGGGGAATGGCCCTAGTATTGAATTTTTCTCTCTCATCATTTTTTGGCGAAGCTTGGTTGGAGTTGGAGTTGGAGGATTGCGTGGAATCACAGCTTTGACTACGGTCAGGTAAGTACTGTGAGTTCTGTATACCATTAGATTGAAACATGATGCTAAATCTCGGTCGTGATATATAGAACCGCAAATCCGCAATGGAGAGGGTTGAGAATGATGCGCAACGGGTTCAATAACGCCATGGGTTATATCACCGTCTGCATCGCCGCTCTGAGCTCTCTTTGGCTTTGGGAACGCGATCTTAAGCAAAACCATTGCGGTGGGAGTTGCAGATTGACTCTGGACAAGATGTGGTAAGCCTCCCATCCAGTCTTGTCAATATTGGCATATCAACCATCTCATATAAGTTTATAGGCGTTTCATCAGTGGAGTCATCATCGCCAATGTCGCCTGTGGGATCATCACTAGGATTATAGCCAACAGAAACGTTGCGAAACCAATCAAGTTGACTCCCAAGCGACCTGCATCCTTCAGTACATTCCGCCGCAGCTATCGCCATCCGCGGTATTTGTGGCCCTTATGCTTCCTATCCCTAATCGCTTTCTTCTCTTCGATGATCTTTTATCCAATGTTGTTGAACCTACCCACGATCTTCGAGCGGGCGGAGTACACGGTTCGTTTTTTGGATAGCGATAGCGTACGCCAATATTTACTCAGCATCACCAGTGGTCTGGCAATCATGGCAGGTGCGGGTATTGTACTCGGATATATCACTTTAGCCTGTCTAGTAGACGCCTGGGGCCGCAAACGCATGCTTTTACTATCCTATACGCTTCTCGCTCCCACTCTCACAGTTCTCGCCGGTATCTGGCCAAGAATGTCTATGGAAGTTCGCATGCTGTTGATTTGCCTGACCTTTATGCTATTGATTACAGGTCCTATTGGCGTCGGATACGTTTATGCTAGTGAGATGTTCCCGCGAGCTTACCGCACCTGGTGTTTCACCATTGTAGATGTTGTTGGGGTTTTGGGAGCTATTGCTGGGATTGTGGCTACCGAGTATATGCTACAACTTGAGGCCAAACAGCCTTCCATTGCTGGTGTAAGAATCTTGTTTGCATTTTACGCGGGATGTTTGATGCCTGGGTTCTTGGGAACGTTTGGGTTGGTTGAGACTACGAGGAAGGAGGTTGGGGTTGTTGAAGGGGAGATTTATGGGGATTGGGGCAAGTGGGAGGATAGAAGAAAGATGAGGCCTAATCAAAGAGAGAAGGATGCTGATATTGTTGGATGAATTGGTAGACCTTCTCATCCATGAGTTTGGTTTTTCATTTGGGTTTTCACTGGTTTCTTTTGGGAGTATTCAGGGTATCATTATCAGGGCTATAGTTTGGAAGAGTGTTGAATAGACTCTTCTCTATTGTGGTTTTTTTCATAGTGTATCGTACCAAGCATGAAGGATATCCGAGTTGGGTTCTTGACTTTTATTGTTATTCATGATAGTGATGTGATCGATAACTAGGTTAGTATGTGCTAATTGCTCATCTATAACCATCATCCGAGGTAGAAGGTTGGTATCATCTCATCGGCCTAAGCTTGCCACGGCACCAAACATCATACCTACCAGGCCTTCCAAACCTTTACCGTCAGCGCCAACCCTACCAGTCGCGCTACTCGCTGCGTTACCAGCATTAACCCCTCTAATAACACAATCCCTCAGTCCGTTTCGAACTTTATCTCTACTTTCTCTTAGGTTTTTTGCCGCGAGACCACCCTTTGACATTATTTCCCTCACGCGAGGGTCAAGGTTTGATGCTAACGTGCGGAAGAAGTGAGTGGTGAGGGAAGGTGTATCGAGTGATATCAATAGCGGGGAGAGTAAATTATCCGGCTCCTCTTTCTTCTTCCTTCTTCTATCGACTGTCTCGCCGGTGGCGTCTTCGTCGTCATCACTTTCGTCATCTTCATCCAGATTATTTGGGTCTGCAAATCCGGATGTCGGGTCAAACGCTGGAGTTGAGATTGTGAGTTGTGATGGGTTGGTAGAGATGTTGGCGGGGATGGCTTGGAGTATCTTTTCTAGAGCTACGATGTTTGCCGCCCGCGTGGAGACTTCGTTTAGCGTTCTGTCGAGGGTTGAGAGGGTGGTTAGGGAGCGGCTTAACGATGCGAGGGAAGTTGTTAGTTGGGATTGGAGATATGATGTTATCGTCGATGTTAGGAGTGACGCCGGGGCCTTTGCGCTGGAGGGTTGTGCGGCGTTGGGCGCGTATGATGTTGGGGAGAGGATGTGGAGGACGAGGATCGCAGCTGTAGCACGGGAACGAGTTTCTGAGGTTGTCGGTTCCGTGCTACTCGAGCTGCTTGACGGAAAGCTGAACTCTTTGATGGTTTGCTGGGCCCGAGTTTTTATCGTTCTGTCGGCGGGGGTGATAACTGTGTTTAGTAGTGTCTTCATGACGTCTAAGCTTTCGAGACCTGGCGCTTCACCGGTTGCATTGGTGTACATCCGCCGTAGTTCTACGATCGTGTAAGCCGCACGTACTAGTGCTTTGGGGTCCTCCTTTTTGGGTCTTCGAGGTCCGCGGGAGTCGTCCATCCCTGTAGATATAGCCTCTGTCAATTGTACCTCCAATTGGCGTCCTAGTAAGAGACATCGCGCGCATCCTCTTAGGAGACGTGTTGTTCGCGCTAGATTCTCGACGACGGTGTTAAGGGGTTTGGCGACTTCATGGCGGTCCAAGACTTCACGGGAGAGACGCGCATATGATGCTGATAGTTGTGTGAGTTGTTCGCGGATGCTTTCGACCAAGAGCTTAGCGTTATCTTGTGACGTTTTGGTGTGAACTAGAAGAGTTTCTGCCGATGACGTCGTGAGGGTATGTATGTGTGTGTCGATTTCCTGTAAATCGAATAGAACTCGGGAGAGAGGTGTGCTAAGATCTAGCGTGGTATCTGACGGATTGTTTGTAGCGTGGATAAGAGTATTCGCGAATGAGTAGGGCGAGAAGTCCGGAGCCAGAAAGATGTCAAAGTCGATGTATGATGGAGCCGCAGCATTGAGGCCGTCGTTATCTCCATCGGGACCAGTGACCTCCACGGTGGGGTCATTCAAGCCCGCCATCGTCGCATAGGCTAGTCGCCAATATGTAGCGCAATAGGAGGATTTGATAAGTTTGAATTCGAGTTGACGAGGTCGAAACTTCAAGTTGAAGTAAAGGGGTCGAATGGCCAGGTCGGCTGGTCGCAGTGAGTAGCGGGTTGAGGTTGAAGCGAGGTTGTTCTCGCGAAAGGCATTGGCGAGTCGTGTCCTTGTTCAAGGTGAAAGCCTAAAGATAACAATGAAACCCATGGCGCTAAATACGCATTTAATATTTAGAAACTACATGACCGACTCAGTATATTGCTCGTCTATTTGCTTTCAAATTGCATATTTCAGAATGTTCATAGCCTGAATTTGGAGTTTTGCAAGCAACTGATCGTACTTTTTACGCTCTTATGTCGTAGAAAAGCTCACAAGCATATTCCGTGAGATGCTAAAGCCTCTATCCCATATGTCCTCCACAGATATGGCATCTACGACCATAGTAAACTATGGTACCAAAAACCAGTGGTAAATGCCTTAGACCTTAGTTATCCAATGGCCTCTATACGACTTCAACCTCAAGCTGAATGTATATATTCCATAGCTTGAAGGTTTCATGAGGATATGGCCGTAAACCAAACAACCTCTCCAACTTTGGTCTGCCAGATAGTTCGGCTTCAGATCCCTAGTCCACCAAAAGCTCTGTCCAGTTCTTCACCAGGGCTTTGAGCTTGCTTTCCCTTTCCTTCTTCAGCACCTATACCAAGCATCTTGGGCTCCAGAGGTTGCTGCGGTATCATCCCGGCTCCTTGTGCGGCTTTAGTCGGTTCCAGCATCATAACACCCGTATCCAGCCAGCCTGGCGCGACCCTTCTCTTCTCCATCAACTCTCGATCTTCGATACTTTTGACCCAGTTCTCAACATCTCCTTTCGCAGTTTGCGCCTCTTTCGTCAGATGCGCTGACAGGTTGTTACAGTCGGCGATAAGCTGCTCCGGAGAGATGCTAGACTGACCGGACGGCGAGACTATCTGACTGGATGATGACGGGGGTAATGACGCCGGAAGGGAGATGTAATCGAAGGGAAGGGTGATCGAGGTGGGGAGGCCAGCGAAGGGCGATACCGTCAGCGGGATTTGGGCTAGAAGCCGGTGGGCTATCGGATTTGGTATACATGTTAGCGAAAGATATCTGATTTCAAGTAAAAAGGCTACCACTATACCTGTATGATCATGCATCTTTCGAAGCTGAAGTCTTGAAGGTTAGAGGTCGGAAGGTGGAAGGCTGAAGGCGGGATGGATGACGAGCGAGAGTGCAGCTTGAGATCGATTTCACGACCTACAACACATCAACCATCCCCCGCAAACGCAGCCAAATCGAGACGAAGTCTCGGCTTCAACAAATGTATCCGAAAATGAAAATGACACACCCTCAACACGGTTTGAATTATCTATGTATGATCATTCTAAAACCATAATTTTCACCTAGGGCTCCTATTAACATCTCTGAGAATAGAATATGCTTCCTACTATATAAAACGACGTAGATTAGTACAGCCGTGGTCACCAGTTATAAATTTGATTTGAATTATTTTGACTTTGTGAAGCTAAGGTTATTGTATTGCGACCTTTCAAACTATCCCCTCCTTTGTTCTGTCTGATCCTTAAACTGTTTTTATTCTCTTCCATCACGGTACAACTTCGTTAAATATCCCGCATATATTTTGAATGTATACAAGACATGTAACCGAAGTATCGGCGGCAACGATGACCGAAACAGCAATCTCAAAACAGTCTCGGGTCGATTGATACATCCTCGACCATAAGTTGCACATAAATAAGCCACCCTGCAGGTCTTTTTAACCTCTTTTCCCCCATCATTTTTACATATTCCCACATATCTCTGCAACATTAATTCGACTTGGGGATTCGTTGCAAAACTCTGTTGTCATAATTCTATCCTTTGACTTAAATACCATCTCCATCTGCCGGTTAAGGCCGATAATTAGCCACTGGGGATCGACGGGGCGCTAGGTCGTCTATCCATTAGATAAACATTAGTTGACTGAGTTGCTTCGGAAAATCGTCGTCACCGTTGCTAGAGTATTGTTACTGAAACCCTTTAAAAAAAGGTAAGTTGAAGTCGCACAGCGAGATAAATTTACAACCAAGAATAAGGCTAATGTACGTTTAAGAACAGCAGCAAGAATCATGCTCCAAGATAGGCTTCTGTATCGTTAAAATCGTTGGAGCCTGATCTTGCGAACCCCAGCCAGAATTGATATTCTACCCAAGTAGATGTTGTCAGTTTCAATATCAAAAGCATGATTGAATAATTTATTCTCCAACGGCGCTCCCTCCAAATTCATATTTCTGGTAGCGGAAGTTGAATATATCCGAATATTCTACCGGTATACCATTGCATACGAATTGATTCAATCTTTCCAAAATGGTTGCATGGCTAAAATAACTTTTTAAAAAATGTACATCCAAAGAAACCATCGGCAAGCCATTGATAAATCGCGGCCTCCTACTCAAATTCTTCGAATGAAACGCAATATATGCAACGTTGACTGAACCCAGAAAAAATTCAAAGCAACTGAAATTCTAAGAACAAGAGGCTTTGGATGCGGAGTTTCAAATGGATGAAAGGAATTCCTAGAGAATATAAGTATGTACACTCCACCAAGTGCAACGATAAGCCTTTAATCAACGTTGCAATGTATCATATGACAAAGGCTAACAACCAAAAATATATATCTAGAACTGATAGTTATTTCGCAGTCGCTAAGCAGATGAGATCCATTAGGCGGCGGGTTGGCCTCTGTCTCAAAATTCTCACGGGACGGGAATTTTTGATCACTAGATGTCATTGTATACAACGAGTGCCCATTCGACGGGGCGGGTCGAGATATTAAAACCTAGAACTTTACTTCTCATGGCGAAAGTATCTGCTTCGGTTAACTCATATTTACTTATATAACCTGCTCATATGAGGTCGATCTCGCGCTCCGCTCGGAATTTGGGCGTAGACGTACAATACTCTCTAATTTCATGTACCACTATTGCGCTGTGGGGATGTGGTCCTTTGTACTGTTGCTGCTAGTTCCTGGGTATGGAAGCAGGACCAGACAACTCGATCCGCCGTTCGAGTATATTTTCAGTATATATGGAGCTTAAATGCAAATCCAAAAGCACAGTCGACTTAGATTCATATGAGGCAGGATATCTGTAACTCGCCGACCGGAAATCTTTGGCTATAGCTACACAGACAAACTGCAGACTTGCTGTGTGTAACGACGGAATAAACAATCTCCATCCTATAATTATCATTCAACAGTAAAATTGCGAGCTCGTTGGCCTATTGTTAATCATAGTCCGTGCGAGATATATTTAGCCTAGCCCAGGTCGAAGATATATGGAAATCACAAATCTCCACATTATTAGTTAAAGGGAGAAAGCAACGTATGAGAAGCATTTCAGAGTCCTGACTGATCTGAAGATATTGAAGCTTCGTAGTATCAAGTTTATTGGTTATTTGCTAACAGAAAAAATATCATCGGCGCAGCTGAAAGGAACCAGTATTACGCGCAGTCAAAAATCACCGGCTAGGAAGTCTCGCCATCGCATACGCGGAGATCAATCACAACCGCGAATGTTCCAGCCCAGTTAGCTTCATTGAGAAATATATCATCGCGTTCCTTGACGAAAATGATCTCGAGATTTCTACTAGTAAAAGGAAACCACGGGAATATACAAACATCCTAATCTCTGTTCCAACATACTTTGCACTTCAAGTATGTTCTTTTTTTTTTTTTTTAAAAAAAAAAAAAAAAAAAAAAAAGATTAGGCACTTTAAAATGTAGGGCTAAAATGTTAGAGATTGCGATCATTAGCGTTTCATCTGAAAGTAGAGATTCTAGAGGTGGACGATGTGATAACAGGATCAGTGCAGGTTCGAGCCGCGCGATACAATAGCCTTGACGGATTCTTTGCACGTGAACAGAATATGATAACGATGTCGATTTTGATATCATGTGGTGATTTCATTGTTTCTCGATAGCCAATAAATCATGGCTCCAAGCTTTCAAGTATGAGTTTCAAAGATCAGTAGGTCAACTCAGCTAGCGAGATGTAAGTACAAAGCTTGAGCCTCAGCCATTTACTTAACGAATTTACGCACATTTTTTTCTTTGTGCGACATGTTCCTATTGGTTACCCATATGCCGAGCGCAAGAAAGATTCCGAGACTAACCCATATGCTAGCAAACTTAAGTTTCAATAAGTCGCGATCGGTTCCGCCAATTATAATTCCTAGGAACAAGCTTCCTTGGGAGATCTGGGACCAACCATGGTTACACATTGACAACAAACCACCGATTCATGGTTTAAGGAGACCCAAGCCAAGAATGGCTGGGGCAAGTTTACAGATTAAAACAATCGATTTTAATATAATTTAATAATAACGGGGATCATCGATGTAGCTGGGAAAAATCACGATCGTGTGGCGTTTCATAACGGTGCTTGGCTTTCATGCGCAGAACCGTGGCAAATCGTATCTGAAAGGCGCTTAGATGACAGAAAGTGATTGCTTCAGCTTAGATTGAAAAGCCTTTCGAGTAAATTGTCTTTGTACCATGGAAAGCATAGGAGTCCTCCATATTCAGAAAATATATTTAAAATAAATTAAAACAAAAACTTTTTAAAAATGAAAAAGGCCTTTGGTAGACGCTATTCATCTCAGAAGCCTCGTCACCCAGCCCCCAAACCCGTTAACTGTCGACATGCCCAACCGCAAAGGCAATCCGAACCAGAAAAAATCGAGCCAACCTTGCAAGATGAATCTTCTTGACGTCAAAGCTGGTAAAGACATGGAGCTCGCGTGAGTGCACAGCCAACTGAACCCACCTGTGCCATGACACGCTAGAATCCTTTTTTGCTATCTTCCCGTTGAGAGACGCCGATATGCCGATATCACTTCCCAATCCGGAAACGAGGTTTGGGGTAGTACAGCCGAGGCAACACACCCTCCCATCTTCTTGTTGCGTTCAACGTTCCAAGGGGAAGCGCGAGGCTGCCGTTCAGAACAGAACAGAACGGCTACCTAAATTTACGAGAGACGAGAAGTCAAAGGCCGAGAAAGTCGAAACAGCTGAAGTCGTGCAATAGTTTTGCAAAAACAAATACAGATCCAGCACAGAAAGGATCGTTGAAGTTAAACATCGTTATCATGCAAATTTTTTGAGATGTACAGGGAACCGAGTATAGAGCAAACCGTAAATTCCATCCAAAAGAGATAATTGTACAAAAAAGAAAGTTGCTATCAAGAATAATATCGTCCTAAAAAACTGTTGGCCGAGGTGTGTATGTACTCGGACGCTATCAAAAATACAGCAGCCCTCTCTTTTCAAAAAATGCTCAATAATCCCTTTCTGCCCGCCAAGTTCCCCAACTCCCAAACGAAATCAAAAATATAAAAAGGAAAATGGCTTGAAAATGTGACTTCAAACCGCAAAGAAATGTATAAAGGAAATCCCAATGTGGTTTATCCACAGGTGGTATCATTTAGTAGTTAAGAAAAATATAGACTCCATCATTAATGCAAGAAAGGAAAGATATGCTCAAGGGATATCATTAAAAAGAAACAGGAGGGGATATTCGAAAAAAAGGGGGGATAATGGGGTATCATAACGGCATCCACAAATTTCGAATTGAATTGTCATTTAGGCTTAGGCGGCAGCCTTCTTCTTTTTGGCGGCGGCGGCGGCGGCGGCTTGCTTACGCCTTGCGGCTCCTGTTTTCCTTGTGCCGGTCTTCTTGGTGGTCTTCTTGGTCGTGGTAGTCTTTGTATTTTTCGCGGGTTTCTTCGTGGTAGCCGCTTTTTTGGTGCCTAATGAAAAGAAAAAAGAAAATAAAGAAAATAAGTCACTTAACTTTTTGAAATGTTTGATTTGCCTGGGAGAAAAGAGCTGGAAGGAGTTGGGAGTATCAAGATTCAAGACAGAGAGAGAGAGAGTTGGGAAGTGATGAGTGATGAGCGATCCTAGGACTTAGCCGCGGAAACCTTGCCTACGGCCACCTCGAAAACCGCCACGTCTGCCACCGTTATTTTTATTAGCGGCAGCTGTTGTGGTACGTGCGGCGGCTTTCGAGGTTGTTGTCGCTGCTTGTGCTTGCTTTGTGGTAGTGGTGGGAGTTGCGAACTGAGATTGTGGGTTATTATTATTACCATTTCCAGTATTGGCGTTAGCATTGTTATTGTTGTTATTGTTGTTGGCATTGTTATTGGTAGCGCCTCCACCAACTGTGAACTTGACGCAGTCATCCTGGGTTCCTCTCTGTGCAACAGGCATGAGGACGGGTTGATGGTTGGAAGCCGAGTTCATGGTGCAGCATCGGTAAGCACCGGCTGGGAGACCGCCGGTAACAGTGGCACTGAGTTCACCTTGACCGTTACCGTTGTCGTTGATACCCTTGAAGAAAGCAAAGGTCTTTGGATCCGGTCTACAAACATTGTTAGAAATCACTGGCTTCGGAACAAAGGTAATAGGACATACGGGGTGGTGGAAGTCAAGCTACCGATAGCTTGACAGGTGATATGACAGTGACCGACGATCTTGCCACCCTGGAGTTGCTGAGGAGCGGAGTAGTAGGTAGCCTGAGCGTTTGTGAAGGAACCAGCCACCAAGTTGTTGACTTGGACCTTGACAGTAAAGTCTGTATTGGCTGCAAGGTTCTGGTTATGCACGGGGAAAACGAACATGGAAGAAATCATGTTTTCAGTTGACGGAATATCACCCATGACGATACCATTACAGCTGCCAGTCTTTACTTGAAGTCCATTTGTCAAGGTCTTGCCTGTACAAAAGTTGATGAAGTTGGCAGGGTCGCTGAGAGATTAATTGTTAGATTATACAGTAGCTACGATAAGACATCATAGAGACTTACGTCGCGGAATTGACTTGACCCGCCTGAACATCAGTGCCGTTTTGACCAGTTTGCTGAGATCCAGTTTGAACGTTGTTAGGGTTCAAAGCCAGAGCATTGTTTCCACCGTTATTGTTGTTATTGTTGTTATTTTTATTGTTATTGTTCCTATTTTGACGTGCTTCGATAACATTACGACGAGCTGCAAGAAAGTTGTCGGCGGTGCCGGCCTGGGCGACAGCGGCGAGGAGGAGGAGAGCGGTGGCTTTCTTGATAAACATTTTGAGTTGAAGTTATGTATCGAATACAAAAAATTGGCCCTGTAAGCAAAGCAAATAAAGCAGTTCAAAAGAAGGTATTGAAATGACAGTTAACAGGACGAGATCTACTCGGAGAATAGAGATAACAACTTCTTGTCGAAAGAAGGGAAAGAATGGAAAATGCGATCACGCTCGACGTGATCTCGACCGGCGAAAGAAAAGATTACAAAAGAAGGAAAGACGGCGGTCTATGCTCAGCAAATTGCTTGATAGTGAGAAAAGAGAAAAAGAGGAAAGAGAAAAAGCCAAGAGGGTGAGTCTTTATACTTGTGTTTAGTTTCCTCCAAAGCTCGGATGCTAGGCATATCTCTTTTGGGTCCTGCATCCTGTTCCCTGCGTGGGGCTGTTTATCCCGTGGATAGGATGTTTGGAATTCTCCTGCACAATGTTTCTTAGCATTAAGACTTTTCGGTATTGGCCTTGCCACCACCCTCGGGGTCCGTTGACAGGCGTAGTAGTCCAGCTCACGGTTGAGAGGGTGAAACGTTAGAGCTCTAGGCCGGGTCCCTCTGGGGGGTGTTCAAAGCGGCTGTCGATTGTCATCCAACGGTGTTATCGAGCTTTACGTCAGGGGAGAATGCTGGTTGACTCGCTTATTCCTCTGCTACTCGTTCACACTTGCCATTTTCAGGCGCCGGCCTTGTCCTTTACTTTCATAGAAACATTCAGGCCTTTTTGCCCTGGAGGATCTTTATAATGCCCACCACGCTGACCAGGGTCCTCGAAACAACGCTGGAACTCGTTTCTTGGCTTTGAGTGTCTTCGATATACTGGGGTCCGTGCAAGGATTCGCCCGTGGGCCTGCGCCCCATTGGACCAAATCGGCGGGCAGATGCACAAGCGAGGCATGGCGCCAAGGGTGGGGGAATCTGAAGCGAAACATGTTTGCAGCCAGTCTGAACACACCTATCTCAAACACTAAGAGCCTCGGAGCCGTAGCATTAGGATGGTAATTTGTAATAACGGCTTTTGAAGTTCAACGGCAAGTCGTGAACTTTATGACAGCTGCTGGAATAGGGGCCGCGGTCGGATAGCACCAAACCCAAACCTCACATGGAGAAATAATTCGAAGCTTCGAAGAACATCAATTATTGGGGTCGGGCCCCCTGTGGGCCTACCTCCTTTTCCTACCGGCGAGATGCTTCTAAATTCGGCAGATGAATTCCGATCAAGACAGAAAAATGATCCGTCTTCATTAGTAATAGCTTAGGATTGCCTCAAATGTCAATCTGATGGATCTTATGTTTTGACCGCCTGTGGCAGCTGCATTTGGGACGGTTAATCGGCATCACAGACCAGCTGGAAGACAAGCTTTCTGGGCTTTCGTTGTTTTTAGAATTCCCGTTATTCTTTGAATTTTCTACAAATGGAGAGCGCAGTAGGGCTCTCTCCGAGACCACAACCACACAACCCCACCAATCTCGGAGTAACGCTTGCACGTTTCTAAATGGCACCTTCGTCCAAAAGCGTTTGGATTATAGGCAATCCAAATGTCGCTTCCCCGAACTCAGCCCTGCTTCGATTGGCTTGCTGGATTGATTGTTTTGCGCCTTCCTAAAGCTATCCGTCTACCGACGATGGAAACGAAACAACGTTAAAAACATATGTCGAAATCTTATTCTGAGAGGTAAATGGCGATCGCACCCCGGTTACTTTTGCTCCATCGCTATCGAAAATAGCTAAGTACTACGGGTGGCGTCGAGAAACGAAACCTAAAAGGTTTCCTTGTGTCGCTTAGCAATTCGACTAACAGCATCGAGTTTGGTTAATGATCGTTGAAAACATTCGTTATCACACTGGAGCTACACTTGACTTTTATAGGCTCGTAAGGGCTGCAAAATTTTAGATTAACTTAATGTGAGATCGAGAAAGTACGCGTTTGACCCCAAGAACTCTCGATCCAAATCAGGAAAAACCATATACTAACCAAATATGCGGAATCAATATTATTTTTCTGGTGGAGAGATAGCAAGAGATCTGGCTACCGAAAAATATAATTACTAAATATCAACCAGGGCCTACATTTTCTTGTTCCCATATAACGATGCTTTTCTCTACCACTCATTCCCGCTTTTATATCCCACTTCGTGATGTGCGGCTGGTTTACGAGACAATATCTCATCCTACTGTTTTGCAGCTTGAGAGTTCCTTTTGGCACTATTTTAGAAGAATTCAAGTGATATTTAAATTTCGTTGTGCGAAGATGCATATATAGGTTTGGCGATGTTTTTAAGTTCTCGAGATATCGGTGCCTCTCCCAGAAATCCCACTTACCAAAACGGACATTTTCGAAGCCGGCGGCAATAAGTATTTAGTTTCACATGAGCAAGTCGTAACTTTTGACGAGAATGGTAATGCTGTCATGGTGTGATGCGAAGCCAATAACTATTATAAACTGCCCCCGATTCATCCAATTTCATCAAGATGGCTACAGGAAACCATCGGCAATATGCTAGCTGCAAACGACATCTCCAGCCCACTATTTCTCAGCTGTGTTATTAAATGTGTCATCCGAGATGGAGCAGTGCTTGTCTTCCCAGAAGGATATCATCAAGCTGTTGGGGAGCCTAGGCGCCAAACAGCACTGCTTTCTACGCTCGGACAAATAAATACCTAGCTGTCCATATTTTTTTCCCTGGGTGCATTCATGTACGGAATTGTACCTTCTGAAGATGGGTGATACCGTAAGATTGATTCATATTTTACGACTAGTAATTGGTATGGATACTAATCGTGAGCAAATATATACCAATATAAGAGCTTTAAGCAATCTCCCACAGATCTAATACCAGTCCCTTCCCGCCTCTACTCTAATGTCACAGATCCAGCCGGTGGTACACATCCCTTGGCGGGAAAACGTATTTTTATCAAAGAACCATCGACATTAAAGGTCTAGTAACGAGTGCTTCAAAGCATGCTAAGGCCTCTCTTCCTTTTGTCTACTGAAGTATTAAAACCCTTGATCCCAAGTTCTTCTGCAATGATGCACGCGGCTTTTTCTCCGATTAGAAGAGCCGTTGAGTACGTGTTGCCAGAAACGATCTCTGGGGTAATCGATAGGTCTTTGGTTTTATTTTTACCCATTAACACTTCGCTTCTTTGAGATTGGCCGTTTCGCCTTACCATGGAGTGAATGTTACTTACCAGCAACTTTCAAGCCGTCGACCCCGTATACGTTTAGTCTCTCGTCGACAACACCGCCATCTTCCCTCTTCTTCATGGCACAGGTTCCGCAGCTATGCCATGTACTCCCCGCCGTAGCTCGAACAAACTGCTTGATAGCTTCATTGTCTTCTTTCGAATACTCTGTTACCGCTCCGTTGTCTGTTGGCCAATCCCAGCTTATTGCTTTCCCGTTCTCTGGAAATTTAGGCCCCAGAATGACTGCCCCGGGCCCAGGACCTGCGAAATATTTCATCCGTCGAACAATTTCCCTCTGTCGTTTGTAACATTGAACCAAAGCTTCAACATCAAACTCGTTGTCAAGCATCCCCGTGTCGAAATCAGGCTTAGCTCTCACGTTCTGCGAGGTGATATGGATCCGACCGCGACTGTGCGGATAACAAGTAAAAGACAAGGCAATAAAATATTGCCCCTGCGGAATTACAGAGCGATCACCAATATATGGAGAGCCCAAGCTCATTACCATCAGCGGGCGTGAAGGGTGAGGGGTGTAATCTTTGTTGTACATAGCTGTAAACGCTTCCGGTGCCCTTGAGAGCTCGGCATCCGAAAGACGGAGCTTAGAACTAGTGACGCAACCGTTCCATGCAATATATTTCGGTTTTGACGGGTCAGAGAGGGCAGCTATTTCAGCATCGACGGACCGACGACCGTCAAGGAAGGGATCAAATCCTTCGTGTTCCTTGGCATTGGATTTATAGCTTGAGATGAGAACATTATGGTCTTGGTAATTCTCGCCGACACCGGGAAGTTCGGATACTATCAGGATATTGAGCTTTGATAGAATCTCCTTACTACCAATGCCGGATCTTTCGAGAATGCATGGGCTAGAGAGGCTACCTGCTGAGACAACTACGAGCTTCCTCGCCCTAACGGTTTTGGCAATAACTTCGGGTGGTGATGTAACAAATTGAGGACCTGGATTCGAGACATATTCAACACCGATAGCACGGCCCTTCTCAACCAGCACTTTGATAACCTGATGCTGGGTCAGGACTTGTAGGCTAGTATTATTGGCTTCGAGAAGTGGGTGGACGAGAACGTGAGCAGCGTCCTGACGTAAACCGGTGGTAGGGTTGATCCATTTTAGCCATTCCTATCGCAAGTAGCAAACTATTAGCACTCCTCACGGACCTATATCATGGGATATTTGGGTGTCTCGTGAGCCAAACTACAGTCCCTTTCCGGGAACCTGGAACATGCGTTTTCATGTCTGCTGGAGACAGACATTGTCGGTGTCCAATAAAAAGGTCTGCAGTTCTGTTCACGAGTAGCTGAGATAAAATAACAAAGAGCTAGTTTTATTACGTGGATACCGTTGGCTTCTTTCAGATCGCTGATGTCCGGGACCTTGTTTGTTCCAACTTCCGCAGATGCTCGAATGGCGTCATCCCGACATCCAGTGGGCCTGAACCCGCCGTAAGATACATGGAAATCTCCTTCATAACCATGAACAGACCGGTCAATCTGAGGGTTGTCGTTGTGGTAAGTCTCAGTCTGTCAAATATAAATTGTTGTTAGTGCATCCTTCGTGAAAGTATGCCAATTGCGACAATTCACATAATTGTTTCGCTTGTTACCTTCCTCAGTAAGGGCAAAACGTCTTTCTCACGCCAGCCGTCCATATTCCAGCCATCATAATCAATGCCTTGCCCTCTCGTATACTGCATAAAATTAATACTAGATCCGCCACCTAAACATTCTCCCATTGGCACTATAGCTTCCTGGCCATTGAGATGCTCGTTAGGCTTGGCAACATGGAATCTGGCAGTCTTGGAACCCGGCTGAACATTGAGAGGGTACATTGCTGGGTAGATAACTTGGGGAAGGTTTTTGTTGTTGATACCGGCTTCGATAATGAGGATTGAGATTGAAGGGGCAGCTTTGGCAATGCGTGCTGCAAGAGTACAGCCTGCAGCTCCTCCTATATTGAAGTGTTAGCTATAATAGGCGGCATTGGACCAGACCAGGCGGCATATTGTCTGTTTGAAGAAGCCGAAGGTACCTCCTGCGACAATGATGTCTACCTCGTCGGGGACGGTAGCGGAATCGTTCGATATTTTCGACATTTTGAGTTTTCGGGCCCTTGGATGCACCTTCAGTAGCTACTAGTATTGAAGAATTTATCAATTGAACGGAATAGCGTAGATACTTAAGTAATTAGATTGCTGTGTAGGGTGATCCATCTACCCCTCCGGTCGACTGCCAATTCAAATAGCTTTGGCAGCTCTTCCGAACTGGACAAAAGCTGACAACGCACCGATTCCAAAGCTGCAGAGAGGAATGTAATTGACATGGACCTCTCCGCATCTAACTGATCTCGATACAAATCGACGGCGCCATGAGGCATGCTGCCAGTAGAATGGCTGAATCAGGATCCGCGATATGCATGCAAGCCAGATCGCGATCACATTGCGTTAAGATAATTCGAGGTTAGCGTCACGGATCGAGATTTAGTCTCGGGATCAAGATTTATTCTCAGCTCGGCCGCTAATTGGGAAGCGGCACCTTGACCTGGAACCTATCAACTCGCGAGCCGCCAAGCACATGTGCACACAATTAGCCAACTGGCCCATCTAATCGTTGAAAAAATTAAAAAATTAAAAATTTTCCAGGGTTCTAGCTAAGTTATTGTTGCACTGTAGGGTTTTACTATTTGGATAAGGTTATTGTTGCTATTGTGAGGCCATAGATAATGTGCAGGTGTGTTGGAACTGGCTTGTGGTTCATGTTAACTGATGATACAACAAAACTATCGATGACTGAAGCGTCCTAACTCTTAAGGAATAATTATTGTAACCTTAGAAGAAACTTGATTCACGGTAATGGGCGGAATGACTAAAAGCCGTATTTTCTGATGGGTTCGACTTCAGCATCTGTGATAGCCAATCAGCCACCTACACAAGGGCGATCTAAGCTGCCTAAGCCCTTGCCATATAAGGCAAGTAGATTAAGACCCCCAGAGCCAGACCTTAGCTTGTTCCGCCTCGCAGATATTTGGGAGAATATGATACTAGCATCCTTTGCTTTTAAAGTACCCTGCATAGCGTCCCGATCTGGTGTCTTTCGCTTGGCAAGTCTCTGAGTATGAGACTAACAAATCTATTCGTGCTATAATTATTCCTTCGAAAAGTCCTAGGCTATTATCCTCGACATCAAAACGAAACGGTCATGCCGCTTTATTTCGGAAGAATTCACCAACTCCTCTCATGACCGTTCCAAATTTTACATCAGCATTCGCCGCTCCAGATGTTGATGTGACGGCTGATGATGTTGTCCCTTCTCGGATCCATTTTGGCAACTTTCCCCAGATATTGTCCCTTCCGAATCTCTTATCAAGCAATAAAATAACAGCATAGTCGTTCCTATGACGTATCGCACGCCCAATACTTTGATTGACGGCTCTCATACACGCATTCTCGTAGTACTCTTGAGCAGCCATCTTAGCCGCTTGCCGGTTCTTCGACGGCTGGGTTGCCCCGGTATTCGCTTCATCTCTTTCGAGCGTTGCATGTTCCACAAACTCCATCTTAGCTTTCCACTCAGCGCTATGAATGTTCGGGAACGGTAGGCCAACCATGATCACTCCTCTTCCCAAGTTATCTGAGAAATTGATACCTTCAGACATTTTCCCTCCAACAACACTTAGGAGCAGAGCTCCTTTACCTGAGTCAACAGCTTTCGCATAGTCCCTCAGAATTTCGTCAACACTGCTGCTGCCTTTTGCTTCTTTGAATACGGGTTTCTTTCCTTGTAAGCTATCATAAAGGGTCTTTCCGGATTGAAGCACACCAGTTTCACCCTCCACTTTGCCTTCCCATACCTTCACAACACTCTCAAGATATGAATAACTCGGGAAGAATACAACCACCCCGTGGGGTATCACGTTGCATAAGTTTAAGATGCACCTTCCAAGCTCCATAATCAGTTTTGTGCCGCTTCTTTTCTCGAATGTGAATTCGAATTCCTGGCCTGTCGCTCCAGTTGGGACCGTCATGGCCAACATATTCTCCTTCGGTATGACGTGGCCGCAGGATACCATACGCAGTCGGTCAGAAGGTAGATAAGGAAACAGATGGTTTATATAATCGGACATGGGCTCCATCGTGCCGCCTGCCAAGACCACTGCCCGAGCGTCTTCAACGAGCTCCTTGAAGTGGTGTGCAGGATCCAATAGCATATATCGTAAACCGACTGAGTTTCTAGGATCCGTTACAGCCGTGGTATCCTCAGTTGGACCGTAAAATACTTTGCCCTCCTGTTCAGGGTTTGTTAATGCAAGCAAGAATGCGTATACGTGGCTCAAAACCGGCAATCCACCTGAGCTAGCTAGCTTCTTGACTTTCGCAGGAGGTATTTTTTGTTTTCTTGCCTCGTTCTCTAGTCTTTCGTTCTCAGTGAAGACTGTATAGCCTTCCACCTTCCGTCCAAGTTTACTCTCTTCGAGGTATTTTCCAAGTTTGAAAATATTTATCTGATCAATACCTTTGAGGCGAAGTAATTCAGCTTGGGTGACGATGCCTTCTGGGACTTTCGACAGAGGCTTCGCTGTTGTGTTATTAGGTTCGATAGAGAACTTTTTCTCCAACCACCCTTTCAGAGCATTCACCAATTTTAGGCACTGCGCGACGTAAACTCGATTGCCTCCTTTTAAGCGTTTCCCGAATTTCATTATATATGCCGTAAGATTGTCCGCGCATTTTGTAAGCTGAGATAGAGATATTGAGACTGAATGAATGTTTGCAACAGCGTCCATGAGGTTATGCGCCTCGTCGATGATAATCACGTGGTTCTTAACACTGATGTTAAGCGCTTCACGCGAAGACTTCTGTAGGAGCAATGGGTACGGGAGTGTGACAATCTATTGATCAGATTCCTATTGTTAAATCGTGCTACTACGAGGGGATCGAGTTTGTTAGTTTTACCTCTGTCGGCTTTATTGATTCTCGAGAGGCATAATATCCACAAACTTTCAGCTTCTCTCCCACACCTCTCAGATCCTCAATGTCCTTGATATCAGCTAGGACTAAATCTCTGAACTGCCTTTCGACGACAGCCCTTTCATTTTCTGCCTTGGAGAGGAGAAATTGGCACTTCTTCTCTGCCGGTGTGGAGGACTGTTGGAGTTCAAGGCATCGGTCATTGATGACATTCGCAGACGTTCCCGGCGTGTTGACTTTGTCGTTGATGCACAAAAGTTTACGAGATCCTAGAGAGAGGTGTTTAACTACTTCTTCTGGCGCCTCTGAACCGTCGGCAGGAGAGTCTTCATCAAGGTCATAAGTCGGAGGGAAATGTACTCGACGGAGCTCAGCCGTAAATTGAGACAACTGCGAATGAGTCCGCGAACAATAAAAGATCTAAGAAAGTATGGATGAGTACTACGATCTTGCAGATAGAAAGGCATCAGTAATCTCAGCCAAACCTTAATTTCATCTTTAACTTCCTCTTCTTCTTTTTTTTGAGACAATGAACCGTATCCTGCCCTTACAAATGTCAATATATGCGCAGCAAACTCACAAAATTGAGATTTGTAGAGGGTATACTTCTTCATCAACTCAATTGTCTCTTTTGAGAACCCTGCAAATGCAGGATTGCTTTTATCACCGTTACCATCCTCATCACTCTGATAATCGTCAAGCTCAAATTCAGCTTCTAACACCGCCTGAGCTTCAGGATTGTTTAAACCCTCGGGTTTCTACGTTTTAAATGAGTTGTTGGTATCCTAAACGAGTCCATGTTCATCAAAAGGCAATTATACCTGACGTTTCCCACCAAACAGCCTAACTTGCTGCTGCTGGTTCATCTTCCTCATATACTGCTCTCTTTCTTTTCGTTCTTTCTCTCTAACCTTTCGAAGCCGTGTTTCCATTTCTCGTCTAGCACGGAGAGCCTTTTCTCTTTTCTCTTTGCGTGCATGGGCGAGCACCCAGGCAGGGGTCTTGCCATCTAGAACCGTTTATCAGATGTGAATATCAGATGTGAATTCAATAGAGATTTTAGAAAGATCAAATACCATCAATGTCCTCAGCCAGTTCATCGTTAAGCTTCCGTCGCTTGTGTTCTCGAAGCCAGGTCAGGGAGCCGCATATCAAGCTTAGCGATTTCCCCTGCACCACAACAATATCGTATTTCAGTCTCGTTTCAAACATTGCTTTTTGATTAATAAATTTGGAAATATATACCGTTCCTAAAACAATGCCAGGTAAGCCAAAACACCGAAACGTAGATGTGAAACCAGGCAGTCGCGAAACCAGCTTGGGATCAGAAGAACCAAATCATACCAGTAGGCGACTCAAAAATTCCAACGCAACCATCTTCGAGAACGTCGTAAAGAGCATTCATAAAGTCAAGCTGGATTGGGTAAGGTGTGTAAGGGTGATGGAACTCGCGCTGAGTTGCAGCGTGTTGCTCCGGCTTCTCATTATTGGTGTCTGCCATGACAATGATTTTCGAGTTGGGTCTCGTAACGATCTTGAAGGCAAGCAGATTAGGTCGAAGTTCTGGTATCGTTGCCAAAATATTGAAGGTGCATTCAAATTCGCGTGTTCGAGGTAGACATAGTCTTGGGGAACGCGTTGAGACACTTGCAACAGCCAACACAAAATTGTAACATTAGCTGTCCGGACCGCGATATTGATCTAGGAGGGTCTAACTACCTAATTATCTTAAAATAGCTTCGTCGAGTATCTAGAAGGGCATTGACCAAAGGATCGCTAGTAGAGAGGTACTAGAGAATCGACATATGGACTTGTATAAATGTATTTTCAGATTACTATACATATTCACAACTAAATTCAGCATTACGTATTACCAGCATATGCCTCCCTGACTAGCCCTGCTCATGATAAACCCCAAATAATACAGATGATCAGGTGAATAGAGGGAGGAAGTTCTGGTAACAATATACGGCGTACTAATAAATCAGAAACTACCATGCACTGACCCGGCAATCACCGTATCCAAACATTGCTGAGCCTCCTGCCGGGACACCCCCATCATATGGACCAAAAGATACACCATTGTAGTCACAGCCTAGCCATGTATTAACGAAGACAAAGTGATAGCATGTGTCGACACCCGGAGTAACTGGAGGAAGCTGATCGAGGTCTGAAGGGTTGTACCATGTGGGATCGTAGTTCTAGATATTAGTAAAGCAGAACAAAATTAGTCTTATGCTCGTGATATTAGTAAGATTATAAGATAAGCCGGGAGAAAACTTACACCCCAGCTAAATCCGAAGCAATAACCGTCTTGGAAACAGCTTGAACAACACTCTTCAGCCGATGCGGCGGAAACAGCCTGCGAACCACCGACACCAGCGATGTTTAGAACACCCGCTGATTGGTAGCTCACAGGAGATAATGCAATGTTTGTGCTCAAGCACTGAGCAGCTATGGTTTGTGTGGTAGTGTCTGTTTGAGTTGACGTCGCGACGGTAGCATATGAGTCAACTGTCGTATCCGTTACTGTAACGGAAACTGTCGCAACTACTGGAGAAATAGTAACGGTTCCAGAGATAGTGGTAGAAATGGTAATTGTCGTGGAAGGAGCTACTACTGTGAGCGTAGTTGGGAGAACTCCGATACAAGAACAGGCGCTAGAGTAACGAACGGCACCAGCGCATGGTGTTGCATAGGCCGGGATGTTCAATGGTATAACGGTCACTTGCCGTTTGTTTACTAAGGGCAATTCGGTTGTGATGGTATCAGTGGCTGTAACGGTGACAATTTCTGTTGTTTCTATGGTATTCGTTGCGGTAACATGTATCGTATCCGTTTCGATCTGGGCATCGGTCTCTGTCGCGGTGACTGATGCCGTCTGAGTAACGTAGTAAGTTCTAAATAGAGTATGACTCCTATTAACTATCTTCTGTCTTATATATTATCGTTTTCGCTATTTCTTACACTGTGGGGGGAGTGTATGTCGCCCGAAGGTATGAAGAACAGTCTGCTGTACCCGGTCGATCCGCATTGCGTATTGCTGTTGTAATTTGCAGTGGTATGCGGAATTAGTTATCACTGAATTTTTTATGAATTTTCTTTTATCAAACATATTCGTATGATACGTACCTCGCAAGCAGTTATCTGCCGCACAGTCGCGCTTGGGAATGATGTTTGCCCTTGTAAATGCGGCAAGACTGAGAAATGTTAAAAATTTCTTCATGTTTGAAAGGCAATTGCAATGATGGCTCTATATATTAATATATCAAATGTGATATTGGCAGCCTCATAGATGTCTACAAATATATCTATGCTGTGAAGACAGATCATTACCCCAAATTTCGAGACGGCGATAGGTAGTTATATAGGAAGGGAATTTCCACGGCTTATTACAGGCTATTTAGAGCCGTAGACCCCTGGCCTTCAATCTCCACCAGATGTCAACACCAGTCCGTCCGAAAGGTCTGGGGAATAACGCCGAAATAAGCGAACCGAATTCAGGAATATAACACCACTTATTTTGTCAATCCAACAGCAAAACAACATCCACTTAACTGCTCTATGATACTTATCGAAGGCTCTAAATATGGGCGAAGCTAATAAATATGGGCGAAGCTAAGCTTTTATAACATCGCCAGATATTTAATGATATTCTGGATTTCGTGAGACATTAATTAGGGTTATTTCCCCCAAAATAGGTCGGAAGCAGTGACCAGCAAGCGTAGTAACTCGAACAGCGCCGTCGGAGGGCCAGGATACAGAACTTAATATATATTGCTTTACCAGGTGGCGACGAGCGTCAGGCTGGGGCACGTCCACCTTCCTTGAACCCTGAATTCTAGAAAATTTCCAAAACTGATATACATACGGATATTCTTAGCACTCTAAAAGATCCATTATATCTTAATCAGAATTTTAAATCCCTGCGAGCAGCCCATAAAAGATATGAAACCGTAGAGTACAAGCAATCTGTTTTATTAGTAAATACCACCAACAATTAGCAATTTGCAGAGTCTTCGAGTCAGCTTTCTACAAAAGTTCAAGCTTATTGTGGTACCTGAGTCGCCGCCAAGTACTGCTTATCGCGGATAAGCTTTCAAGCATGACTTGTCGCAAACTAGCCGCGCAGCACGAAAATGACTGCAAAATTTTCGACAACAAGGTCGTTTCGATAAAGCCGTGAGAAAGGAAAGCCAAGATAGAGCGGAATATAATATCAATTCACCAGCGATGTCAATAGTGGCTTTGACTTCAAGCTGAGCTGCAGGAGATTTCTGTATATTCCTGGTAGTACTCTGATCTGCTCGACGATGCTAAACATCGGATTTCACGAAAAACACGTATGTGTTACCGAAACGCCCAGGAGCTTCTAATATTGTTATCGTGTGATCTAGATCGCTCGTCAAGATTTTGCACCGAGATTGTTATCATGATCATAATCATGTCAGTCATACGTTGAGGTTGGCTGATAAGTGTGTTGCTCAAGTGCACGTCCCAAAGACTAGTCGCTTGGCGCCATGACTTTAGTCGGAGAATCTTGAATTCGCCCAGCTGCCCAGACTTTTCTTGCATCGCGGTTGGTAGACGAACCAAGCCCAGATCAGAATTACCCGGCGAAAAAATATCTCGATACTATAAGGAATTTAAGAGCGGATTAAATGTATAAAGTAAACCGGGGTTTTCGGAGAAATTACAGCCGCCTATAGATATCGCGTTCTAAATATCGACATGGTGATTTTTGTCAATATCTCCAAAGCTAAGGAGCAGCCTCGATATCAGATTCTCTATCCTGTGTTTCCACATAGATCCGAGATGCTAGAACGGAAACGATCATATATCTACGCACCTCTGGTACCTATTTAGAACTATATAAATAATGATAGAATTTGAGCTTTCGGTTCTCTCGAGGCTGGGCTAGAATATTAAAAACCATCGTTGAAACTTCATGCTTCATCCAGAAATTGTTGCCCATTGCGGATAGTTTTCAAGATACTAATAAGTGCCTCCATTCACAACAACAAAAGGTCTCCCGAAATCAAGTGGACCAGACACAACGAAAATTTAGATTCAATGCATGGTGAGATGGAAAACGACAATTCTACAGCCTGAAGTATTTCTAACTATAGAAGATCAACCATAGATTATTTGTCTTACCACCTGCGACTTTGCTTGCTTTCGTGAGAACTGACACTCCTCGGTAAAACTTGAAAAAATTGTTTTCGCTCTCAACCGAAAGCTTGAGCTGCTCTCAAATACAACTTTGCATCACAAATTGCAAGGACTTCAATGGTTCAACCATTGGGACGGCATTTTTCTTTTAATGTTCCAAAAATAAGATACACAAATTTTCAGAGCTTCCCAGGTTCCTATCTGCTTCTAGAATTCTGAAATTCGATATACATATGTGATGCAACACCTTCGTGCACTGCCAGCTGTTCCGTGCCGCAATCGCGCATTGATACTTGGAGTATCGACTGTTTGAATGGTGCTAATTGACAACAAGGTGGCAGCTAATGTTTTAAATATGCTGGTGAGTATTCTGTAATCTTTCAATCGAATAGATTTTTTGACGTGGGTTTGAGACGAGTGGCCACAAAACTACCAGCTATCATGTACCGGTCTGCTCTCAAATTGCCAACGCGACATCTAAGGGCTCTTGTTGAAAAGAAGCAAAAGAAGTGCAGTGGGGATTTGTGAATGTGATTCTGACGTGTAGATCCAGGGTCTTGCCTTAAAATGAATCACGATATCGAATCTGCGTTGCAGAAGACAAGACATGAAGTTACAAAAAATTTAAGACAAAAAACTCTTCGTAGGAAAGGAAACGGTTGTTTGTTCGAGATGTTCAGCAATTGGAGAACTGGTGAACTTCTTTGAGTTTGCATTCTTCCTCATCTCTTCTAGAAGCACGCACCCTTGCCAGCATCCCGCGTCACCGATTGGCGGATAGGTCAAAACACGGATGAAACCAAACTAGGACTCCAAGCCTCTTCTTCAAAGCCTTTAGTTCGGCGCAAGCCCCTTGGAAAAGAAAATAAAGTTGAGATATCATTTTAGCTTGAAGATTCGGACTGAAATTTCAAGAGACAGAAAATTTTGCATTTGACTCCACCTTCTGGGTGGTTGAGAACGGCCTCCGGTTAAGCGACACAAATCAGAGGCTGCCAGCGCACCAAAAGACCACAGATCCTTAACTCGTCTTAGGCGTCATGCAGACTGACGTGCACACGGTGCACACGAAGACAAAATTACCGAGTTAGTCCTTTTTCTCACTGTTATGTTTTCTTTGTTTTGCTTTGTCGAGACTGCCAAGGAAAATATTCGAAATCTTTGGGCGATTCAGATCCTCGAGATGCAGTGCTGTAGTCAAATATTCTCCATTGACGCTTGCGGCTTGAGTTTGTAAACGTTACGTCCCCGTGGCTATCCAGAAACTTGATCCTTCGTGCTTCAGATATAGATATCGAAAGATCTTGAGGCTCAAGCTAGGCTGAGGCACGTAGCCGCAGCTGTGCCGTCATTTGTTTGTTTGGAGTCTGCTCCGTGAAACGTTCAAAGTCTCTGCAACACACTCCATTGGCATCCGGATTGCTGCTTGGAAGTATTAAGTTTCGAAGTCATTGAAAAATGAATTAAAGCCGCAAGCGGCGGCAAGCAGTCTCATTTACCCCTCCTTTCTTCCCCTCTTGAATTGAACCTGGTCGAGAGCAAATTTTTTTGCGACGTGGACGAAAGTTATATTTCCTAAAAGGCTCATGTCAATAGCTTGGTCTCCAGGCTAGACCCAACAAACCCTTACTTAATAAGTATTGAATTGATTGGGTATATTTAAAACAAAACCGTTGAGAACTGTCAAGGTGGAAGACAAGATTCTGCGAATGCCGCTTGCAGCCAAAGGTCATTCCAATTAACGGGCTAGAGCTGCAGAAGTCGCGATGATTCTCAGTGGATGAGGGTTCTGTAACCCTTGTTGGACTATCATTAACACGATTGTGATTTTTATACACCACACGGAATGTATTCGCTGGCGACAACCCAACCACCACCATTCCCCGATATGCGACGTGAATTCATGAATAACAAAACTCTCAAGTACTCTCAACCTTGATTGCCAGCTGGAAGACAACTTGAATTCATGAATCGAGGCGTTTATCTTTGATGCCTGTGGGCAATTAAGGCGGGGGAGGCAACCTGAGGCATCTTTGAGCGAAAATGTATGCACAAAGCGATATGTGGCATAGCTCCCTCGCTCGAGCTAACTGTAACACCAAGCTACCAAAGCAGGCTTTCGACATTTTTCTTCTTCCACCTGCACCAACCAGCAATCAAGCCATGAGCTTGCCAGCGAATGAGCGATTGGGTGACCTGGTCACCTACTTGGAATGCATATGCCCCCTCCGTCTCTTTTTTCTTCTTCATCATGAGAATTCTTTTTTCCCGCAAATACCCGTCGCGCCTTAGTCTCGAATTGCGTGTCAAATTCGTTAGATCCTCGCTTTTTTCTCTCACCAGCTTGCTAGCGGGGATTTTGAAACGCAGCCCTATAGAACAAGTCTAAGATTTATATGACAGCACTCCCCGAAACCTTCTGTTTAGTTTCTTCTAGTCACTACTCCACTCGCAATATACCTTCTCGCAGTCCAAAGAGTTCCACACTAGAAACTTCACGACCTGCCTGAAAAATTCCTAAAAAACATCAAACCGGCTTTGATAGTACAACAATAGCTTGAGCTCCTCAAACAGCAATCATTCCACAAATTAATATTTAATCTGATCACAGAGTTCATTCGTATATTAATTCGAGCTCTGAGTTCCCCAAAAAACAGACTCCTAAGGGCAATTGAACAATAGATTCGGAGTCGCCACCATCAATCCGACCGATCACATTGGACTTCTCGTCACATCTTCACCCAAAACCGGTTTATATCAATCGATCGTATCGCATTCGTATCGCATCAGCACCAAGCAGCTGCCAGCACACAGCGGCAAACAATTCGACGATCGCCCGAAACAGATCCCAACGCGGACAACACATCCCGTCGATCCAACATCTACATGTCAACGACGTCTCCAACACAAAAGCGACACCTTCCCTCCTCCCCTTCGATGTCTCCTCGATTCTTCCAACCTACGCCTGCAATGGCACAATCAAATATAAATAATATCCCGTCTACACACACAAGAGTACCGTCAAGGAACAACAGTACTACTCCAAGACCTCAATCTCCTCAAGAATCATTCTTCCCGACTACTTCTTTTGGCTATCCGTCACCGAAATCAATGTCGCCAACATCACCAATGTCCCGTCCTCTTTCCTTTTCGCCGCACTTGAGACATCTCTCCCCAACTCCGAGCAGTGGTCCTCCTTCAGTGAAATCCATGAGCGACCATGAAAGTTCAGATGATGAGATCCTCTCCCCTCTATCCCAGAACCTTAAGGTTCACCTTCCAGACCCTGAGTCTGACTCTGAAGAAGACTCACACAGAGATATTGATGTGGTCGATATCGATCTTGTTGACCCTACCTCTATTCCTATTGATCTGAAGTCTGATGTCGCCTCGATCTTTTCTGATAACATCTTCGCTTCCGAATTCGCCCGATACAAGCCATCGACCACCATCACAATCGAAGAACTTCCTGCTCTTCCAATGTCTCCAGCGCTAAGTCGCACCCAATCCTCTGGCTCTACTACCTCTACCATCAGTGGTGGTACCTCTGGCCATGTATCTTGGCAGGATTCAGGCATCGAAATTATTCAAGGGGAATATTCTTCTTGTGCCTCTGAATCCGAACTTGAAACTGACGACCCACAAACTGAGGACGACGAAACCGATGATTTCGAATGGAATGTTGACGTTTGCTCCAGCAGCTATCCCACAGATGACTTTTTGCTGGGCGGATTGTTGAGTCTTAGCACTGGTGGCATGCCGACTTCGGACATGGCTTATGGCATGGGGCTCCCAAAGACTATGGATCGGTCCTATAGCATATCCAACCGTCCAGCCACTCCATTCTCGCCAAGGAAGTCCAGGTCTTATTCCACCGCTTCGGCTACCTCCTTATTCACCCAAAGCGCGGAGAGAAGCACCGTCAGCAACAACAACACTCTCAAGAGACGAAGTTTGAACACTCCAAACACCAAGAAGAGGAGGAGGATCATTTCTCTCTTCGACGACGATGGAGAAGGCGACGATGAGAGCGACGACGCTGAGAGCCCTAGCCCTGCTAAGAAAGTTAAGGGGCGGATGACCATCGATTCCGTCTTGAACGGCAGTATGAAGAAGCCATTCAACCAGCAAGGTATGAGGAGAGGTAGCCTCAGCCAGATGTTTGGATTGGATATGGCTGAGCATATGGATGTTGATATGTGAATACCCTTTCCTTTGTTTCGTTTTTGTTTCATTTTCACGATTCTCCTTTCCGTTAGTTATGAGTTCCAAGTCCTTCCTTCAATGTCGGTTTATTTATGCGAATACCTTTTGAGCCTTTTCTTTTGTTTCTTTCTGAGATACCACTATCGCTTTCATTTATAGATGAACCGCCTAGATGGCCACTTGCATGATTCTTACACTGCACTTCTTGTTATACGGCATATAGTCTCGGAGTTCTTTTCGTCATTTAGCTTTACGATTTCACGAATATTTTAGCTACTTTTTTTTTGTCTTATGTTTTTTGAAGTTATATTCCCCCCATTTAGTATAGCAGAGGCGTTCTACCAATTTGTAATTCTATGATTTTTTTACACCCATATACGAATATTTCTCGTTACTATTTCAATCACGATCACATGCCTGAGCCTTTTCATTTAGCTGAATTTAGATGATGATTTCGCATTGTAATCACCACTTTGATAATTACTAGTAGATAGGTCCATCACTCTCTTCTATGTTGCAATATACACATTTCACTCTTCTCTAATTTAAAACTTAAAACCATTAACACTACCAACTAAAATTTTATATGTCTTTGTGCCCATTCTGGCCTGAACGGACTCTTGGTGCACCATATTGCGAGCAAAATGTGATTTGAGACTCCGCAACGCGCTTTTGTTTTGAACGGTTACGTAAAAATTAAGTCGGCATCTCCGCGATGTCTGTTGAAAGACATTACAAACGTTAACACCAACGGTATATCTAAAATGTTTCGAGCACTTCGCCTTCTCCGGCGATATCGTAGACTAACACCCGCCACACAAATGCGCTAGTTGATATCCTTTGCCCCGGTCTTTATTTTTCGAACTGTCGTTGGATCTCCAACTGGCCAGCCTTGGTCTAGCCGTGTCCCAACGGCCGCGCACGCGAACTCTAAACTAGAAAACACGGAATCCCGACTCGCAATGCCTAGGCTAGCTCGAGGGCCCACGCGACCCCACAAATCTCCTTGCCCCAGATTTTGTGATGTCTCCCCAGACTTTGCATTGCATATCGCCTATACCGCTATCTTGGGTTTGGGGTAGTTGGGGCAGGGGTTCGTGCTTCATGGCTAGCAATAACACATCTAAGTTGATGAACTATAAGACTGATCTCGAGACTCAGGTATTGAATCTGATCTCTGCATGGGCCTCGTATCCCCTCCTGCAATCCCTTCCTTTCTCTCGTGTTCGCTACAATTGATACGAGATAATCTTTCTTCTCGATTCTCTAAGTCCTCCCGCGAAAGACACGAGCCGAAAAGATGGCCTCTAGCTCTGACATTGAAGCTTCGGGCAAGCAAGAGCTAGCTGATGTCGAAGTCGTGTATTCGGAGTACGCTGGCACGAGTAAAGTTGTCCCAGAGCATGCATATCGATATCAAGAGCCTGAAGATACAAATGCGCCGAAGTCACCGCTCGAACGGCGTTTGCTTTTGAAGCAAGACCTGTTGCTGGTGCCTTTGGCTGCTTTGTTGTACTTTGTCACCTATCTTGTGAGTATTCATATTAATCATTTTACTTGTTGTGGAAAGCGGTAATAATTTCTAACATGATGGTTTCGGTGTAGGATCGGAACAGCTTTGGAAATGGAAAGCTCCTCGGGATGACAAAAGATCTCCATATGGATGCCACTCAGTATGCCAATGCCGCGAACCTCTTCTGTCAGTCAAAGATCCAATTTCCCACCAAAATTGAGCCCCGATGAACCTAAATACTAACAGTTTGGGAACCGTCAAGTCGTCGGCTACGTGGTGTTCATGATTCCTGCCAATGTCATCCTTCGTACCTACGAACCCTATATAATTTTTGGAGCGGCAACAATTGCTTTTGGCGCACTATTATGCGGTATGGGTGGCGCTCAAAGCTATTCTGCCGTTCTTGCCCTTCGTATCTTCATTGGTGTGGGCCAGTCGTTCGTACAAGGTATTGGGATATGTATGAGCTTGTGGTATAAACGGACAGAAGTTGCATTCCGTGGCGGTAAGTTGAACTCTTATCCGACTACTTTTTTAACGTAAGAGACTGATTTTAAATGGTTGCGTGGAACAGCAATTTATTATTCTACGGCTACATTATCCGGTGCCTTCAGCGGCCTCATCGCATATGGTATTGGGAAGAATTTGGCACATACGTCTCACGCCCCATGGCAATGGCTTTTTATCATAGAAGGTCTTATTGGCATTGGCGTCGGTATCCTGCTTCTCACCTTGTTTCCCTCGTTCCCGGACAAGATGAAAAATGGCAAAAATTGGCTATTCACCAAAGAAGAAATCGACCTCGCAAAACAGCGTGCTAAATGTTAGTAAATGTCTCCCTTTACAAGGTATCTTATTCTCAAATAACTAACAAATTTCTAGCATTCAACACTGAGAACTCGAAATTCGAATTCTCCCAAGTAATCGCGGCCTTGATAGACCCCAAAACCTATGCGTATAGTTTCATGAACGCAGGAATCGGCATGGGTCTCTCCACGATCGGTGTCTTCCTCCCCTCTTTCATCGCAGATTTCGGCTACACAGACCTTGACGCTCAGCTCTTCTCCGTCATCCCTTACGCTTGCGCGTTCGTATGCCTCCCCACCTGCGCATGGATCAGTGATCGAATCAACATGAAAGGCCCCTTCATCATTGGTGGTCTCTTATTCGCCTGCCTCGGTTACATAATCCTCCTAACCGAAGCACCCACAGGTGGAAAGATGGCTGCAACCTGCTTTATCGCCTCGGGTCTCTACACCACCATCGTTCTCACGGTGACTTGGTTGGGTATCAACACCGGTGGGTTCACGAAGCGTGGGTTCACGTGGGGTCTCGCAGAGGTGTTCGCACAGGTGTTTTCGATCATGGGGACGAGGTTGTACAAGTATCCACCCAGGTACATTCAAGGGCATTCCATCGTGTTGTCGTTCTTGGCCTTCGCGACCTTGAACGGGATTGCGCTTTGGGTTTGGATGGCGTACAGTAACCGGAAGAAGGATAAGATTTTGGCGGAGTATACTAGCCGCGGGGAGGTTCATCCTGATGCAGACAAGTCTTTGGAGGAGAGAGGGGATCATCATATTTATTTCCGATACACATTGTAAGATGGTTCTTTTTGGCAGACAGCTTGAAATACAGGCGCCGAGCGGGATTGGTATGAGTGTTAGTTTTGGGTATAATGTTGGATGTAATCCATCGGGTATTTGTACTTGTTAGTTAGTTCTATCGATCAAAAATAGTATTTCCAATAAAATATGTTTTTTATAAATTCTTATTGAAGAGCTGTGTTTTAAGATTCCGGCTTTCAGGTTTATTCAAATGAGACTCGAATATAGACTCTCAAGACAAAGATCTGCTGAAGTCAGAAACTCCCAAAGAGATTGAACAATCCAAACTAAATTCCGCGCTAACTATTATATAGAGATAATAAACTAACAGTCCTTCCTAATTCCCATATAGACAACACCAATTTACGCCAGAGAGACAGAAATTTTTGAAAAGGGTCAGGTTCCAAGATAGGGTTTTCCATCGAAATTATAAATCAGACGCCCAAGGCATTACATCCCCAACATATCCCAGTTAAAACCGTCCAAATCAAATGACATATCCGATGCCGTAATCCTCTGCTCTAACTGTGTTCCGAGTACTGCATTTTCCGCCCCAATCCTCAATAAATCATAAAGTACCGACTGCCCCATTCTTGACGTAACAGTCGGACTGAGCCTCTTATCCTCAATATAAGGAATGCTCTGTAGCAACTCGCACGCCTTGTGTGTTATATCCCCTCTAGAATCTGACGTGGACATCAACGCCTGCCGTACCTTCTCAATATAATCTTCCAACACTTCACACTGCGTTGCCTGCTGGCTTCGTAGAATCTTTGCTAACACGAAGGCGGAGTAACACATTGCTCTACGGACGTAGGATGGGGACAGGGAAAGGTTGAGAGAGTAACATAATTCTATCAAATCGCAGCTGTCGCGCTCGGCTTGTTTTACAATGTCAAGTTGTTTGGGGGAAATGGGCATATCTTCTGCGAGCGCAAAAGACCATAGCTGGGCTCGCGAGTTTAGGTAGAGGATCTTGAGCATGTCGCCCATAGGGTCCAGATGACGAGCTTGCAGGGTGGAGAGTTCCGTGCCGTATGTTATGATCATTTTTAGACGGGTCGAGGGGTCGGGTTTAGTTGCGGAAGTAGGTGTGTAGCCGCTGATATCGAGACTAGCTTGTACGAGGAGATGATATATACGACACATTTTCGATATAGTTGGATCGAGTGCTGAGTGTGAAAAGTTATCAATAAGATTATAATCCCCGGTCATGGAAGGAGGAAGGCCGAGGCTGTTGGATAGAATCTGATTTACGAGATAAGTTGAAAGCCAGGTCGTCAATTTGACTTCATCCGGTCTGTCCAATTGCGGGTGTTTTAAGGTGAGATGCGTATGACCTTGTTGGTGGCAGTGGAGACCAAGTTGGTAGCATATCTGAGTAGCCATACCGCTGTAGAGATAGGAAGGGTCCTCGTTCAGACTTGATGATCCAAAAGGCCATATACACAAGATGAGTAGAGCTTGAACTACTTCAAGGCACTGAGTTCTTGAGTACATTGCTTCGCTAACTAATGCTCGGATCATAGGGGATAGCCTCGCTCGTAGTTTACGTGTGGAAGCGACCGCAATTATGACCCAAAACAGTAACGAGCATTTCGCATATATCTCCTCGGGTGATGTTGACGCCATCTTGAATGGAAGGTATTGGTGATAATATGCAAAGTATGATCTGAACTGCTCCTCAACTTGACCACGAGTGAGGCCGACATCTCCTAGTATTCTATATGGTGTAGAAGACGAAAGCCGCCTGTTAAGTGCGCTCTGGTGGACTAAAGCTGAGGAGCTGCTTGGAAGGCCTGGAGTATGACTGGGTGCGACAAAATAATGTGGCTGCCAATCAGGTGAGAAGGCATTTTCAGCAGTCGTTGCTATTGGATTTGAGGACGTATCACTCTTCGTTGGGTCTGGAAGAGTCTGTTGAAGCTCTAGAATTTCTTGGGGAGATGCCCTCGCGCTCATGGGACTCGGTTGCTGCAGGCCGGTAACGGTATTCCGCGGGTCCAAATGGTCTGGGGTCGCTGTGCTACCCGGATTACCAGATAACCCGGGCTGCCAGTCGGCAGTAAAGGATGCCTCATCATTCATGGTGGCTTGATTTGAGCTCGATGGTGCACCTGATGCAGGTGACGCTGAAGATGAAGTGTTCCGGTTAGATTCTAGTAACGCTTGTCGCAGCTGTTGGATTTCTGAGGACATCTGCTGAAGACATTTGTTTTTAGATGTTCTTTTGAACGAAGCATCAAATACACATGGCTGCTTGAGCGAACGACACCGAGAACACCCGCCAGCGACACCTGGTGTCGCATCACAGCGAGCTTTCCACTGCCGGCAGGTGGTACAAGCCTTTGCTCTCATTGTTTCTGAGACTTTGAGGCCTGAATGCTGAATCGGGATGCCGAGTTCGTCCCTCGCTCTCTGTTGTGCATTAGCAAATGCAGGTCGGCCGGGTAGCTTGAAAGTCAATTTTATCGATAAGAACGGTTGAGAAGTTGCATGACCGTGGCTAGAGTATTCCAATTCCGCGATCGATCGAATGCATCGGCCGTAAAGCTGTTCTCGAAGCGGACAGCGAGACCGGACTTGCCTCGTGAAAGCTTTATATTGCAAAAGCTGGGGAAGTGAACCCGGAAACTTGCGGAGGCAAGATACTTAACGCTCAGTATCTGCGGGGTTGTGACAGTCTGAGCGATCTCTTAGACTTGTGAATATGGGCGGTTCCGAGGCTGGGGAAGCTTCAGAGGTCTGTGATCTGCTGTTCCGGCGCAGCTAGTTTGAGTTTGGTCCTGGAACTTTGCAGCGCTCGAGTGGTTGGGACGAGCCTGGAACATGCGGAGACAGAGCAACTTCATGTCACACCGACGGCCGACTTTCTTGCATACCAATTTCGGTTCGGAAATCGGCAATATGTCGAGTCGATGATTTCGTTTCGTAGTTCGCTGGTGGGTTTGCGGAATTCCGAGGCCGCCTAACACATTGCGGAACCGGAATGCAGGCCAAAATTCCCCGAATTGGACGACTAGCGTCAACCGCGCTCAGATGATTAATTGTGGGTTTGAGGTTATATATCGACGAGACTTCAAAAAGCTGATAATATTCAACCATAATCTAGTCTTCGAAGCCCAGGGAAACGGCCAACAAGCGATCGATATATAGACCCTGCGACGTTCGGTAACACGTGAAAAATTGGGTTTTCGTGCTCTCAAGATCCGTCTAGAAACATAACTAGAGGCCCCGACGACGGTGCACCGTGCACTATAATTTAAGGCTTTTCGTTGGTTCCGAAATAACAATATAGTCAAGATCAAGATGCCATTTACGAAGGTAAATACGAAATTTGCAGAGCGAACCTCGGAGCCCAATTCCCAACAGGATCTTCGGCAACTGCTTTGGTGACTCAGTTAACCCGCATCGGAAGCAATTGTCTCGTCCGAAAAATAAATTTCGGAGTATGATTGATCCTAATCCGTTAAGTATGATTTCTAATAGCTGATAAGTTTTCTCGGCTCCACCTTTGAATAACATGGTGGTACGAAATTTGGAATGTGTTCTTCATGATACCGCAGGACCAATACCACAATTCCAACTCCAACCTTAGAACTTTCTGAGTGCCAAACAGTCATAACATTATTTATACATATTACGCATTGATAGATGTAGCATCAAACAGTATCTTGATAGTTGTTTGAATCCGCAAGTTATACACCGCATTAGTTACCTTACCACCTACGTAGTCAGGATTACAGTGGCAAAATTCAAGATATTGGATTTGTGAGTTAAAATTTTACGGATCTCTGAATTAGCGTGAGATCTATACGCCATATAAACTTAACAACATACTTTAAGCATCAATAATAGCTAAAGGCCTCACCGGCGACCCTGTAGCCCCCACTAACTTCAATGAACTCAGCACAAATACAAATTCCTTAACATTCTCTCTCGCAAGTTCCTCCAAATCCATGACTTCAATTATGTGAATTGCATTGAACAGCAATAACACCCCATGACATGGTCTCTGATTGTAATTCGGTCCCAGCTCTTCAACATCAAACGCAATAGTATCAGCTCCAGCAGCCCTGATTTCCTTCGCTGCAAGCCACTCGCCTCCGCTCTGCGCAACTCCAGGAACACCTGTCGAACGTCCCAAGAACGCCTGAGGGTCGTCGTATAGTTGGATCCATCCTGTGCGTATCAATACCACATCTCCTTTATTGATCACTGTATCCCCAAGCGCTTCTTCCAAATCCTCCTTGGTAACAGCATATCCGGGTGCCAATCTTTCCACTCCCTTTAACTTTGGGATATCCAAAAACACGCCGCGGGTGACCATTGGCTTGATCGTTTCCGCGCCGTATACCTTAAACCTCCCGCCCATGCATGCTTCGGTGGAATCCACCCCACCGTATAGCTTGCCCTTGTATCCGACATGGCAAAGAGCATCGATGTGAGTACCGACGTGGTCGCCAGTTACAATCATGGCGTTGGCAGAGGTGCCGCCTGTACCAGTACGGTCGCGGTCGCCGTGGCGGCGGAAGACGCCCATGTTGTAAGGGACGTTGCTTGGGGATGCGGCCATGCCATTTTGCATGGGGACGGAGAGGTCGAAGACTCGGACGCCTTTTTGCACTGATTTAAGAATATCCATTGTGCAAGTTGAAAATTATTGTAAGGGGATTACAAAGTCGCAAGTCTTAGAAGGTTAGGATTTTGTAATATTTAATTTGAAAAAAGTATTTGTTATTGACACCGAAGGGACCTTTTGAGCTATTGATTGATAGAAATAGCCGCCGTGAAGCTTCATTTTGTAGTTATATAACTTCAAGGCTTAGTTGCGAGCTTTGAAGTTAGAAATCCGGGGTAGCTTGGTTTGTTTAACGGAATGCCGGAATTGGCGATTTGCGGTATCGGAATGAATTTCGTTAGCTCAAGGTTGAACACCAAAGTCACCGATGAGGTCACTACATAATATATTAGTACCTAGAATCAAACTTTCCTAGCGCGTAATTTTTATTGCAGGGACAGCATCTAACAGTCCCTGGCCAGAGCCCGGACATAACATCCTTTGCGTATATACGATCGGTTCTTTCGGTGAAGTTTAATGCTCCGTATAAAATGTCCGACACGGATACCACGGTTCGGATCACGCCTATTGTCATGTCTATTATCACGCTTATAATCAACCGTACAGTCAACGGTTTTGATCAATTGGATTGATCACGCTTGTTATTATAGATTTTTTTATATATAATTAAATTATTATCATTATTGTTGTTGTTGTCGCCGTTGTTACCATCATCATTGTTATAACATGATAATTCTCGGAAAAGAAATAGCGAGCACTGTATTAACCGCGGTCGCTTTTCCGTCAATATACAAGGGGTTTCTTGGTGTGACTAGACATTTTGCATTGTTTTGCAAGTGTTTGCGAGTTGTGGTACGATATACAGCCGTAGGTATAGAGAGAACCATCGGAATTCAACCTCATCTCTCGCATACTAGCCATCGGGCGGCTTGGTAAACCTCTATTCTCTTCTTGAGGCTCTTTAGCACTTTAGTAGAAAATAATACCCGAGCGTCGTGTTCTCCAACTGTCATACGAAATCCGCGATGATAAAGCCGTAACTCGGTACGTAAATGTGACTGCGAATAACTAATGATTCACATCAAACCCACGAACTCGCCCAAAATCAAGGCTAAAGGTTTCTATTGTTTTCAGAGTATTCCTTGTATTACTTTTTGTTCATATTATTCATGAGGCTCTTTCAATGCTTCTCATTGATTTCGACGCCCTAAAATCTGTCAAACTCCGAATTTGAGGTGGTTCAGATCACTCGTGTGGCTCGCTAGCTGATAGGCGATGTTACTCCATCCGAATTTGCCCTAACTTCGGTCTCTCAGCATTGTAACGAGGGCAGTAAGTACTCCAGTAGACGTTTGCCGGAATAACATAGAACCATGCTTCGAGATAGCGAAGCATTTCCGGTGAGTATTGGTCCGCATTTCGAAGATATTGCTCTCGAGCTTTTAGAAACTCTTCTTCGAGGGCAATAATTCGCTTTTGAACCTTGTGCTTGGCTATCGCCTCGTCTACATTCTCCCATTGCATAGTCAAAGAAATACTATTCATCATAGCCTTTTCGCTTGACTTCGAAGTATCCCTGTTTTCAGCGTTGAAAGAAAAGTAGTCATTTTCGAGAACGAGCGCTGCCCAGTTTGGTGTTAACATATCATGTGCAGTTTCTTTCTCTTCGTTACTCAGGGTGGTCGCCATGCCGAACAGTAGAATGGCTCCAGTCCAGCTATAGTATATCAAGTTAGTATTGTACTTGGAATTTGGAATCAGCGAATACTCACATGCAGCCAGCATCAATGACGCGAAAATCAATATATTCGTCAAGATTTTTAAACTCTTGATCTTTTCGTTTGAAACGATCGAACGCACATGATAGCATGTCATTCCAGGGCTGCATGACTGCCACCGCACAAACTGGGTCTATTTTCATCAGTTCTAGTTGTGCTTTAGACATAATTTTTTTAAGGCCAGCATCCGATTGCTTCGCTCTTTGATTTATGATTCCAGTAGTAGTGGTACCGTGAGACTCCACTCTTTCATCATAGAGAAAGCCAGCTATCAAGATTTTCGAAATTTAGGTCTCTGTAAATATAATTAAAAGGTGGATTTTAAACCAACCTTCAAAAAGATAAGCACATAACGCCAGCCGCTCGGGTTTCACCAGAGGAAACATCAAAGCACAGAGATCGGCGATTTGTGGACAACTGTTTCCCCATTCCTCAACGGGGCCTACATAAGAAGCCCAATCTTCACGGCACATCTCAGTACCCCTTTCCGCTTCGCTCGGAACCTTGTGAATGCGAAGCGGGTAGCGCCTTGCGAGTCCCTGAACGTCGAGGGATGTCGTGTCGTAAACGTTTGAGGTTTCATCGGGATCGATTCCATATTTTATTAGCTCCTTCATAGTAGAGCTAAAGTCTGCTTGGTGATGCTGGGAAATGAAATAAGAGCTGATCGATGCGTTTTGATAACAGGTAGGAAGTTAAGAGACCGAATATTGAAAAATAATTCCGATAGAGTATTAGCAGTTTAGAATGTGAAATCACGATGGAGAAAGCAGAGAAAACTGGCCTAGTTAACAAGTAATTACTTAAGCACTTATATACATTTAAGAGCGAGGGGCAAAGCTAACAGAGCTCCTTTCTTTCACTTTCCAGCGAGTGAATGTATCAATAGGGTTAGTCTTAGAGCGTCCCACATGCATGGTCGTTTTGGAGAGAAAACTTTGCGCTCTTGCATCAATTGGATAGCGAAATCGTGATCTAAAAGTTAGGAAATGTTGCTAGTCTTCATCAGAAATTTAACTCGAATTCAAACACAAAGGCCCAAGCAATTTTTTTGCTTTGTCCCTCTGAACACTCAATTTCCCTTTCGCCACGTTATTTTCCAGCTACAAGCTGAAGAACCTCTTAGTCACTGTTCAGCTACAAGTTGCAGATACCCGCCTGTATCTTGATATTTCACCCTGGTCCTATTTTCCGGCATTCCCCTCCACTCATCCTGTGCAGCCTGTTCGTGTTGATTTTTTTTGGTTTAGGAAAGATAATTGTTGAAACTTTGCCCGAAGGCTAAGAATGAAGAAATTCCTGCGCAGGGTTTGTCATGCAAAATGAGCGCTATCGGGCTGTGTTCTCAGTGGCCCAATTAGTCGATGCAAAGCTTGAGGCGTAAATCTTGCTTGATAGCTGCAGAAAGCACCCAATTAAATAGCGATGTATGAAGAACAATAGTTCTAGCTTCATTATCTCGTGCTGATCTATTACCTTCCAATTTTACGATTGCGATTGTTCTTCACACTTGCACGTACTGAATTTCGGTACACTGATGAGCTCCTTGTGCAGCAATGGGTTGGCACATTCCATATCTAGAATGTTGATCATAAACTACGTCAGAGGCGAGACAGTCCAACCTTATTGGGCATCGTGCCGTGCTGCAGCTGTACCTTTTCGAAATACGTCGATAAATACTACTGGATTTCGATTGGATAAGCAGCCGGTTGTTTGACAACAGGTACTCTACGCCAAGTCACATGTCTACGGATGCCTGCAAATACATTTCTGGATTCATCCGCCGGGGCTACAGCGCTAGCTAGATACGACCATGGTGTACGCCTCTGGCAAGTCAATTTGTCTAACTATATCGCAATCTTGTATTCCAGCGCCTTAATTTTCAAACCGTAAACGTTTTGTAATACTCTTTTTTACATGTTTGATATGTGATAAATTAATTCCAATCAGTGATTGTATACAATTTTAGACCATACATCCATTATGCCTATTGATAAATTTACAGATCTATCTAATGTCTACCCCTCAGGCAGACTTGGATTTATAGCATCCGAACAGCGATCCAGGTTTACTCTCAAGCTCCATCATATCGAACACAGGCCGTGCACTAAACCAACCTGCCATCTCCGTTCCCACAGTCTTATAGGTCTCCAATGCATCCTCCTCATCAATCTTCACGGTTGCACCACCTCGCCCGGCAGCAGCAGCATCAGCCAAAAGTTGCGCGTGACAAGACTTCTCCAAGCTCATGAACCAAAATACCGTGCTCTCAACCGTTTTACCACAAGTCAGCAGACCGTGGTTTTGTAAAAGTGCTGCTTTTTTGTTTCCCAAAGCTGTAGCGATATTGCGGCCTTCCTCAGCGGCGAGGACGGTACCCTTGAATTGATTATAGTGTGCAATATCGTTGTAGAATGCGCAAGAGTCTTGGGTTATTATGTCGAGGTTTCGACCTAGGGCACAAAATGCTCGACCGTAAAGCGAATGAGAGTGTGCGACGCACATTATTTCAGGACGAGCTTCGTGTACGGCATGGTGAATCATATATGCTATTAACCCATCATTATTAGCGATTATTTGCAATAAAGGTTTGGTTGGATATATCGAGGGTTTTAAGAAAGATATCAGATAATTACCTGCAGCGTTAAGAAGTCGAACTTTGCCGCCCTCAACAACTTTGCCCTCCTTATTGACCAGAATGAGATCTTCTGCGGTCAAGGTTGGCCATGCTACACCAAAAGGGTTAACCCAGAAAGACGTTGGCTCAACCGGGTCCTGATCCAATTAATTTTAGTTCCATGTTTTTTTTTTTGGTGAAGGATCAAACCACATATATGCATGGCGCGGTACATACTCTGAATGTGATGTGTCCCGCGACACCCTCGTCGTACCCCAACTTTGCAAAAATGCGAAAAGCGAGAGCAAGACGCCCTTTGAAATATTCTCGTGCTTTGTACGGATCGTCAAATTTCGGTGGACCTAAACTGTCTGTGAAGGAGGGCATTTTCACAGTTTCGTTTTGTTCCATTTTTGGTCTATCTTCGGATACTGTCTTCGCCAACTCTGCGACGGGGTTAAGGGCTGCGGTTGTGCTTGGAGCCATTGTTGCTAAAAATGGAGAATTGGTTTTCTGAGAAGGTAAAATAAATCGTATAGACTGCTTCAGGAGATTTTTGAGTTGAGAAGCAATTTGGATGAAATAAATTGAGGAAAAAGTTCATATTGTAGAGATGGCAATGTGCCGACATTCTTTTGCCGTCGCTTGATTTAAGCCGCGCCCAAGAATTGACACCGACGGCAAACGAGACGGCAGCATTCTCTGGGGATTTTGGTGTGAATACTTGAACCGATTTGGCATTTGAAATGCGAGTGCCTCGGCTGGCTTCCCCACACCCCGCATTTCGAATGCATTTGTAAAATCGGTAGCATAATTAGCTCTCCACAATGCCTAATCCGAACTTTCGAAGAATCGGCTCTACGGTTGCATCTTTGTCGAACTGGAGCTCCTATATGTTAGGTCGGTCATTCGGCATCAGTTCAGAGACAAACGTACGAGACCAGGCACCAGCACCATTACTCGTTCGGCAAGGAATATGTCGGTAAATTCCGAATCGATATCGATAAGTTGAGTTTTAGCTTGACCTGGGATCAGGGGGTTAGAAGACCGTAGACCCTTAATTTTGATGTTTGGATCCGGAGGCGAAGCCAAGAGCCTAGCCGGGAAAATGACATCCGGGCATTGTATTGCGGACTCGCAATGTGGGTTGAACTCGGGATGCCATTGCAATGTCGAGAATTCCGAGTCGGAATCCAAATTTGGTTAATTTCCCCAATCAGGAAATATTTTTCTTTGATCCCACCAAACAACACTTGGTTGCACTGACTTTCGAGCTCTTGCCTCCACTATATCCGGGCTAGAGCATGAACCCCGCTTGAATCCAGCTGTTGCCATGTTATGTTATTATCCTAACTGTTGTTTTTCTTACGAGAAATGGAACTATTGGGTCCAAATAACCATAGCGGGGTTTGCCATAGCGCCAATCGATCCGATATCCCGCCGTTGTGCATTCTGCGCGAGCAGCTAGCAAGCTCCATCGCCTTGTATCAACTCTCTCGAAGGTTGATACGAAAATACGAACGAAAATCCGGGGCCGAATTTCATCCCTATCCACCGATCTCCGCGCGGAGGGTTAATCTTTCTTTACTGTAACAAAGCGGCGAGTTTTCAAAGTATCTCCAAGTTCGCTACTTCCTCAAAGATACACTCAATTTAGGTAAAAGGGTATATATACGGAGGCTCAAGCCAACATCTAAAAACCAGCTCCCTAACGAACCTTCTCAGATATCAAATCAGCGACAATCATACAGTTTATTTGCCCCTCTTCAACCGCCAACAAACTTCACCATGTCTCCTTCAAAGTCCACTGACGAACTCAGAATCTTCACACCAATCGGTCAATTCGGTCAAAGCTTCAGCGAAAAGATATTCTGGGATGCTGTCGAAGAAGGCGTAGACGCAATAATCTGCGATGGCGGCTCCACAGACAGCGGCCCAGCCCGTCTAGCACTCAGTCGCTCCAACGTCCCAAGAGGTGATCTAGAGAAGGATCTCGAAGCTCTCGTCAAAGCATGCCATACACATAATGTCCCGAGCATAATATCCAGCTTTGGCGGTGATGGAGAAAACAGCTTTGTCGATATGGCAATTGAAATTATTGAGGGTCTTGTGAAAAAGAACGGATACCGTCCTATGAAAGTTATAGGTATTCATGCTGAGATTGATAAGGGTCTTATCAAGCAGAAGATGAAGGATGGGCTTATCGCACCTTGTGGCGGCGGTGTGCCTGAACTAGTGGAAGCCGAGGTTGATATTGCGACTAGAATTGTTGCACAGATGGGTGTGGAGCCGTATCTCAAAGCAATGAAGGAGATCCCAGACTTTGACATTATTATCGCCGGACGGTCTTACGATCCTTCTCCATACGCAGCATTTTGTTTCCACAAGGGATTCACCGATATGGGTAAATTAATTCATCCTACTGTTCGTAATAGAGAAGGCGGCTAATCAGATGTTTTTACATAGGGTTAAACTACGCTATGGGCAAACTAATGGAATGCGGTGCCCAATGTGCGGTTCCCAAGTCTCGTGAAGCCATAGCCGTCATGCGCCGTGACCATTTTGACATCTACCCACTCACCGAAGGCGCCAAAATGACCGAAACCTCCGTAGCGTCCCATTTCCTCTACGAGAAGACCCGCCCAGATATCCTTGCCGGTCCTGGCGGGCAACTCCTCCTCGATGGTGCCACTTTCGAACAAGTCGACTTTCGAACCGTCAGGATCCGCGGTGCGAAATTCAACCATGAAGCGGAAGGTGAATATACGGTTAAGCTCGAGGGCGCAAAGGTCAACGGATATCACAGTATTTTCCACGGCGCTATTCGCGATCCAATCTTGATCTCTCAAATCGAATCCTGGATCGCCTGGATCGAAAAAATGGTCAGATCTCGCGTCGATTATCCCTTCGATCTCAAAATACACAAATACGGAATCAACGGCGTCATGGGATCCTTGGAACCTGATACTACCACCATACCTAAGGAAGTTTGCATAGTAGGGCAATCCAGGGCCGCGACGCAAAAGCAAGCTGACCAGATCGTTTACATCACGAAATTCGGGTTCACGCATGCACCTTATTCCGGTCAACTCGCTACTGCCGGTAACTTCGCATGGCCTATCACTCCTTGTGAGATCTCCATGGGTCCGTTGGCAGAATTCAATGTCTATCATATTATGAAAAAGGTGGATCCTATTGGTTTATTCCCTTTCAAGGTGTATGACATGCAAGGATCAAATACATTCGTACAAGTTGGTATGTGAAATATCTCGCCGTCTATGAAAAAATTATCTTGGTCTGATATATGCCGACTCTTTTGATTAATAGGACCATTGAGTGGCGTCGCGAAACCTCCATTAAACATCATCTCACCAAAGCCGCTCACGAAATATCCTCTCAACCCACCTCCACCAGCTGGAAAGTGCTACCTCGGTGACATCGCATCCGTCCTTCGGTCTAAAAATGCGGGACCATACGAACTTACTTTGGATGTCATGTTCAACGATAGAGCAGTTTATGAAAAAGTGAAAAATTCGGGTATACTGACCAAGGAGAAGATTGCAAAGTTATATAATATCAGTATGAAGGATATCGTGATTGTGATGTTTTGGGATCCGGCTATGGCTTTTAAGGCTACGATTGCGAGCGGGAAGGTTAGTGGTGGGTTTGGGGAAACGGATACACATGCGAGTCAGCAGCATGCGCCACTATTATTTGTGGAGATGCCATGGCCGAGGGAATAGTTTAGGCTCAAGGGGAAGCCATCCTGCCAATTTTTGAACTCTTAAGTCTTCACCCAGTTTAGTACGAATGCCCTTTATCATTTCTTTGATATATTGCCCTAGTATATGTTTTTGGAATCGCTTGTAATGGTATCAAGAAGATATTGAACCGAAATTGCGGTAACATAAAATAAACCCACAAATAGTTAGCTTGCTCAGTGATCAGTGTCACATTCTCGGACATCCTCTTCCCAATCTTCACTAAATTCTTTCTCTGATATTTCTGCTTCTCTTTTCCTGATGCAAGTCATCGCGTTTTGCAATCCTACCCAACCCACCACTCAAATTGCCCAGATTCGCAAACCAATCCCAATTCTCACCTTTACTAGGCCCCTCGAGGAAATACGGCTCCTTAATAGAGGGGTCATTCACCCTAACCCTCCCATTCGAGAACGAAACACTGTGAGACCCATCTACTACCATTATTCCCTCCAAGTCGTGTTTGAAATCATCCAATGCCTGGCCGGTCTTCATCCTACCCGCTTCAACCCCGATTGAACCAGTCTCACTCGCGTCCATATCCTCGTCCCCAACCTCAGCGGAACAAAAACACGCAAATACAACACGGCACTGATCAGCGGCTTGCTGTGTTTGGCACCCAGGGTTGGCGTAGACTGGTGTTCTTGGTATCATGCGACCTTCGGGGGAACACTTGCAGTTACTAGCGCATCGGCGTTGTCTCCAGGCTATCTCAGCGAGAGCTTCTTGAATGCTGTCCCATGGTTCACCGTGCCAATCTGGCCACTCGTCCGCCATTATCACGCCGGGGACGTCGTGGGATGGGATGCTGTAGACGTAGGTTTTCGGGGCGCATCGGACGCGGAGGGAGCCCTCGCGGGGGGCGTAGTGGGATGGTGGAGCGGGTTGGGGTTTGACTTGGATTGAAGATTCTAGTTCCGGTTCTAAAGATATGGCTACCGGTCGTCGAGGCTGATGACTGACTTTGAGAATATATTTTGGATTTGGGCTGCTGTTTTTAGGACCAGGGGTCGATATAGGCGTGGCTAATGGGACCTCGTTTAGCGGTAGCGTAGACCCTAAATTCAAGAAGAGAAGGGGGAGGATTGAAGTCCATTGGATGCGCCGCTTTTTCCTTGAGAGCATAGATAAATTTTTCGGGTGGTCCGAGTTATATTGCTACCAGATAAATCTACTTCTGAAATTTTTGGAGACGTTCAAAGAATGCAATAACAGGTTCGCCTAAAAGTTTGAATCCCTTATTGATATGTCGGCTACGAGGCATTGTGGCAAGAAGAACCTTAAATTCAAAACCGCCCTCATGTTATGTTACGTTTCAAAATGAAAAGAAGACCAGGATGTCTCGCAGCTGATATTTCTCTATACATATGCATATGCCGCAGAAGGCACACAACGAGCAAGGCTATATCCAGTTACTGCGTTGATATAAAAATGTTGGTTGCAGTTAGGTAGCTGAGCCTTGGAACTAACATACCGTAATCAAGCTATAGAACGGATTTTTTGAAGTCAATATAAATATTACAAAAGAATATTCCTCTCGAATCATGAACAAAGAACGGACATGACCATAAGTGATGATATCGCTATTAGAGCGAAGAAGCTGCGTTGAGTGTGTGGTATTTTGCTCAACGGCGCCGAAAGCGCGAGTCTTGGCATTTATCCAAATTAAATTCGACGCCAACCTCTTTCCGATCCTTCCGCGAAATTTATTCTTCTCTTCACCTCACAAGACCTCCTTCCAAGTTACACAAGATCATATCCCACACACTACATCCTCCCATCAATATAACATATAACATCCTCTACAATGTCTTCCCCCTCAGAACCCCTCAAGAAGCGTCCGCGCACTCAATCATGCCCCCCTCCCCTCCCATCAACAGTAGCTACAGCAGCAACCCCAATCCCCTCATCAGACAAGTCTACAAAAAGACTAATCGTAGTCCTCGCACAAGCCTGCCTCGAGACCCACAAAGTAACCACGGGGAACGGCCCGGGAGCAAGCGAGAAATACGTCCTGTTAAACAGCGACGATCATATCGGTGTCCTCAAAAAGATGAATAGGGATATCTCTGACGCGAGACCCGATATTTTACACCAGGTTCGTAGTTCCACGTGGATATCCAACATTTCCTCGTGCCCTCTTTTTATTATGCTAGCATCCATTCAACATGGAAGAAAAAACTGTATTTCTCACACTCTCTTCTGCTTTTGAAATCTTATCCCCGTCTGTGTCCCTTCTCACCTATCCCACTTATTCATCCATGCATATCTACTACCTTCCTGTATCTTTAAGGTACAGCGGATATAGTACGGTATGTCACGGTATGAAGGGTGGACGAGCGAGAAGGTGTTACACGAATACGGGTATAAGGTTTCAAAACTTCGAATATACCAATTATAGTGCCTCCTAACTCTCCTCGATTCTCCCGTCAACAAAGCCGGAAAACTACAAGTATACGTCCAATCAACCAAGGGCGTCCTGATAGAAGTCAACCCCACAGTCCGCATCCCCAGAACCTTCAAGCGTTTCGCAGGCCTGATGGTCCAACTCCTCCACAAACTCTCCATCCGCTCCACCACATCGCCAGAAAAACTGCTCAAGGTGATCAAAAACCCGGTGAAGCAGTATCTTCCACCTAACTGCAGGAAGATAACGCTCAGTTGGGATGCACCGGTGAGAAATATGAGAGAGTATGTTGACGCTCTAGGTGAGGATGAGAGTTTGTGTGTCGTTGTTGGTGCGATGGCGAAGGGCAAGGACGACTTTGCGGATGACTGGGTGGACGAGAAAATCGGAGTTAGTAATTACAGTTTGAGTGCTAGTGTGGCATGTAGTAAGGTGTGTCATTCAGTGGAGGATTGTTGGGGTATTTTGTGAAGATACTCTTGCTCAAAAATACGTTCTTGATATGATATGAGTAAAGATTTATGTTTATCTAGCTCTTGGATCGAAGAATCCTCGTTCTGTATCACTTGATGAGAATGAAAATGATAATGACTTTTTTGGAAATGGTCTTTTTGATTCGATTATTCACAAAGGGACTGACTGACTACATTACTTTAAAGCTTTGAGAATGGTGATATGACAATGCGACAGAACGAAACAGAGGGAAAAATAACTTTATGTTACTTGATCTTAGTGTAAAGGAAGTCTCAAGACATAGCGATAATATAATCTTTTATTTCGGGCGTCAGTGTAAGAGAAAGCACATCATAGATGTAATATTTAAGGAGGCCCAAGCACCCAACCCACATCAAGAATGGCGCGTGCTTTAAGATTGGTTCACCTATCACAATTTCACGCCATTAGCATCACACCACACATTATATTCACGAATTCAAAGAAAACTCACCTTCTCTCTCAAGCCTGTCAACCACAATCCCATCCCCGGCCCTCCATCACTCCTATCCTCAACCAACAACGTCTGCGCCCAGAGCCTCAAACTCGGCTCTCCGTCTTCTCGAACAACATACAAGTTCGGCACCGTGATGCTTCCCACCATCTTTCCCTTGTGACTTCGACTCTTTTCGATCACGTTTCTCACCTTCTCGTTAAACTCGTTATCCACCGCCCGTAACGTTGTCTTGCCAACCTTGACGTGTTCCACGCCGGGTAACCCAAACACATCGCTGATGAGCTCTGGCATGGCTTCTCTTCCGACCCACAGGAATTGATTCTGTGTATCATCGATGAGGTAGAGACCGTACCGTTGTAGTCGTTCCGAGGATAGATTCATGGGCTGTGGGAGCACGATCTCGCCAGTTTCAGGGTGTGGGAGACCGCACTCATCGGGCATGTCGTGCAAGCTGTACAGTTTCGGGTGGATGTATTGTACCAACAGGGTGGAGGGGAGCGTCGATAACAAACATAAAGCGGAAGATCGAAGATCGGATGGGATCTGAGCGGATTTTCGAAGACCGACGTGTTTACTCAAAGCGAGGAAGAGTAGGGGGAGGATTTTGAGGTTATTGCAGAAGCTGAGGCCCGCAGACATGCCGGAGTGGGTTCCTTGGAGCTCCTTCTTATAGCAGACGAGAAGTTCTTGTAGTTTGGAGTAGAGTGCTTCACGCGCTGATTCCAAGCTATTCGACAGAGCCTTTTCAACCGCCCTGTGCGAGTAGAACGTGGTGATGGCGACAGGGTCCGCTGAGGCATAGATCTCTGAAAGACTTCCTGTCGTTGGTAGACTCAACGTCAAAACACGAATTCTCCTCTCGCCGTTACAATTCGTGTGTAACACCGCAGTTTGGAAGCAAACCGCATTCTTTGTAAGAGTTTCATCAATGGCAACCTCAACAACGTAGCCTTGATCCCTTGGGAACGCTGGGAATGCGCACAGATCGCTGCTACGGTTGAAGAAATTGCCGTAAAAGGTGGACATTCGGAGACCTGTTGTCGCACGGACACGCATAACTGCTTCGAGAGCGATTTCGGCGGAAAGATGGTCACTAAACTCCTTGGCGAACTTGATGGCGTCCTCGCTACGAGCCGCAGACCAGCCAGGATAGAAATATGTCTGACCCCCAGTATAACGTGGAAGATTGGAAAGCGAGGCGACGTCCTGATACGAAGACGAAAAGAGGAACATATCGACAGAGACTTGGGATTTAGAGCATTCGACAGCGAAAGACTTGTAGAACGAATTGCCCGTTTGCAGGAGCGACGATTCCTTCGATGTGCCGAGCAACTTCTTGTCCTCACGCATTTCGAGCTTGCCGGCTCCGAGATTCGGGAGCGTGGCGGTCAGAACGACAATCTTGCCGCCAATCGAGGAGATGAGTTTATGACCAGCCTTCAAGGCACTCCCCATGCACGACGACGAGTTGGTCGACGCCGAGAACATATCTTGCAGCTTGGAGAGCAAAGTTTCAATTCCCTCCCTGCAAACAGAGAGTGACACCAACAGATCGGTTGGCACAGGCATGAATGGTTCCTCTAAGTCGGAGACAACAAGCATGGAAGGCTCATTTGTTTCAGCGTTAATTGAAAAGTAATGGAGGGCAGAATCTACGCAGATGAAGCCGAGTCTAGTCCTCCTGTCTTCATCTGGTATTCTATCCAAGCTTTCCAGAATCGTCCTAGCCGCCGTGGCCAACAATCCGCTAGTAACAGCGGCATAGCTGACATCGAGCAAGAAGAGATAAACCAAAGGCTGAGGTGGCCGGACCATATACTCCTGTGGCGCAACAAACTCGACAACAGCATGGTTCAACTCAGGTCTCTGCCATCTGTCGGCTTGCTTTTGGTTCACGTGATCCCAATCAAAGGCTTGGGGAACGTCGTTGGTGAGATTGCAAAGATTGCAACGCCATCTGTGGCCGTGGTCGAGGAAGCTGACGTATGGGTTGATATATGATCGGCAGCGGCGGCATCTCGAAATGACGGTATCTGTGACGAGTGGCACCGGCGATTCTGCGTCGGTAAGGGAAGTGTAAGGTTGGATGACGAGAGCGAAGGGGAGTTTTGACTTTTTCAGAAGGTTGTGAGAATGCGGTACTGCATTGATGGTTGACCGCATGTATGGCGGTGGACAGTTCGCAGTGGGCGACGGAGTCACAGAAGACTGGCAAAAGAGACTATCAGTATATCGCGAATTGCAACAAGATGGCTTTAAAAGTTACATTTGGAGGCATATTGATTGTTGGTGGCGGTAAATCCAATTCCGCCACGTTTAAAGGCTGCATCAAGTCGATGGTCTGTAGATACGATGAAGGAGGGCCGCCCTACGAAGCTCATAGCATTAGTAAGAAGCCTAAAAGGTATTCCACACAGTTTGCCAACATACAGCAGGTTGCCCGAATGCAGGCTGCTGTCCGCCTAACGACATGCCGCCCATCTGATTCGTGATGCCACCCATATCAGCACCAGCATATCCAGGCGATGCCGGTTGCCCATACCCAGGCGATGTCGGCTGTCCGTATCCAGGCCCTGCCGCATACTGTGGCGCCTGCTGCTGCTGCTGGAGCAATGGCTGGAACTGCGGTTGAGGTTGGGTCTGTCCGTATGTCGGGCCTGGGTCGTATGATTGCATCGGTGCGGGTGCAGCTGGAGCCCCAGGTTGGTAGCCACCTGCCCCACCATAGTTGGTTTCGGGAGGGTAACCGCCATGACCAGGCTGACCTAGAGTCGAGTTTGCGCCCTGAGAGAGATCATACTGCTGCGCGGCGTATGCTCTAGTTTTTCGACCACCATGGGCAGCTGGTGCCGCCGCGGCGGGAGGAGGGGCAGACTGGTCGCCCTGTGGCGGGTAGCCGGACATTGTGAGAGATGCAGGCTGAACAGGTAGAAAATATGACGGCGACTGAGGTTATCGAGACTGAATTGGGGTTTTGGAAGTGTCGGAGGACAGAGATGTCGAGGTATATAAGAGACGACCCTGGGGGATGGATGGGTATTATTGGCTTGTGACGTTGAGGCTATCTGTCAGTTCAGTTGGGTTGGAGCTGTTGTTGTTGTCGTCGTTGCTGTTATGACGCGGGCAGAAGAGCTGCTGCAAATCGGTCTGCCAAGCCAACACCAAAAAGGCCACACTATCCTCACAAACGACCACCCGACAAGAACGTTAACGAAGCAAGGGAGCTTGAGGCCAGCACGATATACCGTGAGATGAGTACTGAATGAGTGACTCAGTTACGAATGTAATGACATTACAAACAACGACTCCTATTCTCACCTGGCAAGATACATATACGAGTCGTGATATCGTATATATAAATTTACCCGGCATTTTAAAACTAGGCTAAGCTCTGGCATGGCGGGTCTGTTGCATTTTGGACGACAACACATAATCATGGCACTAAAGAACATCCAACCCAAGGCTGAAAGATTCGAGGCTCATATTCAATCAAACCCCGCATGTTTCACGATGCCATGCATACACAATCCATGTTGACCCATCGTTTGACCCATCTTGGCCTCGCTGGGTACCCCTAAGTGGGCAGCAGTACCATTACCCTATACCATCTTAATCTATGTGGTTAGCATTTTACAGCCCTCCAGACGGATAGCCAAGATGTCTCACGAAAACGTAGACGGAAATGACTTTAAAAGGTACAAATCTCAGGTTGAATCAACGAGCCACCGATTTTTCCAGCCTGGGATCCACGAAAACGCAACTTCAATCGATCCTCGAGCGCCCGGTACACCAGAAACTTCGACGAGTCTGGAAGCGAAATTTGAAAACTTAGAAATTCAAACAAAACCAGCCGCAATCATAGATAATGCGGTCGTCGAGAGGCGAAAAGTTGAAAATTCTTCTCTCAGCTCCCTTGGTGAAACTCAATCGATAATAACAGAGAGAGGAGAAGGAAGACCAAACAGGAAAACAAATACAGAGCTATTGGCGCCATTAAGGACATCCGAATCTCAAGATATACAAATTGATAGGACATCGTTGAACGAGGATGATATCTCCGACGATGATGCAGAGGATGAACTAAAAATTGCTTTCCACAAAGCAGAAATTAACAAACTCCTCACCGCGAATCCTAAAATGACCCCAACGCTCAAAGTTCATCTCAAAGCTCTAGTAGCGACATATAAAGCTGTCAGCGAGTTTCGATCGCTCCTTCTCACCGTCGCTCTATATATCACTGGAAATAAATCGCAACTATGTAAATGCATCGAACTTCTAGCAGACTTTAAGGCAGATCGTGAGACTCTTCCCGAAGAGAGTATAGCTGCATATCTGCTCCGCGCTATCGCAAATTTCAGACTAGAGAATTACCCTCTAGCAATAAAAGATTGCCGAAGAGTACTCTCGTTATCGAGAAAGCATCCTAACATCCAAGAAGTCGAGGGACTCGCAAATCACGCCGGCCTTATTGCCCACATATCAGCGAGAAATCTGGGAAACACAGCTGACGAACTCTATTACGGTTCCCTCTACAAGCAACATATTCTGTCTCCCACGGTCTACGTACAAGGAATACGGTTGAATTTTCCGACAAGGGACCAAATACTTGAGAGCGCCAAGGAAAACATAGAAGATCCGAGAGAATCCGAAAATATTACTCGAGATAAGACAAAACTACAGATTATGGAGAAGGGCTCTCCTATTGATCAACCCGCTCCGGTTTTTAACTCTGTTGCAGAAATCCAGGCGTTCACGAAAGAGCCTCCTTCTCCACAAAACAGACAAGTGCCTCTCGAAAATGCAGGCAAACCAGATACTAGTGCCTCTACAGCGAGACCGGATTGGAAATACACGCCTTCCATATGCGAGGTATTCGTTCCCTTCGCTGAGGTCGGTTTCTTTCACACAATTTTGAGCAAGATTTTATCCGAAGAAGAACTAGAACTCTGTGATTTCGGTGTCACAAGTCTACCGTTTAAAAAAATGAGATTATACTCATTCAAGTTCCCAACCCAATCAGATGTCATCACATTTTTGGACATTTGTATCCGAGAGGACCAGATTGGATTTGTCAGTAGATTTTTGAAGCGTAAGTTAACCAATAAAACTTTCTATTTCGAATACCGCTCTTCATCAGGTATCATTCGCGCTAAATATTCTCCTACTAGACGGATTTACTGTTAAAGGTCAGGAATCCTGTGATGTGGGACATAACTGGACAATGAGATATCCTAGCGGAGACTCTTCACCCCTGGGAATGGCAGATTTTACACTTCGTGGGCCTCTCGATATCTTCGCCCTCCTAGGCCATAATATGAAATCAGATACCGATGCTATCTTAAAATTCTGCCAGCTTTCCGACGAAATGACTAACAAGATCGAGCACTCCAAAACCCTCAGAAAACCCTCAACCTTCGCGCGGCGGGGCTGGTTCACGAGACAAGCCTCAGCCCCACCTCAGTCGCTTAATGATAAACCCGAACATTGGAGTTTCGTCATAGCTCTTACGACGCAAAATATAGTTACAAGCTATATGCTCGGCAGCAGGTTCCCTAACTTCCTTACCATGCCCTTCTTCCCTATTGCGGACGACGCTAGAATTATCGCACCGGACACAAGATATCCCCTCACCCGGATAGTGCAGTTAGAATGCACCACAGAATACGAAGAAAGCCTTTGCTTATTAAGTCTAACCCCGAAATCATTTTTACATCGGGTAAACGACGACTGCCAAATATACCCTCTGAGACTGTTTCATCTAATCGTCCAGGATGCCATCGTTTCCGCACGACCACTTAAATTTTTACTCAAGGAACACAACTGTTCTAAGTGCAAAACCCAGAACTTTCCTGGGTACTCGGATTCTCAGACTCCCTACGAAGCTCTCCTACAACGTGTACTATCCCTTAAACGCGTCAAGCCGGATAATGAACAAATCAAAGATATGATACGATCTGAGAACGCGATCCTACAAGAACTAGCGCGGGTTTTTGTACGTTGGGATGCTGTTTGTTTTATGGATCTTACGTATGAGTGTGCAAATCTCGTTTCAAAATTTGGACGCGGAGGTAATAACTGGTCTTGGACTCTTTCTGATCTCGAACTTCTCAATCGTGAG